>OZ025191.1:2681673-3281673 GCA_964019065.1 Catostylus mosaicus
ATGAAGGCAAACATTAGTAAATTTAAAAAATTGGACTTATTTCCTGAGAGCAGGGGGAAATTTCCCTTGTTGCCCACTTTTCTAGGCCCCCTTGCTTCCCCTAGCACTGCGGAGAGGGCTGGATGGGGTAGCCGGGGTAAATTCCCGGGGCTTGATTCTCAAAAAGGCCCACAAAAAGTTTTGCTTTTGCAAAAGCGTCGTTTTACTTTATTTTGTCATTTGATTCAGTCGTATATTGATTTAGATGGGGGAGCTGAATAATATTTTTTTTTAGTGGCGCTAAAGCCTTCTCTTGCCTAAACGCCGCTACACCTACCCAAGGGCCCGTGCCGTTAAAAGCCCCAGGGCCCGAACTGGCTCTTTACGGGCCTGGCGATTGTTCCTGAGCTTTATGCCTACAATTTGGCCTGAGACTTAAGGTTACGCTAATATCATGTCTAATTCATCGCGCGTAAGAACGACAAATTAATGAATTGAGGCAAGAACAGTTTGAGTAAGTAATATATTAAATTGAAAACGTTTAGTTCTATTGAAGCATGGTTTTCCTTTTTTCATTCCCGCCATACATGTCCACTGCGGAGTAGTTCTGATATTCTAAACATTATCGAGAAGCTTTTACCTTGTTACGTTATTCCGTGTTTTAGACTGTTTGCATAACTTTAAAGCAGGCTTCAAGAACATGATCGTTAATATTACCATTATCAAATTATCATAAAAAGCAATTAAATAGGAATTAATTAATTAAGTTGGTATATGATCAAGTAAGCAGCTTTTGAGCCTTTACTTGTCGTTTTATTTCAAATAGATTTAATAATGGGATAAAAAACATTCTCCCCTCCCCTATAAAATCGATTAGAATGGATTGAGATGAGGGCATCATGAGCTATGTAGCCATGGGCCAACTTTGTTATATTTGCCCCTATGAGGCCCTAATTTCTTGTTTTGTAATATTAATCAGTGCACGGACTGTTTTGGAATCGTATCCAACCAGTTCTGCCCACCCATCATCAATAGCTAAGCCCAGTCGAAGTGTCTCAGCCTGGAATGAGATTTTTTACCATGCAGCTCTTCATGCCTGGGGGCAGATTAATATGCGTCATTTATTAAACTACTAGTCATCATTAGACCCGTCTAGTCTGTTTACTAACTTGACTCATTCTTAAGTACTTGTTATTGTTCAGATTAGCCTAGCTGTGATACAGTTTGTCTGTACGTTGCTCATAGCAGACTCGTTCTCGAATCAGCTAGAGGTGTTTGTAATAAATTAGTCTCCTACAAACTGTCTAGAATGTTCTTTGACTTACTAAGTACTAATAGTGCCTTAGGCAGGACAGCGCAAAACCTTGGGTCAACGGAGGTTTCGCAGCTACAAGGAATTTGCTACAGCTTCTGTTAATTTATATGGTAGAGTGTTTGAAGCCTTACCCTCCCCCCCCCCCTTTGTCTCTCTCTCTCTATCTCTATCTCTATCTTTATCTCTTTCTCTATTTCTATCAATATCTCTATCAAGGGGGCGACTGGTTTTACAAGTCTTTCTAATACCTTGCTGCGATTGACTTGCCCCTGTTCAAGAAAGAAGAAGGGCCATTGTACCCTCAGTTCTGGAAAATGCCACCACTTGCTTAATCTATACCTTTGAACTTTTCCTTAAAATGATATTAGGGGAAACGGGGCATTCTCATTATTATCAGAAACAACAATAAAGATACCCCTGCACCAGACAGCTTCATCTTTTGCTGTTTTTGCCAAGTCATTAAATGGTTGACTTATGCCAAGTTAAAGGCTTCAAGACGGTCATTTTTGGCTTATCTCTAAAGATGCTATTCTATATTTAACCAACTTTTTCCCTATATTTGGATTTGATTTAATAAATTAAGTAGTTTACCCGAGTCTTACGTAAATACTAAGCTCATTTCTATTAGATTTCAGGATCTTCTAGGCTTTTGCAAGCTTTCTCGTTCATCTTTCGTCGGTATCTAATATTTTGTTTGGAGATTTAAAGCACTGTCTAAGTTTAGACTATGCTTTGCTAAGATCCAGTTTTCGACGCCGCTACAGATTTGGTAAACATTCCTTTTATCAAAAGTGTGGTCAACAGGGAACTAGGATTAGAATGATTCAAACAGCTAGAAAATTCAACGAAGCAGATGTTAGCAATCAAGCACTTACAGTACAGTTTTAAGT
Source organism: Catostylus mosaicus (assembly GCA_964019065.1). Lineage (NCBI taxonomy): Eukaryota > Metazoa > Cnidaria > Scyphozoa > Rhizostomeae > Catostylidae > Catostylus > Catostylus mosaicus. The sequence continues at coordinate 2,683,858 of OZ025191.1, forward strand.
TAAAAGACTTGTTGTCCGGTAGATGCCTCTAAATTGTACTTCACTGACAACAAGGGTTGAACAAATTTCAGCAACTTCCAGTGTCGGATACTGAGTTATGTTGCTTATTTAAAACAGGGAAGCTATAGTTTTCTTAATTTTTTAGAGCGTTAAGAACATTGGTACATTAGCTGTTGCTGCCTCAGGCATCGAGATGCAATGCTAGAGATACTAGGGTTGCCAGGTATGCTAGGCAATCGCTTGCGCTGCTACCTGTCTCTGTCATCACTTTCTTCCTTCGTCCACAGAATTAATTGTCAATTTCTCTAATTTTTATTTTCTTTTCTATAAATCATAGTTGTAAATTATAGTACAATTGCTTTCAATGACGAATCGTATGTTTTTAACTTTTTAGTTATGTTTTAATTAATATGAATTTATGTAAATGGAAAAGATAATTTTTATAAAAAAAATCTTCCAGACATTGCTTGCTGATTTTTTGATTAAACTTTCCGGGATGGAGCACTTGAAATCCAAAGGTTGCAAAACAACTCAGAAGACCATAACAGGAGATTCATTTTTCATTTCATTTTATATTCTTTTCACATAAAAATGCCTTCAGCTGATTAACTAGTTATCAAACCCTAAATCTTTTACATCGTATTTACAAATAAGGCCTGTATGCAAAATAACAAAAATAGGGAAAAGGCGAAGTAGCTGCTCTTCCAGGGTGTCATATAGAAACTTGCAGAATGCGAATTTTGCCTTGAGTATCATTACCCCCGTCGCGCCATCCTGAAATTACTTGGACGTTTCCTTCCAAAGACCATAATTCGCACACGTTTTCCTTTCAAAGGCCAGAATATATCATATTTTTCTGGTTTAAAAATGGGAGGTCCTCTTCAAGTTTTTAATCATAATCGCATTTATCATCGACTTGGCAATCCTTGTGGGCGTTCACAGCCACGCCAATCATACAGAAACTGATCGACGAGGAGTAAAACGTACCCTCGGGTGATAGCCGTATCCTCAGGGATATAAGCGTTCGATGAATTACTCTAATTAGGATGTATATTGCAGATAAACGTGTCCTAACTTGCTCATTCGCTCATCCGATGAGTTATAAGGAAAGTAATTTGACTTGAAGGTAATACTCGGCAAGTAACAGCCCTTCAGGGCATTAAAAGATATTGAATATGATTTTAATCCAGAGTTGCGATTTTGCAAAATCACAAGGAAGTCTAGACAGAAAAAAACAACAAAATTTATGTAATTACAAGGAACAATTAGCGACAATTCGATTTTGATGGAGTCCACTCGGCTCTATGAGTATCAACGAATAAAAATCAATTTTAAAATAGTTTTTCACTGGGGGCATGAAAATGAATCTAAATTAGCGGGAGTTGTAAAAATGACATGGCTAAAATCCAATAAATATATTAATTAAGAAAGAGGGAAATAATTAAGGAAAAGAAAAGGAAACGAAATTGTAGAAGGCTACAAAGCTGTACAGCTACTTTTTCTGCAAATTTGCCATTCTCATTGATCAGATATTTGCAATGAAGAATTGGGAATTTTCGTTTGGAAAAATCGGCCACCAGAAAATTTGAAAGTGTCCGGATACTTTCGTGAAGGGAGCGTATTTTTTGAATGCATTGAACAGTGGCGATGAATTTACAGTATTATAAAAAAAATTGGCTTAATCGCTATAGACTTCAGAACTTCAACCAATATTCGCAATGAAGTAATGCTGAATTGATTGTCATAATCCTTTTGTTCTAAATTGCAATAAAGTTTTTACAATGAAGAAATGAAGCGTTTCCTATGCAAGGTAATATTGAATCACTGTAGTTTTTTATTAACAGTTTTGTACTTAAGCAAATTAAGAATATTCTAGGGTAATTTCAGGCTCGGGCTCGAAGCTTTTCAAAATATGTAACCTTAGAAAAACAATAAGCATTGTTTTCAAAGTTGTTTATGACCAAAAAGCAAATGAAAAAAATTGCAGGTTGTTTCTATGGAGTTGCTGTTGTGGTTGTACCTGGTTGTTGTTGCTGCTGCTCTCGTATTGTGATTATGCTCAATGTACAGGAAGCCATTTATTGTGGCAGGTTGTTTAATCGTCTTAATCGCAATTTGAGCTCAAGCGTCTTACAGTAAGATGTGGTTAGTAAAGTACCAAGGTCGTTCGTGAGTCATCTATTCTCTTAAACTCCTAGCAAGACATTGTAGATTATAAAATCGCCGTCCTCGGCTGGCTGGCGTTTCATTTTGACGAGAGCAAGACACTTTGAGCAGTTAACAAACAGATAAAGCAATTCCTGGCAGATAGTCGACAAATTTGCAGGTTAAAGTGTCAGTTTTGTTGTTATTGATATGGCCTGCTTCGCACCTTGGAGTTAAGTTGGAAGTATAACGGTTAGCAGGTTAATGTTGTGCTTGTTTCCAATAGGTTCTTTTGTTGTCCTGTCAGGGGTATCGATTTCAAGTATTAGGAGGAATTCCTCCAAACTTTATAATCAGACGTTACAATGCTGAGCATGGAATCGACCTCCAGCCTATCGGGTATAACAAACGGCAGTCTACAAGAGTTGAAAAAAACCCATCCGACTAGAGTACTTAAAATAATGAACGACCACAGAAGAGAATGCTCAAAACTTTGCGATGTTGAACTTGTTGTGGGCGACGCAAAAATTTCCGCACACCGTTCTGTGTTGGCAGCCTGCAGTCCTTATTTCTATGCCATGTTCAACGGAGAGCTGATTGAAAGCAAACAGCGCGCTGTTCATTTAAAAGATGTTCAAAAAGAAGTTCTCGATCTTCTCATAAACTTTGCATATACCGGAAATCTTGACGTGAGTGTTGAAAATGTACAATCGGTATTATCGTTGGCTAGTCAGATAAACTTCCCCGAAGTACGCGAGATATGCTGTAAATTTTTGGAGATGCAGTTAGACTCGTCCAACTGTCTTGATATCAGAAGTTTTGCTGAATCAAATGGATGCAGGAGATTTGTCGAGGATGTCGACAAATTTGTTATTGAACATTTTTCAGACGTTGCGCAGCAAGAGGACTTTCATATAATGCCTCATTCATTGTTGCTGAAATGTTTAGCAAGTGATGACTTAGCCATCAATAACGAGAAAAAAGTTTACGAAGCTGCAATGAAATGGGTGAAGCATGATCTTCAAGGCAGAGGGTATCTATTAACATCCCTTCTACAACACATCAGACTGCCCCTTTTACCAGTCAGTTTTCTACTGGATGAAGTAGACAATGAGCCACTAATGAGAGTGAGCCATGGAAGAAGGGACTTGCTTGATGAAGCAAAAAATTACCATCTTTTAGCCGAGCATCAGATGAGATATAGATCTGCAAGAACTCGACCAAGAAAATCATACTCAGGAATGCTATTTGCTGTTGGTGGCAAAGAAGCTGGGGAGGCCATAACAACCAAAGTAGAGTGCTATAGGTTTGAAATTTTCATTCTTTCTACTTTTTCTCTGGCTAGGAATGCATAAACTGTTTACAAACCATAAGCTTAATCTTACTTCTTCCTAATAAAGCCTAATGCTCACCCTAACTGAATCCTAAACCAAACGAATAGACACATATCTCAACTTAAAAATCTAATTATTCTTATTTATATTCAAGCTCCCTGATCTATGAATGCTTGTTTTTCTGCCTGATATTTTGTTTCTTGGATAAATGCAAGTCCATATAAGGCATCATATCAAGTTGATTATATACTGCAGAAGTTTGGTAATTACACAGCTTGCTACCTATTTCATCTGAATTTGGCTAATCTTGAGAGGCTTGACCAAAAATAGAGAGGCCAGACACCCTTGGCAAATATCAATGATATGTATTAACAATTAATAATTAACAAAATTTGATATGTATTTAAAATATGAAGCTTTTTAGAGAGGGGTTTTATTTTAAGAAATCAATCAAATTCCACATAAGTGTTTATCAAAAAAATTTTGTCTTATTTTGCTGTACATCCAAAGAAAAACAGCCTTTGCTTGCTGGACACATTGCTGTTAATCCTGGCAAAAACATGTTGTTATTTTCAAATTGTTTTGTTCTGTTTTGCTTGTATGAAAAATTTATGCCAAAACATCAAAACATGTTTGTTTCACTTAATATGTGATTTGATAAGAACAATATTCAATTCTTTGTTTCATAAATGAAGTTTTTGTGATGGAAAAAAGTAAGTAAACAGCAGGTGCTATTGGCAGATGTCAGCTTCTTTATCATAAATTGGTTGCAGAAATACCTGCACTTTGAGTTTGGTCTTTAATAATAATAACAATAGAATGTAATCTTAAAATTGAATTTAATAAGGTTAACAATGATATTGTGGCATATTGTGCTCATGACAGATTTGCTGGATAGAACTGTTGAACCCTAGTAAATAAAATTACAAAATTGAGGACAATTTGCTAATAGATCTTTGTTATGAAATGTTGGCTTGCAACATAGATGGTTAGCAGCAAGTTATAACTTCTCAAACTATCTACAAAAGCTGCATCAAAACATACAAAATATTTACAAAATAGACAACCTTGAGAATCACTGAAACTTTCAGACGTTTCTAACATCATTTTGACCATGAGCAGCACAACACCAGTTGATTATGTAATTTAAGTAAACATTGTATGTGAATAATGAAAATAAAATGAACGAAGATTAAAAATTTTATATTTGTAAATGCAGGATTGGCCTCTTGTACCTATCTACGGTAATCCAAGGATCCCGTTAGTTCTGCACTTTCCAGATTTCTCCTAAAATCTGGCTAGACTGAACTTTGGACTTCCCAGTTTGTAGACCATTGCCTTATTGATTCTACAATCCTTAGATGTACTTTTTTCTCTTTTTAGTGCTAAGTCAAATGCGTGGTTGCCTGTTACACGTCTCAATATACCACGTCATCAGCTTGGTGTCACTGAACTGAATGGCAAAATCTTTGCAGTTGGTGGTTCAGATGGAACAAGACGTCTTAATACTGTGGAATATTTTAGTCCCAAAAATGAAGAGTGGAAGTATGCAAAGCCGTTGATGACTTGCCGTTCTGGTGTTGGTGTGAGTTCTCATAGTGGATTTCTTTATGGCTTTGGTGGTTATGATGGTCACATTTGCTTGAATTCAGTTGAAAGATATGACCCAGAGTTAGATATTTGGATTAATATACCACCCATGAGTGTAGCAAGGAGCTTTCCAGGTATTTCATTTTTCAAGCATGTTTTTTTGATTTCATAAACACGTAAACTATAAACACATCATTTCATTCACATTCAATATTTGAATCAAACCCATTTGAGTCTCTTCAAAAAGCCATTCACTTCCTCTTGTCACATTGTAATAACAAGGCTGCTTGTTACAAAAACAATGATATATTTTGTACAAGGCAAGCAGGTGTTATGATTTGCATTAGTTTCTAACTAAAGTAATTCTTTTCTGCTCTATTTAAAGCATTAAAAGCAATCATTTCCTATAAATCTTTTCTGTAGAAGCAAGGGAAATCTTATGTGTTTAAGAGGACATAAATTTATCATCTTCAACCAGTCTCATTTTGACTTCAGCTGAAATTAAACTTAACATCAATGATGATCAAACTATTATGTTAGATTTTGGTGCAATTCCAAAAAGCACAAGGTGTTTCAGATTAACATTAAAAGTTTCATATTTCATTGGCAACCACACATTATGATATTCATGCAAAGGAAACCACATAATAGAGGAGTGAAATATCAATTACTTTTTCTTTGTTTTTGTCATCTTGCATTGTTCTTGAAATCCTTTCGACATTTGCGATCCTGTTTTAATGTGCTCTGAATTTTGAAGTATATATTTAATAAATTGAATACCTGTTTCACACTACATTACTTCAAAATAGTACAAATGCCAGAAGCATATTTTTCAACATACTAATTTGCAATTCTGTTTAAAGTTTTTTCTATTGTGGGCTTCTGAAAGAACTTGAGTACTTCTGAAAGAAGTGATTTGGTAAGGAGAAGGCTAAAATCAGCAGAAAAATTGAACTTGAATTAAGTTTCTGTTTTTTGATCAGTCTTAAAGCTTAGCAAATTTAAAAAGTTACTGAAACATTGAATAATTCTTTCCTACTGCAAAACGTTTAAGTTGTAGAAAATAAAGAATTATAGGTTAGGATACTTTTCTTTAAGAATGCTATGTTTATGCAATTTTGTGATTTATTAATTTGTTATTTTTGCCTACGAAGGTGTTGCTGTTGTTGGAGGAAGAATGTTTGTTATTGGAGGCAATGATGGATCATCATTTCTGAACTCATGTGAAGTTTATGATCCTGTATCAAACAAATGGTCATTTGCAGCTCCGATGAACAGGCAAAGGGCTGGCCTTGGAGCAGATGTTTTAGATGGCTTGTTATATGTGTCAGGTATTGAAATTACTTTTATATCTGTACAAGATTTATTTTGCAAGAATGGCAACAAAAAACTAGATTAGAGGCATTAAATATTTAATACAATCAGCTATCATAAGTTGGAGATTAGAGCATTTAGATTTTATCATCAATGCTTGATGGATTGATCAGTCCTGTTCATTCAATTTCAAAGATCAGATATGCAGAAATGCTTTTTATAAACAGGAATATCATATCCTGAGCCCACAGCGTGATTATTTTTCCATGAAATGAAAGATTTGAGTTTTTTTAAATGCATCTCCAAAATGCTAGTTACCAGTTAACTTGCAAAGACCTCTTGAAGAGGTTTTCGCAAAATCTTGGTTTATTTGCAATTGTCTCTTTTGAACATCTGTTTAGCTCAGTTGAGTCTTCATGAATTTACTGGACACAGATGTTTAACCAGCTCTTTCCGCAGCTGTTAAAACATTCAAACAAGTCAAAACCAACAGTAACCTGACATTATAGCCAGTTAATTGAAGTATAAGATATAGAAACACTTTTCGATCATATGATATAGATTAATGAATAGAGCGACACTCACGGAATGACATTTACCTATGAATGACGTTAGCTTACCTACCAACTGGACATGTCAAAGAACATGTTGGATCTCTATGATAAGCAAAGTTAAGGACAAAATAGCAGGCTGCCTACTAATGCAAAGTATATATGCAGTATAAAGAAAAATAGTATAAAAATAATAAGGAACGAAACAATGCAAACGGATAATGAGGCTGACAAAATAAACGTACTTTAGTTATCTACATTTGTATTTATAGCCAGGCTTTTTAAAGTATTGTGTCTTTTATTAAATCTTGAATTCAAAATATCCAGACAAGTTAGAAATGCCCAACTGATGCAAATTTTCCCTAAAGAGAAAGAATTATCAATCATATTGATGATAAAAATAATGATATATCTAATAAGGGAATACAAAGCTAGTCGCCAATAAATCCCCAAAATCTTTTCACGTTTGTCATCATCATAAAATGTTTAGTTAGATTTATCGATTGTGTCTGAGGCTTTTCAATTAGATTAAACCGTTTATTGCACAGGGAACATAAATCAAGCAGCATTTAGGCCTGAAATTTATGCTAAGATCCTGACAATTAGTTCAATTTTCTTTATCGCCTCAGGACTCCATAGTCTAAACTTTTGAATACTTCGTATTTCTCACGTAGACACTATTATCAATTGTGTCATAGATGATATGCCTAGACAATAAGATGAGGTGACTACGTCTTGGTGCTATCTACCACATTCAGAATGTTTTTTCAATTTGCTCTATTTTCGCATCACCTGTCAAATGATATTAAATAACTGGAAGAAGCTTTGATTGTCGAGTGTTTTTGTAGTCGTGGCAATCTAATAGACGTCCTTGTTTTGAAGAGCACCTTTCACCTTTTATTTGTCTGTAAAAATACAACGATGAAAAAATCAGCGTCTAAGGAGATATTATGTCTTTAGATATGGAAACGCTAGTTAAGTGCGTTAATTGACTTGTTTGATAGATTCATTTAAACTTTGGTCATCTTAACCCTTTCACACCCGGTGTTAATACAACTATGCAGTAACAACTAATGAATTTCACAAGTTTCCAAGGGGGTACTAGAACTAATGATGTTTGTACAAAGAATCTTTATAAGCATATGAGTGGACATTATGAAATAATTAGTCCTTGTAAGAAGTCACCAATTCTTTTTTATTTTTTGTTGGGTTCATTGCCCGTCATTTCATTCATTTTCATTTAAAATTTTTAAAGAGGGTTGCCCTTCAGCTTATCTGATTTTCAAGGGTTCTCCCTCCTTCCAGAGATAAATGGTTGAAGTGGGATCGTCTGGAAAATGACTGTATTCTCCAATAACAAATCATCATGGATTTATCTATTCCTTCTTAAATACTGATTTCTGGCATCTATTTAGTTTCTAAACTCAAGTATAAGGGATCGCCTGTTAATTCTGCTAGTTATATATTGTTAATAAAGTCCTAAACAGTCTTTGAAACGTACTGGAAAGGCAATTTTAATAACTTTTGATATAAGGAAACTGACTGTGATCTCTGTATCATCGTTATTGTAATATCTACGTCAGATTCCGTCGTGGTAGCCACAGATCTTGTTTGAGAAATATTTGAATTTGATAAGACTATATAGAAGAATCCTTTTATCCTGTTGGCCGGCTCATAAGGCAGTAGCTAATCTGGTTTTTATAAGCCAATAATCTTATTACGTCATAGAGGCAATGTAATTTTAGTTATTTTAGCTTCTAACTCATTTCCTTAAATTATATTGGGGGATATTAAGCGACTGGTATTAAGATGGTTATAGGCCTGTAATTTTTATATGTTTTATTGGTTTCCTGCTTCCATTTTACTTTAGTTTTTACATGATTACAAGGATTCTAAGATTTTTGTAATCCTTTAATCGTATTAAGTCGGTAGTGGCCTGAGTCGTTTCAGGTTTACCAATCATATCTTTAATAAATTCAGCTTGTTTTCATCGCAAGAATCCTTTTATTCGGTTTTGTCTTTGATGATGAGATCGTGTCGTATCGTGTCCTGATGGGCCAAATTTTGCTTCGTTAAATATTTTATTTTCAACATGTTAGTCGATTTTTGGGCCATTCCAAATTATAATAAGATCTTGAAATGGTCGTTTTGACCTGAAAGTCTTATAATCAAAGTTATTTAAAACGAGGAGATGGAAGTAGAGAGGTAGAAACATGCAAAAATAATAAGTTTTGCTTTATATTATATGATATTAAAGGTAAATAGCCATTCTCATGGTAAATAGCCATTCTCTACAAGGGGTCTGTAGCCTTTCATTAGATCTGTCTGGTTTTATTTGGTCAGATAACAGCCAAACAAAAATGAGGCTCTCATTGCGAGTTTAAAAATAAAAAATCATGTGTGCTGTTTGCAAACCAGAAATCTGATTGGCTAAAGCTATTATCATGACTCAGCAATTTTTTTTAGTTTAAGAATACCCAAGTCTATTTACCATAACTCAACGCCTTTAGATTTGATATCGAACTTTTCTCTTATTCCAGGTGGTTTTGATGGAGTGTCGAGACTAGACTCAACCGAAGTTTTCGATCCACGCACTAACGCATGGACTACCGTCGCTAACATGGTTTCCTGTCGAGATGGACTATCAATGAAACAGTATGGCGGCTGGTTATATGCCATTGGTGGTATTGACGGGCCTTCGTACTTGAACACGGTAGAATTCTATGATCCTAAAGAAAATAAATGGGAAGAAATAGCAAGAATGAGATCGTCAAGAGCTGCAGGTGGCGTAGCAGTGTTGCCAAATTTAGAAGATTGAGGAGATATAGGACTTTTTCAAGGAAGAGTATTGCCAACAGCATGATTGAGAGCGTATTCAGCCCTGCCAAGAGCCATTGCAGACCCTAAGGTAACTTAAGCACCTAGGCCCCCGTTACCCTCCTAGCTGGTAAACAAATCCATGAATTTAGGAATGCCCTTCTGTGCTTGCAGAAAGAGCTTGCTTACATCCGATTTTGTGCCGGCCCAGAAGTGGCTAGAATCAGCTCTCCTGCACTAGGCCTTAGGAATTTTTCGTCTCGACAACGTGGACTTAAAGAGTCTCCATATCAACCTGTACCTTACATGAATGGATGCTTGTTACATTTGTCGCCCTTATTGCAAGATGATACATTGTCTAGGTACTGCAGCGCGATCTTAACAATTTGCCAGAATCAAGAAAGGGAAATTGCCTAAGAAAGAAAAGCTTGAGGAGAGGGGAAGGAAAACAAGGGTTAGAAGAGGAGAGAAGGCATGGGAGGAAAGAGATATAAAGGGTGAAGAAAAGAGAAAAGAGGGGAAGAGAAATTAGAAGAGAAGAGAGAGAAGAGAAAAGATGAGAGGAGAGGAGAGGAGAGGAGAGGAGAGGAGAAGAGAAGCGAAGAGAAGAGAAAGGAAGAGAAGAGAAGAGAAGAGAAGAGAGAATAGAGAGAAAAATGAAGATAAAAGAGAAGAGAAAAGAGAAGAGAAGAGAAGAGAAATGAAGGGAAGGGAAGGGAAGGGAAGGGAAGAGACAAAAGAAGAGTATCTGGGCCCTTTTACCTTGTAAGTAGGGTTTGCTTCAACAGAATTACCTTGACATACTTGACAGGACTATAGTATCGGGAGCCTGCTGCGTTTTCAGGCAAGGGTTTTAAATTAGAAATAGGGCAAACCAGTGACAAAATGGAAACATTTCTCATTCAGGGCAAGAGGGGAAACTATTCCCGCTATCTTTTGCGCAGGCTCCCGTCTTCAGCCTAACGAATCTTACACACTAAGTTTGTTTAATATTTTTGATTTGCCTGTCTAACTTATAGCATATTAACTGGGTAGAAGATTAAGAACTTTCAAGAGTTACAGGTTTTCAAATCAAATTCCCTATGGGAGATGCATTGCATTTTGCATTTGCAAGTGAGATTATTAGCAAAAAGGAAAACCGATTTTTGATTTAGTTTGTAAATAATAACTGTGAATATAAATAATCGGGAATTTAAGGTTTATGGGTTAAGGACTCTAAAATTTTATGTGTTATCTGTGTTGTAAAATAGTAGATATGCCTTTTTTAAGTTACAAAATAATGTAGTTAATGAAATTAATACTTTTCTGTTCGATGCACCAATTGTTAGTAAATCCTGTTAACGCATTTTTTCATCAGCAGTTTCCATTACCTGAATATCAGAAATTTCAAGCATCTAAGAGGGCTGGTCCGAATCGAGCTTCTTATTGAAATAGTTCTATTAAGCGCCCTCTCTAATAAACCCCCTTTAGGCCCCCTTTTTAAGACCCCTTCAAATCAATTCGAAACATTTTTCATCAGCAATTTCCATTACCTGAATACCAGAAATTTCAAGCATCTAAGAGGGCTGGTCCGAATCAAGGTTTTTATTGCAATAACTGTATTTAGCACCTTTTCTAATAATCCCCCCATTAATCTAAACAATTGAATAAGCGCCCGGGCGGGGCCGAGCTTTCAAAGTAACACCCTTATCATTAAAACTGTAATGACACTACGCAAGTTTTCTAGAGGTTAAAATGAAAGAATATTTGTACACTTCCTCTTTAAAGACCTATGTCTAAAAAGGCTCTGAGTTTAATATGAACTTCAGACCCGTGGAGTTTATTAGATGAATGACTGTGCAATTATTAACGTTTCATATGGCTCAAAAAGTGTTCTGCTCTGTACACTATATCCTACAATGAGATCACATAAAGGGCTTACCCCTGTCTCTATTAGCATCAATTCACGACAATACTGCTGTTAAAACCAGTCTCCAATCCAATACACCATTATTGTCATTAGCATGTAAGTTTTGTTTAACGTAAAACTGATAATTTCATATATGCGTTTATCTACAGTTAGATATACATTGCATAAGGGTGACTTTAACATAGAATTTTTTCATAAGATGAAATAACAGTTTTTGACCTCTTTTGCTACAGCTTTTTATTCAGCATCTTACTCTTAACAAGTGAACGGTGCTAATTTGTTCAAAATAGTTACCATGACAACGTCTTGCTCCCAATCTGACGCCATCTTTTATGTCAATCTTGAGATTAAGACAACCACTTCACCAATTTAAGAATTGAGCAAGCCTTGCTTGATATATGATACTATGGCAATTAAGCAATGTGGTCTAAGTAAAAACTGTGCATTTTTTTAACAGTATTGTAAAGCTATGACCTTGCTCTTGTATTAAAAACCTTTAGACCAAACAGAAAGGCTAAAAGCTTGAAATTTTCAACGTAAATGTTTGCTCCATAAACATACCTGTTTTTGGCCAAAAGAGGAAGATGAAGGCTTTCCACTTTTGCGGAAAATATTTTATCCAGTAAAACGCCATTTTTGGCGAAAAAGTAAAAAAATGTTTCGTTCAAAAACTGACTCATAATGCCACAATAGACAGCAAAGGTTAACGCAAACCTTTCTACCAATATATGCACGTTTCTGTTAAAAAAGTAAAGCTAAAGGCATGACATTTTTATCAAAAATGATTAGAATAAAGATATGCCGGTTTTTCGCAAAAAAGTAAGGCTATAGGCTTGCCATTTTTATCGAAAATCTTTGGGCCAAGAAATGTCTTGTTTTTGCAAAAATGTAAGACTATTGAATATTTTTACTGTCGAAAATGAAATCCACTTTCTCCTTTCTTGCTCCCTTTTTAATGAGGTAAGACAAAAATTTCTAGGTGAAATCTACAGGACTTTTCATAATACTGCTACATCAAATGAATTCAATATGTTTCTCTGGCTAAGTGAGCCAAGTAGATTACTCTACAACAAAAAGATTGGGGAGTTTCTGCAAAAAATCATTTGAAAACAGAACAAAATTTTTTTAAGCAATTGAGTTGCATTCAATCTTTGGTAATTATGTAATTAAATGTTTGTTTTTCTCTCGCTTGATATAATGCTTTGCTTGTACTTAACATCAATCGTTTGTTGTTGTAACGCAGTTTAAAAACATATGTAATTAGCTGTTTGTTTGTATGCAGTTAAGGGCCATCTCAGCCTATAAACTTGAATTAAAAAAAAATTGGCTCGCCATTTTTAACAAAAATCTTTGGCTCAAGAAAATCCTGTTTTTTGGCAAAAAAGTAAGGCTATATACTTTCCATCTTTAATGAAAAACTTTCGGTTAAGAAATAGATGTTTATTTGCATATAGGTAAGACTATAACCATGCCATTTTTAACAAATATCATTGGGACACAAAATGCCGGTTTCTTCCAAAAAAAGCAAGGCTATAGGCTTGCAATTTTTAACGAAAAACTTTGGGTCAAGAAATGCTTCTTTTGTGGAAGAAAGAAAGGCTATAGGCTTGCCATTTCTAACAAAAATCTTTGGGTGAAGAAATGACTGTTGTTTTTAGCGAAAAAGTAAGGCTATAGGCTTGCCATTTTTATCGGAAATCTTTGGGTCAAGAAATGCCTATTTTTTGGCAAAAAAGTAAAGCTATAGGTTTTTCCATTTTTCGAAAATCTTTGGGTCAAGAAATGCCTGTTTTTTGCGAAAAGGTAAGGCTATAGGCTCGCCATTTTTATCGCAAATGTTTGGGATAAGAAATGCCTGTTTTTTGCGAAAAGCTAAGGCTATAGGCTTGCCATTTTTATGGAAAATGTGTTGGATAAAAAATGCCTGTTTTGTTGCAAAAAATAAGGTTATAGGCTTGCCATTTTTATCGAAAATCTTGGACCAAGAAATGCCTGCTTTTTTGCAAAAAAGTAAGGCTATAGGTTTGCAATTTTTATCAAAAATTGTTTACGATGATACATGCCTGTTTTTGTTGGAAAAAATAAGGCTATAGGCTTACCTATTTTTTCGAAAATCTTTGAACCAAGAGAAGCCTGTTTTTTTGCAAAAAAATAAGGCTATAAGCTTGCTATTGTTTCGAAATTCTTTGGACCAAGAAAAGCCTGTTTTTTGCAAAAAATAAGGCTATAGCCCTGCCTTTTTGATCGAAAATGTTTGAGATAAGAAATGCCTATTTTCTTGCGAAAAGCTAAGGCTAAAGGCTTGCCATTTTTATGGAAAATGCGTTGGATAAAAAATGCCTGTTTTTTTGCAAAAAGTAAGGCTATAGGCTTGCCATTTTTTCGAAAATCTTTGAACCAAGAAAAGCCTGTTTTTTGCAAAAAATAAGGCTACAGGCTTGCCATTTTTATGGAAAATGTTTGGGATAAGTAATGCCTGTTTTTTGCAAAAAAGTAAGGCTATAGGCTTGCCATTTTTATCAAAAATTTTTTAAAATGATGAATGCCTGTTGTTTGGAAAAAAGTAAGGCTATAGGCTTGCCATTTTTTCGAAAATCTTTGGGACAAGAAATGCCTGTTTTTTTGAAAAAAAGTAAGGCTATAGGCTTGCCATTATTTCGAAAATCTTTGGGACAAGAAATGCCTGTTTTTTGGAAAAAAAGTAATGCTATAGGCCTGTCTTTTTTATGGAAAATGTGTTAGATAAAAAGTGCCTTTTTTTTTGAAAAAAGTAAGGCTATAGGCTTGCTATTTTGATCGAAAATCTTGGACAAAGAAAAGCCTGTTTCTTGCAAAAAATAAGGCTATAGGCTTGCCATTTTTATGGAAAATGTTTGGGATAAGTAATGCCTGTTTTTTGCAAAAATGTAAGGCACTAGGCTTGCCATTTTTATCAAAAATTTTTTAAAATGATAAATGCCTGTTGTTTGGAAAAAAGTGAGGCTATAGGCTTCCCATTTTTATCGAAAATCCTGGACCAATAAAAGCCTGTTTTTTTGCAAAGAAGTAAGGCTATAGGCTTGTCTTTTTTTCGAAAATCTTTGGGACAAGAAATGTCTGTTTTTTGGCAAAAAAGTAAGGCTATAGGCTTGCCACTTTTTTCAAAATCTTTGGGACAAGGAATGCCTGTTTTTTGGCAAAATTGTAAGCCTATAGGCTTGCCTTTTTATCGAAAATCTTTGGGACAAGAAATGCCTGTTTTTTGGCAAAAAAGTAAGGCTATAGGCTTACCATTTTTTTCGAAAATCTTTGGGACAAGAAATGCCTGTTTTATGGAAAAAAAGTAAGGCTATAGGCTTGTCTTTTTTTTTAAAATCTTTGGGACAAGAAATGCCTGCTTTTTGGCAAAAAAATAAGGCTATAAGCTTGTCTTTTTTTCGAGAATCTTCGGGACAAGAAATGCCTGTTTTTTGGCAAGAAAGTAAGGCTATAGGCTTGCCATTTTGTTCGAAAATCTTTGGGACAAGAAATGCCTGTTTTTTGGCAAGAAAGTAAGCCTATAGGCTTGCCTTTTTGTTCAAAAATCTTTTGGAGAAGAAATGCCTGTTTTTTGGCAAAAAGTAAGGCTATAGGCTTGTCTTTTCTTTCGAAAATTATTGGGACAAGAAATGCCTTTGTTTGGCAAAAAAGTAAGGCTATAGGCTTGCCATTTTTTTCGAAAATCTTTGGGACAAGAAATGCCTTTGTTTGGCAAAAAAGTAAGGCTATAGGCTTGTCTTTTTTTCGAAATCTTTGGGACAAGAAATGTCTGTTTTATGGCAAAAAAGTAAGGCTATAGGCTTGCCACTTTTTTCCAAATCTTTGGGACAAGGAATGCCTGTTTTTTGGCGAAATTGTAAGCCTATAGGCTTGCCTTTTTTTCGAAAATCTTTGGGACAAGAAATGCCTGTTTTTTGGCAAAAAAGTAAGGCTATAGGCTTGCCATTTTTTTCGAAAATCTTTGGGACAAGAAATGCCTGTTTTATGGCAAAAAAGTAAGGCTATAGGCTTGTCTTTTTTTTTAAAATCTTTGGGACAAGAAATGCCTGTTTTTTGGCAAAAAAGTAAGGCTATAGGCTTGTCTTTTTTTCGAGAATCTTCGGGACAAGAAATGCCTGTTTTTTGGCAAAAAGTAAGGCTATAGGCTTGTCTTTTCTTTCGAAAATTATTGGGACAAGAAATGCCTTTGTTTGGCAAAAAAGTAAGGCTATAGGCTTGCCATTTTTTTCGAAAATCTTTGGGACAAGAAATGCCTGCTTTTTGGCAAAAAAGTAAGGCTATAGGCTTGTCTTTTTTTCGAATATCTTTGGGACAAGAAATGCCTGTTTTTTGGCAAAAAAGTAAGGCTATTGGCTTGTCTCTTTTTCGAGAATCTTCGGGACAAGAAATGCCTGTTTTTTGGCAAGAAAGTAAGGCTATAGGCTTGCCATTTTGTTCGAAAATCTTTGGGACAAGAAATGCCTGTTTGTTGGCAAAAACGTAAGGCTATAGGCTTGTCTTTTTTTCGAATATCTTTGGGAGAAGAAATGTCTGTTTTTTGGCAAAAAGTAAGGCTATAGGCTTGTCTTTTCTTTCGAAAATTATTGGGACAAGCAATGGCTGCTTTTTGGCAAAAAAGTAAGGCTATAGGCTTGTCTTTTCTTTCGAAAATTATTGGGACAAGAAATGCCTTTGTTTGGCAAAAAAGTAAGGCTATAGGCTTGCCATTTTTTTCGAAAATCTTTGGGACAAGAAATTCCTGCTTTTTGGCAAAAAGGTAAGGCTATAGGCTTGTCTTTTTTTCGAAAATCTTTGGGACAAGAAATGCCACCTTTTTGGCACAAAAGTAAGGCTATAGGCTTGCCATTTCTTTCGAAAATCTTTGGGACAAGAAATGCCTGCTTTTTGGCAAAAAAGTAAGGCTATAGGCTTGCCATTTTTTTCGAAAATCTTTGGGACAAGAAATGCCTGTTTTTTGGCAAGAAAGTAAGCCTATAGGCTTGCCATTTTGTTCGAAAATCTTTGGGAGAAGAAATGCCTGTTTTTTGGCAAAAAGGAGAGCTATAGGCTTGTCTTTTCTTTCGAAAATTATTGGGACAAGAAATGCCTTTGTTTGGCAAAAACGTAAGGCTATAGGCTTCCCATTTTTTTCGAAAATTATTGGGACAAGAAATGCCTGTTTTTTGGCAAAAAAGTAAGGCTATAGGCTTGTCTTTTTTTCGAATATCTTTGGGACAAGAAATGCCACCTTTTTGGCACAAAAGTAAGGCTATAGGCTTGCCATTTCTTTCGAAACTCTTTGGGACAAGAAATGCCTGCTTTTTGGCAAAAAAGTAAGGCTATAGGCTTGTCTTTTTTTCGAATATCTTTGGGACAAGAAATGCAACCTTTTTGGCACAAAAGTAAGGCTATAGGCTTGCCATTTCCTTCGAAAATCTTTGGGACAAGAAATGCCTGCTTTTTGGCAAAAAAGTAAGGCCATAGGCTTGTCTTTTTTTCGAAAATATTTGGGACAAGAAATGCCTGCTTTTTGGCAAAAAAGTAAGGCTATAGGCTTGCCATTTTGTTCGAAAATCTTTGGGACAAGAAATGCCTGTTTTTTGGCAAAAAAGTGAGCCTATAGGCTTGTCTTTTTTTCGAAAATCTTTGGGACAAGAAATGCTTGTTTCTTGGCATAGAAATAAGGCTATAGGCTTGCCATTTTTATCAAAAATCTTTGGACCAAGAAAAGCTTGTGTTTTTGTAAAAAAGTAAGGCTTTAGGCTTTCCATTTTTATCAAAAATGTTTTGGATGAGAAATGCATGTTCTTTTTTGGAAAAAAGTAAGGCTATAGGCTTGCCATTTTTTTCGAAAATCCTTCGGACAATGAATATTTCTTTTTTAGGGAAAAAGTAAGGCTCTAGGCTTGCCATTTTTATTAAAAATTGTTTTGGATGATAAATGCCTTTTTTTTTGGAAAAAAGTAATGCCATACGGTGGCAACTTTGGTCGAAAATCTATCGGTCGAAAAATGCCTTTTTATTGGGAAAAAAGTAAGGCTATATGCTTGCTATTTTGGTCGAAAATCTTTTGGGCAAAAAATGCCGTTTTTTTGGAAAAAAAGTACGGCTATAGGCTTGCCATTTTGTTCGAAAAACCTTTGGGACAAGAAATGCCTGTTTTTTGGCAAAAGAGTATGCCTATAGGCTTGTCTTTTTATCGAAAATCTTTGGGACAAGAAATGCCTGTTTTTTGGCAAATAAGTAAGGCTATAGGCTTGTCTTTTTTTTTCGAACATCTTTGGGACAAGAAATGCCTGTTTTTTGGCAAAAAAGTAAGGCTATAGGCTTGCCATTTTCTTCGAAAATATTTGGGACTAGAAATGCCTGTTTTATGGCAAAAAAGTAAGGCTATAGGCTTGTCTTTTTTTTTTGAAAATCTTTGGGACAAGAAATGCCTGCTTTTTGGCAAAAAAGTAAGGCTATAGGCTTGTCTTTTCTTTCGAAAATCTTTGGGACAAGAAATGCCTGCTTTTTGGCAAAAAAGTAAGGCTATAGGCTTGTCTTTTCTTTCGAAAATCTTTGGGACAAGAAATGCCTGTTTTTTGGCAAAAAAGTAAGGCTATAGGCTTGTCTTTTTTTTCGAAAATCTTTGGGACAAGAAATGCCTTTTTTTTGGCAAAAAAGTAAGGCTATATGCTTGCTATTTTGGTCGAAAATCTTTTGGGCAAAAAATGCCGTTTTTTTGGCAAAAAAGTAGTGCTATAGGCTTGCTATTTTGATCGAAAATTTTTGGATCAAACAGTGCATTTGTTTTGCGAAAGAGTAATGCCACACGCTTCACTTTTTGAAAATGCTTCTTGTCTAAAAAAATGCCTGATTTTGGCCGGAAAGTAACTAAGGTTGTAGCATTTTTGTCTGAAATCCGTGGACCAAAAGGCATTTAGTATGCATTGACAACAAAAATATTTTGAACTAAAAAATGATTATGTTGGAAGTGGTTATTATCCTTTTAAAATGGAAGGTTATAGGCTTGGCTGTTTGATGAAAGTCTGAAGAACTTTTCAGTTTTTGATGAAAAGTTATGGTAACCTTGAGTTTTGTGAATGGATCAATCTTCGACCAAATATTTGCAATATCAGGCATTTTCAGAATAATCTTTCGCAACCTAAGTTCATCATAGCTCACGGTTGATGAAGATATGACAGCATAAAAGAATTAATGAGTTGTTATTCTTCCAAATTCAGAAAATATTACATCCATAATTTACAATACGCAAATTACCGCAATGGAAAATTTCAACGAGTCATCAAGATTTGTGAGTTATCATATCAGTTTTATAAAAGATATAGATAGCGAATGGACACATTAAGACTCCGGGAAACGTTTTAATATGTAAAACGTATCGGTTAAAACATTATGGTAGTGGCGTAGATACGATTTTTTGGTGAGATGGCAAAACCCGAAAAAATTCCTCAATTATCCAAAAAAATTAAAAGATTTTGAGAAATTTTCCGACAAACACCTTTTCAGCAGCGTGGTGGAGAGGGGGAGGTTCTCCCTATGCTCCCCCTCTAGCTACACCACTGCATTAGGGATAAGTATACATGCATGGGATTCGTCTGCGAAGGTTTTGAAAGTTCAAGGCGCATCCACGTAAAATAAACACCAATAAAGCATCGAGTGAACATATTTAGGAACAAAACAACCAAATATAAATTGGTGTGGTGAATATGGTGTTTTATTTACGATAAACTCTGTGAAAACTGGCAAATAACCAGCGAGATACTGGCAAATATTTTCCATGAAGATGCAAAATTTCTTGGACAGAAGCCTATTCATCAGGTAAAAATTTTCAGTCAAAACAAGGCCATAAAGATGTACACCCACTTTGTCGGCATGTTCGTCCTGGATACCCCCTAGAACAAGACAGCCCTGCTGCCAACTGAAAATTATCATTTTACAATTAGATAACAATATCAACTAGAACTACAACAGCATATTGTCTGCAAATTTATTTTACTCAGTGGTCTCAAAAAAAAGACTGGATCGAGCTTCTATTTTTGAGAAAATGAAGCCAAAAAATTCGATTGCGGTCATCTTTCTAGGACCCAGAAAGCAGCGGGTCCCAGTGTGGAGGAGTCAATGGCAAGTCACTCAGCATGGATTGTCAAATGCCAGTTAACAGATTTTATAGCTATCGGAAGGTAGGTTTGCGATATACTTGTGCTTTATTGTGTATATTCCTGCATTTGTTTGATGGGGGTTTTTTTGGGTCCTACCAATACGGCGCCGATCTGGCTTCAAAGAAATGGGTTCTAAATCAATAGGTTGCTCGATCCAGTCCCTTTTTTAGATCAGTTGTTTTACTGCCTTCATTTGGTAGACAGAGGCGTCATTTGAGGGCTTTGAGGAGCTGGGGCATTTAACCTTCAAACCAAGAAAGATATCGGCTTCATATAGTGAGAAAAAGGCCACTGACGTCAATACTATAACCCTTTCACCCCTGGACGGGCCATATGGCCCAATGACAAACACCGTAAAAATCAGGTTTTCAGGGGGTGAAGTATAAAATATTGTAAATGTTTTGATGGAAGTTTTCTATAATAGTTTACGCCTCCACCAAACTAATTTGACTATGCTACGCCCTGAAACGCGTAGATTTTTATGGGTTTTGAAAGTTAAGTAAAAATAAATCCGGGTGCGAAAGGGTTAATACTGAGTTGATACTTCTTCAAGTTTTCGCAGAACAAAATTGATTTTACACCGTTTTACTGTCCTCCAGACAAATACAAAACCAAGTGACGCCTGTGTCAACACCTCTAACCTACTAAGAATAGTTTTACTCTAATTTCTGTGAAATTATCTGCATTTCATTTTATTCCATAAATTTCTAGGAATTTACGCGCAAATTATTAGTTACAACAATATAATTGAACATAAAAAACAGCGAATAGCTTGATGTAGGGCGTAAAAATGTAGACTCATAATCTGAGCAAATGAGTCAAAGGGGGGGGGGGGGGCGAAATTTTACTTTGGTCTGGAAATTATGATCCATTTCAACCGCACGTTACTTTAAGTTTCTATTACAATCAACTATTCCCTGACTTCCAATGAAAGGTATCTCTCTTTCACTCTTACCAACCTGCGTCACACCCTTCCAGAGCTGTTTCATTTTCAACAGGACTCTATCGATTGGTCAGGGGCAAAAAGACTGTATAAAAGGGGCAAACAACTTTCGGGATAAGGGTCCGTATGCCTAGCATCTGAAGCTACCATTTAATACCGATTTATCAGGCAAAATTAACTTGTCATATTCGAAAAATTCTTCATAGATAATACCTTGTACAAAAATACCTTTGGTGGCAAACTCTTCATGCAAATCGCTCGTCATTAGTCAACAAAACGCATATTTGGATGCATGGCAGCCAATCGCATATTCCTTTCTCTGCACGTGATCAGGTCTTTCCATTTGCTTGTTTCCACGCATGTCCATTCGATAATCCATTTTTATCTGCAACC
The DNA here is from genome assembly GCA_964019065.1 of Catostylus mosaicus. Lineage (NCBI taxonomy): Eukaryota > Metazoa > Cnidaria > Scyphozoa > Rhizostomeae > Catostylidae > Catostylus > Catostylus mosaicus. Next base: position 2,705,016 of record OZ025191.1, read on the forward strand.
ATTTGAGCCTCGATTAGGGATTTCCTGTTCTGTGCAACAGAGGCAGCCTCGTGTGCGACTCTCTTTTGTATTTTTTGATTATTCTCTGGGCGCTGATTGGTAAATTTGGTTTTTTCTTTCCTCTCGTTTTCTTGTTGGGCTTTCTAAAATGATGAAGAAACCCTGAAATTATTCGTGAAAAAAGGTAAAGTACAAATCAATCAGTAAAAAGTTGATTGGGTGTCTAATTTATAGATGAGGCCTTGTTTTCTAAACAGGCCGCTTAGTATCTTTGATAGCTGTGACGCCGTCAGCGTCCCATGGTCCTTTGCTACACCTTTCTCATCGCAACTCCGGAACCTTGGAAGTAGGAATGCGATGCGTCGTGACGTGAGAAAGTTTCTTGTCTATCCAAGGCTTGTTTGTCAAGGGAAAATAGGGTGTGCACGCTTGTGGAAAACCAATGCTTTTCATTAAAATTTGACAATCCGATAGGCTATATTTCTACATGAAAATAACCAACTATAAGGTTTTAACATAATTTGTATAAATTATAAATAATGACGTAATTACACTGATATATATATTCTTGATAGAGAGTTTAGTTCAGTTATGCTATGCGCTGCTATTATGAATGCACGTGTTTCTATTGAGTCGTATCTTCGAGAATATACGAGAACATGATACCAACAGTTCGCGTAGAGCTGCGCTTTTGTGTCCGGGAGGTTACATAATATCTTGTTCGTATGGGTATGTTTGGATCATAGCAGTGAAATTTGGACCGTCACATTCTCTGTACAAGCACAGATAGTCAAGTCCCAAATCTGTTCATAATCGTCATGAATTTTAAAATCAGTTTTGTCTTTAAAATGTATCTGGCCTAAATAAGATTTCCTTCAAAACGAGCCAACTTAAAATTAAATATTTAATAATAATGGTATGATCACAGTTAACAGAGAAAAATTAAGAAAGAAGTAGATTTAGACAAATGGGAGAAAAAAACACTTATTTTGGACTTTGTGATTCGCTATGAGTTAAAGACAGTGCTAAGGTCATGATGGCACAGTTTTAGATAGTCTTAAAGTTATTAATTGCAATGATTGTGGACAATTTTCAAGTACGGATATTAATGTGACAATAGGATAATTAACATAACGGCTATACGATATTTTCAAACAAAATTTTAGCATTCAACTCACCTTAAACTGGTTGATAAAGTCGATGAAAACCTGGAAAAACTCCGACGGGTCTTTGTTCTTCGGGTTTTCTCCAAACATCAAACATGCATCCTTGAACGCCTCATCCATTTTTCGGTATTTTTCATTTACTCTTTGCACTTTTGTTAATGCACGATTATAAAAGTTCTGCCACACAGTTAAGGGTAACTTTTTCATGCATCAGGTATGCAAATACAATTATAATTGCATATTAGATTATTGTGAATATTAATTATGATAAAATAATAAAAAGATAAAAAAACTTGAAAATCATAAAGCAAGCAAAAAAGCAAGCAAGGAAGAAAGCAAACAAGCAAACAAGCAAGCAAGCAAGCAAGCAAGCAAGCAAACAAGCAAACAAGCAAACAAGGAAGCAAGCAATTTTTTCTGTGTTTGTTAATCCGTAGCCCAGGGCTAGGGTTCTGGCAGTTTCGTGTTAGCTCATATGGCCCAGTGGTGCAAAGGCTTGTGCCTTCAGGATTTCTCCTGGGTACCCATTAACCGACCACGAAAGGATAGACAGCTGGATTGGCAGAACAACTTTGTTGGTCTCGAACAGCAAACCTCAAGACTGTTGGTTTTGTAGATGTTAAAGACTCCTCTACGCCACAGTCATGGTGAATTGAGGACAGAAAAAAGTTTCTTAACCTTTGGAGCCTTTGCAAGTATTGTTCTTATCAACAGGTTTGCTACCAAAAGAAGTCTACGTGCGGAAAAGTGTGAAACTAGACTTTGCTCTTTTTTATATTATATTGAGCCCACATTATTAAGCCACTTCTAAATTTAAGGATCAATATACAGAAAGGCTGAATAGATCATAGAAACTTTGTGACATCACGCGCAAACATCTTATTTGGATCTTGCAAACCATTGTGTGATAAGGTAGGGATGGAAATGTGGAATGCTCTTTATTAGGTTTGCTTGCAGATCTAATCCCAGATTATCTCAAACTGAGGCATCCATCCTAGTCCATTAGTTCCATGGATTACATCTGGACTCATGAATTTATAATAATCATTTGAATATTATAGTAAGAATTGCGTCAATTGTCAGCAATCATGCCACGTTTCCTTGCGGAAATTGTTTTATCTGTTTCAGGGCATGTTTGATAGTCCACAAACAGCAGCGTAGCCAGGGGGCAAGGGAGTTGGAGGTGGGGGAGGAGGGGTTGTATGCCCCTAATAGTAAATAGCCAAGTGTCTGGGATACATAAAAATGTGGGGTCCTAAAAAATTACATAAATCCTTAATTAATATGGAGTATTAAGGATATCACAGGCAGGTGCTACAAATACCCCATCATTACGGGTATAAGAGGAATTCCTTCACGTTGACCCTTTTAATTGAAATTTTACTGCTAGTTAGTATGGATGCTTTATCTATCCAAATGCTTGAAGAGAATTTTGCGCATTCGGGTTGCAGATGTGTCGTTCTATCAAATTTTCATGTTGATATTAATTTTGGCTCAGTTGAAATTCAATCGCATGGGGAAATTGCTTGATATTAATTAAGCACATAAACCGATAGCAAAAAGTAAGCTTCGACGGGGTTATAGAATTAAGCCCAATTTTAGAACATCGCTGTCTGAAAATGTAAGAAAATTTAAGAACAGCCCAGCTTAATTAAAATTTACTAGTACTTAAAAGACAGCAGTGTACGTAGAAAATCCTTATAATCTCATCAGGGACCAGATAAGGTTTCTAGTGCATATTAAAAATCTGTATATTGTAATTAACAGATACATGTATTGATCGAATGGGAGACAAATGGTGGAAAGCTTTGCTTACGCTTGGTCAATATTTTTGAGCGGGTTCAAAATACAAAAACACACTTGCTAAATCCTCTGTAATTATATGTGATTTAATTTTAATCTAGCATATTTTACCATACGATCGATAGTAGATCGTGTTCCCATCTGAAAAGGTATATATCACCTATATTCATATTTTATGTGGGAGGTTTTGACCCATATCTGCAAAGCTATATCTAACATGCAGCTCCTGCAAAAAGACTTGCATATAATATGCAAACAGGATACAGTTTGTCTTCAATCTACAGCTCCCCCCTCTCCCTCGCCCCATCGCAAAACAGTGATGCTCAAACCACGTTCCATGACTACATTTTTACTACGATCAATTGTAAGCAAAAGAGAAGGTAAAGCCCTTTTGTAACCAACATTGTTTTGTTGGGGATAGGGTGGTGATAACAGTGTTATGGACCTGGAACCCCATACCCCTTTTGCAACCCCATACCAGTGTTGTGGGTATGGAAATCACAAAGCAATCAGTAAAGCATGACTTTTCACAGGTGTTCCAATAAATCGGTTGTAGGGTACCTACAGTATTGCTCTTACCATATTCCAAACATTTTGCTTCATTGGGTCACACCCACCTCGATTTAATTAGCCATAGTTCTTTAAAATTCCACTGTCTGTTACAGCCCCTTGGTTAAGCACCCATCCTTTAGATCAGTTGAGCAAAGAAGCTCTCACTCTATATTTTTCTTTTTCTTTTTCATATTAACAGCCTTACACATGGAGTTTAGCCCTAATTAAGCATCCATGACTTAAATAAGTTAGCAAAAGAGCTCTCATTCTACGTAATTATTTGTTTATTTCATATTAACAGCCGTATCTCTAATTTCTCTCTGGGTTTAAGCCTAAATGGCATAAATATTTGAAAATACGCCGCGGTGAAAATTTCAAAAGGATACAAAAATAACAAAATTTTTTGGTTGCTTTTCTTTTTCTGCTTTTGCTAAATCTAAACCTTTTCTTAGACTTTGAACATCTGCAGCAATCATCTGAAGTGAAACTGAAACGAGACAGAATGCAAGCATTGAGTTCTTAAAACTAAGAAAACATGCATCTGTTTGTCGAAAATTAATTTCCTATCTGAAGAAAAAGGTGGATGGAAATATAAACTTGTCAGACTGGTGAAAAGGGCATTCAGGGCAGGTGTGAGGCCAGCATTTGCCCGATGGGACGGCTAGTTTCTATGACAGGGGGGGCTATATAACAGTATATAACAGAGTTTATTTTTTTGAGCCTAAGAGCACAATTTTACGTTAAAAATTTCCCGACAGTGCTCAATTTTATTGAAAATAGAATTTTGGAAAAGAGCAACATAGCACTTAAACTGCTAAAATCAGTCTACAGTAAAAACGGTTAATTTTGGTAAAGTAGTTATAAGAAAATTCAAGTGCTATGAACACGTCGGTTTTATTTATGAAGAAATTAGAAACTAAGATAAGGGCCTTACTTTCTGTTTTAAACTGTTATTTGCAAGGTTGGGCTATGCAGAGCAAACGGCAAATTATTACATAAACAAGTGGAACCTGGTAGCAGTAATTTCATCGAAGATGGGGTGAATGGAAAGGTTACCTTTGGTGCTGCTCTCAAGGTCAAAATCTTCGTAAAAGTCTTTAACTTGTGGCAGTTTTGTGGTTATAATCTCCGCAAGATAATGCAAAAACGTCACACTACGATCATTTGACTTCGTATCTTGAAGCTTAAAAAAACGTAAAATACAATTAATAAAATGAATACAGCGGCTGGATGAAGTAAATAAATAGGCAGCAGTAGGAGCGCGACCAATGGGCCAGAATGCAGAGTATGGCAATGGCGCACCCAAGCTAATTCTTAGATGCCTTAGAAAGCACACCTGAGCGCCCCTCAGATTTTGAAGTTTTATGTTTGTGCTGTGGTACCTATAGTGTAGTGTCGCACCTCACGATTTGGTATGGTTTTAGCGCACCCGCACCTCAGGTGCGGGACTGTTGGCGCACCCAAGATCTTGTCAAGATCGGCCATACTCTGCAAACTGGCTAATGGGGTATGGGGGCAATTGCCCCCTCTCCTTGTCAAGGTAAGAAATGTTCCAAAAAATGTCTGACAAAATTAAAGCTTCAAGATAACCATGACTACAGCAGATGCACTCTTAAGAAAAGAAGAGGGGGTGGCCTAAAGGAATTTCCTGGAGCTACGCTTCTATGGCTTTTTTTATATGATCCTCACTTTTGTAGACCGGATCGCTGGGCAGCAACAGTTTAATTCTTAACATAGCTTACGCATGAAAACACAACTAAGAAGTTCTAGTTCTAAAAAAAGTATCGGGTTGGTAAACAAAGTCTATTCTCACGATACTTCTTGTACAAACAGCGGTACAAATTCAATAAAATCGCAATGAAATGGCAAATCTACATTGCTTCGTGAAAGTACACGATATAAATAATTGCATAGAATATTTAATTACGGCTTCAACATTTCGCTTTTCCTGCATCTAAAGACAAGTCTTTAAGTAATTAATATGGAGCTATTTATAATAGAAAACATCCGAAGTGTGGAAATTTGAAATATAAACCTGTCAAATGCAAACAAATATAAATCTCCTGCGATTAAGTTAGACTTTGGTATGCTTTGTTTTCAACTTCACGTTGATAAAATATATCGAAATGAAATGCAAAACAAGTAACGTTGTCAAGAACTATGCTTTCGACAGAATTAAACGATTAAAACATATCTAATACTCTTATTCAACCTCATTCTGTGATCAAAAACCTACAACTTTTTTATAAGAATACTTAATTTTTTTTGCTGAGACTCAATTTTGTTAATTTTTGCTATTTTGAGCCTCGGAATATTCTTAAATTATTCTTGGCGCGGCAGAAATACGGATATGGCAATAAATTGTTATTATTATCATCACTGCCAAAAACACACACCTATTACAACTATGGTGGCTAATAGAATGAGTCATTAAAATATTCTTAAATTTCACCAATTTTGAGCCTCATTATTCCTATAAAATCTATTCTTATAAAAAAGAGTGTAACTTCCATTGTCTTTGCCATAAACGTTTTGGCTCCTACAGGACAGCTACTGTGACCCATGCCTATTGCACTTGTATTCTTCTTGCCATTATTCCCTTCACAAAGCATGGGCATATCTTGACCTTTTTATCGACTTTTAAGAAGCACTTCAGCATGAACTAGGGTGACCACGCCCAAAAAGGGATACGCCCAATCTTCAAAACCCCCTCACTCGAAAATATGATCCGGCATCCCTGCACTGTAGGTACTATTTTCGAGTTTAAACAGAACAAAGAATTATAGGGGAAAGGTGCAGCTAATTGCATTTATTTAACTAACGGATTTGCCGAAAAAATGCGCGCCACATCCTTTATTTCGCGAGAAATCAGCAAAATCTGCTAACAGCCCCCCCCCCCCATGTAGCAACGGCCTTGAAAGTATTAATGGTAAATGCCTATTAATAGAACCCGAATGACATGACATGAACAACGAGGCTACCCTGCGTATCGTCATTTCCGCATACCCATTTAACAGGTTCGAATCTCAAACAACAAACAATCAAATATCAAAAAGGTTATTATACTAAAAACGTGGCGATATCTTTTGACAACGAACAGCAAATACAGGATTCATTGTATAATGAGGAACTAATGCATGTCAGGACACATACCGAAGGGCATTTTTATTTCTCCAAAAATCGTAAGAGATTTTTTCTGAACAAAGGGATTTTTGAGAATGTTGATGGATTTTTGTTGGAAAAAAACGATTTTGCCTAAGGTGTACGAGATTTTTGATGTGAAATGCCCAGCGATGCCGGAAGAGGGGGGGGGGGGCAGAGGGGGCAAGAAGTGCCCTGCTTAATTCCATAAATTCTCTTTGAAAATTCATCAGAACTAAGCACAACTCGTTTTGGAATTGGAAAATCGAATGGACAGGGAGGTACCATCACATTATTTCAATAAGCCACAAGTTTTTTTGATTTTCTACTAATTTACAGATAAATTTTGTGGTCACGTGCCCTTCAAAGAATGTCTGCCCCCCTGCGCCCTTCAATGCTTCCGGCATCCCTGGAAATGCCCGTCGACTCGGCGCATACTGGCAAGGCAAAAAGATGCAATCCTTCGAGTGCTCGTTTATTCATTTTTTAAAAAATCCTTCTCCTCCCTTTTAATTTATGTAAAATATTTGATGTAACAATGCTCTATGTAAACCCCTTTCCTTCACACCACGAGTGAAAGCGAGATCTCCATGCAGCAAATGCTAAACAATATTGGTAGCTAAGCAACAGTAAAGGGCGTGGCTCAACAAGTTTTCATCTGGGACTCACATCAAAAACACCACCTCCAACCTCCGCCCTCCACTTCATTCAGCATTGCCCAGCGGCGGCACCAGGCTTCACGAAGTTGGAGGGTAAGATAATGATGTGGATCCAGCTACGCCCTTCAAATTTTGGAAAATGCCCTTTTGCACACAATTAAATTATTTTAAAAAAGTTTGGAAAGGTCCAAACTTCTTTCTCGCTACACGGTTGGTTATGATTGCGCAATCAGCTATCTTGCAACAGTTTAAAGCTCACCAAAGTTCAACAAAATGACCTCACTGATGCAAATATTGGTCACAGACAAATCATAAGGCAACCTTGAATGCAAATCATCGAGTTGTGGATTAAAGTTTGATTTGTGTTGCACACGGAAGAATGTTGGATTGTGTACAAGCAAATCGAAGCAGTTTCAATGCGAAACTAAGGTAGCGAATTTCATGACATGACTTGAAAGGTCACATCAACTACGGGCTGTGTAAAGATTCCATCATAAACTCAGCAAAAGAAGAAACTTTGGCTTGAGCAGCTAAAGAACCTCAAAACATTAAGCCAATTAGGCCGAAAAGGACCCAAGAGTTTCACGGCTTCAAGAAACACCGAGAAGAATGAACGCAAGTCTTTCGAATACCAGCCACATCAGCGGCAACATGAGCAGCGATGATGTCATAGTGTTTGGAAGAACCGAAGACATTATTATTAAGGTATTCTATATAATGATATCCTTAGTAGATATCACTTGCAATACTGTAGTTATCTACATCATTGCCAAGACGAAAAGACTTCAAAATGCAGTTAATTTGCTTGTCGTCAATTTGCTATCCGCAGATATTGTGGCTGGCTTCGCTGTTTATCCCTACCTGTTCATTGAAATAACGGAAAAAGACCTTAAAGAGAACAGGGGAGACTTAAAATGCGGCTTTAAAAATGGACTGACAATGTTTCTTGGGGCAACAAACGCTAATTTCATGACACTTGCCGCACTCTCATTAAGCAGATACCTACTGATCAACCACCCAACGAAACAGCGATGGAGAATTCACAAGAGCTACGTGAAGTGGATTTGTATAGCCACATGGTTTATTGGAGTAACACTGCTTTTACCTAATATCGTATCTTATCGATATATACCGGAATCTGGCACATGTCGCAGGCATTGGCCACGTTGGCTGGACGGGACAACGCTGTTTGCTGCTTCTTGCACCATATATTTCTCAGCCTTTTTTTCACTGCTGTTTACGTTTGGGTCTACAGTGCGCACCTTATGGTTCAAAGCATCTATACGCCGCATGGCCCGTAATAACACAGGCTCAAGTGTGCAGGCTAGCCGGAAAAAGGCCACTTTTCTTCTAGGCCTACTCATCTTGGCTTTTTTGATTTGCTGGCTCCCTTTTGCAACGTACTGGTTTCTTTCAGCAGTAACAGAGTATTTCAAGAACACAGTGGAAGATAGTGTAAAAAAGGTTCGAGTTTTGCGCTACAGTTTACTGGTCGCATTTACAAATACTTGTTTGGATCCGGTGATCTATGCTTTCGGAAACAGCGAGATAAAAGCGACTGCATTGGAGATGCTGGGAAGGAGAAAAACACACAGCATAGAACTTACAAGCACTGCTAATGAGAAGAGAAGACACTCCGAAGAAAACCAATCAAGTGAAAATGTTAATTAAAGCCTCCAGGGATTATTGGGGATGCGGGAAACTGTTTACCCTTATCAATGGGGGCATCCCTAGAGAATGGGGGAAATAAAAGAACTACTTTTGAAGAATGAAAAACATTTAAGGAATTCTTGCCGGAGTTAAATGTTTTTCATTAGTTTCTTAGGATAAAATTAACTTTTACCTGTATTTGTAATCACAAAATCAGATGTATAAACAATTTTAATTATTAAGATTATCGAAATCTGCGTGTTTTACATCACTTTGGGTTGACTGCTAAAAGTTTCTTAAAGAACATTGATGGTACTGGATGACGTGATAAGAAGTTTCTAATAAAAATCTTATCCATCACCTGCCTTCACTAATGATGCGACTAGTATTACTTAATGCAAATGCACTACCTCCATAAGAGGTATGGCAGCATTGCAATAAAGGGAATATGATACAAACAAAATTATTACTAAAAGTCAAGATTAAGACTACTAGTGAATGTAAACAGTTGTAGTTTGAGGGGAATAACGAACAAGGAAGTGCAGTGTTTACTTTTTATTTCGCAATATCAACAGAGGACGCCTAATAACAATGCCATTTAATGTCATCTGTTAGATTGATAATATTATCAGCTGTATTGATAAGACGTCACAGGATCAAATATAGACGCAGCTTTTTCAAGGAAACTTTCCCATAGTCTGCTTAATGTTCTCCTGCGCACCCTTTCATGCTCCCTCGCAGGAATTCCACCACGCAGTATCTTGATCTTTGCGATGCAAAATGATAGATGGAAGACTATGCAGAAGAGCATTTTATTGCATTGCGTTCTTTAAATTTACACTGTTGCTGTTCTTGATTTGTTTAGGCCGTATACGATGTAAAATTGTTTCTTATTTATATTCTGATGGAACCTCTCGATATATAAACCATGAATTTCCGCCATTGGGTGTGACATGCATGTCCGTTGATAAAAGTAATATTAACTTCATCAATTATTTACACACCGATCAATTAAATGTGTTGAATGCTGAACTGGTGTTTCACTATTCATCTATAATGAATGTGTTCTTTGATTCATTTAAGCCAGAGATTCAAGTACATATATACTCAAAAGGAAAAAGGTTTCTAAGAAACTTGATATCGTATGCGACAAGTGTCAATTGGTAATGTGCTATTAAAGTAACCGAATTGGCTTTCTAACTTCATAATGATGATTGTTGATACGAAAACTATTAACTTAGATAATCCAAATCTTTACTTTTGCGTGAAATATAAGGTTGAAATGGGATCATTAATTAAGAGAATTTGATTAAAAAGATTGATTATTTTACATCGGAAGGCTGTAAAATTTGAAATATTCCTGTTCAAAAGGTTTCGTTAGATTAAAAGAAAAAACTATTTTTCTCTGAATGATATAGAACGAAAATTGGCGTAGTATCTTGGGTAAGACTAAACACCCCACCCTCATATCGCTTTGAAGAGACATGCCCCTATTAACAAATTGCATTACATAAATGAAGAATTCCTACAATTAATGTATAATGTATTATATCATCTGCATAATATATAAGCAGTTGAATTGTTTGATATGATGTAGATGATGTATCCTCTTAAAGTTAAGGTTGCAACCATGCTGCAGCTATTGTATTCAAGTTTGTTCGTTTTTATTCACAGCCTGTTGTTATCGGCTCTACGTTATTCAAGCGTCTCACTCCAAGCAATCGCCTTGCTCCGTCTTTGATCTGACGGTTGCCAAATGCATAAATACATGGGTCCAAACATGTATTTACAAGCGCTGCGATCAAACTGAACCTCATAAATCGAGCTTTGTCGACGTGACCTTCCACTGTGTCCTTGAAATACTGGGTCGCTGCAGACAAAATCCAATAAATGACAAATGGAGCCCAACAAATACAAAATGCAAGGATGAGAAGGCCTAGCAAAACAGCAACCTTCTTACGACTTGACTTTGCATTTGAGTTACTGCGTGCAAGGCGGCGAGTTGATGCTTTGAACCATAAAGAGTAAACGCTCGATATGTAGGTTAAAATCAGAGATAATAACGGGAAAAAATAAACGAAAGCCGTCAGATAGTATTTCAACAAACAGCTGTGCTATCATTGAAATATCACAAACAACTGATTCATCAACCAATTATCAATGATCAACCAACCAGCATCGAACCGCTTGTGGTGAATCTTAATGAGATTTATCTACTCCTGTATCCTTGCTCGATGCATTGCTAACTACATATATATATACATATACATGCAAACATCAACCTTGAATCAAATATCATGCAAAGCGGTGTGCTTTATCAACTATATTACCAATTATATGCACAGTCTTGTTCGAATCGTAATGAAGACTATGTCTTCAATCAAGCTTAAGAATAGAGTTTACCTGCGCACTTCACAATGCATGCAACAATAGAGTATTTAAATGCAAGCCCTCGACTTTCGAATTACTGTTTGTCACGGTCAAGTTCCATTCTTGCATTATCCGGTGTAATCTTTCATAAAATATGCATAATCATTCGGTGTTTTACGGGAATACAAGGCGCCAAATCTTTTATTTAATAAGCTCAACTCAATGTTTGTTGCGGTAAAATTCGAACATAGTTGCGTTTTGTAGTTGTATCAGGAAGATTGTAAATGTATAACTGTTTTGAAGTGTGTAAGGTAATCTGTAATACTATACATTTATCAGAATTTATAATGAACACTATTAAATGTCATGGATGCAGAGGAGACATGCTATGGTCCATTAGGTCTAGCCAGCAACAATCGCTGCTAAAAGTCTAGGAATATTGACCTCTATTTTGATTGCTATCTGCAGCTCAAGAAAACGTTGCTTAAGATACGTTTTAATGCTACCCGTTGACCGAAATCAATTGTAAACAAAAGTTAAGGTGTTGCTCTTTCAAACCAAAATTGTTTTATCAGGTGAAGGGGGTGATACCAGCGGTAATAGACCAACAACCACAAAGCAACCAGTACAGCATGACTTTTCTTAAACACCTTTTTATAAGAATATCTATGTTTTCGCCGAATATTATTAATATTATATTATTCAATATTATAAATAATTTTCCTTTTGAAACTACTCTTTTAAATTACTCTTGCCCGGAACAAGGTGCAAACTAGCAATTGAAAATAATTCTCATGTTTTTAAATGCTTCTTCATCATAACATGGAACAAGAACACGACACACAATGAATGTGATATTAAGATACATAATCAAGTAATTCACGTACTATCCATGTCTAATAGCACTATTCTCGCTTTCATATGAATATGAGAGGGACACTTGCTTTGCTTTGTGAGAAACCTCAGACAAATTAAAAATTTAAGTCTTCATGAAACTTGAGCCTGGCATGATTCTTGAATTATTCTTAAATACTAACATTTTGAGCGTAAATATTCTTATAGACTAAAATTTGCAGGGATGTAGAGAGCATTCGCATCTTGGGGGGGGGGTGACGTGTCGGAAGTACACTTTCATCGTCACTATTGGTGCCAGATTGCTGATAGAAGGGTCGCTGTAGCGTATAATGGGGGTAAATGACTACCATTTTGGGGGTTAGCAGCATTTGAGTAGGGAAATAAAGGGGCCAGGGCCCTTAGAAAATTTTTCCAATAGTGCTCTTTTTACATGACAGAAATTTCCCTTATGAAAAAAGATGCATCCTAAGAAGGGCATTTCTCTACTCTGAAAGGGCACTTGTGACAAACGTGACCCCCTATTTTTACGTCTCTGAAGTATTGCATTCCCAAAAGGAGTTAAATATTGCACTAGATTTGTATCTTTGTTATACACGGCAAGGCCTCTCATGAGAACAAAAAAGTGGGGGGGGGGGGGGGGGGCAAGCTTCGATGCCAAAAAATTACCACGGTAAAAGATGATGTGCTGCCTTTTAAAGGCATAGTTTGCAAAAAAGTGGCAAGGCCTCCCGGACCCCCCCCCCTGTCATCAGAGGCCTGCATGAGGGTCTTACATTATTTTATAAACCTAAATGACGTCTTTACTGTGAAGTTGATAGCTTAGGTTCAGTGACTAAATCAAAATGATATTATCAGCTAAATCACATGCAATTCCACAACAACAACAACCTCCTCCGTAGCAAAAACGCGAAGCTATCCCATGGACCAAATGGATTTATGTTTCGAACGCTAAAACAGTTGGCTTATGTTCTGTTTTTCAGACCTAACCTGTGCGAAGATATATCTAATCGCTTGCAGAGTTGCTGTTGAGCTTTCTAATGTATTAAAACGTCATAATGTGCATTTTATATGAGCTACGTTTCAATGAATTGAAGGCTTCAAATTGTCCACCTAATTCAAGCTAGTTCACATACGGCAAGTCTCCTCTGCAACTTAACAGGCCTCGTAAAACATTCTACCTGATTCGACTGACCCGGCCAAAGAATTCTCATTGCACTGTTTACGATCTGCCGATTTCCAAATGCATAAATAAAGGGATCCAAGCACGTATTCACAAAGCCAGCCAGCAATGTAAATCGCATCACTCTCGCCTTTTTGATTTGACCCTCTGGCGTGTTCTTGAAATACTGAGATCCTGCAGACAGACTCCAATACAAGGCGAATGGAGACCAGCAAACACAAAATGCAAGTATGAGAAGGCCTAACAAGATGGCCACCTTTTCACGAATTGACCTGGCATTTGCATTCGAGTTGCTTTGGACTAGACGGCGCGTTGATGCTTTCAACCATAAAGTGTATACGGTTGCTATGTAAGTTAAAAGCAGGGAGAATAACGGGAAAATATAAACGACGGCTGTCACACTAAAAAATGCAGACCTGTTAAACCAATCTGGCCAGAATCTTTTACAATACCTATTTTGAGGTAAATACTTCATTGATACAATATTAGGAAGGGGTAGTGATATGCCTATAATCCATGTTGCTATTGATATCCATTTAACATATGACTTTTGGATTCGCCATTTCAGTTTTGTTGGATGGTTGATTAATAGGTAACGACTGAGCGAAAGGACAGTAAGTGTCAAGAAATTAACCGTCGAAGCTCCAAAAAACAGAGGCATTCCTACTTTGAAACCACAAAGATAATCAGCGCGATTGGCCTTTTCATCTTCAGTTGAGATTTCTATGAACAAGTATGGATAGATTGCAATGCCTGCAACGATGTCTGATAATGAAAGGTTCGCTAGCAGCAGATTTACAGTATTGTGCATCATTCTCTCTTTATAAATGATATATACAACAATCGAGTTTCCAAAAATGTTTATCAAAGATAGCAGTACGTAGAAAACCTTTGTTAGAATATCCTCAGTTTCATTGAAAACTGTCATATTGCTAGAGGTAATGTTGCCAGTGATGCTCGACATTATTTTAAATGATCCAGTGTTACGGTGCTTCTTTGACGACTGGCTGCCGTTAATGCTACATTAGGCCGTGCGTTGTACTCTGAGAGACGATCGTAAAAAGAGCAGTATCCGATAAGCAATTATGAATAATTGATGAACCAAGAAATTACTTCTGTAGAAGAAATTTCAATTTGTTCAAACTGCTTTTTTATTTTCCCCAAAATCATGATCATATATAAACATAAATACTTTAAATAAAAGTAAATTCTTGCCGATAACAATCGTTTACTAACTACACAGCGGTCTGCTTTACTCTATTACACATGTATTATTATAACTTGAATAATTTCCATTTGTTAAATTCATATCATAAAAGATTTTAATTGCTCGGCGCACTTCACGATGCAATCAAAATGGAACACAGTGTTTATTCTAGCGCTTGCAGACACAGACAAAGCTCTAACACTTAAATTTTCATTGTACTTAATCGAAAAATCATCTCGGTGTTATCTCTATAAATTTTTTCGATTGAAACTTTTGCTAGGTCCCAGGTCAGATTTCCGTTCCTGACCCGGGATTTAAAAAGCGGAAATAAGAAAAAATTTAGCAAAAGGGGATGCTCCTCCGCATAATCAAGAGATGGTCAGTCTCCATTACATGCAATCACATGCTCATGGCATCATCAAATCAAATCGTGTGCTTTTCCACAACAAACAGTCTCCTGCGAAACAAAATCTTCACGCCAATCCTTCGCATCCACAACATAGGTAGGTGGTTAGCCCAAGCGTTGCAGGGCAAATTCTGAGAGATACTGAAAAATTATATTTAAGATTATGGTCTGCAACCATGGACCCCCCGGCTTCGATGCCAATGGGAAGGAGGGATGTACAAAGAGGAACAGCAACAACTTTACCGGGAAAAAAGTAAGATAAAAGGAACCGAGAGATGACTCAGAGTTGAAAACCTTTATCATTATGTATGATTATATTATCACAAATAGTTTAGGATAGTTGGCCATATTAAATCAGCCTCGTGTGGAAAAAAAACAGAGTTGAGACGGGGAGAAGGAAATTGGGAGTTGAACAAAGTCAGAGATAAAAGCGTTAAATTACACGCGAGGACACCGAACATGGCAATGAGTGATTTCGGATATACGTCACAAACGCGTCATGAAGACGACATTATAACGCTGTTAAGAATAAGTTTTGTGATCCTCTCAAAGTTTAGAAAAGTTGTTAACCTTACTCCAGACATAAAGTTACCTTAGGCAAACCTTCCTCACAAGCCAAAAGAAAATAGGCATGACTTTGGTGTGTCATAGGAGTTTCTATTGTTTTTCGTGGAAAGTCCTCCACCTATTGACCGCGTGACCGTAATGTTTTTCGAACTCTGGATCCTCTCACTACATTAATACCAAGCGTTTACGAAGCGGTATCAAGTTCTCCTCAAGGCCCTCAATTCTCTTTGATACAAGTAGGTACACTTGCTTTGATCACTTGATGTCCAAATAGATTTATGGCATACAAGGAATCACATGAGCTCTTAAGACAACTGAGGACAGAAACATGTTTGTATTGCATTTATGAATGGAAAGAAATTGGCAGAAATCTAAGCCATTCATTCTTTTCCAATAGCATGACGCAGTTTGGACTCTAAATCTTTCTTTATGCTGAGTAACCTTTTAACTTTCCGTTGTTTGCGACTATTTGATCTCTGCTTCAGCATCTGGTCAAACTTCACGTGAAACCGTGAAACGTAGGGCAGGACTTCGCAAATAGAATCGATGCACTTCACGCGCAAGCAGTAAATTCGAAACATACATACTCATTGAGTTGTTTTGAAGACCAATTAGAAAGCAAATACAACGTTTCTATGTTAACAGGCAGTTCAAAATAAGATATGGTTAAAAATCATCTGTCAGGATTTGAATACCCTTAAAAGCACCGATCGGATGTGAGTATGATATGTAGAGCAGTTGAATGTCATCGGTAGAATGCAAAGGGTTTTGAAGTTTGGAAATCTGGGACCTTAAAACTAGCTTGTTCACGGAAGTTGGTGATTTCTAACTGTGATTCAGGCTGCTTCGTATGCGCTTATTGTCTTTGCAGTACGAAGCCTTAGAAGCACAGTGAAAAGGAACTGCCGTTAGTTTGAGATTGTGCCAAAGAGAGGTCATTCAACGTTCAACTATCGCTAGAGAGTTTAATCCGTGTTAGGAAATCACAACATTCGTGGATTAGAAGCTTGTTACACGATTCATTTTTCGCATTGGTATTTAGGAAATGAGGGAACTTTGAATGAAATTTCAGTTGATTTCGCGGTCTTAGTTCGTGGGGGATTTGAGACGAACGAGAAAGGCAAAGACAGCTGTCGTAAGACACGATCTAGAACAGACAGCATCAAAGTGAAGATTTACAATAAGACTTTGTACATACACACGTTACACAGACGGCATCTCTTGGTTTGAGGGAACACAACAAAGCATCAAAAGACCTGTTTTTCAGTCGCATAGATACACTCGAAGATGGCCATGCAATCATTTTATAGCAACAATTCATCCAACACAACTTACAGTAATTCAAGCACTGCTAGTTACACAGTGTTCACAGCGTCTGAGGATATTGTTATTAAAGTCTTGTATATACTGCTCTCTTTAATAGGCATAATTGGTAATTCAGCAGTTATTCTGATCATTAGCAAGGACAAGAGAATTCAGAACACAGTCAACCTCCTCATCGTGAATCTCTCACTTTCAGATATTGCAGCTGGTTTGGCAGTTTATCCGTATCTATTCATCGACATTTCCCCCGAAGATAAGCACGCACACATACTCTGTGGCATCAAAAACGGGCTTACACTCTTCAACGCAGCGGCAATTGTGAATTTCATGACACTCGGGGTTCTATCACTTAGTCGCTATATCCTCATTAACCATCCAACTAAAGTCAAATGGAGAATAAGAAAGAACCACGTGAAATGGATATCAGTTGCTACTTGGCTTATTGGTATTTCATTCCTTATTCCCAACATATTTGCATTTCGCTATTTTCCAGCTTCAAGACTGTGCCGAGGATACTGGCCAGAGTGGTTGAATAAGCCTGCTTTCTTTTCGATAACAGTCATCGTATTTATGATACCGTTACTTTCACTTTTATTCACGTTTGTGTCAACAGTCTACACTTTATGGTTCAAGGGCTCCACTCGTCGTCTTACTCGAAGCAATTCAGTTTCTGGGGTGCAATCTAGCCGGAAAAAAGTCACCATTCTCCTTGGTTTGTTGATACTAGCCTTCCTGATCTGCTGGCTTCCGTTTTCGGTGTTCTGGCTTTTAGCAACAGTCACGACGTATTTCTCTGATTCCGATAAAGATACCATCAAAAAGCTGAGAATAATGCGCTTCTGCGTGCTCATTGCATTCTCCAATGCTTGTTTTGATCCAGTTATATACGCACTTGGCAATCGTCAGATCAAAGAAGGTGCAAGGAAGACGTTAAGAAAAGGCCATGCAAACAACGTCGAACCAACAAACACAGGCTATGAATAGAGACACTCAGTATCGTGAGGTTTCCATCAATAAATGTGACGAGAATTCCCAAACTTTCCCCCATTCAGTATTAAATTATGCATTATAGAAAGTACCTGACCATCCATAAACTGTATCAAAGAAAATGCAAACTTTAAAAGTGGAGATCGTACAAAAAAAAACAAAACGGATGCTTGTGATATTGCAAAGCTCTGTACTGAAAATTCCTAGGTAACAGTATAGTTTGATTCCTAGAAATTCAGCTTTTTGGCTATTTTGCAGAGAAAATTAATTATCTTTCCAAGGCTGATTTCCCCTTTCGTTGTCCATGCTGTCGGCGTTTATGGGGTTATAATGTAACAGCTTGTGGTCCCTAACTTAACAAATTTTGTCTGGACAAGCAAGTAAGAGTCAATGAGATGCTTGAAGCAAACCCACAATGAAAGGTGAAGATAGAAGTGAACGAGAGAAAATTGATAATTTAGATTGGAATTAGATTTAGAAGAGTGGGAATATAACTTCAATGCCTCTGATTTGTATTAATTACATTATTTCTCGTAAAAACTGCTCTAAGGAATATTATCAAATACATTCAAATAATCAAAGGTTAATTTTCTAACTTTATTAGCAGTTGTTTATATGCTTTAATGCAAAGATGAATTTTTCTTTGGATGAGATGTAACAGCTTTAGGCACGACTTCTCAAATAAAAATGAACTTATAATGAACATTAATGCATAATACTGGGGGCATCATAGTTAGTAGCATTTAATCTAACATTTTTTGCTGAAATATCCTCGATCAATTCAGCCTTAGGGACGTCATATGAACCCTGCTGGGGCGAGGGACATACTCCATAAACCTCCATGGCAGGTTTTCGCCTTCTTGGCACTTATAATTGTAGTTGGAGGAACTATGCACAGGGAATACATGCTAATATCTTGTAGCTAATGCTTGTAGATATTTCTTTCATACTTACGTTACTGTATCAGTAACTGATAACATGTAAATAATAACTTTGTAAAATATGCTGCATGGAAATTAACATAATGATTTGACACTTGGAAGTACAGTTTTCTGAATTGCTTAGCGTTCTGAACATGAAAAAGCCCCTCCATGAAAAGCTGTGCCGGTTCATCGTTACACTTAAATGAGGGGAAGGAACTGAATAATCACCCTCAGTGCTTGTAGCCGGCGTTGCAGACTTGTCTAGGTTAGAAGAGAGCATTGCTCTATACACAAAGACAATGGAAGGCAACCGGAATGAGGTTAACACTGCCATCCCTGACTGCAAGGGGGTTCTATAATTAATGATGTTGGAGCATAGTAGCCTTATAGATGTTAGACTGCAAATGAATCAAGCCAACAAAAGTATTAGCTCCTCCTCCAGGGATGTAATCAATTCTCGCTAAAGATCAAAGGGCCTCATTGTCCTTCCAAGGGTTAATGAATGGCATTTCCATCCACTGTCAGAGAAACCCCGAAGAGAGAAGACATAAATTCAAATAACAGAAATATAGGGGTACTCTGCTACTTGGAAACATACGGTTTGTCCCTTGTCCTTGCTTGCTGGGGGCATTAAATGTATCTTGGCATTGCTGCTCCTTCAAAGCAAATTTTGAGGAGTCTGAGGTCTGTTAAGTTATAGAAAGACCACCCTCCATGCCTCCAATGCCGTGATGCCATTACCACGAAACAGCATGTTCGCAAGGAGTGACCTTTTTGGCGACCTTTGACATCATGAATCACACAGGGTGTCGTGGGCTGTTAGACACTGCAAACTGGTAGCCGACGGGTATTTATTTCTACGAATACAAAGGGTGTACCACTGGAACAATTTGCTATAAGGAACCTGTATTTAAGTTGGTTAGGTCCTCTTCGGGTTACTACTGTAAATGGATGTCAGCCCCCCCCCCGCCAATTATGCCACAATCCCCTTGTTGCTACATCCTAACTAAATAGAATTTAATAGCATCAAGCTGAGAGGCGCATGCTTAAAGTTTTCCACTTTGTTTATTGAAGAATGATGTCGAAAAAATACATGTTTTTTCTATAAAACACATGTCCTTATTCTGAGCCTCCAGTTTTTCATTTTTCAACATAATTTAAGCCTCATTTTTCTTATTTTCTTTCTTTGATCTCTGTATTGCTGTATAAATTAAAAAATTAAAAATGACGGTGTTGAACTAATTCCATTGCATTTAGTTTGTTGAATCGCTTTTAATGCAATATTTTTATTGCATTATCTCTTTTTATTCAGTTGTTATTGGTATTTCATTTCTTTATTTTGCTCAATTTCAACCTGCTATGTTTCTTATTTTGCTCCTATTTTTGAGCAAATCTCAGCCTGACGTTTCTTATAAAGGTTATTCTAAATAAATAAAAAAACATGTGCTCTGCTTTTAAAACAAGAGAGGCTTGATAATTTTATCGTAGGCCTCTATCTCTGTTCTTCAACAGGATTAGGACCATAATGGTAGTTGAAAGTAACAAGAGTATAACGTGAAAAACAAATGGAACTGCATATAGATCAACAATCGGACAGAGAAATGGATTAAAAAGATAAAACACGACTATCGTATTCACCTAGAGTTTTAGGACAGGCAAGTTTTGTTTCATGATCTCGATAAATAAGGATAAGAGTGTGATCTTAATTAAAGAACTCTTGACGTCAAGTGATTTTGCATCAGCAAACATTTTAGAAAAGGGGTCTTGAAGCTCTAGGCTCTAAATAAGCAAACATCTTAAAGTGTGAAGCTCGATTTTAGCTCATATCTGGCTTATTTTAGCTTCTTAATAGGAGGTGATGAGGTGTGTTGTGCAGATTTAGCGCTTGGAAAGCCAACTGTTGGATAGATTTTATCGATATGCTTGAAAATGAATTTGGTTCTATATTGAAATTGAAAGGAATCTGATTATGCGATTACACAACGTTGCTTACATTGTATGTATAAAAGCCTGTTTTTACAGCCTAGAAAACTAACAGTTTTTAAAAAAAGATTCGGTGATACGCTTGATAAGGCAAAACTCGCATTGAAAGACGAAGACATTACGTATTAAGTGGCCAGTTTTAGTGGGTCAAGAGCTAATGTAGTCATTATGAGCTCAACGGAGGAATCTATACTTCGATTTGCAGCAGTATAATAGGTGATTGCGATAAATAGCTGTTTAAATAGAGTGCCAGGGAAGCAAGAAGAGGTATATAAACAAAACGAACTGAATTCTTTGATTGGAGAAGCCCATATCAAGTAACATTGCACCTTTAGTGTAATAAAGTTCAGCAAAGCGATGCTTAGTAGACACTGTCAAACATTGATAAGGTTTTGGAAATCAATGATTCTCTTTGGATGTAGAAGACCGGGTCTGTGAGTACGTTTCTTGGCAATTAAAATTAAAATTGTTTGGTCAACCTAAATCCAAAAACCAGTTTCAATAGCTAGTGCTTTGGCAAACAGGTTATAAATACTTCTTCGGCATATTTCGTTGACCAGTTACGAGAGTTCAACAATACGAAATCTGGTCATCTGTTTACTAAGTTTTGGAGGTATTTTTAAGCAGGATTGCGAGGCAGTGATTACCAGCAGCGAAGGAGCAATCTAATGCAGACGGTTCTCAAAGCATATCAGATACGGCATATCAGTCAATGGGTTAACAGATTACCGTGCTGACAAACTTTAAATTGAAGCCATCAACAAATAGCAGGGCTTCAAAGAGCAAGCACATTGCAAAATCAACAGAAGGAAAGGAAGTTACAAATTCTGCGTGATTAAAAGTCGAACCACTTATCAGCAATGCAAGGGAATGCAAAAATCAATCCACGAAAATAAGGTTTCGACTGGCGAAAAAGAAATCGTAAAGGACAGCTGCTGAAGGGTAAAAAGACTCTGTTAAGCATTAAGGTGAGAGTAAAACACCGCACGGCGTATATGCAATATTATGACTTATCTAAGCGCAATATTTTGAGTCACTATAACGTAAATGAGACTGGTGGTTCGGTATTAATTACCGTTTTAAGCAAATGTACTAGAACACATCTATTTTTGGTTCACATTTTCGAAGGCAGCGAACAGTACAACTGTGCAGGCATTGACGAAGGCAAATTTGACGATAAAACTGAATTTAACAGGCTGAAGCCAAACACTGCGAACAGAAAACAGCGCCAACACCACTACTGAAGCTGCAGCAAAGATCTGCAAGTCCTCGAAGTACATTTCTGCAAAGATGATACTAAATGGAACAAGAGGGTTTGCATTGAACGCAAGTCAGACATATCCTGGCGTGTTTACAAGGGCAGAGGACATAACTTTAAAGTTTTTCTACGCTTTTGTCTCGCTAGCGGCAGTGATCGGCAATTCAGGGGTCTGCTATATCATCGTGAAGTACAAGAAAATCCAAAACACAGTCAACCTTCTTTTGTTGAATCTGTCTTTTGCTGACATTGTAACTGCACTTGCTGTGTACCCTTACCTGTTCCTGGATCTATCAAAAATCAATATCAAAGGGAAATACGCTGATTTCCTATGTGGTTTGACAGAGGGTCTCACGCTGTTTTTCTCGGCGTCTTTAGTAAACTTGCTCACACTCAGTGTATTATCATTGAGTCGTTACACCCTCATAAACCACCCAACAAAACAGAATTGGCGCATTAGAAAGCAGAACGTAAAATGGATTGCCGTTGCGACGTGGCTCGTTTCATTTTCGCTGCTCATTCCAAACGGAGTTTCCTTTCGCTACAACCCTGGTAACAAGATATGCTGGAGACACTGGGCAAAGGGCATTATCCCAGTATTGTACTTCGTTGCCACTCTGATCATGGGAATGGCTGTACCCCTATTCACCCTTACATTCACGTACATTTCAACTATTTACACTCTATGGTTCAAGGCCTCTACACGCCGACTATCACGATCAAATTCCCAAACGTCGGTATCTACAAGCCGCAAAAGAATAAGCGTATTGTTGGGGCTTCTTATTCTGGCCTATCTTGTCTGCTGGCTGCCTTTTGGGGTTTACTGGCTCTTGTCTGCTGCACTGAATTATTTTCCGAAAACAGTCGAAGGCCAGAAACAGATGATACGAATAACGAGGTATACTATTCTGGTAGCACTCATCAACACGAGCTTGGACCCGATCGTTTACGCATACAGCAATCGGCAGATCAAGGATGGGGCGAGAAGAACCATACGAAGACCAACGATAAACATGGTTGAGCCGACTGCCACCGAGTAAATGGCCGAAATAAAACTTGGCTTATCGTAAATATAACGAAAAGGACATAATATTGTTCAGACATTTACATGCAGCATTATCATAGATCTTGATTTCTCGTATGTATATAAATCCATAGAAATTAATGCATCGATTGTGCAATCTTCAGTAGTCAGTTAAACGATTCAACTTTTCTTTTTAAAATAGCATCTAAGTGGTCACGTCATGTATATTTGTGAAGTCTTCAGTTTGTGGTCTGATAACTAATCCTTATCACATATCAAAAACAGAGTAACTTGTGGAAAACAAAATTGGCTAACATTGTAGCAGAATTTGCAGGGCCACGGATGACTGGGGGCGTAGGAATGATCACACCCTTTTTGTTAACATTAATCAAAGGCATCATTTGCACATGCTAAAATAATCGTTTTGATTGTGTGGGATTTAACTCGTACACATCTTCATGCAACGGAGATTTACATTAGTTGTGAATGCAGCTCATCATGTTATGTTGTGGAAATTTTTGTGCATTGAAGTTTCTTTCCCTTTTTGCACATAGAATATGGATTTTAATGACGTTATGATTTAGATGCTGGAATTGGATTGAATATATTGTTGGAAGTAATTATACAATTCGGCATCACAGTACATTATGTAGCCAGTTGTTGTAAATGTATATTGACAGCACTGCTTAGAGGAAATGAAATAAATTCTGAATATGCCCCAAGTAGGTTGGGACGAAGCCCTAATTACAACAATGTATGAATTTGTCCTATCCACGGTTACGATAGAGATCCCCCAGAGTCCCTCAATAGGTCCCAAAGCCAAAATTTTGACACCATTACAATGACTCAAAAGCATATTTTTTCATAGAGAGGGGGTAGGGGGTAGGGGGTAAAAATATGACGTCATCTAAATGATGCTATGAACCTGATATTGAAATATCCATTAATGATTAATATTTCTGGAAATGTCATCTTTTTTCAGGAAGAAATGGCCACTGCATGACAGGCCATTGCTAAATAACTTTCTTCAAGTTTTGGCGGGGCAAAAAGTGATTTTTGTGAAAGACCGAATGACGAAACCCTTTTAAAACATGGCACGAAATGAAGCCCCTGATTTTCCCAATAAGACCTGAGGCATGAACCAACATACGTCTTATATCAGAAATAGTATCATAAGATAGAGTAATTAATAAAGTAGCATTTAATTATTGCATTACTAAAATTAAAGGATTGTTTGAATTTCAGAGATTGAAATTCGTGGAAGTTTCTCAGCTGAGGAAACAAATCTGTGTGCTAATCAAAGTAAATGTTTTTTCAGTTAGTTTGTTAGGTCTGCTCAGGCCGCACGTTTCGAAATAAAATTGACACCTGTAAAACCTTGAAAACAGAGAAGAAAACATGCACGCAAGCAGTGCCCAACGAAAGTTCTGCAAAGGGAAGCCACAGCCAACCATATTCATATCAAGGCAACGACAAGCAAAGAAAAGACGTCAGAAAAACATAGTTGTTTGGTTCCCAAATGGTGTCCTAGGGTGTTGCAAAGGAATGCTCGTAACATCCTGCGGCACTATGCGACAGTTTTGAATAATGAAGCCTTCTTTTTCATTTCCTTTTTTTGCGATATTTTTCGACACTCGGTGGTCGTACAGTGTCGCAAAATTTCGCAGAGTGTCAGCAAACATCACAGTAAAAATGAAGTCTAGATGTTTAAAGGCGTCTGTCTACAAGGCCCTGCAACACTATGCGACAATATGGGATACTATGCGACCATATCGAAACCAGGTTTTACGTAAAAGAGACAGAACTAAATCATACAACAAGCACGTGCTTTGGCAATTAAGCATTTCTTATATCTCCTCAGACCTACCGAAGCCCATAAAATGTATCGGCGTGTTTCATATAGGACTCCACAAATAAACTAAAGCGAGTATCACAACAACAAATCCATGCAAGATAGATTAGTGTTGTCCTAAAATCAACAATTGCTCTTCAAAGATTAACCTATTAACTTTAAATTGAAACTGTAACTATTTGGCAAAAATAGATCATTTTTTCTCCTTACCGCAATTCATTTTAGCATAGTTCGCATCATGTGATTCTAGAAAGTCTTATTACTTTTTACTGCGAGAACGATGGCGGTAACAAGAGTTAAAAGAAGTTGCATATTAAAAGTGAATCAGCAATCTGTAAACAAAGATTCCTGCTCCTTTGAAGGTTTTCATGAACGCCGATTATTAAAAAGGCGCAAAAACTCTTGTCAATTTACAATTCACCAACATAAAATGCTTTTAAGAAACAGCAACAAAAGGGGTATAAGTTGAGCTTTGGAAACACCAAAGCGATGGCCTAAAAGACGAGTTAGCGTTGCTTTTGAGGAATACGTGAAACAGTGTAAGAAATATCTCAATTATCCTTTTTGTAAGGTTAAAAGTACATCCCTTTCAAGGAACATTCAAGCAGGCACTGGTGTAACTACTGTGTTTTGGTACGCTTATGTGTGTTTGTGTTTTAATGCAGTTCTGTTTGATGTTCTATGAAGAAGGTCTTGATGTTTCATTGCACGTGAATGTATCTTGTATTTATGAATGATTTACCTCGTAGCTGTATCAAGTAACCAATCCTTATATAGATGACATTTAAAAATAGGAATATGATATATTTAAATGAAATTAATTTATGCCAGTTAACTTGAATCAATCATGCAAAAGCCTGACTAAACTTAAATGACAAAAATTAGGGTCTTATAAGCGGGTTTTTCTCGAAAATAAATTTCTTCAAATTGCTCTATCACAAGAAATTTAATTTCTGTATCTAAAAATCAATAAAAATATTTGAACGGCAACCAATATAGCCACAATGTTATTATTGCTATAATTTTGGGTGCCTAATGAAATGATCACCTGCATGAAATAAGCTATAGTTTTCTAATTTCTATACTAAATGAACTGTTGTTTTCTAACAATAAGCAGGAACTAATCTTCATGAAATTCATAGGAACTCAGAGAAAACATAGATAGCGATGACGCTTGTAAATCACGTTTCCTTTCATTTATCTTTGCAAGTTTGAGATTTTGATTTCCTTATTTTTACATCTGAAAATTAGTTGGACACTTACTTATATTTAGAAACTTTATAAATTTGAAAAGCATAATGTCAATGACGTAATTAATGATAATGGATTATTTGTGTGTATGTATAGATAAGCTTATTATGATTAAAAAAAGTCATAAAATTTTCACGTCCTTAACATTTCTTGCTGTGGCTACACTTTCTGTCAAAGTTCTTTGACCACTTCGTTCACCGTTGCTAAAATAGACTATTTTTCCCCTGAAATAATGCTGTGTGACATAGACTTATGTATCACAACGGTCATAGTCGAACCAAATAATGCCAGTTAAGGTAGAGGCTAAACAGTTCGAGCTATATATTTCATTCGTTAATAACTGGTTTGAATCGCCAAAGGCTAGCCTATCAAAAGCACTCTCCTGTGCAACACCATTTGCGGTATGAAATTGTAGATAATGATAAAAAGGTGAAAGAAATTAATACTATGTGTTTGATCGAAATATATCTAGCAAGCGTCTCATTGGTTGTTTTTAGCCATTGTGATAACAAGACTCTTAATGGTTGTTTCCTACCAATCAGAACCAAAAGCCTCACATATGATGTAAGTTCAGCTTTGATCAGTGTGAATCGTTTTTATGCTGTGAGAGGTGTCTAAACAAGAAGTACTTACATCATGTTGAATAAATTTCAAGAACACATTCGAATCATGTTAAATTGATTAGAGATTTTCAAGGCAAGAAAAGCGTTTGATTGGTCGAGTTTTATCAATCAGAGCTCTTGATGTTAAATACCGTTTGGTTTTCATCATAAATCATGTTCATGCTTCGAGGAGTCTATAGGACAAGTACTTTCCGCATGCTCATAAATTTCCGCTTCCTTACAGTATACGTGAAAGGAAATCCAACTTTTAATAAAACTGTTTTTAATTTAAAGTGCTTGCAAAAAAATAAATTTTGGTATAGTTAGACTGTGATACACTGAGTTTTATTGAACAGACAGCGCTTTAAAAAGTGGGACTACAATGCAAATGGTGAGGAAAAATTTGTAAGCTCGTGGTGTCACATCCATGACTCGCTGACGAGCAAGGCAATTACACAGCCAGTTATCATGAAGTTGATAAGTCAATTGGGTGCATTTGGCAGAAAGAACAATATCAAAATATATAACTCAAATGGTTACCTTTGTCAAAGAATCAAGCTTGAATCCTTCAGCATGGCCACGTCTGGATCCATTCATATAATTGCCAAATACAAGAATCACCTTTAAAAGATATCAGAGAATCTTGAGACGAAGGCTTTTTAAATTTTATTAGTTGATTTTCATTAGAATGCTTATTGGCAATCATAGGATCGGACGAGTTTCAGTTCTGTTTAATTTTCATTGAACTTTTAATCTATCCTTAATAAAATTTTAGACAAAATACGATACAATTTGATACGATACATAAAAATATGATTAATTAATTCAAAAACTACAGTGCTATAAACCAAGCCAAATGAGACAAAAAGACATTGCATGATTGTTTATAGGACACTTTAATTTAGGAGGAGCGTTTCAGATAAATTAATCAAAGATGAGCCGTCCAAGAAAAACAAAGAAACTTCGTAAACGTTTGACAGTTGTGGTTACAAACTTTTAGAAGGGTAAGATAAATAGGTGATACAAAGTATCTACTTTTAAACAATTTTATAAATCTATAATGAGCTAAAATTCAATATCAGAGGATAAGATTGGAGCGGCATCAAAACATGACACGGACTAATGACAATCAACTGACACATTTTATCTAGCATTAAGTCTACGTTTCTCATTCAATGCGATTAGGGAGCACTGTCCTTGGCTGATGGGAGGAATTAGAACTAAACTGTAAATTTCTCTTTGGTTATTCAATTTCCAATTTTGGCGACAGTTTTTGGTTAGGCTGAGCATCGCATTGACACTTTTGAGAATTAAAAAAGGTGCACAGGACAGCCCATTAAATACAATACCAAAATGCTCTGAAAAGAATGAAAATTTTAATTTGTCCAATGGCACCCTTTTAAGAATGCTTTGGATGATGAGAAATTCTTGGATCATAGTAAACTGCGGAAGGCGACAACAATCTTTACTGAAAGTCACTTTATCATACTTTATCACGGGGCTACCGATTGGGAAAATGAATTAAACTGGTATGAATAAAATAATTACATATTCCCCTACCCTGAAAAACATATTTTAAACAGTAACAAGTTATAAAACCCAAATTCTGCCACAATGATCATAATGGTTGCATTACAATTGCGCATCAAAATCAAACGCTCTCCAACGAGTAAGTAAACTACTATTAAAGAAAAATATTCTACAAAAATAATGGCAAAGAAGCGACTTACTTCAAAAACCTTCTTTAATTTTACACTTGATGTAACCGAATGTGATGCGTTTAAAACAGCTTCTATTCTCTAAAAAGTAAAGAAATTATATTAGATTATAAAGCAAAACGAGCAGTAAATTAACCAAATGTTTCGTGAAAACGATGTTGTCAAACTGATGATTAAATTCTCTACTTAATGTATCCAATATCAATTGTCTACACTCTGCTTAGGGTACAATAGGAAACTAAACAGTAGTAGAGTAATTTGCTATAAAACCAATGCGCACAGGACCTATTGGCGGTACACAATCCCGACTCGTACGATTAATAATAGTGCAGGTGAAAAGAGAAATGCAACAGTACAAGCTTGGAAGTTTAAAAAACATTTTTAGCATTGGTGAGCCTTGTAGACAAGCTTGCTTCTTTGTCTCACAAATATTGGAATATTGTTGGAGATATGAACCGGGAAAAAAAAGTATAGCCCGATGTACAGCGGGATAGCAAAAAAAAAAATAAATGTTATTCTCTTAACAATAACAAAAAATAAACCAAAACGAGTCAATAGGATAGAAAAATGAATGGAAATTTAAGAAAAGGTACGTACTGGCAAAACTCCCCTGACTAACTCATCAAATAATCCTACATAGGCCATTGTATTTAATTTTGCTTCATATCTCTCGACTTTTGCCATCTTGAAAATATTCAAGGAAAAGATTAAAAAATGATAGAGGATATTAACAGGGATAAAGGCTATCGTGGAATATTCATCAATGCTAGAAAAAAAATTGCATGAGGGCAATAGTAAGATTAAGATCCCACAGTGAAGAAACGTTGAAGAAACTACACAAAAATGGAATTATGATATCATGGTCAACAACTGACTGGTTTCGTGGGAATTATAAAGTTCACATTCAAAAGTTTGCATCATGAACTATCGATTGATCACAATTTTTCCATTTAAATCACTATACTTTAACTCTAATTGGAGTACCTTCATATCAATGAATAAACCTAAATATTATAAGAAACCTCAAAGTTGCTAGATGGACATTGGTTTGCTACTGGTTCAATGTCGCGGTGGCGAAGTTGTTGAATCTCCAAATAACATCTTGTAGTTGAGGCCAGGACAACAGTAACAAAGGCTTATTGAAATCAGAGAGAGCAAATCAGTATCAAATGTGATATAAGATATTTAAAGCAGAATCTAAAGTATATTAGAAACTGAAATCATACCTGGAAAAGAAACTGTTCCGCTTCGCCAAATTTTTCGTATTCCTTTGCATTTTTTGCAAGATTAGACAACTGTAAAAATTTGGAAATTTGTGATTGATAGTTAACAGAATGAGATACAAAACTAGCAAACTGAGATGTTTCAATGACATGGGGTTTTTGGTGAATCATGGAGCCTATTATCAAGAACGTACAGGCATTCCTCTTTCATCATTCCCAGGTCACATTTGAGAAACTGCAGCACTCTTTTTGCTATACTGAAGTCTATAGTCAATGAGGATGCAAAAAAATAAAAAATGAAAAAGAAAAAGACGAAAAATAATAATGAAACCAATCATAATTAGTTACCTCATCCTTTGTTGGTAACAACTTTAAAAGAAGCTCAGCATGTTCTGCTGGCAGTGATACAATATCACAATTATTAATAGCATCTTGAACTGTTGCCATCGATTTTCCAATTCTTCTTTTTGTTATAACTGTGGAGAGTAATTACGAAATTTGAAAGGCGAATGTTTATGGTCTTTTATAAGCGAGTGACTCTACCCAACTTTACACTTCCCATTGTTGCTAGGTGCTATAGCATATAGCAAGAACGGCACTGGAAGGCGTTATAACTATAAATTATGCTGCTGGGGAGAAGGAGACGGAATTCTATGATTAAGCATGTGCGTGTCAAGAATATTCGAGAGTATTTACGCCCAATTTACGCCCGTACTTAACTCTCAGCAGCCTACATCAGCTATAATTCTCCTCTGTTGTTTTTCACCCTCCCTCCATTTTTACGTCTCTTTGCCTGATGCCCCGTACATGCAACCAATATCCTTAAGTGGGAACATGGAGGCACTGGGAGTTGATTGGGAACTTTTACAGTCGAGCAGATTCTGACTGTTTGATTCAAACAAAAGATGGACGTAAAGACTTTGATGCAATGTGATTTTCAAAGGTTTTTTGGACATGCTCTACAGTAAAGCAATAAGGCAACTTACTAATATTCTTTGACTTATTTGGTGACAGAAGGTTCAAAGTAGACTTCAATTTCTTCAATGCTAAAATGATAAAAATAAATATTGCAAACATTTATCTATAAAGTTACCAGTAACAGACTAACTGCCCATTAAATACAGCTTTAAGGTCTGTGGTCAATGCACTACATTGTGGTGATAGAAATGTGATGCCAGTGCTAATTCAATAGGAGTTACTGATAATTGTCTGGATTTGGTTTGATACCATATAATACAGATAAAAGGATTCAATTTTCAAGCCAATAATATAGAAATTCTGGTCAAGATATGAACTATTTTTTAAAGAATATCACCAATACATATTAAATCAAATTGTTTGTCATATTTGATTTTATCAAAACTCTCTGTGAGAGGTATTGATGTAAGCCATAAAGGTTTTGATTAAAATATTAGATTAGCTACAAAAAGGTTCTCCGTCACCTATTTTTTATTTACTACAACATTTTTGACTATGCCT
The DNA here is from genome assembly GCA_964019065.1 of Catostylus mosaicus. Classification (NCBI taxonomy): domain Eukaryota; kingdom Metazoa; phylum Cnidaria; class Scyphozoa; order Rhizostomeae; family Catostylidae; genus Catostylus; species Catostylus mosaicus. The sequence goes on from OZ025191.1 coordinate 2,736,195, forward strand.
GTAAATGTATTAAAAATAAGTTACGTAAATTAAATATCAATAGTAAAATTTTTGAAACATGATTTATGAACAAGAAATTGAATGCAATGAACGTACATTTTAAATTTTAAAATCATACACGATATGCCACACAAGATAAAGAGATGACAAAACAATTTAATCCTAAATGGACAGCTTGGTATATCACATGAAGTTGCCTGGTTGGTACCCTTTAACTTTTAGTGGCCATTTTAAAACATAGCCTTCATTTTCGATCAAAATTAAACTCAAAAACTTTTCCAAGCCCTTAGCCTTCATTTTGACTAAACTTAGACTAACGTATCTTTGGTATTTTTGCAAGCCTTAAGCGTTCGTTGGTCCAAAATAATGGTTGCCTCCCTCTAGGCAGAGGCGCAATAACTCTTAAGAGTTAAATCTCTACTCTCGCACACAATAGCAAACTACACTGATCATTGCAGTCTACATTTTTTATGCATATCTCCATACCAATATTTCTCCATAGGCATGGAAGAGCAGCAAATAGGCCCTAATGATTCACTGTGTTTACTTAGATGTTCCTTTCATTTCTTTGATATTCTGAAGATATTTTTTTGTATAAATAATCTAAAATGAGTATCAATATGCATTGTTAAGCAAAGCTAAGAACTGAATAGACTTAGAAGCTGAAAATTCACTCTTACCGTCCTGTTGTTTCTTTTGAATCGCATCATTTTCACGAGGTGATTTCAGTTCGAACCTTTTCTCGAAATCCGAGAAATCCATCATCTTTTGCAGGTTGTCGAGTTCCGTGTTTTTCTGCAAAAATGATAAAATATGATAAATCGGAATAGTTGGAAATAGCCTGGTAGGTCCCTCAAGATACCATTTTGTAAGAATTTAGATTATTGGAAAACATAGAAAAGCTGATTAGCATAGTGTCTTTTCAGCCGAATTTCCTTGACATTGGAGATTATGAATATGAGAAAATGGACTAAATTCAAGCATGATACATGGAGGAAATAAGTAAAATTCTAACACGTAAAATTGCCTTAAGATCTTAAGATATTTCCGGGTGTTTCTTGGGTCAACGGCATTCAAGTTGATGAGTGACTTCCTAAATCGGGGGAGAATGTGGTGAAACTACTTTGTTGTTGTTTAGTTGACCTTTTCGTTAGAAACTATTAATTCATTGAGTTACATTAAAGAAAGAGCGTGTTATGTTTTGAGTTTTGAGTCATTCGTTTAGCTTAACATAGGATATTTTGATTAAAGAATTATTTAGCTTAAACTGAGTTCATTTCTTTTCAGACTGCAATATTACGACAGGCCCTAACATTTGTATAAGAAAAAAGCGTTACATATGAGAGATAAGATTCAGGCTGTGTGCTGGGAACAAAAATCCGAACAGATGTAAATTTGAATAAAACAAGGCTACCTTGAAGATGCTTTTGTCATTGGCAACAGCAATAGGTGCCCAGTTTAGCATCGGCAGTTTGACAGAAGAGTCGATACGCATTCTACTTGTTGAAGCTGAAAATAGTAGAATATAATTAGCATCATGAACTCGAATGTTTATGGTGTAGTCACATCCACGGTTGAAAGCAGCATACAAAGTTGGGTTGAGACGTTGCATGAAATCTCACACAATCGCTAGCTATTTGCTGTTTTTGAGAGTGAATGGCTCTCTTCACATGAACTGATTCGCAAGAAACATTCAAAAACCTTCTTAAGAAATCAATTTGACTGGCATGATAGGTCAAAGGCAGATATCTTAAGGGAAAGGTCAAAGGTGAAAAGGTAGAGAAAAGGTCTGAGGACGTAAAACAAAGGCTAAAAACAAAATACAAGATCTAAGGCCAGTCTAGAGGAAAGAGCCTGACAAGGCGTTATGGTCAACCAAAAAACTTTAATATTTAGGCTAAACAGCCTTCCGTTTTCCTTTTGCATGAACATCATGAAGAACAAAAACATAAAAACCATTATCAACAGATATTGGTTAGCAAAATATATGAAGCGAGCGTGTAAGTGTATGTGCATGTGCAAAAGTGCGTCGTGTGCAAAAAGGCGGTAACAAGTGCATGTGAATGTGCATTGGTATAGAAGATATTATTTTGGTTGGTCTCTGTGACAAAAATGCTAACAGCTCCCAACTTTAAAAGATGAGTTATTGACATACTGACTTACTTCAAAACAGGACCTAAATCTGACTAGAGAGAATAAGACCTAAATCACTGCAAAGTAAGCTAATATAACCTTTGGAAAATAATATACAAATACCAGTCCATGAAATACCTAATGATCCACCAGGTTGCATCTTTCTTGTCGGTGGGGGCGGTGGAGGTGGCGGTGGCGGCATGGCTCCTGTTTGATAATCATTTCAAAACTGCGTCACTCATCAAGTATCATTTTACGTTATTTATCGATCAATTTTCCATTGATTTGATTGGTTTGTTAATTCAATCACATTTCAATCTCGTTCTTTGATTTGCATTTATTAGTAAATTATTGGATTGGATGGGAAAGTATTCACAGGATCAGCATAAAGATGGTTGCAAGAAGGATGTAAGATCGGGTTATGACAAAATCGTTTTGGTATACAAATCAGTGCCTATCCTGTTAGTGAGTCACAAGGCTTTGCAAGCACCGTGCAATGCAATAGAACAAAATCCAATGCAATGCAATACAATATAAATCAATACAATTCAATAAAATATAATACAATACAATACAATACGATACAATACAAATAGTACAATACAATACAATACAATCCAATGCAATACAATACAACACAATACAATACAATACAATACAATACAAATAGTACAATACAATACAATACAATACAATACAATACAATACAATACAACACAATACAATACAATACAATACAATAAAATACAATACAATACAATATAATACAATACAATGTGTACAATACAATACAATATATTGCAATAACAGTGTAGAATTGTGCAAAGTAAGTCTAGAGTTGTTAAGTGCATTGTGTGTTAAAAGGATTTTTAATTTTTTTTTCCATAATAGCTTTCTGTAGCCTATCAAACTTCCTGCATATCTACACAGAACAAGAGACGGATTTGTGCGTTGTCCGCTGGAACAATTTCAACTGTAGAAATTAAATGCTTTTTTTTAGTAGCAATTGCTGTTTTTGTATGATTTCCCCAAGCAACAGCTCTTTTTAGAAGATACATTGCAACACTAGCCACAAAGTGTAATAAAATCACTTAAAAGCATGCAATCAATTATTTATTTGGTTTGGATGGACGCTTTGATATTTCAAGGATGACATCTGTTAAGTGCCACGAATGCATGAAAGTAGCGCAAGGAAGCGAGGGTGGTAAATGTGAGGGTGGTAAATGCTTGTTAGTACAATCAAAGATTGTTAGTAATCATTCTTGTAAATTATAAATGTTGTAAACAAGAGACAGGGTAAATGCATGTAAGAATGAACAATACTAACACAATAAAAAACAGATAAATTCACGCAGGGTTCAGTGTTTCAAACCAGATGCAATATCATACTGGAGTGAATAGTTTTAGCAAAATTCTCATTGTTTTTATACCATTTCTGATGTGTATTGGCAGAGAGTACTGTGATTAACGTTTTACGGAAAGATACTTGTGGGCGTTAAAGAATTTGTTTATTCTTCAGTGTATGGGCTAAAATTTGGGCTTACTAGCAGTATAATCTGGCATCGCAAACATGACGAGAATTTCAAATTAAGCAAAACAAATGTGAGCATGACCACATCAATGGAAAAAGAAAAAAAAAATTTAAAGTTTGATCTACTTGATCTGAAATTTGGACCGAAGAAAAAGCAGGCTGTGACTACATACTGCCTGCGACACCAGTTTGATATATCAGAGTTAAATCACGTGGAGAAAATCTATCCATGGACTTAAGTTTTGTGGTTGCACCTTTGCTTGATATTCTCTTGTGCTTTCCGAGAACCTTTTAGCTGGAAAGTTGAGCACAAACAGTATTTGCTCGAAGTTTACACAAAATCCTCATGGTCAATACCAGTTGAGGTTCTATGAAGCTTTCCGTATTACTTGCAATAATGATAGCAAAATATTTCACTGTAGGTATCTTACCTGGCGGTGGAGGAGCTGGCGGAAGCGTGCTTGGCGGTGTCGCCGGAACAGGTGGCGGCGGTGGTGGCTCTGTTTTGAGTATATCGCCAATTGCATCCTCAAGAGCATGGGTGACAGCTTCACTTTGTTTACTGTTCTCTTGGCGATGTTTCTGGGAAATAAATCAGATAGGTTGAAAATACATCAAGTAAAAGCAACAATTTAACATTATCTAGAACATAAACAATATATTTATGAGTTGCAACAAGCAAGAACCTACAAGCAGTCTGCAAAATCAACTGACATGTGAAAAAAAGTCAACGAAAAATGAGAGCGTCACACAGAGCACTCAGTAAAATTGGCGCTAAAGCTTTTTAATTTTCAGGTTTGGTTTATTTTATGTGTGAGGAAATTTTTTTCTTCTGGCTCAACCCACTAGGTACTGAATGTGTAGGGAAAATGTCAAAATATTAAAAAAAACGGCGAAGATTATTCAATATAAATTGTCAATTCCAGAATTGCAATCCTGGAAAATTAAAGCAATTTGTAGCGTCTATCGATATAGCTTTTGATGAAATCATGAGAATTTTGGAACATTTTCTAGATATTTAAGCCTGCAGGCCTTCAAAAATTCTATTCTTATATGTGGCAGTGTTTATAAAAGTAACGTACAGAAGCAAAGTCTTAAAAACAGCAAATCTTGGATGACTTGTATTAAAATGAAGCGACAATGAATCATCGCCTTGGATTATATATCAGAATTAATACACTGCAATGATGATATAATAGACTTTTGATTCGTTTCCAAGGCAATAACGTTCATGCAAATAGTAATTCAAGGCCATTGGAACAGTCTAGACACCTAGTTGATTAAACATTTAGATGAAACTTCTATGGTTTTGTTTAATCTTTCAATTCAGGTGTTTGCTAATGAAATCCTAGTTACGCTAACAATTGTCATAAGTGCGTGCAATAGTGATACGTTAATAATGCTTGAATCGTCTGCATTTACGGCGTGATGTCCTTGGTTTCCAGACATAACATTACTGTTTAATTACGACCTTTTTGTGGATGCAGCAAACATAAACAAGAAAAGACCAAGTACTTTCACGTTAACAGAGCTATGATACCATACCCTTGGAATGGGCTAATCAGATTTTTCCGAAAGTGATAATATCAATTTAACCGTCAATGGAAAGTTCCTCCTCTCCCTCAAAGGAGAAAGGAAAAAGAGAAACCTATTAGAAAGGAACAAAGATTTTAGTATCAAAACGTAGAAATATTACGTTCCTTGCAGTAATGCATCAAAGGAACATTTTGGGATTAAAATTTTACATCATATTTCAACTATTATCATAGATATGTACACGATAGTGCATTCAGTATAAGTATGGCCTTGGTGTAGTCACTTATTTTCCTCCCGCAGCACCGTCCTGCAGTTTTGGATAGTTATTTAAAGTAAAGTAGAATGAGCCTATGTCTGTAATATCTTATATGGGTATAAAAAAATTTGCACTTTTATATATCTGCTCTTATTAGCTTTGAAAGCAGCTCTGTATCAGCTGATTGAATAACCCTGTTGAATTTATCGTTATGTCAAGATTCTTATAAAAATTAAAATGAAAAGTGAACTTCAGCTTTATCCGATGTTTTGAAAGCTCGATTGAAAAATGGAGCCAAAATTGACGGTCTATATCTTAGATTTAAGTACCTCTGACAAGAGAATGCTTTGTTACTTATGCCTTAAATTTCACACTTTGAAATTAAGAATTCAATACATATTTGTTTGATTAACACTATTATTTTCATTTTACATCGAGCTTATGAAGAATAAACGACAACGATCAAGTCAAGTGTTTACTAAAAATTGCTAAATATGCTTCAACTTAAATCTTTAAACATAAACAAGGGTTGCACCAGTCTCGGATTCAGCACCTTTTCGCAAAATAGTTACGAAAATATGGCAAGTTAGGTATGGTAGAGTATTAAAAAGTGGAACAATAAAGTTTAAAAAGTTGAAGATCAAACCTTTAAATGTTCGATGTTGGCTTGTAATTCCAAAGCTCTGTACTTGAAATCTTCCACTCTTGCCTCTAACTGAAATGATGAAACGTGAAATTAATAATCTATGAAAATGGTCCAAGCCGTATAACTCCTGCAAAACTTATTATTCTGGATTTTTTTATGACAGTAGCAATGCAAATAACGGAAGCACAGTTTTGCATAGAGAAAGATCCTTTTTGCTCTCCGATTACAATCCCAAGGGTATGAAATATCAGATAATTACAAAGACGATATTCCTCTTGATCTTTTGATCACAATCATACATTTCAGATGTAATGTTGATAGGTTTATAACTAGGTGACTTCATCCTAAATTTCATAGTTAAAATTGATAAGTAGTTAACTAGGTTATCAGGATTCATTGCAGCAGAGGTTGGATGGAAAAATCAACGATGCACAAACTCTGGAGTCAGCAGTTCAGGGTTAGATTCGGAGGTAAGTGCTTATTAAGTAGATAAATAGTGAAAGTAAGGGATTAAGAACAAGTTTCTAAGTGAGTCTCGAGCTAGATGAAGGGAATTGGAGAAACTAAGTAAAGGTACAGGTGTGACACAAAGCCATATCATTATAAAATAGCTGAATCTCACGTGCTCCCAATTACTACATGTGATAATTCCTCTCAAAAAACTGTCAACCTCGTGAACATTATGAATATAAAATTAAATCTAGATGTTGAAATCCACCACCATATTCTCAGTTATTAGATTAAAACTGTATGAACAATCCTCAATTTCAGTCTATTTTTAGTCTATAAAGATCCCTTGCTAGGGGCACCTTTGTACCACCTTGTGTCACTTGGAGAGTACCAACAAATGAGTGGATGGTGGGCGAAAAAAAAACAGCGGTTAATGCAAATGAGGAAAGTGATTGATGAAGAGGTATAAATTTGAATGATGCAAAGAATGGCTTAAACATCACCCTTGTCTGCAGTCTTGCAAATGAGGTAGCCTCGGTGAATTTTCTTATTCAACATCAACGTCTCTTGACCACAATATTTCACAAAAAGTTGTCCCGAGCGGAAAGTTTCGCTAGAGTGCAGCTAGAAACATTTATTGAATAAATAGTTTCATGTTTCTGTCTCTAAGTTCAGCGTAAGTCTTAGGGTTGCCATGTAATTCCATGCTCCCTTTGCCTCTGTATTGTAATTGTTTGTTATTGTAAATCTCAAGTGACTTCAATTGTTTGGAATAGATTAACCAAAAAGGCATTTTACTCACGTCTTTCTTTTCCTCGGTGACTTTAATTTTCTCTTTTTCAAGTTCCTTGACAGGAAAGAAAACAATTAGAGCGAGGCATAGCAAATATGGCGCGCATTTTGAGGAACCCTAAATAAGCAGTAAATAATGGAATATTGAACAAGGCTCTCGCTTTCCATCTAATCTTTCCCAAATTTTTTAATAAGCTCAAATTTCCCAAATCTCTTTAGCGTAGTAAAGCCCATTTTCTTCAACAAACTTTCTTTCCAAAAAGTTAAGAGAATAGTTTCTAGGGACATGCTAATAGCATTGTATTCTTCAATCGATTCACAAAGCAATGGTAATCAATTTGCAATTGATCCGTCAAGAGATACTTAATACAGTTGACATGATTCATACAATTCATGTATGCAAAATTCATGAAATAAATCTCACATGTATGCAGAAGTGAAAATACTCCTCAGAGAGACTGGTATTGGCAAAGACCACGAGCATAACTTTGATAAAAGTTTGGTAATATAGCGGGTGTTTCAATAGAATAAAGCAAGGAAACAATACTTGATAGGCCGAACAAGACCATAAACAGATCAATTCGCTCGGCGAATTTTATTAGGATTTTCACATGTTAAGGTTTAAATAAAGACCAGAGGAGACATGGATTATTAAGGTCGGAATTAAAGGCAACGGAAATTCGAAAAACGCCTGTTCATATTCATTTATTGAAAACCATACTCAAAAACTGTAAGCTCTGCCTAAAAGGCGGGTGATAGATATCCAATAATGGCAACTAATTCTTGATACACAAACTCTCTACTACGACAGAAATGCAATTTCTTTAAAATTGAGATGCCTCCATGTTTGTAAAAATAAAGAACTCTTGCCAACAGAACTGTAACAGTTGACCTTGCTAATCACACAGTGTAACATTCCTCGTTGGCAAATGAAAGTCTCATGTTTTTAAAACAATATAGATACTCAAGCCAATATTAGCAAATTTTGGCAGGGCAATTGACCTTCAACAGGTCACTCAAAAGTGTCATTTCTCTATATGGCAATAGAAAATTTGATAAACAAGGTCGTAGAAGCAGCATCTCTCACCTTTACTTTGGACTGTAATAAATTGACCTGAAAGTCGAAGAAAATGTTGAATGAAACTGTTATGTTAAAAAGAAAACATGTCAGGATTTCTTTATAACTGAAAATTGTTCAGAACATGTCAGGCCGAAGGCAGTGATCAAAATAGCGTTTTATCTATTTACTGTCACAATAAACCTTTTATGCATATAAACTTTCATCAAGATGTTGAAATCCGCCACCGCGTTCTCAGTTTTTTATCAACTTCTTTTTCAGTTTCAGTTAAATGAACTAAGTCGTTAATGATGCAGTTTTTCGTCTATGTAGTTTTGTTAAAGCTGCTTTATCTTAATTTATGAAAGTGAAAGCCCTAGATTGTATAAAAAGTTTCAAATGCAATGAATGAAATGAACTGAACTGAAACGATGCAAGTTGCTGGTCTAGTAGCAGCTAGGGAAAATTGAAAAATTAAATCTTAACTTCAAGAACAGACAATAGGCACCAGCTCGTGGATTCCTCATTTCTAATCAGCTTAAAAACCTTTAAAACAAGCCCCAATGTATACCTCTCATATAACACATAGTAGGGGAACTGTATCCTGTGTACTCAAATGTCGCTATCAGCAAAGATATTTTCAGTAGAGCTTAGCTTAGCAAATATACTTGGAAAATTCGCTTATATATCAAACATCGTTAATAATGAGTTGGATTGGACAGGAAGAAAATTAGATGCATTATCAAAATAAATTATGTTTTTCTTGGGCTACCTTCTTTAAAAAGTAAAAGCTTAGAATGTGAAACTACAAATAGAACATACTCAAACACGAGTTAATTTACAGTTTACCAGCTTGGGGAGCATAACCTAGATTCCATTAATTCGCTTATATGTTTTCGAAGCATTTCAAGCTCTTAAAGTTTTGTCATCCAGAAAAGTAGAGGGTAGCAATAAGTAATACTTCTAGCAAAGTTACAATGCTTCTTTACACAAATTTAAGCCTAATAAATCATGAATTGCTTAAAAATATCTAAATTATGCTGTCAAGATTGTTAAATTTCACCACAGACTTTTTAAAGAGAGAGAGCAATGCGTTCCTGGAATTTTTTTAGAAATTTTTAGGGATTTTATCCTCCCCAGCCATGTTCTAAACACAAACAGCCTGTGGTAGAATAATACAAGTTATCAGGTATTGATAAAAAATCTTTATACCTCGTCTCTGAGCAAAACAGTTCTTCCTCTGAGAGTAACAAATTCATCCAAAACACTTGCCACATCAACGTATTTCTCCCGCCATAGTGCCAATTCTGCTTTGACGCTTGTAGAATCTAGGCCTTCCAAAGTCTAGAAGTTCCAGAAATCAAAAATAGGCTTGATACTCGCTATACTTTTATATATATCTATATCATATAAATTTGCTATTAATGAAAATTACTGTTAACAGCTCTGCTAAAAATAGTGCTCGATGCCAAAGAAGCAGAGCTATACTAAACTTAATAACAGAAGACGACGGTTGAAGTTGTAACTTAAAATTTCACACTTGATGCGATCTTCAAACAAATTTGCTATTATATATGACAAATTTGATAGCGATATTGGAAACCTGGCCACTTAAAGTTTCGACTTTGAAGTTCATAACATAACAATGCAAAAGCCTGCAAAGCAATATTCAGCAAAGTATTGGAAAAACAAAAGTTGCAACAAAAGGAAATTTGGAGGAAAACAAAGTTTCGAAGACAAAATGTTCATTATTTTCATCAAAGTGGCGCCAAAAATTACTTTAAATGCTAATAAAGGTATAGAGATTGTGTCTGAATGGCGCAGTGGATTGGTCGTGCGATTCCGAACGATGCGATATGTGGGTCGAATAACGGCTGAGGCAAAATAAATATTGTAATTAGGTAGCACCCTTATGGTTAGTATATATATGAGCCAATGCCTAATTGATATTATATGTAAAGATAAATAAAGATCAAGGAAATATAAGTAGAATATTACAAAGATAATATATCATTTAATACTCGTAGAAAAGTAAAATTTGCTACGAAAAGTCAAGGAACAAAACGGGAATAAATCTGAGAAGAAATCTCTTATAATACCTCTTCAACAGTATCAGCATTGAAACCAGCATTTTCAATTTCTTGTTGATAATAAACTCGTATATTTGGTGACGGTGCAAAAGTAATTATTGCGTTCAGAAACTGCAGCACTGTTTGCTAAAAGACATGAGATATCATTATTTGACATAGTTCGGTACAGAATCTCACTACAGGAAGAAAAGCTACAACTTGATAATTTGCATTTCCTCGTGTTAAATACAAGATCGCCATAATAAAAAGCAGCATACAAGCGTCTAGGTATCAATCGCAACCCATTTGGGTTCATATTGAGGTGGCACTCCATAGCGGGCATTCCACAAGCGTGAAAAGGTTATATTGCGCTGTAAAAGTCTTTACTCAGTCCTCATCCTGTTTCCTCTATTTGCATCCGGCCTAAACGCTATCTTGATATCTCAACCTTTTTACCTAAAATTATATAAATATATACCAAATAGCTATGGAAAGTAGAAGACATAAACTGACATTTTCTCTCAGAGTTTTTGAGATAAACAAGTTTAGTTTTGGGTTGTAAGTTGCTAATTAATGAAGATTCTTTTAGCTGAGTAATTGCTATAGATGAGAGAATGTCAGATAATCTTTTAAAGGAAACATGGTACTTTTTGGTGAGAAGATCTTTATGGAACAAAAGAAAACTGGGGAGCAAAGCATTGAAAAAGGTAAAGGATTTTTGCAACGGTAAGATGATCTGTCTAAATAGAATCTTAGCTTGAGCAATGTGAAATATGCGGCACTGAGAGGATTCAAAAATGAAAGATCTGCATTAAGCGAGAGGAGTGCAACATGCCACATTAATTCCTGATGTGAACACAACACTGGCAAAAGATGATGCTTCTGATCTATAACTAGTGAAAGTCTTTGCTAGTTGAAAACGCAAAGTTTTGGCCATGCATGTAACCATTGATGAATAATTTTAAACAAGGAATACTTGAATACTTCACCAGCAATTACCTGATATCCTGGGTTACACGGCCTAGTCATGATCGAAAGAACAAGGCCTTCAAAGCGATATTTTTCTCCGCTATAAACTTTGTAATCATCCATTGCTTTCATCACCTTTTCATGGCCATCTGGTTGCTCACATGCTTGTGTGAATAACTGAAAAAAACAACGAATAGTTAAGGCAAAACGAAGGATAAAAATCGCTCAAATGCCGAAATTTGGAAAAACCTTGCATTTAAATTATGTGAATTCGGCATACGCTATGCTAAATTTTGACAAAATGGTGTGTTTGTTAATCTGTATCGGACTCACAGGATCAAAATCCTTGGTAGAAATACTACTATTACAACTGTGTTCTAGAATAGAGAAATAGTGAAAAAGACGGAAAATTTTAACAAGGTAATTGGTCTTCAGGTGCTGACAAAGCTCACCTTAAGGACAGTGCTCCGTGTTTTCCTGTTGTTCAATCTGAGACTTCTGGCCATCAGTGATAAACTCCTGGGTGCGCTTAATATCGTCTGAAATCCGAACTGAAAAGAGAGGGTGAATTAGACTCAAATAGGACTCAAGGAAAATCTGCCAAATGGACATCGAGGGACACGCTGTAAAATTATCAAATACTGTGGGCGAAGTTTCTTTACATCTTAAGTGGGAACAAGTAACTTCGTGTCCTTTCCTGTGTCCCCATTTGGATTATACAGTAGAATTCAATCTATTCTTAGGTTTCAATTATTTTGATCATCATAAAAAGGCCTGGGGATTGATCTTGACCCACTGTTCCTTGCTGTATCTTCTATCAGCAAAGGAGTCGAGTTCATATACAAATAAAGGAGATTCTTTGATTTCAAAATATCTTTCCATTTATTTTTGAATGCTGTTGACATAATTAGCCGCTGCTGTAGATGAGCAATGATCGATGGGATTTTATGTTGTTTTTGCAGAAATTGGAAGAACAAATTTTAATTACGTTCAAAATGATATGACCACGTGTATATGAGTATATGAATATAACCATTTATTTAAAAAAACAATTTAATCTGATATAAGATATTTTGATGCAATCTGTAGCTTTCAGTACCACTACATTCTTGTATTAGTCAAGACTTTTTCAAACAATACTCTATTGCCTGATCTTTGATTTGATCGACATCTTGCATCTAATTTGAAAGCAGCAATTTATGGGTTCTGTTGCAAAGGATTTAAGATGAAAACGTAATCTGACAAATGCTTTGCGGCATCAACTTGCTTATTCAGGTATCAACAGATCCTGCCGATAACCACGATTTAACAAATGCAATTCATCAAAGCAGGTATTTTTGAAAGCAGCAATTCATCGTTTCTGTTGCAAAATACTTAAGACAGTTGACAATTGCAATCTGAGATAATCTCAGGCAATGACATGAAGAATCGTATCTCCTTTAGAGGTAACCTCTAATTCTAAAGATAATCATGATTCCGCTAAAACAAATTATCAAAGGAGGTATTTTGAAAGCCCCCATTCATCGTTCTTACTGCAAAGGATTTTATCTCACAATCTGAGATAATCTCAGGTAAAAATTTCGAGGTATCATATCTCGTTTTGAGGTAATCTTTAATCCTAGGGTTAATCGGGACTTCGCAATTCAAGTTAATATAATTATTAATTAAAATGAATGAAAGCATGAATGAAAGCATCCAATTCTGCTTCTTTCAGTGAAGGCTTTAAGATGCAATCTGATATAATCTCAAGCAAGATCTTGTGGTGTGGTCTCTGATTTTATGGTATCATTTTATCCAAGAATTAAGCCAAGATTACTTATATTGATTTAAAATATGTCCACAGACAAGTGTATCGGCATAATCGCATACTACCCGCATAAAAGACGCGGGATTATCTTGGTGACAGATCTCTTCATTTCTTAGACTTTGGATAGCGACTTTCTGGTATTTTCGCCTTTAGTGACTAATACTGGATTCGGGTTTGTCATAATTCGTGAGTTAACTGAAGTCTTTCATTTCTTCATTTAAAAATTTTGTTCTGTTAGATATGGTATTGCTATGCAATCAGTACCATACATTAATGATTTCCATACAAGAAACGCTATAGACTTTTGAGATAACTTTTGTGGAAAATAGAACTTTGTACTCGCATAACCAGATCGTAAATTCATAGTACTGTCTACTTAAGGATAATTAATTAAGGATTAAGGATAATCTTTTAAGAGTAGTTTTCCATATCTTTGATTTTTGCTATGATCATTTTTAATTCTTCTAACCCTCACTCTCTCTCTTTCTCTATGGAGAGTTTACCCTGAAGCACTAGAATATTAGTTATACTAAGTTTTGTATGTCGCAATACCTGTTGTACATTATCTATTTTGAGTGTCCCATAGTCAGAACTCAGTGACCCTATGTCATTTTGGGCTATGGGCGGCATATGGTATGTCTTTTTTGGCTATGGGCGGCATATGGTTTGTCTTTTTTCGTTTAGTTATAATGACTTGCATAAAAAAATCTGAATTGCTGCTTTAAGATAAACAATTACGTGCAATTTCGGGCTTAAAAGCATCGCTACGCTCATGATCTATTCTAATGCAGTCCCTGGAGTTGCTTAAGTGTGTTTGCGTTATCTGCAACTAAACTGTTACAAACTAGCAAGAACTATAAACCACACTATTACTGTTACAATACTTTGCTATTATAGATAGCGCTCTTACCCTAAAGGCATCCCAAATCAGCTTTGTGCAATCCCTAACATGACACCCATGTGACGAATCTCCGTCACTTCTGGCCTCGGTTAAATGAGTGAAAGACCGTGATTCACTCATTTAATCCATGGATATAGACACGATTATCAAGGTTAGTTATAGCGATGGCTCCATGTGAATGCAGCCAATTGAGAAGGAAGTCATAGAGCCTGTACTTTAATAGCTATTATAACAATACACCGCTTGATAGTTGAAAAACATTCTTGAAAAAATTAGCTGGTGTATACCCATCATGATGATCCTTCAGTGTGTATAGATATATAGACATCAGTAGATATAAGGGTGATAGAAGAGTTAATCTAATTACTTAACAATCTTATTATAGAAACTGACTCATCCGTTGTGTATATGTTCTTTAAGGTTTTCCACTTAAATTCTTTATTAGCTGCTGTCTAAAACTGTTTATTTTCAATCTAGATCATGAAAAATAGAAATAAAGAACGATTGCAAAAGAGGGTAGAATCAAAATAGCTGTCCAAATTTCCCCTCTTAAGATGAAAAAAGATTTCAAAACAGCCAGCTTTGATCACAACTTTCTGGTTGTTGAAAGAAGTGCAATTGGAGGAACTATCGAAAACCCCGGCTTCGATATATTTTCCGTGTTCCAAAGATACGTTTTTCATAAGATAGTTCGGATAGCCCTTGCAAAAAGTAGTTGGAACACCATTGAAAAAGTCATGCTTTAACTGATTTCTTCGGGACTTTAAATGATGCTGGTATCAAGCCCCTTCCATCAAATAAACAATGTTGGTTGCAAAGGGTAATAACTTAACTTCTTTGTAGAGCTTAACATTTTAACTAGGTTGTCGACATAAGAAGCAATCACTGCGGGGAACCAAAGTTTAAGAAGTCCACCACGGTGGTAACACGAAACGTTAATGTCATGGATGTGTTAACCAGGCTAAGTGTGATGAATATGATTGTTTATTTGAACGTTTCACAAAGAAGCTCTCCTAAATCCATATTGCAATTGAAATTAGAGACAGATAGACATCATGTTGCAAACAGCAAATCATTCAGGGAAAATGAAACGGAATTCTTTGAACGTCTTTATTTTATACGTCAAAGAGTGGTATGCCTTTTCTCAATTTAATCAACAAAGTCTTAACTTCTGGACCTCAGAATGTCACTACCCTCTGTGATGAGCAGTCATAAAGATAGCTTTTCGTATTATTTTGGTACAAGATCAAATGTCTTGAAAATCTACAATGGTCCAAGAACAACTAGATACAAGGCATTGAGTTACTAAGTATAATGTTACCATCTATAAGTGTCTAGAAACTAAAGACTTAGTACCTAAACCTGTCTTCAAGAGAAAACTTTCAGAACAATGCAATCAGAGATGTTGTCACTAGGGGGGAGGATAGAGAAGCCCATAGGTCCCTTACAAACTTATGCTTTTGTTCAAATAAAATTGTTAGCCTTCTGTAAATCTTTCGGATGCCGCAATTTGAGAACAGAAAGACATTGCTACATGCTTGTGTTATCAAAACAATGAAATCTGAAATAACAGATTAAAAATTCATGAATGCAAGTGAGATACTGTATTGCATGTTGCGCTTCCTGTTTCTACGCAGAGTCCTACGTGCGAGATTTACAATTGATCTTTCAACATTATAGGTAATATCAACATTTTGAGCCTTCTCTAGTCAACCTGTACCGTGTCTTTAGGTGAAACAAAGCTTTTTTTAATGAAGGAGCTATGTAACAAGAAAAGTCAATTGTTCAAGCGTTTTCCTGGGCCTTTTGTGAGGAGGCACGACCTTCCTTACAAAGCACGAATTTTTGTAAAAGTTTCAGAAAACAAGATTTATGGGCTTAAGCAGTATCAAACATGGGACAAATAGGAAACGAATACCATTAGCTAATCCAATAATTCACATCGAAAATCTGGCAATAGTCTATCTGTATATCAGTTCAGAAATATTAATTTTTGTTACTTGTTTATGTACAAAACCGCATTTGAATGTGGCCAAAAAGAACTCTTCAAACATCACATGAACCGATGCACTTACTTAAATTTCTGGTAAAAGAATTAAAACCATAGAGGAATTCACTGAAATACTTTCCAATTTGATGGCTTAATGAAGCAGATCTGAGAAACAAAGGGACTAAATAAAACATTTGTGTTCTTGGTTAACGCCACAATATGTTCCAGGATAGTATTAGGAAATCACTGTATCCCTTAAGACCAGACAAGATTTTGGCAATATATTGCAAAGTTTATGTTATACATAGACCGAAACTTTAACAATGTGAATAGACAAATGTGCAATTATAAGGTTACTCTACATAAAGACCACCAGTTGATCAGGCCAGCGAACTAACCTATATCAAATATCTGTGATCATCTTCGATTATCAGAAAATCAATAAGATTAAAAGCAGGTCAAGGAAGCTACAAAACATTCCACCAAAAGATAAAGACATGATTACAGGAATGATAGCGGAATTTCCATGATCGGATAAAAGCCGTAGATCTACTCCGTCAATCAGAACAAGAACCGTTCCAAATCAAGCAGCATTAAGCCTGTTTGCCCGAAGAGATCACGGTGAAAGAAACACGTAATTGGCTTTCATTAGGTATGATTATGGGTTGTAGATTAAGACTAGTCTCGGTTAGGGCATGTTCAAACATGCAGGAGTCGTTGAAGCATGAGTGGAAAGAAAGGTGAAAAGTTTTAAAAGCGTAAACAAGCTACATTGCGGCTATCAAATGAAAATGATGTCATCATCGTCACTCATCACATGATCTAGGAAAGGTAATCAACACTAAAAGATCACAAACAATCACGTGAAAATGACGTCATCATCACTAGCAATCACATGATCTAGGGGAAGAAACCAACGCTAAATAATCACAAACAAGCTTCATGCTAAATAAACCAATCACATGTTCTAGGGTGATGTCAGCACCGCCATCAATCACATGTTCTAGGGAGAGTACCCAACAATAAATAACCACAAGCAAACTTCATGTTCTTTGCAGCTATCATATAAAGATGCTGTTGTCCTCATTTGTGTAAAATCAAATTAAAGCAAATTGTTTATCTGAAATTTGTGAATTAAACAGATTAAGGGCTCCTGTGCAGTGTAATATAATGCTAGTATTTCATAAGTGAAAAACAGTTACCTTGTTTTTGGTGACCGCTTTAATGCAAAGAAGGCAGAGGTGCTCATCGTACTGAAAATGAAATAATCAAAAAATTTAAGTCAAAATGAGGATGAATGTAAACGGTATTGTTATTTAAAAAAATTAAATGCAATATAACAATCCTCGCACTTTTTGTGGTGATAGCAACGGCGCAGAAACCGCCATGTCCGTCCAATCACGATTACGATATTGAAAATCTACAAAAACGGTCCCATGACTATACAGCCTTGACTATAAACAAAACTTGCAGCCTGTCACAGACGGTGAGAGCAGAAATTCATCAAGTACGTACTCAATTGAATAGTTATTACATTAATATGACTAATAAATAGGATGATATGCCAGTTATCAGCGGGCCTGGTAATGAATCTGATTGGTCAACTTAGTCGATATAGCAATGATGCTATTCGGCTAGTGATTGGTGTCTCTGCTTGGGCGTATCTACCTTAACGGAAGCGCGTTCATTTTGTGCCAGACCATTGAAACTAAATGGAAAAAACAACTTAAGAGCAAGAAATGTCTATGGTCTAGTTCTCCGCTAAACAGGAGTTCTTTCTTCAGCGTAAAATGGATCGAAAAAGCACACAAACAACTTCTATGTTGCCATTTCGCCGTATCAACTGACGTACAGCACAGTTTGGGTGGCCTAAACAAAACATTAACATTTATTAACATTTGTTAGTTCAAAAATAAAGTTTAAACAGAAGGACAAAAAGTGAATTATTCCCATTAAAAAGTCGGTCGCATTGGTATGAAGATTCGTGATACTGTCTACAAGATTTGCAGATGATAAGATGCAGTCAAAGATAAAACGAAAATATAAGATGATAATTGATTATCACTCCTTGGAAATAATCCACTGTTTACTTTGACCTACTGGGACATCTGACCTGGCCAGTCTGACGCTAAGCTGACTTCAATTGGATAAAGAAAAGGGAATCCTGTAATGAAGTTATGCAGGGAATAACAACGACCAATAAACATTCAATGCACACTGCTCCAATCTTTATGTTAAAATGCAACTTAAAATGAAGAAGGACTCTGCTTCTGATAAGGTTTAGAAGTTTCAGTGCTTGATTTTTGAGACCTGGGAAACTGTTACGTTATGCCAACCAAAAGTCATCGCCAGACCTACGGCACTGCAAACCTCTGCTCTAATCCCGGTATACTACATGACCTTAATCATGACTTCCTTGTCAGTGGATACAGATACAATTCACTCCTTGACTTGTACTTGTTTAGCATGCTATCGGTTTCAATAGATTGTGATTCAACACTTTGATGTGGCTTCTCAAACAAGGAAACTCAACCGCTTTACATTCCTATTCGAGGCATACTAGTTTGTTAAGAAAACTCATTGAAGACTAATTGTGCAATGACAGACAAACGGTTCTCCAAATATATGCACCTTGAACTAAGCACAAAAAGTAGTGCCCATACATTGCCGCTAATGCATGCTAAATATTTGCTGGATGTGAATCAATTTGGTCGAGCCTTACATCTCCTCCGGATCAATGACATCTCCTCTGTCTGGCCCCAAAACGGTGAAATTTATGTAATGAAATGCATACAGATTTGTGCTGGCGTTTGCTCACGTCTTTGCTATTCGCCAAATGTTTCATAACCTGCATCACATAGTGTGAAAATATGAAAGCTAAGTCTATGGGCACTCGAAAGATTTCATGATCTTACGAATTGCTGATAAGGGTTCGACTCCGACAGAACAGTCTGTTTCGGCCTCTGTTCATTGGCTGTTTGTTCGTTACCGTTGCCGCTAGTGGGAGGAACCAATTAGAGAGAGACTGGTGTTATGTTTTTGATTATCAACCAATCCGATTCATTTTCTGGCAGGTTGACTTGACGTTAAGTCAATGTCAGCAGGAAGTAATTTGCTACAACCCCTACCAAAAGTCGATTGACCGCCTATGAAAAATCATCTTTTTTCATGCTTTATGGCTTTACAACGCTGGTAGCCCCCCTTCCTCCCTCTCCCTCCCTCCCTTATAAACAATGTTGGTTGCAATGGCCAATACCTTAACTTTTGTTTACAATTGATTTCGGTCAGAGGGTAGCCATGAAGTGCACTTTTAGCAACATTCAGTTGAGGGCAGCAAGCTGCAGATGAGAGACAACGATTGTGACTAGCGTTCCAAGACTTTTAGCAGCGATTGTATTTTCATTGCAAATGACGACACATGATAACTTACCGAATCCTTTGAAAGAATTTCCATTTTCTTCTTAGGCGTTCCGTTTGGTGTCGTCGAGCCACTTACACACTGCTGAATGTGATTTAGGAATTTCAACAGGACGATGTGACCACAGTTTGGTTCATCAATGAATTCACGAAGCCATCTGAAACAAAAATGAAACGAACGGTAATTAAAAAATCATGTTAATTGAATCGAACCGGTTCAAGCTTAATCGATATAAAATCCTCTTCGGTTAAGTTTCAAGGCACATGCACATAGGACAAATGCCATTGCTTATTGGATACCAGCACGTTAAATAATCTCTCAAAGGATATGCATTTTTTAAAGCACCCTAGGGTTTTTTTTCGAATGTGAATACTAGGAAAAGCTCCCCAGTAGGCTCAATGCCTCTCCAAGTAGTAAGCAGCAAAATCTAGAATTTCACGTGCATTTTGAGCCTTTCTCAATTCCCATTTACCCAAGTATTTCCTAGAAATCATCTTACGAATAATATTATCTGTATTTCTTATAATTAGTACCTGCGACAATCTTTGAAATAAATTATTGCAGGGTGCACCACATCTCTCGGTAGTTAATCTTTTGGGTCATTTTGCACATACTTCCCACAAGCAAAAGTTTCTCGAAAATGCCCTGAAGTGTGCATATACTTATAAAAAAATACATGACCCTTGTAGAATCAAAACACAGAGACAGAATCTGAGAAATCATGCAAGTTTATATTCCATATATCTGCAAAACTGCATTAATGGAGCCGATGAATCACATCAAGCATAACAAAATTTATTGCTACAGAAAATTGCATCTGTTTAGAAGAAGGAACAAAACTCTGCAATTTGGATCCTAAAGAAGTATTTTGTGCAGTAAATTTAAAGACTGTAATGACACTGAAAAGAGCATAATGTCTGCCCATATTGATAGTGATTTTGATGCCGTTCTAATCCGAAATTTTAATGTCGGATAATCAAAGGGAAATTTTTATCCAGAGCAACATATTAGGGACTTCTATTCAACTTGTTATTATTATGTTAAGCTCATTACTCCGAGGAAAGTTAAACAAATAGTTGAAGTAAGGAAAGTACAAGCCACATGATAAGTTATCTTTCTATCCTGTCGTTTCTTGAATGCCTTGAAATAACGATTTATTTTTTTAATCATGATTTTGTGCAACCTCAAACTGATTTAGATCTTCATTTAATTTCTTATTGCACTGTCGCAATTACGTGACCCTAAATCTATCGATGGTAATGCAATGGATATGCTTGGCACATACAATTTTAAAAAATTTGGAATTTATTTGGTGCATTCTATGTATTTTACTGTTGTATTTAATGAGGAAAGGTAGCTAAATACGCTTAGCTACCAGTTGATTTCTACATGCAGTGGCTGGTTTCATCGTTCATCTATATTATATTTTAAAATATTTCCATACTACATAAATGGTTTTGTTATCAGTTTCCCATATTGTGAGGCATGTTTTTTACCATTTAATTAAATTTAACATTTAAATATTTTTGAAACCACCTTGGTCTTTATCGATAACCCAAATTTTTCTAACAATTTCAACTAAGATTCGCAGTGCCTGCGCGACCCAATGTTATTAGAAGGGGTGTAATATGAGGAATTTATGACAAGGTAGGCGTGTTATATTCTATAGGGTGTGGTCCTTGACCAACCAAAGGTTTTGTTCACAGATTGCGATGTGTTTAAATTGACCGAGGCAAACCTAAGTAATATTAAATGTAAAGGAAAACAGAACAGTAAAATTTACTGACAACACAGCGTACAGCCTAATTTGCCGACAGATCCTTTAACAGGGAAGTGTGCCACCCCGATGCCCCCCAAAACAACGGCCCTGAATATTCAGTATCAGACTTCATTAACTGGCGGTCATATTTCAAAGTTACAATATCTTAAAATGCATTTGGCCCCTCTTGAAACCTTAAAATCACGATCTCATCTTTCTTCAGTTTAACGCAATACAAATAACCGAAACAAGAAGCCCAGTGTCTTTTCTGTACCAGAAGGAAATGCGTGATTATGGGTATGGATCCTCTGTAACCATCTGTCTCCTTTTTAGTACCAGCAAGTTACCAAGGCAAAGTAAGCCGAAGACATGTGGAAACGATTCATTTGACATGATCTTAACAGTTATTCACTAGTGATTTTGTTTGCTGGAACTTTTACAAAATTAAATATTTTTAGCTAAAACGAAACCCCCTCCTTCTCTAGCTTAAACCTTTCCCTAAGCCAGCTTTGCAAGTTAGCCTCCAACGAAACCTTCCTCCCCCTTCTAACTTAAACCTTTACCAGCTTTGTACGTTAGCAGGATTTTAACGTTTCTCGTGACTTTTATTGGAACTGACTCTAATGGTTATAGGGTGATCTATTCGAGTTCATCATTGAATAGCCCTCTTCATACAATTAAGACGCAAGTCGATTCTTGCATAAGAACGATTAACTACAAAATACTAAGGGATATACATCAAAATATGCGCACCTAATATCAAAATCCACAGAAAACCTAATACGTTAGTCCGTAAATGCAGCTTAAGGCAAACCTGCTTTATCAAAAAATCTTTTAATAGTTTTAATTATGTCTAGATAGGATTTGGAAAGAACTGAATCTTTCGTAGATAAAGTAACGGACTCAGAGCATGTTATAGTCGAGATATGGCCTGCTTGTAGACTCGAATTGGGCTTTGCCTTCGTTTTTACATTAGGAACTAAGCCGAATTCTTCTCACTGGTGCAGACTAATTCAACTCAGGTCTAGACAGTAAACTGCAAAAAACGAAAAGGAGTGAAGTAGTAGAAGTTGCAGTCCCATCTAACAATTAGAGCAAGCCCAGCCAGTGCAGATGTGGTTTAAAGGAAAAATCCCCCGCAGAAGACCAGAGGTCATCGTACTGCTTTCTCACTCTCACAAGCGCTGCAATTAGTGGAATAACGCAAATATTTCTTTCATTGGAAATTCTTGACGATTCAATCAAAATGTCTGGAAAAAACAGCAGCATAACCCTTCACCTTTTACTATTATTTGGAATATTGAAAGTGGCATTTGAAGCCTTGGCATAACTAATTAGAAGGGTTTTTCCCCTGGCTAAAACTGCCACAGTATCTTGTATTAATATGTGGTTTTAAATATTTCATTTCAATCAAAAAATAAAAAGAATTAAGAGGAGGAGAAAGTTAGAGTAACAAAACCATAAATTCCGTAAGGGAGAACAGAGTCAATGCTGCAAAGAGAGATGGAAAGCTAATTAGAATAAAATAATCTACAAAAAAACCATCCAATGCTTTCGATATGTAAACATTTTTTTAAATGTACTGCATGCAAAGATCACAACTACTATTGAAAAAATGTATCACTGTCCTTGAATTTATAAAAACCAATAAATATAAGCAAGTGGGCATGTGATTGAACGATCGAATGACCCATTTAACTAATTGATATACTGATTGACTGAATGATTGATTGATTGATTGATTGATTGATTGATTGATTGATTGATTGATTGACTGATTGATTGACTGATTGATTGATGGATGGATTGGCTGAGTGATCGATTGTTGATTCATTGATTGAAAATACAGTTTGATTGACTGACTGAAGAATGTGTTGTTTCTACTGTACTTAACGCTTTAAGAGACATCATTCGCTACAAGGTGTTTCTTGCAAAGATTGATTGATTGATCGATCGACTAACGTTTGATTGATCGAAAAGACTGTCTGTTTGTCTAATTGAATAATGCTTTTTCTCTACGGTATTTTACGCTTTGAGAAATTACTCGTTACAAGGTAATCCTCACAAAGATTGAAGTGCTCGTGCACTTTTCAATGAACAGATACGTCATACGTTTGACACTGTGCTTTAAAACTCATTTCCCAGTTAAGCGTTCATATCACCTGTAATATAGATGAATCATTGAATGAATTCCGTTTACTATTATTACTATTTCATAAAGCCATCTCGAGGACATCCCTTGACTTACACCCACGTTTAACAAACACTTTAATATATACCACGCTCTTTTAATTTATATTATCAGGAGAATATTAGAAGTTAATGGGAATCTCAACACATTTGCAAGATTAAAACGGTTCATCTTCAATTGCTGATTGAATTTGTGTCGTTCAATCACTTCCTTAGGCGGCCTAAGCCAAGCTAAAGTCAAGCTTTGCGCGTTTCATCTATCGTGGCGTTGTCACGGGATTCTGCGGAGATGCTATATCATACTTCGTTCCTAATATATCATTCCTATCCTTTGCATGGCAGCAAATGAAATAGTACATCAGCTTAACCCTTCCATCTCCGGATGGATCATATGGGCCTTTGATCTTGTTGCGATATTAGTCATGATGGTGGATATTAGAGGTGGAACGAAGAGAAAACGACATTTTAATTTTAGGTCAGCATGAACAAGAAGGCACGCTACAGCGGAATACAATAAACACAGGGATAAAAGCCCCTTAGCCCCAGTCCCCAAACATAATTTAACACCAATAAGTTTACTTTCCAACAGATCTTGACTGAGAATTGGTTGCTTCTTAGGAGGAGGAACTAATGCTCCAATGACATGGTTCATTTGTAGTTCAACATTTATGAGACTTCTTTGCTCCAGTATCATCAATTGCAGAACCTCCTTACAATCTGATCAAACGCATTAGTTGCTACTGTACAGCTGTCACTTTATCACTGGAGATCACGGACGCAGCCAGGGGGGCCATCGTCCCATCCCCCCCTTGAAAGAGAAATAACATTATTGTTGCTTTAGCAACAGTTTTGAGCACAAACGACAGCAATACGTCACTGCGCCGTTCCCAAAACCATCTCATTCTTTCATTTTACAGTCTTCACCAAGTATTTATTTTTTACGTGAAACTGCCAAAATTGGCTCCCCCCCCGTCCCTGTACAAATCCTGGCTACGTCCCTACCGGAGATGGAAGGCTGAATGCAAATACGATTTGGCTCCAAGTTCAATAACTCGGCTTCATATTAAAGATTGTGTGAACTGAAATCGGAGAATGGCCTCTGTTTGAGAGACGGGTAAATTACAAGGTTTCTGAGTTACAGTGGGAAGCTATCACATGTACCCACATATGATAAGTGAATGAAATGTGTAAAACCTGTAGTTTGTACATAGCCATACCTTATCATGTTGTGTTATGAGATATCATAGATATGTATTGAATGCGTGCATAAAAAAAGGAATTTAAGACCAAAAGCTGCTGTATTCCTCGGACTATATACGTTAATTGTTCGCAAATGGACTGCCAAGATGCTTACTCAAAGCTCCCTTGACCGAATAATTGTCAGCACTGGGAATAAGCTCATTAATAGTCTGGGTCACGTCGCAAGAAGAGCTTTAGCAACGTGAAATACAAAAGGGATACGTAACAAGAAAAAAACAGAGTATGAGTCATTTGAATGCCGCTTTTGAATAGAAGATAGGACCATTGCTATTATAAAAATGATTCAATATCCAACATTGAATATAAAGCAATGGCTAAATTAGTGACGAAATTATAGGGTGATTTTGGTTGGCTGGACCCCCCCCCCCTCCAGCCTTACCCATTCATTCCCAGTGATAATGCAGCTGCATAGTAAAAACTAAGATGTTAAGGGAGTACAGGTATTGATAACGATGCAGCGAAGCGAAGGAACCTAAATACTAATTTCAGGTATTTTCAAATATTGAAGGCATTAGCTGCTAAGAAATGTTAATTTTTTCACAAAGGGGTTATTGCATGATATCACAAGGAAGAGTGAAGGTTCCTTATGAAATCAGGCAATTCCTTATCAAAATAGTAATTTTATAGTTCGTCAAAAGATAGGAAGGCCTTGAGGTCCATAAAGCTCTTTTCTATCTTATCGTTATCAGCTATATGACAGGATAAATATATATATAAATAAATATATGTTATTCAAATAGGCAATCGCTGACATAGAGTATAAATACTAACCATAAGGGTGCTACTGAATTGTAATTTTTAGTCTCGACCATGGGGGGGATCGAAATCGCGCTCACCGCATTCGGAGTCACACGACCAATCCACTGCGATATATACAGTATATATAGCTGAGGAATGTTGAATTTTGTGCTCAAGATTTCCTGTTGCAATACAAGCGATATCCTGGTGTCATCTGTGCCACTCAAGCGGTCAGCAGCATTCGCGCATGACGAGGTAGCCCAGCTCACGAGTTAGAGTTTGCTCCTTCGTTGCGCGCAATTATATAATATCAAATAACACTTACGTTGGGTTTGGACTCGATCTCAAATCAACTTCCAAAGATGTCAACAGTAGCTCAACATTGACGATTCCTTTCAGCATTTTCTTCGATGGATTTTTAGCGTAAAGCTGCGGGTTGAGGTGCCGCTCCAGGTGATCGAGATAAAACCTGGCACTCTTTTTCCCATCGTGCATTACATCCTAAAACAAAATATTTAACGTCACTGGCGAAGAAAGTTTAATGAACGTATTTTATAAGAAACCTTTCTACAAGAAACACTGGACCATCTACAAAAATAATCATCACACAGTCCTAATAATTGCTTAAAATAACTGAGATTTCAGTCATCAAACCTATCTAACCCTTTCACCCCTTGAAGGTTAAAATATTCCTATACCTTGAAGCAAGAATTGCTTATTTTTCGGGGGGGGGGGAATAATGATAACAAAATCTGGTTGCCCCAGTTGACATCGATTCACGTAATTCTTTGCAATCACACGAAACGTTTAAGTTGTTTGTGAAAAGCTCATTATTATCAGTATTGAATGGGTTGATTATCAACCATAGGTTAAGACATTCCCGTCTGTTGAATCGAAAATTTGGCAACTTAACTGAAACGATGTCAATTGGTCATTAGTCAGTGCTTATTAAAATTAAGTGTGGTGTCAAACATTATTTTATTGGGATACGTGTACGATCATTGGTTAAAGTTACGTCATGTCTTTGAGTTAAATTAAATTTAATGAAGACCATTACTGCCACAAATCATTACGATAATCTCAAAAGGTCAGCTCATATTGCCAAAAGCTAATAACATTTTTCATATACTGTGTCTTGCTTCATGTCCCCTACGCTCATCCACAGATTAACAGTAATAGTCATTTAGTCCAGTCTTTGATCGGCCCATTTCGTAATATTTGTTCCCACATAATCATACTTATTCGCTTACTATGAGACCTGGTTATAGTACCTTACGTCAGTCTTTCTGGAATGTCAAAGGTAAGATCTGGTCAGATCTTAAGTGGGATGACCAGCTGTGCGGAAAAGAGATGGCCCACTCGTGTTACACGTAAGAATATGGTTAATAGGAAAGCTGCACCCGGTCCCTCATAATCATGTAAAAAAAGTTTAGTTTTTATTTTTTATAAGCTGAGGCAGAGCAGCTACGTTTATTATTTTTTAATAATAATTTGATCAAGTAGAAAACAGTTGCACTGAAACATTCTATTGCTTGACAGATGATTGAAGATAATCGTGGTGCAGTTTTGTCGAAAGTACCTTTCTTTGAATAACTTCCAAGTGTTAGAACTCCCCGAGGTCCCACTGAGGAAGAAAAACCTCTCATCATACATGCAAAGTGTAAAGCTACTTCAAACACTTTTAGGGTTGAAATTTCATTCTGTTCCAAGACATATGCTCGTGGCGAGGACGGCAAACAATCGAAAAGAATAGTGCTTCAATGTGTGCAATTGACTGAGCAGTAGCATGATTAACTTATACATCAATTGCGTTAACTTTAATGGCTCTTCGACTTAACAAGGTCAGTACGACCTCATATTCACGAAATGCTTGCATCATTTGTACTGAGACCTGATTGAAATTACCAAAATGATTTCCAACATTGGTGGATTGAATGACACGTCCAGCTCATTGACGTATTGATTAACTGAGTAATTGATCAATTGGTTGATTGATTGATTGATTGATTGATTTTTTGATTAATTGATTGACTGATTAATCGATTGAATGACTGATTGATTGATTGATTGAGTGATTGATTGATTAATTGATTGATTGATTGATTGATTGATCGATTAATTGGTTGAATGATTAATTGATTGATTGATTGATTGATTGATTGATTGCTTGATCGATGTGACCTTTTGCTACGTTTTTGGTGCCCTTTTGAAACTCGGTGCCCCTTTGCTACATCCAAATGGTATCATAAGGGCACCAAGTGCCCTTTTGCAACATTTTGGTGCCCTTATGTTACATTGCGGTGCCCTTATGCTACGTCTTGGTGCCCTTCTGCTACGCATTCAAATTGAGTCCCAGGCCCCGGAGCGCGCTCATCGAACGTAATGGCGGTCGGAGTTGAAGTTGTTGTGTGGAAGTTCTTGGTCAGTGTCATTCCTTAACCTATTGGAATACCAAACAATTTGGTAAGTCACTACTAACAGTTTTGTACATCTTTATCACTATTAAGAAGGTTTTTCGCAAGTAGCATTTCTTAATGAGCTTGCTTAGGCCTAATTTCTACGCCGGCCTAAGCCGAACCGTTAACTTTCATTTTGTTAGTTAGGCCCTGACAAAGTCTGGAGAGTAAGCTACTGTAAAATTCTTTCTTTCTGACATTCTGCAATTTTTCAAACATTATATTAAGATTGACTTTATGTTAATAATCCTAAATTTATCATGATAAATTGGTGCTAACTCCATGGAATTACATTGCACAAAAATTGTTAAGCAGTTAGGCCTATGTTCGTGGAATTGTGAAGATAAGATTTTGCTTATTCAACATAAATGAAATTAATAACTGTTAACATCAGGATAAGATACAGGCTTACTTTCCAAAATCTTTGTGGTATGAACTCATATTTCATTTTGTGAGGCACTTTCCTTTATATGAATTTCAAGCTTAAACAACGTTATAGAATGTGATTCTGTTTCATAACTAATCACTCATGATTTGGTAGAAATACCATATAAATTTCAAATTTAGACTATAGGCCCATATAAACCTGCGGGCAGGAGGATTCTTTCCCTCCCCCCAAAGTTTTTTAAAATGTTTTCCCTTTAATTTGAAATAAACAAGATTTTTGGTAATTTTTATATTCATGATTTATTAGCCATGTACATTTATTCATCCTTTAAATTGAATATGCCTATCATATGCACTATACGAGTCCATTTGTAATGCAATGAAATGAAAAAACCTTTTTAATTATTGTATTATCAAGCAAAATAAAAAACTGAACTCAACTGAGCAAAAGTATAACACTAGATTGAAGAACAGCTTTATTTGTTCATAAAATACAAAAAGCTAACAGGAGTTTTGCCCCCTGTGCCCTGCCAAAGTCAGTCCTGGAGCCGTTGGGGGCCCCAAGCAACCCCCAAGCCCCTAGCTGTGTTTTTACACACCCAAGCTGTTCGTCAAAGGCCTTTGGCCTTATATAAATCCTGTTTCCCCCAGAAAATATTTTTCGTTGCTACAGGCCTACACTACCTTCACAAAGTGATTCTATTCTTCCAATAATATATCTTAATTTGGTACAAATATCATAAGAATTCCAAGCTTAAAATGCCTTACAGAAAGTGATTCTGTTTCCTTAAAAATCAATCTTAATTTTGTACAAATATGATATGAATTTCAAGCTTAACATACCTTATAGTAAGTGATTCTGCTTTCTTGATAATCGCTCTTAATTTGGTCCAAATGTAATATGAATTTCAAGCCTAAACTACCTTATAGAAGTGACTCTGCTTCTTTAATAATCACTCTTATTTTGGTACAAATATCATATGAATTTCAAGCTTAAACTACCTTATAGCAAATGATTCTCCTTTCTCAATAATCACTCTTTATTTGGTCCAAATATAATATGAATTTCAAGCCTTAACTTCCTAATAGAAAGTGACTTTCTTTCCTTGATAATCACTCTTATTTTGGTCCAAATATCATATGAATTTCAAGCCTAAACTACCTAATAGAAAATGACTCTATTTCCTTAATAATCGCTCTTAATTTGGTACAAATATCATACGAATTTCAAGCTTAAACTACCTAATAGAAAGTGACTCTCTTTCCTTAATAATCGCTCTTCATTTGGTCCAAATATCATATGAATTTCAAGCTTAAACTTCCTAATGGAAAGTGACTCTCTTTCCTTAATAATCGCTCTTATTTTGGTACAAATATCATACGAATTTCAAGCTTAAACTACCTAATAGAAAGTGACTCTCTTTCCTTAATAATCGCTCTTAATTTGGTACAAATATCATATGAATTTCAAGCTTAAACTACCTTATAGAAAGTGACTCTGCTTCTTTAATAATCACTCTTATTTTGGTACAAATATCATATGAATTTCAAGCTTAAACTACATTATAAAAAGTGATTCTGCTTCCTCAATTATTACTCTTAATTTGATCCAAATATAGTATGAATTTCAAGCTTAAACTACCTAATAGAAAGTGATTCTGCTTCCTTAATAATCGCTCTTAATTTGGTAGAACTATCAAAAGAATTTCAAGCTTAAACTTCCTAATAGAAAGTGACTCTCTTTCCTTAATAATCGCTCTTATTTTGGTACAAATATCATATGAATTTGAAGCTTAAACTTCCTAATAGAAAGTGACTCTCTTTCCTTAATAATCGCTCTTATTTTGGTACAAATATCATACGAATTTCAAGCTTAAACTACCTAATAGAAAGTGACTCTCTTTCCTTAATAATCGCTCTTATTTTGGTACAAATATCATACGAATTTCAAGCTTAAACTACCTAATAGAAAGTGACTCTCTTTCTTTAATAATCGCTCTTAATTTGGTACAAATATCATATGAATTTCAAGCTTAAACTACCTAATAGAAAGTGACTCTCTTTCCTTAATAATCACTCTCATTTTGGTACAAATATCATATGAATTTCAAGCTTAAACTACCTTATAGCAAATGATTCTCCTTTCTCAATAATCACTCTTTATTTGGTCCAAATATAATATGAATTTCAAGCCTTAACTTCCTAATAGAAAGTGACTTTCTTTCCTTGATAATCACTCTTATTTTGGTCCAAATATCATATGAATTTCAAGCCTAAACTTCCTTATAGAAAGTGATTCTCCTTCCTTGATAATCGCTCTTATTTTGGTACAAATATAGTACGAATTTCAAGCTTAAACTACCTAATAGAAAGTGACTCTCTTTCCTTAATAATCACTCTCATTTTGGTACAAATATCATATGTATTTCAAGCTTAAACTACATTATAGGAAGTGATTCTGCTTCCTTAATAATCGCTCTTAATTTGGTAGAACTATCAAAAGAATTTCAAGCTTAAACTTCCTAATAGAAAGTGACTCTCTTTCCTTAATAATCGCTCTTATTTTGGTACAAATATCATATGAATTTGAAGCTTAAACTTCCTAATAGAAAGTGACTCTCTTTCCTTAATAATCGCTCTTATTTTGGTACAAATATCATACGAATTTCAAGCTTAAACTACCTAATAGAAAGTGACTCTCTTTCCTTAATAATCGCTCTTATTTTGGTACAAATATCATACGAATTTCAAGCTTAAACTACCTAATAGAAAGTGACTCTCTTTCTTTAATAATCGCTCTTAATTTGGTACAAATATCATATGAATTTCAAGCTTAAACTACCTAATAGAAAGTGACTCTCTTTCCTTAATAATCACTCTCATTTTGGTACAAATATCATATGTATTTCAAGCTTAAACTACATTATAGGAAGTGATTCTTCTTCCTTAATTATTACTCTTAATTTGATCCAAATATAGTATGAATTTCAAGCTTAAACTACCTTATAGAATGTAATTCTTTTTCCTTACTTATTACCCTTAGTTTGGTACAAATATCATATGATTTTCAAGCCTAAACTACCTAATAGAAAGTTATTGTCTTTCCTTTATAATCATTTCTATTTGGTTCAAATATGATATGAATTTCAAGCTTAAAATACCTTATAGAAAGTGATTCTGGTTCCTTACTTATTTCTCTTAATTTGGTCAAAATATCATATGAATTTCAATCTTAAACTATCTTATAGAAGGTGATTTGCTTCCTTTATAATCACTCTTAAATAAAGAGTTAATCTTAGAGCTATTTCCCAATATCTTCCGCAGATCGTTGGAAATTGGATGCGCAGCGATAAAGCTGCAAGCAGGAGCAAGAAGAGACATTGTTTTGATTGCCTGGTAAAAGATTGCAACAAGAAATGTGTCAATATACAAGGCATCTTGTATCAGTCCA
Source organism: Catostylus mosaicus (assembly GCA_964019065.1). NCBI lineage: Eukaryota > Metazoa > Cnidaria > Scyphozoa > Rhizostomeae > Catostylidae > Catostylus > Catostylus mosaicus. The sequence goes on from OZ025191.1 coordinate 2,767,991, forward strand.
CTAATGGTCATTCCATCAAGTTGACTGTATTAGAGCGAAACTTGGACTAAGAAAAGCAGCGTGCGGTGAAAGAAGGGAGCAAAAGAAAAAGTTACACCCGCAAGACCTGCCCTATTTGTGATCGCAATGTACTTCGCTTCGGTATACAACCAAAAAAGAATCTGTATTGGTGGCAGAGTATTTCATCAGGAACAGCGAGGAAGTATGAGTACACGCTGGTTCGAAATTATCTGATAAATTCCTTTTGTATGGATAAACCATCACGAACAGGGGCAATTGCAAATATGCGAATGGAAGAGGTGAAACGTTTGAGAAAAAAGATGATTTGATGCTTATCACAGTTTTAAACCATAAAACGTTGGAGACCTCTGATCCTGAAATTTTAGTGTTGCCACTGAGCACTTTCAGCCATTTCAACATTTTTCTCGAGAAGATTAGACCACAAGTTAACATCGGAAACAGCGATTTTTGCTTTCTCAGCTGGAGTGGTAAGCGTCTGACCTCATATGAGGTAAGAGAACAGCTGAAAACATTTGGAGGAGTGCCACTGGGAAACCAATGAATACAGCCCTGATGCGTAAATCCTGTGTCACACAGGTTCACTATACAAGGCCAGATATGAAAGTTAAAGCCCTGATCACATGTGCCACTCGGTTAAGACGGTAGAAAATGTGTACTGCATTACAGAAAAGAAAGCTGCATCCGCAATTACGGCGTTGTTTTTAAGGAACATCATGCGAGCAAGAATGGAAGAGGAGAAGGAAGAAACCAAACATGAAGACGATATAAACGATGAGGACCATAAATTGAGGTACCTTTTCCATGATTTTGTTGAAAAGGGAGCATCGCCCTCAATGAAACAAGTGAAAGAAAGATTAGTTGGTGATAGCATTTATAGAGAAAAAAACAGAATTGTGTATGACAAGGTGCGATATTGGATTCAGTACAAACAATCGGAAAAAGTCCAACCACCCCAATAGTGTGAATCGAGGGAGGATACGTTGCAAAGAATTGGAATTATTGCAAAACATAATGATGAGACCTCGACAGAAGTTTAAGAATATGGATGAGGATAAAGGGGAGTAAGTGAGAGCTTCATTTCTGTGCAAGACCAAAAAACAATGTCAAGCGACACTGGTGTTCGATATCGATATTCAAAAAAAGACAGCTTGAAATTAAGCTCGATCTTCAAGGACATGATCACAACTGACAAGGCCATAACCGTTGATGAGTTGATGGAAAGATTCAACGAATCCAGCGTTCTAAAGCACTTGATCGTTTCCCTGACACCACTACAACTGACAGACAAAATCCGTAGTCTTCGAAAGACCTACAGGAGGCAAAGAAAATAAAGAGACTATATAACTTCATTTGATTTAAACTTACAATCTTTTCATCATTTTTGTTTAAGTAAAACTTTTTTCTAATTATTTGTTTTATTGCGATTACCTGTTGCTTATTGATGATACTAATATTAGCTAATATCCTTACTTTCTTTCCTTTAACCAATGTGTCGCAATAATAAAAGAAATGGTTCTGTAGAACTAATATACCGAAGTACGGTATTTTATTAGCGTTCAGAGTGGCAAATTAACTTTGGCTTGGAAAGGATTGAAAATAACCGTTGCAGAATTTCGGAAAGCTTGAGAAACTTACAGATGGAAACTTTTTACCATAGTGAAGCTAATGACAACATATGAATGTTGATTATTTTTAGATTCTGGTATCTAACGGTAGCTTAGGATGTAATTAGCAGGATACTGACTTCTATTCATACTCGTAGTTTTGAAACGTTTTGACTTTTAGAAGTACCAGCCTGTATTTGAACAGGGTGTTCTAATCAAGATTGAAAATATTTTGAACCGATTATTCCACAGGATTGTAGGCCCTCTTCAGCAGTTGTCGACCAAAGAAAAAAAAGTAACTGGTGAAAAGTAGCAAAGCACATAAATGCTTTCTTGTTGGTTTCAGAACAGCGGCAAGTTTCCCGGACAAACGAACCCACACGGGACTGAACACGTTTCCAACGAAGGATTCTTTTATTGAAAAGCAATAGGGTAATTTAGAACATCCGGTTCTACCCAAGTTCTAAATCATCGAATGGCAGATATGATCATTTAGATATTGGTAGAACCCATATTCTAAATTTTAGAACGGAAGGTTGTATCCAAAAAGAACGAGTGGAACCGGTGCATGTGAATGTTGATCATTTTTAGATTCTGATATCTGACGGTAGCTTAGGATGTAATTAGCAGGATACTGACTTCTATTAATATTCGTAGTTTTGAAACGTTTTGACTTTTATAAGTGCCAGCCTGATTTGTCTTGTTGAAATTTTTCAATAAAATATTGAAAATCTGCTAACTTTCTAACTCATTGTATAAAAGATCCTTCTTGACTTTTCATTCTTACCTGGCAATGATTTTGACTCTTACCGGTTAATTTGGTTCAATGGTAAATCATTTTGCTATTTCCGGGGCTAAAATCATCAAAAGACATTTGGAATTTCTACCTGCTACAATAGCTATGGGTAAAAATTAAAAGTGTCGGCTAATATACAAAAAAGTACGTTGGAAAGTAGATTGCTATTAACAAAAAAGTTTTATCAGCCATCAAGTTAAATGATAGGAGATAAAGCACTTCGATGTTTCAACACTTCCTTGATTCAGCGTTTCTAATTTTTAATTCTTGTATAACTACAAGTTGTGGTTATAAACGTTACGAAATACTGGAGCAAACCTTCAAGGTTATTCGATATTGTCAAAAATCTAGGCTCTAAAAACGGAGAAGACCAAATGAATTCGAACAAAGTTTTGGACAATATATCAATTTTCATACTATTTTGTATAATATATATTAATGATGAATATTTCACATATTAAGGCAAGCAAGGCTTAAGTCGCGGCAGACCAACCAAAAAGCACACTTTTAATACAAAGGCTCGAATGTCAAGAACAGCGCATCGTAGGGAATTCACTTCCCCCGGTGCCCTTTTGCTACTGTCCGTCAAAATCTATTGAAAACATGGGGGCAGTGTATACCCCCAAAATATTTTAATGCTGCCAAATTTGAATAACACATATAAAAGTGGCATAGAAAAAAAAGAAAAATATTATTTTTGCGTTTTATCACATATTATGTTTGGTGCCCTTTTGCTACCTTAAAACATGACATGACATTCCGTTCTCGAATTTAATAACTGTTTACCCAAAGTCGATAGAACTTTCAATCCGTACTAATTAAGTTGGGGGAATTAAGAATTTCTAAGTCAATTTTCTAAAATCTTTTGAGTTTTTCATATAGAAACGCGCAGACTGTGAAGTGCCCTATTGTTACTTCATTTGTTTTTTCGCAAATGCCAGTTATTTGACCCCCACGGCCCCCAACAATTAGGAAGAACGCTCAAAACCACAATTTTGAGTTCCTCTTCTTCTAAGCTTTCAAAAAATGTATCAGGATCCTATAAATATTTGCTTCTGGAAAAAGTAGTGAGCAAAATTGTTTTTTGGCGAAAAGCGATTCGGAGCTGGAAAGACTTTAGAAAATAGTATGAAGTAACCAAAACTTCAAAATTCTATTTTTTCGAAAAAACTATGGACTATCACACAAAAAGCTTGTTGGAAAACGTTGGAATTATCATGAATAAAGTGTATTTTGAGGGTTTTTTCCTCACAAAAGCGCATTTTTCGATAGTTATAGTATAAGTTAGTTTACACTGCATGGTGCCCTTTTGCAACATATCTTGTTTTCCTTCCAAAAAATTTTGGGAAAAATTCATCTTTTTCGAAAAAAAACTTGACTAAAACTTTGATTCTAACGTACTTTAATGTTGTAAAACAAAAGTTTTGAAAAATATTAACAAATATCAATTTTTGAGCATTATCCGTATAACGTAGCAAAAGGTCTCCTCAACCGATCTAATGATTGATTGATTGATTGATTGATTGATTGAGTGATTGATTGATTGATTCATTCATTCATTTATTCATTGATTGAGTGATTGATTAATCAATGATTGAAAATAAATTGATTGAGGAGACTATTTGATTGACTGTATGGAAAACGCTTTGTGTCACAGTAGCGCAACAGTAGCCGCTGTAACGTTACTCTCGTAAACCCTATTTCTGGGTCCATAGATTTGATGTACACAGAGAGCAAGAATGTTTACCATAGTAGGATATGGTCTTTCTCTTCGTATCAATATGGCACACACAAAGCCAGCTACTTTGGAGTTGAAATTTCAGAATCCTCATAGTATATTTCCCAGTAGAAATTTTCTTTTCAAAAGTCAATCGAACCCACAAAATACATTGTCAAAATCGTGATATGAAAGGTCCAGCATTTACTCTCATTTCTTTGCTTAGCAAAGTGCCTTTGACAGTACAAAGGGTTATCTGTGTCTATACTGCCTTTCGTCTTAGACCACCAACTAGAAATGGCAGTTAAACTTTGACCAAAGACGAGTGTTGAATTGGGGAAGAAAAATGAAATTTGATCAGGAAGTAAGATACAGATCATCTATCAACCATATAATGCAGTAAGAATCTATTTCTTTCGTTTAAAATATTGACTTTACCGCATACCTTTAAAACTAATTGATTTCAGCTTTTGATTTAAGCTATTGCAAAATTTTTAGTGCTAGCTTGGTGATAACTCAAGGGTTTAAAAGATTAATTTATTCCTCTGCTACAAAAAACAGGAATTAAATAATTTCTACTTAGTCTTGATAGTTTGATAGGTTTATTGATGTGAATAAAAATATACAATAGAACGAAAATCTTAAAACAGCTGCAATGTATAATTTACAATTGTTCTTAGTTAGCATGTTTCGGTGAGAGCAACAAACTATTTGACAAATGGCTAAAGTCTTATCTTCATTAGTGTTTTTAGCTTTGACATGAACTTTTCATATAGCTACATTGCATGCACTTAACGCTGCCAGAATTAGAGGGCTTTATTTCACCCACACCACAACTTGGACGTAACCATTCAGGTTTCTGGACAAAAATACTAGTTCTGAAAATTATCCCTTCATTCTAGCTTGCTAAAGTCGCTTATTTTCTCAATTGCGAATAAAGCACGGGGGGTTCTGCGTTCAAAGCGAACAAACGATGCTGTGAATACGATTACGGGTCAAAAACAAAGATGCATGCAGGTTACAGATTACGGGTTAAATTTGAGTTCAAAGGTTATAGATTAGAGTTGAGAGGGCAGAGGTCAAGCCCTAAGACTGCAAGCTAGTATCAAGACAGAGACTCCAATACTTTCTAAACAGTAAGAACGGAAAAAGATTCAGCTGATAGATTGTTGAATTGAGGTTAATATTCGTGAATTATTGCTGTGCGTGAATTACACCACAAAGAAAAGGTGAGCAAACCTCAAGGTCAGAATGCTGGAGACTGGTGGTCTCCCATGATTCATCATCTCTTGGAGACGTTCTGTTTCCATTTGATTGTTGATCGCCATCAGGCATCCAACGAGCATTTGTCAAACGAATCATTTTGATGCAAGATTTATAGGCATGTATCCATGAACCATCGATTTCCGTTATGCTTAATCCGATAGTGTAGAACCGCTAGAACTAATGTTCTTGATTATGACAAATAATCCTGTGTCCGCACTTCTTTATGCTAAGCTAGATCAGCTTACCTTGCGGTGAAAAGGTAAGCCGTCTCCTTACAGTTTTCAGGCAATGTTGCTTTAATTCTACACAATTGCGGTGATTTGTATTTTGCTTAATTGATCTCCAGCAAATATAGCACACAAATTTATTGAGACACACGAGATGCATTTACCAGTAAAATTGGTAACAGAGGCTTGTGGAAACAAAACCTGATGCACACAAGCAAAGCTCGTTGAAAACCACCAGTCCTTTACCAGTTAAGCCAATCAAAACAAATAGCTTGGAGAAAATTTGTACAAGGGCTAACTTTTGTGCTTCCAATGTGGCAAAATACGAGTTTTAAGCTACCATCAGAGACCACATTCAGTAATGTAGAGTTATTTGCAGCTTTAATCCTTGCAATATCTGTTTTATTATATCAAACTGCTTCCTAAGGACTTCAATTTCAATGTAAGAAAGCAGCAAGTACGTATCTCATTCTCATTGTTCACAAATGGAATAGCTTGCTAAAGTGAAACTGTTGTTGACGAATTGATAGCTGCACCTACAATTGCAAAGTGTCCTCTTCTGGCAAGATAAAAGATTTTATTCCCTTCACTGACTTTATTACTTCAAATAATAAAGTAACTGTTTCAGATTTGATGAACTTTCTTGCAGTAAACGATAGGCCTGAGGCCTAAGAGCAGCAAAACAATGTTCAATTGCTTAAACCAACTACTTTTAACAGCCAGCGTTTCAGTTTAAGGTGCTTCATATACAATGCAACATAATGCACCATCTCTGCCATTCTATACCTCATACTATGTTTGTTGCCGACGTACAAACCGGTTGATAAACTTTTCGAAATCATAAAATTGAAATAGGCCTTATGCTCACCGCAGAATTATTCATTTTGCATACTAAATGAAAGCAGGTTGAAAATAGATTTTCAATAAAATGACGTGAAATGAATACAGTCACCTGGGCATTGACAGCTTTTGTTTCGACGATTTTTTTCATTTACAAGTAATAGTTTTAACGTTTTACAAATTATTTAACTAAATATCTGAATTTTTCTGCGTATGAATTCGGCTGATTCATATTTAGCTATGAATTTGGTCATTCTGGATATTTCTTTATCCTAACCTTGTTATTTCTAGAAAATATAGCAGATGAATATGAATTTTTAATAAAATTTTTAAAATCGTGTGACAGGTACTTCGCTGGCAGTATGACTATAAAAAAATTTTAAACAGCCCCAGCAAGACATCTGAATGTTTTATAATTGCATAAAAAGCGGAAACATTAGTCTGCAAACAAAAAGTACTTTTGTCCGACACTCTGCAGAGTATGATATGCCAGAAAGTGCCAAAGGGCAAAAAAACAATCAGATGCAACTCGAAAAACACTTGAATAGAGAAATAATGATTATCACTTTGGTTAACAACCAAGAATGATAGGCGAGCGTTGATTGGTCAAAACAATTAGCCAATCATGCACGCTATAAGCAGAGCAGAAAACCTGTTTGCTTGCCTTGTTGAGCCAATGTCGCCTCGAAATAACCAAAGTCGTATCGGGTGAATAAATTCGTCGAGTGGAAAACAGGCAAAAGAAATGTTTTTTATCTGGTCGTGGAAAATGTTTCACAATGTATACTCCGGAAGACGAATGCTTTGAGCTCACGCAACATTAACAAGTGTTATTGAAAAATTGGAAAGGATAAAAAAATTGCAACATGTTCAAGCCGATAAAATCATTAAATAATAATAAAAATTGATTATAAAGCAGAAAGTCCCAAGATTACAACTTTAAAAGTTATTTAAAAGTAGAGTTTAAAAAAATTCTTTAAAATTGAATTAAAATTTTTTGTTGTAACTCTTGGGCTCAATTATTTATGTTTTGCTCTTCATGTTGTTTGGAATGTTGAATGTTTAAGAGACTTATACAAAAATACCGTTATTCAAATCTGAAATGCTAGAAAAAAAACCCTAATGTTTAAAATAGAGCATTTCAAAAAACTCCTCAATCCTAAATTAGAGCTGAAAAACTAACAGGACTCCCTGGAAAACAACTAATAAATATTTATCAATATGATGATGATATTGATCCTTCAACTTATGTCATACTGTTATATGCTATGTACGCCAACAGATCTTTTAAATAGAAATGATAACAATGTAATAAAAAAATTAATTGGTAGTACAGAGTTACATAACATGGTAGGCAACTAAATGTACTTGCTGTCTACAAACATGCAGGTATTCCTTTGTTTTATTCAAGGTAATTCGGAACCAGAAACTAAAACTCCGTTATAAAGCCCCAACATTGATTGCTCGAAACAACCTTAACAGTACTTCAACTTATTCCTTTGGGAATATGTATCCAGCGGTAAGGCGCAAGGCAGAAGGGGGCTAGGGGCTTAGCACCCCAGACAGAATAATAAAACAATAGGAATTGTAGAAAAAAGCACAGTTTGTAACAAATTAAGAATTTAGCCACGCCCTAGGAAATTTTAGCTAGTCTGGGGCTTGCTAGCGGTCTTAAAGATGGCTAAAACTAACTGATAACGAAAGGTGTTTTTGAAAAGGAGGCAGAGAAAACGATAAAAAATTCTGTTAAAAATTGTTCTAATTCATAAAAAGTTATAACACAATTCTATGTTATCTAATCCCTTAACAGATATTGGTCGGGTGCTAGCTACAAAAGCTATTGGCTACGTTTTTTACCAATTCCAGTGCTCAATTTCATTAACCGTAAATTTTTATTTACAGCTTCTTATAAATCATATTGAAATTCTCATGATGTTTGCGCAAAAAACTCCGAGCGGTTGAAATAGCAGATAACGTTGATAACGAATTAAATAGTTTTACCTTCTGTTTATACCGCTTGAGTAGGTTATTCACCACACTCATCGTGAAATCGGCCTAATCTCTAACCGTTAACCAATTTTTGTGGCGCTTCGAGGCATGATAAACATGGATGTATTAGTTTTCTATGGCACGAAGTTTACTTAAATCTTGAACTTTTGTTTTCACCTTCACCGTTTAGGGAAAACCATCTGCTGTGTAAACTCTGATCTTTACAACAAGTTTTATAGAAACTGTTCAATCAAACAAGAAATCGCGTATTATTCTGTCAAGGCATATTTCAAACCAATCAAAAATAGACTCGCCGTAATGTAGATGAGTCGACAACAGAACTGTTGAATTAATAATGTATTAACGACAAAAGTAGCAGGCTAATTGCTTAACGTACGATAAGGTCAAAGCAGCATTTTGTCAGCATTCAAATCCATGTTTATATTTTTCCAGCCATTTGCGGCAATACTATTGTCACAATATCAACTACATACTTCAATTTATCAAATGCGCTACTAAAAATAACCTGCGATGCTGTGACTGAGTGTATTTGGGAAAGTTTGCTGTGTGCAGTTGCAGGGAGATAAATGTAGCGAAAAGAACAATATCAAGGTCAGATCATACTATCTCTCAGATTAGCTTTTACCAAGAAGGAAGAACAGGTGAAGAATTTTAAACCAAGAACTTACATGTGCTTTAACCATGTTCCATTTGTGTCTTACAGACATTTCCCGTAGCTCAATAATTCGCTCATTGGACAGTTCGATCTCGCTCTAGTGACAAAAAAATAACACTGAGAAAGTAATCAACGGATGCATAGATGGCATTCAGAATTACTGATGCAATTAAAAGCTGCGTAAAATGCAGACCTTGAAAGGATTCCGAGAAATGACGGGACTACGTCATAATAGCTACATTAATGATTGCTTCATTACGGGTTAATTATATCAATGTGTGCGTTAAATACCCCCCAATGCTTGAAGTCACAAGATGGTCAAATTCCCAGTTTCTAGCTCAGAAGCAACGCCCATGTTTTGAAACATGGCACCCAAACCATTCAACTTGAACCCCCCTTCCCCATCTATCATTATTGTGATTTATCAAGTCTAATGCCTTCCTTCTAACCGAAGGTAATCATAATACAAAACAGAACTGCTATGACTACAGACTTTCCAATTAGGAGAGGTTTATACAAAATTGAATGAAACTGTAGATGTAAATCAAATGTTGATATAAATGTAAGCTAACCGTAGACTAATATCTTGTTAAGTAAGTTTTGCTCAATATCTAATCACACACAGCTGGCAAATTTATTAGGGAGACCAGCAAAAACCTAACTAGTTCGTCTAGATGTCTCGATGTTTGTTTGAGAATAATCCACGCTGCAAATTAGAGAAAATAAAACTAAAACTATTCCACAAACTATGATGCCTGGGGGCCAACTGCCGTCGCCAAGTTCATAATCAATTAACAGGTATCATAGTTATTAACACGCTTACTAACCAGCATTTCTGCAAACTGTTTTTCAACTTCATCCGCAACGGGAATGTTTTTATCAGTTTCATCTGTGACATAAACAATAATGGTATCATTTAAAAAAATGACATAATAACTCCGGATAGGGTTTTTATCATAGCATTGACTTGTATCACGTGGCTTATCCTAACTCTAGCCAGGGGTGGAAATTTTGGGGATTATGAAGGGCAATTGCTGCTCCAACTTTTTCTGAATAGTCGGCAATTTCAAAAATAACGCAAGGAGTTAGTTGGCCTTTCTCCTATCCCCAATATAGGCCCAGAAATCAACACTTTCCTGATATCAGTTCAACTGAAGATATTGCGGAAAATGAATATTTTGCAGACATATGGCACACCCAAGCCACGCCCATTTGCTATCTTTATCTGGGAAGGCTAACATTCAATGGCAAAGCCAAGGAGAAAGAGCCAGTGAAACAAAAGATGGAAGGGGCCATATGGTTTGCCACTTAGAAAATTTGTAGGTCATCGTAGATTTGTGCCTACCTGAAAACGGACCAAGCATCTTAACCCCCCCCCCCCCAGCTACGCAAGTCTTTAAATTGAGTTTAGGTTCGGACAAATGCTGACAGCAGTCACTTTCATTTCCGGGTCGGCTGCATGGATATATTTTTATCGTTATGTAAACCTCACATCAATTCCTGGATAAATGCAGCCCATTGCCGGTTCAAATAATCGTATTGTATAACGTTATTGTATGAAAGAAGCAGTCATATTAATGCAAAGCTTTGCAAAAGTGATTAATACGGTAGCCTGTGATATCTAAAACTAATCCCTTGTAAATGAATGAGTGGAACTTTCATTATCGTTTCATATAGAGAGAGGTCACTACAATGACTAATACTGCGGACTTTTGAGATGATAGGTCGCTGAGTACATCGACAAGAACAGGACAATTTTCTCTGGCAATGTTGTTCTCGGATTACTGCCACTGTAGGAAACTTATCTTTCCCGCACGGGTTTCTTGGATAAAATGCTACTGTGACAAAGACACATTTCACGTGTATTACGACGGAGGATGGGTGTTAAGATGGATAAGTACTATTCAACTTAAGGAAAGAATTCCTAGGCGGGGTAACCTGGATATTAAGTTTGTAAGGATGTGCCGCCTGTAAGGGTTCATGTTTCATGAAAATGTACCTTTAACGTAGCTTTGGGCTAAGTTGATTTTGAGGGGGCTATTAAGATTAGCCGAAAGTCACCATGCAAATACTTCGTTTTCATTGCTTGTTCACTACTTTTCCAAGTTCTTTTCATTTGCAAGCTAACTAAACCAAAAGAACAAAAGAGTGCCAACGATCCTGTGCTTTAGTTCGTTTGTTCAGTTTCTAGAGCAGTGGCGTAGCTACAGGGGGAGCAAAGGAGCTAACTGCCACCCCCCCCCCCCCCACCAAGCTTTAGAAAAGGTGTTTGTCTATTTGTCAGAGTTTCTAAAGTTTGTCGGACTATTGAGAAATAGTTTCGAGTTTTGCCACCGCACTAAAAAATCGTAGCTACGCCACTGTTCTAGGGTGAGAGAATATTCATAGTTTCCAATCCAATTCTATTGACTATGTCCAATTTGAGTGGAAAGAGTGGAAGGCTTTTATGAGAAGAGCGAATCGGGGCAGTAAGAAGTACCGTAAATATGGCTAGGCCAAGAAAACGTTGAAGCAAAAAAGTAGACTTTGGTATCAATTAGACGGCAAACCTTTGTCTCCTTAACTGCACGTATTCCACTATCGACAAAAAAAATCTCCATTTTTCCACCTCTCGAAAACATTTTCACTTTGATTTAGGCAGGGGCGTTTCTTTCCTGTAGGATTAGAGGTGCTACATTTGTCTCAACTGTTGAGGTTTTTCTCTGATGAGATGCCGGCTTTGTCCCAGAAACATGTTTTTCTGCAGTTACTAATTTTGATTATGACCCTCGAGAACAATTACTAACAATTCCAATCATTTATTGAACTAGAGGCCATTCAAGTGCTTCCAAAAACGAAACAAAACGTTGCGTATTTTGTCTGCTCATGTCATCTGATCAAAATTTCATCGGCACTATAATTGCTCTAATCTGATGAAGGATGGGTTCAAGCATGCTTTGGCCACCGTTTGTAGCATCAACATGCCGCATAGAGATATATTTAAACACTTTGCTTTTTAACAACGGCTGTGGGAGAGGTCAAGAAATATGCTAGGTTGGAGGAACCTGTTTTGAAACCATCTCGCTTGATAAATGTTTGGTTTTGCCCGGCTGCCCCAAATTTTTTCAAGGCATAAGGCCCTCTTTGTAGAGAGTAAATGCATTGGGTTTAAACCATGTTACAAAGCTTCTCTCGTGTTTTGAAGGGGAGATAGACAGGGGGCTGTTGACCAATTTTCAGTGGAAAAGGGGGTACTAATAGAGGGGAGGAAGCTGTTGCAAATTTTCAATAGAAAAGGGGTGCAAAAAGAAGTAAGTATTCATCTCAGCCAATTTTCAATAGAGGGCGGAGCACTAAAAGAAGGGGGTACCATTGGAAAAATTTTTAATTCTTCCATGTAAAAAAGGTTTTTAAAATTATATGATACGATATGGTTTTTGGCTCAATACTTTTGCATGTTCTGATCATACCTGATTTGAAAATTTTAAAAGAAGGGGGTATTAACAAACAATTTGGGGTGGGGGCCAATTCCCTTGATCTATTAGAGACAATAGAGAAGAGAGACAGGCTGACAAACTGTTGTTTTTCTATTCCAGCAAAGTACCATTCTCATCCCTTTTTGTCACATTTCAAGATTACATTTCCAGCCATGGGAAATTTCTAGAGTGTGGATCATTGTAGAAGCTTGTAGAACTATCAGCAACCTACGCACATTTTAACATAAGAGTTGTCATTATATTCCGATTTTTACACTGATAAAAGTAACCACAGCAAGCGTTTCTAGACTATTAATTTGTAAGAGTTGCTAATAACAATGAGAGAGTGGTTAGCCTTTCAACTGCATAAACAAAGAGAAAGCATGACCTTTATGGGAAAAACTTTGGCTCATTATTTCTTGTTTTTAAAAGAAACAAAAGAGCTCTTAGCTTGCCTTTTATGATGCCTCAAAATAGAATTATCCACGCATGGCAAGGTGGCCTTGCAAGTTTGAAAATAACAACAAAAATAATTGATAGACCATGGTCGTTTGAAGTTTTAATCCAGAGCCTCCCCAATTTTTGTCAGAAGGGGAAGGGAAACAAAAAGTGCCTTATTATTTGTGTTGTTCTCTCGTCTTTATTGATGAAAATTTACCCACCATATTCTTCTATTCCATTTCCATTGATTGTTCCTCCATTTTTCATAGAATGGCTATGTTTACTTCCCTCATGAAGCCAGCTATTTCTCTTTGATTTCCCAGACATTTCTGCAAAATCAAAATCTTCTTCAGCTAGAATATCTGCACTTAGATCAACCACAGCAAAATACAAGTCTGGAGCGAAAAATTTCTATCTTATAAAAAGCTTTTTATTCATTCCTGGGAAACCAAAGCTACGTCGAGCACTGCATCAGTGCATTGTTATTGTATTTCATAAATTGCAATGGATAAAAACAGTTCAGTGCAATTTGATAGCAAGTGGGTAACCACTTCAGGCCTAAAGACTGCGCTTTTTCACGCAAACGATTCAGAGGATGACAATGTCCACAAGATGATGAAAACTTTGAAGGGTTCCGCTGGCAGTTGAAGGTAACAGTATCCACTGCATGAAAATTGATAGTATAGGCAGGCTACCTGGGGAATGTGGTTACTTAGGCTGCGGAAAGACACATTAAAGTTTGCATAAAATGCATCACAGAAATTTTAAAACAAACTATTTATCAAATGTTTTCATAGTTTGCAACAGTATCTGCAACTTCTCGAAACTCATTCGCATCGTTTCCTGGCCTATCCTAGCAGGCTGCCAAAAAGGCCTAACTTACACTCCGCTAGGCAAACAGTGGTCCTTTGAAGTTGTTAAATTATAACAGTATCAATCAAAATAGAAAAGTAGCTATGATATCTAGTTCAATTCCTTACCTTCAGGTTGAAATTTCAGTTACTCATCTGTTTACATGTACCAAATGTTTTCTCAAAGCTTTCGTTTGTTTTCCTCCGGATTACTTCCTACATTTTGTTTCACTGTCAGATTTTTGCAGCAAAGGTCACAGATCACTGTCCTCGCAACTCATTTCTTTCCCGCAGATACTCGGGAGAGGCTCATGATATCTTGAAATCCGCAGATACTCGCGGGAAACCACGAGTTCAATGAGATATTAAAAAATGCTGCGTAGAGCTTCCGAACATTTAAGGGAGAGGACGTGACATAAAAATGTATAAGGGGACTTCAATTGGCCTGAAATGATAAGACTTTAGAGGTATCGAGATTTCCCCTTTGTTGGTAAGGCGCTAGTCAACACGGATCTCTCTTAGGTTTGTTAATATGATCTTTACACGGGCTTTCACTTGTGCAAGTGCCTTGGCACAAAAACCTGTTAGATTTGTGAAGGAGAAAATATGGGGGTAAAAATTTAGGAGACTTTTTGGGAGCAGAGTAATCAAGTTTCTATTGCGATAACTTAAATTAGAGTCTCTCTTACCAGAGTCATTCTTATCTGGATGGCATTTATGCAGGCCCATTTTATGCATCTCCTCAGCCATGGACACCATTTCATTATTTTTTTTATATTTCGCTTGATCTTATTGGATCCATGCATTTTCGGAGAGACCAGTGTGAAATCATTGCCCATACCACCAAGCTGCAACGACCTTGGTTAAACCTAACTCCACTGTTACTGTAGCTAGAGCTAGTACATAGCTACAGTGCTCGGATTTTCATCTAAAAATTAGGCAGGGATCCTCCCATGCAATATTCACATCAGCACACATTAAAACATGTATGACCTTTAAATGACCTGTGCGTTACTGCTCCTAATGTCAGCAGTAAATTGCTGAATATACATGCCCTCCCAGCGGCTATTTTAAATTATCATGTTCTACTCCTTAGTCGCTCCGCAATAACTGAAACCTTCACTCGAGCTAGATTACCTTATCATTAATCTTTATTCTGAATATTGATGAACAGATCAGTAAGATTATTAGAGTTCGATTTCTTGGTTATTAATCATTTATTGATTTTCACGAGCCGATCACTTGAGTATGCTTTTATGAAAAGACTTTTATGATAACAGCTCCAGGTTGCCATTTGAATATGGTGATGTTATGTGTTCAAATCATTGGATTGAGAAGTGTCGGTGGCTATAAGAAACCTCCAACCATTACATAAGGAACTTTCTTAATTTTCATGCTAGTTGAGCATCTATTTGATAGTGGTTAACAAAAGCAGCGAAGCTTTAAAATCTGTGCTTGCCCTGTGGAAACTCTCGTAGTTTCCATGCAAAGTTATGCATCACAGTTTCTTAAATGTTCCGTTGTGCTGAGTGGAGCACAATGGGAATAAGAATATTTACTGTAATGCAAGGATTGGATTCAGGTAAGTTGCTTGAAGCACATCCAAAAACTAAAAAAAACTTCTGAAATAGAAACGATGTTGATTAGTTTGAACTAAATTTTGAACCACTTTTGTTTTGAAAGCGTCGAGACCCTGAAACATTCAGAGGGATTTTAGCGATTAAAAGCCTCAGCCACAAGATGCATTTCTCAGTACATTCCTAACAATAAGTCGAACTAAACTCTAATCAATCAATCTGCTTGTAGCTGCGATCAGCATCAATGCAAGCCTTCGCGAAGTAGGGGGAGGGGTAATATGATGGTGGGGGGATCTGCCACACCCTTCAGATTATGGGAAGTGCCCTTTTGAACACAATGATACTGTATTAGATAAGGTTGAAAGGCCAAATTTTTTTGCGATCAATTTGCAAGCAATTATGCGATTAAGAAACATAAACTCTACAAAGGGCCTCCCATCCGCTATTTTTTAACGAATCAACATTACCATGTTTTCAGAAAAGTGGGGGTGATTTCCCTTATCCATCCCTGGCTCTCCCAATGCCATTCGGCTTCTTTATTCTCCACAACTTCAAAGAAGTTGGGTAAGCCTTCTTTAATATCAACCATTCCCTAAGATGTTCAAAGACTTGAACATCGCCCCCGGTTTTCTGAAACCGTCATCAATACACGGTTAATTCAGAACGATGGGTTGCACGCATGCTAAGAGGAGTGAGTATTTTACAAGAAGTCTCTTCGGTTGCTTACAAAAAATACCGACAATCAATGCCGTACAAATAAGCTGGATTCCTCATCGACGTTCAAATTTGCCTCACCAAAACAGAAGAACTAGTCACAGAGGAGAAAACAAACATCAAATAAAGTTCTATTATGAAGATTAAATATTGGTATTTTGATTCTAATGGTGAATTTCAATTACATGCTTGAATCAGCTGCTTTTTTTAATGCTTCTGTAAGTTCTATCTTTTCTAGAACTATTTGTCATGGCTTATTTTTGAGGCTTCTACGGTAGATTTATTAATTGTTACAACGAAATTCGTAATAACGGGAACAAAAAAATTGGAAAAGGTAAATTATCGGCTTAAATCAGTACCCTACTCTAATTTCGGATTTGACCTGCAGTTTTTGTTGTTGTTGTTGCATGTACTTCCATTGTTACTTCCCTAAATGATCCAGAGAAAGATGGAAAAGTGAACAATACGAATCATTTCTGATGGAAATTTTGAGACCTCCTTCTTTTTCCGCATAGAATCCTTTCGTTTCGAATCCGCACTGAAAGTTTCGTAGGATGGCAAAGAATGGAGAAGTTGGCCAAATTGGCCTAATTAGCTAGAAGATTTTTCTTCTCCACTTTTGCTAAAGTCTGTATGTTGGATTTCCACTGGTGTATTTCGACATTTCACGCACCCTTCATTGCGGCCATGACAGGGCCCTGCTCACCTTGCAGGCTTCTAATGTTGGATAGAAGAATTAATTCACAAATTGTCCCTGCGGCATCTGAAACACGAGTCTCGAAAAGGAGACACTTTTCTTGGGGCCTGTTTGTAAAAGAATAAACCACTTTACATTCAAGATGGAAGCTGAGCTGTGGATACACACAATTATTGTGCATTTTCTCATAATATCTCGTCCTGACTATCAACAGGGAGTCAAAACAGTTAGACAAGTCGGTTGTAGCTTGATACCATTCCATTGGCTGATTGTGCGTGCAAGGGAAAGGGAGAGAAGGAGAGAATAGAGCGTCCAATCGTATCCAAATTTCTGTGTGCATTTTCAATGCATGAGTCCCAAGGGTTCTTTTTCCAGTTATCCCAGGTTCCCCGGGACTTTTCGCTTCAAATCGGAATTGATCAATGGACCAATAGGTTTGCACAGCCTTGCTTTAATGTAAATCTAGTCCATGGTCATTATATTGTGACGAAATTGACGGCGCCTCTTTAATGTAACATACATGGATTAGCATCGTGTGGACTCGACGGCTTGAAATACAAGAAGAAGCAAATAACGCATGTTACCACGGAGTAGTGTTTATTGTCCTTTTGAGACTAAGTTGCCTGATAACACGTGCTATACAGATGTGACAACACCATACTTCAAAGTTAAACGATCAAATATTCCATAAATCGAAGAAATTTATGGAGATCAATCAATCTTAGATCAATGGTTGATGTTGGGCTGGTGTAGCATGTGCAGGGGGCATTGCCTCTTTTGCCTTGAGTTCTGTTTTTTGCTATTGCTTTGCCGGTTTTTTCATGGTTTTGCCCCCTTACCTTGGATTGGAGCACGTTTCGCTGGCTATTGGTGCACCGCTGAGCAAACCTGAGAGTTTTCTCTCTATTCACCTTGAACGGTTGAAGGATTAAAAAATAATGCTTTGGATCCTGATCAAAATGCTTACTTTTACTGAGCATAGGAAACTTTTAACAAGTTTTCCTTGAGCTCATCTCCCAACAGTATAAGCCTCTGTTAATTGTCTCCTTACAGTGAGGGTTTACACTGAATAAAGTTTTGTTTCCATATCATTTGCGTTGTTGCCACTATCGGAAGTTTGGTCTTTTTAAGCATAAATCACTTTCTTCTTGCCTAGCTTTCAAATTTTGCAATATTAATCTCATCTCTTTCAAATATTCACCGAGATACTCACGTTATCATACAAGGTAATCTTGTCCGCATCCAGGAAAAAATCACATTCATTCTGATGATCAATCAGATGCCAAGTTAAGAAAATGGCCTTAGAATTGATCCTTGCGACACTCCACATTGGTCACTGGGTACATTTCAAATGGATGCATTTCTAGCTGGTTATTTACTTCTTGCAAAATTGCTGGGTGTTCACTTTACAGAAAATTGAGTGAGTTTAATGAACAGTAGCTTTGGTAAAATAGTTAAATTGTTAATGTATCACATGCCTTACATTTGCAAGGAAAAGCGAGGATTGCTTCTCGCAGCCTTGAAGTGCAATATCACATGTCCAAAGTAAAACTGCTGTAGCGGAATGTTTTCACCTGCATCCATGCGTAAAAGGAAACATTAAATTTACCCAGCGAACAGTGGTCTTTTTTGTGCCAATTATTCTGTGCAACACGTCCTACCTGACCTCGACCGACTGCGCATAGTGCTTCGCAGAAGAAGCCGCTGTCGGTTGAGGTCATGTAAAGCTTGTTGCACAGAAAAATTGGCAAAGAAAAGACGCTCATTCGAGTTTACATCCTACTAGGGTGTCCAGGAGGAATTTGCCGACAAAATAACCTTGCCATCGATCAAATGCCGACAGCATGGAACATTTGCCTAAAAAGTACCCCTAGACGGCCAAAAGCGTAGCTATTTAAAATAGATTTTACAACCCATACTTCATCTCATTTTCAATTCTTTATACAGGGTTAAGTATACAAGTTGGCAAATTCATCGTAGTCACCCCCCTGAATCAGAACATCTAGCTTCAACCCTGTCTGTGAGAGAGCAGTGATCATAAATCCACAAAGAACCTTGAAACTAATCCTATCTTTTCAATATCAGCTTTTTGTCAGTGGAAATTTATGCCCCACCCTCATTCTGATTTATCTCAAGAAAATATTTACTGGCTCTAGTGCTTTCTTTACACAAAATTTGCATTTCTGTGCAAACGAAGACTCCACCCACAAAAGAAATCTTTGACAAATCTTTCATTTCTCTCAATAAATAGTTCAGCATGGTAAACGTAAAGAAGTTCTTAATCAGTTGCAGCCACTGATTAAAAATCAAGGTTGCCGTTGACAATAATCAGAATGCAAATGATGTTTAGACTTATTTCTACAAAATCCTGATCAGGTTCTTGATCTGTTATGTAACTAATGATTGATACTGCTGTACAGGGGCGCAGTGGCTGGGGGGGGGGGGTAAGGGGCTACAGCCTACCTAGCACCAAGTCTATCTGAAATTCCCAAAATTACGCTACGCTGTCGAACATTTTTGGAACAACTACAACTCATCGTTGTATTAGAAAAACTACAACTCGTCGAAAATTATGTCTTTAGTCCCCCCAAAAATCCAGCTCCCACCGCGCCCCTGCTGCTATATCTAGACCTGCATAGTGAAGGATAGTTAGGATAGGAACAGCAGCAGCAAGGTGACAGCAGCAAGTGGACCTTTACCTTTATTGATAAGGTTAAATATGGATTAGGTGGTGAGGGGAGGGGGTTAAGGCTGACTCATAATGTTTTTCTAGTGAAGAAATAAAGCGACATGAGATCTTACGCTGATCTGTTGCTCAAAACTCTCCTTAATCAAGAACTACTTCAAATCTAAGATAACACCAGTCTCTTTCAATTCTAGAAAAGGAATAGGGCGAAGTAGTTTCTAACAGAGTTCCTGTTTATGCCTATGGACCGATAGCCACCTATTATGGAGGTACGCTTCAACTTTTAGTTGAGAATGTGAAACAAGAAAAAACAAAACGTTTTGAGGTATCGGATCATAGGCAGAAACCAAAAGCAAATTATCGATAATTTACATCTAATACTTTTGGCAAAATATACATAACATGTTCCTAACATTTGATACTATATACATAACATCTTATCCCTCATAATTTTATAAAAACCAGAGAAGCAGTATAACCCGTCGTTGTACACGATAGCATCGAACAGACATTAACCACTCAATTGATGATCTGATATTTTAGGGTAGATCTCAATGTGCATTATGTACACGTGGGTGGAGGGGGCCCAGGAACCCTCTGAGAAATTGGAGGTAAAGCTTGGGCTATTCGTTGCTGATACCGGAAACTGGCCTTGCGCTTAAGGTCAGCATTAGGCTATTCTATACTTGACCCTTCGTATGAAACTGCGAGGTAGAAGAGAGCCGCTGAGCACATGAAGTCCACTAAATGAGCCCTTACAGTTACCAAGGTTAAATGAGTAAACTTTCATGTGAGGAACTGCACGTTAATGCTGTCACCGAGGTATCCTATTTCTAGTCACCACTCGTAGTTTAGTAACAATTGCGAAATAGATATCTGATATTTCAACATTATTTTCATTATAGGAAATATTAACACGTCTTCATTAATTTCTATCTGGTCGTATCATAGAGCGGTTTGAAGATAATAAATTCTTAAGCTGAGCAGCTGTTTCAATGAATATGAAAGTTAATCATCCTGGAAATGAAGTGAGGCTTTTTGAGGCCGTGTTTTGTGGATCTTGTAACGGGATATTCTATTGAAATAAGATGGAAAATACCATACTGTTGAGTATTAATGAATATCCGAGAACATCTAAGAACGCAAATCTAACGCAGAAAATCGTTATCACACCACTCATCGATGTCATTGCAGTTATCAGAATACGTTTCATACGTTTAACATAGTGCAAGTTTTAACTTGCAGTGTGTAACAAAACTTATTCTGGTTTGGCCAATGGGTGGGATAGGCAACAGAACGCTTTTAATGCCAATAGTGAGAGAATCTACGTATTGCAATAAAAATACCGTGTTAATCGGAAAATTATTATGGGGTGGAGTGGATAAGCAGATGCAGTTAAGATTGAAACGGCATTTCACGATTTCACACCATATACGACCAAAAAAAGTCTTGAACTGCAACTGTAAGATCTTGGATCGGGTTGGATATTTTATGATAATCAATATTCTCGTCATTTTTATCGTTTTTGAAAGACTACAGGTCCGTTAATTGCCTGCTGCATATGCATGATACAGCTACAAAGAGTTCAGAGAACCAGTCTGACCTACTTACTAATCTAAGACGTTAAGTCCTGAGAAATAAATACACCACAAAGATGTCTTAATGCTTTAAGAACTTTTCGCTAATAAAATACCCGAGACCTTAGGCAGTATTACATCTTAGCAGAACAATCAATAGTCAACGAGTGATAAAACTTATATCTGAAAATGCGGAACGTCAATTGATTAGTAGCTACTCCTAACTTTTCTATAGATCGTTCAGAATTGTTTGCATCTCACAAAATTTAAATCCTACCCTTAGGTCTAACCCCAATTCTAAATGAAAAAGCTTTCTTATGTCCCACCCTTTAAATGAAAATATCTGAGTTAAAGACCGATCAACTCGCCTGTTCATGATGTTAGTATCAACATTATTGATGAATTCAGGCCTTTTATTCATTCAGCAAATGACTTATAGATCCAAAAATGATCGGCCTAGCTCCTACTCTGCTAAGTTCAAAAACCTTATCAATGTTATTCCAAAGGTATCGCAGGTGGGCTTAATCAAACCGCGATCTCGAGCATTACTAGCGAAAAATTTACGGAAATTTACACAACCAGCATGCTTCTTACCAAGACGACGGTATAAAGAAAGAAATAACTGTCTAGCAAGCTAATATTTCCTTTTCTTGCAGGAGCATGAAAAGCTTTGGAGGAAATCTCAAATGCACAGGGAAATTATTGATGTTTCGCTTCTGATTCTATTGCAAAATCTCAATAAAATTTGCATCACCAAATCTAAATCTACGCACATAAATAAATATTTCTAGAAGTTAAAAAGTTACTTTTTAGTACCACTGCAACATTCGATAATCATCTTTTGCCTAGGTAATAATTAGTAAAATACGCATTAAATACTAAGGGGATGCAAAATTTGCTACAAAGTAAAATCTAATAGATATTTCAGTTATGTGAAGGACTGCACCTGTCTATTATTCAAATAAGCCAGAAATTGCTTTTGTCTCTCTTACAATTTGGAGGTGGACAAATTAAACCAAGGGAGATATGCGCGAGGTTAACGGGGCCCTGCGAGAGCTTTCACAGACCCATTATTAAATATGGCACTTTATTAATTTCAAATGCATGTTTGAGGTAACAAAATGCACCATGCATTTTTCGGTAGGTCGCATTTTGAGGCCATTTTGTGACCAGGCCATAGAGCCATACATTGCAATAGGTCTCTTAGTCTAGGCAGACCTGTGGCTACTAAGTGAAAAAAAAACACGCTGGGCAATCTGCCAAGGCGTGGGATTTCCCTGCCATGCACGCTGTATTCATCAATATACATATATCATGTCTCAATTCCGAAAGTCCACAAAATGTTCCCTTAATCTTAATGCAGTCCGTTTAACATCGAAACAAACCCTCATAAGAATTCTACACACATCCTTCACCACTGTTTACATCTATTACTCCAAGATCTTGAAGCAATTGTTTATAAGGCATGCTGTTCACCGATGCTATAAATTGTATCCTGCACTTTGCAACAGCACGGCCTAATTCTGCCCCTCTTTCAGCTAACTCTATGTAGGATATCATTGTGTATAAACATGAATTACTGTTACATAACCTAGCCTCTCAGTGAAGAGCAATTGAGTATCTCCTAATGCTCCTCCATAGGGCGTTGTCTTGCAGCGGCATGCTACCACCGTGTGATCATCAATGATCAAACAAATTTAGTCGGAGAAATGCTCTGAGAAGTTCTCGGAGAAATCAGAAAAATCGTCCTCATCACCGAATTGTAAATGTTCGTTTGAAAAATCAACGGCATCTTCCCAAAATTCGTTAGAAGGTACGGGCGACAAAGGTTCAACCTTCACTCCCAAGTCTTGCATCATCACATTGTGGATCGGAAGACTGTATCCACGTACAGTTAAATCTGGTTGGTCAGTGAACTCGACTGGACCAGAAAGATCATTAGCAGAGGGAGGTGGACTTAGGTAAAAAGGGCTACTCAGTTCAAATCTATTTCCCATGCCAAAAGCCGGACTGTTCGTGCAGAACGTAAACCTCCTCGCATCCATAAGATCTTGAGCCACGCTTCTCATGCTTTCATTCAGCGCCTCACCTGCTATCCCTGTGTTCAAACAAAAATCGCCGTTCAAGGCCTGCTCGATGAATTCAAGAGTGACATCGTCAAAATCCCCTCTCTCGGAATCGGGAGTCTCGTTCTCATTCACATTTTGCGCTGCCTCTTTAACAGCTTTGCCGTAGCTGTGATCCCTGTGAATCATATCATCGTTATCCTCATCATCAAATTCAGTTACACTTTCAGACGAACTGACAGACCCGCTGAAAAACCTTTGCCTAACACTGTCTTCAAACTTGATGGGCCCGGATTTCGGCTGTACACGTGATCGCTTTGCTGGGTTGTTGTTGTTGTTTTGCTCCTGCAAACGTCTCTTTTTCAACTGACTTTCAAGTAACTTATCTGCGTATTCTGGCACCAGACTCCAATATCCTCCTTTTCCTGGTTCTCCTTTTTTACGGGGCACCTTGACGAAACATTTGTTCAATGATAAGTTGTGCCGTATGGAGTTCTGTAAAAACAAAGTATCGCAGAGTGAGACTCTTATTCAAAGATGAAATACCAATGGACTCCCATACAGTAGTGAAATATTTGTGGGAATGGAAGCATAAAGGATTCAGAAGTGTTATGGCTCCGACTTGTTGGCTCAAACTTAGGTTCCTCCCTCAATAAACAAAAGAAACAGGATGGGTCTAGGTGTGGCAATCTCACTGCCACCAGTCGTGCAACCGTGCTGCTTTACGGACCCTTGAAGCACAGCTATTATTGGAAAAAACCATCTCTTATTGTAAAGAAGCTACAATTTGGAACTTCAATTAAAAAGAAATCTATTCATTTTCAGCTTGGCATCATCCTCTACCGCCTCAATATCCGTGAGATCCAATTCACGTTTTTAAGGAAAACTATCTTAAATTTAGACGTCAAGTCAAATAGCTTAAGCTGAAGTGACCTAGAATATAAATCCATCCCTATAATGGCAATAAAACAGCATCCAACCACAAAAACTGCAATGAAAAGAATTTAAGAAAGATCTTCTTCTCTAAATCGGCCTTCACTGGTACCTATATCCTATACGCTGAATTACAGTGATATCAATAACCAAAATCGCTGACCTCAAATACAGTGGAATACCCCATGGAGACTAGGCTGCATGCAGTGTTATCAAGCATAGTTGCTAAGATTCAACATGAGTTTGCTGGCTTGACTTACACCATAAACCATTTTTCTATTCATTATTCAAAGCATTCTTTACTTATTCAACGCAATGTTGGTTTCTACTACGCATGATTGTGATCAGCACCTTGTGGAATTAGTATTTGTTTTCCCTCTGCCTTTCAACCAATTGTGGCATTACAGCAGCTCATTTTATCAAATTATTCTGGTTATTACTTAAATAAACGATACATCAATTTGATTTTGGCTGGTCCTTTCTTATTAATTCTACAACGGAAAATGCAGCGGTTGAAACTCTGAAGCTTTTTGCGATATCACGAATAGAGTCTCACATTGATACATGCCATAATCAAGAAACAAATCTAGCATACATTGGCCGAAATTCGGGCAAAGCAACCATTTACAAATTTTATAATGTACAATTTGAAATTCAGGCAAGGCAACCATTTACAAAAATTGAGCATGGCATGACAGTATTGCTCGGGGATGCAAGAAAAGGGAGAAGTAGAGGCAAAAATGGCCATACTTTCATATTGTTCTGCCTGAAACTTTGTCGTTCAGCCTCCCTGCTCAACATTTCTTTGATACAATCGCCAACGCTGCCCACCCAGACGTAGTGTTTAGGGAACATAAGCCCCCCTCCCACTCATGAATAATATACAAATTGCTGAATGAAACCATCATTTTTTACAAAATGAAATCTGAGGTCCAGCGGAATAATTGCACATGAAACAGGCCCGGCATACAGTGCTGAAAAGAGGCTATTTCAAGTATTTCAACTGAATGCCTGTTTCTCCTGTTTAACCGACTCCTCCCTGAAATATGAAAATTCTACCCCTCTGACCACATACGATTTTAATTGCTGCTAAGACCTTCTTTGGAAAAATTATAATACGTTAGTCTTCATTGCGTAATTATATACGAAACTAACTAATTGGATTATACGCACGAAATCGTAGCTGCTGACGATAAAAGGCCTCCCGCAGTTGCAGCGATTTTTCTGGTGACTGTAATGGAGGTATTCAATGCTTTATTGCAATTAAGAAAGCAGAGATTGTGAGATATTATGGATTTACAGGTAGATCTATTCAACTAGCTTCCTTAGATTTCAATATTCGTTTAATGGATGGCAGAGATTGAACGCAAAATGGCTAAATTTCTATCCAAGGATTAGCTTGCCTAAGCCAATTTTAAGGCGTTCAAACAAGATTAGAGCTTACTTTTGCATTGCATTTTGGATCTAATATTAGTTAGCAGGAAAACAAAAGGAGCAACTAAAGTCTACGCCACAAATGAACTTTCTACGTTCATGACGGCACGCATCAATTCGTGGAAATCGAACTGGGGCGGAGAGGGGCAAAGTAACGAAAGGGGCAAAGAGACGCCTGTAACTGTGAGCAGTGGGGGTAACTGGCCCTACTTTCCTCTCAGAAAGGTTAATGAAAGTTTAGCTTTTTTCTTCTGCTTTTATCTTCAATGTTTCTGCCTTTCTGGATTAGACTTTATACCATGGCTTCACTTGATGTTAAGTGTAAGGCTATCATTTTCACAAATAGCGATTAATATAGAGTAAACTCATCGATGGATTTTATTAGTACTTGATTTGAAAGTTTTGTTAGGACAAATGTCACCCTTAGAGCAGTGGCAGTAACGGCCATCCGTTTGTCTCAATAAAAAGGTGGTTCAAGCCCCCTGACCCTTCTGTCACCGCTGAGAAATGCTCAAAAATGAGAGGACTTTACAAGACAAGCAAACTCTCCCACAGGCAAACAGTCCTACTTGTGTCAATCCCTTTCCTATTTCTGAAATCGGGTCGTACTTATAGCAAGGCCTTCTAAACAACCGGCGTTTTGATCAAATCATATTTTAGAAATGCAAGAAACGTTTAGATCTGCTGTTTATAAACAATAAAGACAAGCACACCTACGAATTATAGCATGATTTTTAAGTGAAACTAGAATTGAATTGTAATGCAAGAACAACAACTTCACCGCACAAACAACAAGAGTAATTTCATACTACGTAACTCGATCAAAATATTAGTGTTGCAACAATAGAGTTTTCTTTTTCAAACTAATATAATTCCGCGATGCGACCGTGTTGTGTGTGTTGGCTTTTATAATGAGGGTTCTGACCTTGTTAAACAAACTCAAAGACGAAAAATTTGATTATCAGTAAACAACGTTTTATTATATAGAAGAAAACCTAATGCTTATTCGGCATTTTCCGAGTCGGAAACATGTCTTATTTATTTAAAAGAAGATCTGAAATAGCGAGATCCATGACAAAGAAAGTATCAACAAAATCGTAGAGGATTAGAAGAACTGCAATTTTTCAAGAAGCATTACATGCAGCTAAACCTGGCCTGATAAGTTACAAAAAGCGACTCAATCAAAATTCACTTCTTATCGCTTCAGCAGGAATAACCTTATCAACAAAGCAACGGAATATTTCTCAAATAGGGGACTCCTTGAAAGAGTAGCGCTTCTATAATTACATGCACAACAAGAAGCATTATCTTGATATGCGTCCAGAGACGTCTTCTAGGCGATTCAAAAGGGAAGCGAATTAAAAGAGCGGTTATATTTAATAAACCAACAAAATCCGATTTGATTAGATTAACCATATAATTATCATGATATACTGCTAAGGTATAGGCCAGGGAAAATGCGAAAAAGAAATGAATTAAAATGCAGGACCGAAGCTAGACGTTCTGTTTCAGGGGAGGGGGGTGTCTACGATGAATTTGCCGACAAAATGTGCGCACAATCCTCTATTTGCTGACGAAATACTTCTTCAGGGCCGAAAAAGCTTCTTTATGCTTTCCCAAAAGAATATGAAAACACAATATTTTTGGGGAGTGGCAAATCCCCCTTCATCCTACTGTAGCTACTGCTCGGTAGAGGTGGACTGTCCAGCTCATAACAGGGTCACAAAGTAAATGGGATTTTTGTTTAAGTAAAACGCATATTTTATATAAAATGAGTGTTAAATTTGGCCACGTACTGAATTAATCGCCTCATTCTTCAATCTCATTTTGCATTAATTATCTTAATAGGGTAAAGTTTAAGAACTAGCGGTTTGCAAACTTTCCACCTAAAAGAAGGAGCTAAAACTAAATCTTTTTGAAAAAACATACGACTAAGCCTATTGCATTTTGATTATCTTACAATTTGGATGTAATGCAACCCTTCCTCCTTAGGAAAGAACCTGATTTTATCTATTGGTAATGATGTGCCCTTAGTTTTCATAATTTCCCCCCCCCCCCTTTTCTCGCCTTATTTCATCAACTTTCATCAAATTTTTTCCTGCTTAGCAATCTGTCAAATTTCTGAACCACTTGTACGTGTTGCACGAAATGAACTCCCAGTAATGTTCCACTGTTAAGCTCAATCGTTAATTTATCCAATTGGTTAAATTTAGCCAGATTTGGAAATGTTTGGCTCTTGGACTTATGGAATCTATCAATATAAGATATAATTCTTTAACTGGATTATCTTCGCATTAATTTTAGGAAATAAATTTTCGAAACGAAAAACACATCGATCACCAAGTTCCGTCGCTGAAGGCCATCTTGGAGCCAAGAACGGTCAACTTTCAAATGGAATTCATTCATTTAATAAACACCATGGCAAAGTCTTAACTATCATCCATAGTTTGTCTTTCAGCCATTGACACGTAATACCACATGATGAAATGAAATAATGGTTTCTAAAACGAACAATTGCCTTTGGCACACGCACGGGGCTTATGTCAAGCGCACGGTTGGCCGCGAATCATTTGAAATGGATAAGGAATTTTTGTTCATAACATGGGAATGATAAACACTTCCATGAATGAAAATTCACAGTAGAATATAGAAACTATGACACAGAAATTCAACAGAACATTGACAGCATAACGACAACCTAAAGTTTATTGATGACCGTAGGGATTATTTGCCTCCTTTGCTATGGATGTTGCCAAAGTCACCCTAAAAATATTTATCGCAAAATTTTCTTCTCTCGCAGATTATTATAAAGGCAAAATGTTTGAGACTTTATAGTTTTACTACTTGGCTAACTAGGGTCCTTTTCGCATGTTCAGGGTTAAATATTTTATTCAAATGAACACTTTTCTAAAGCATTTTCAAAAACATCAACAGCCTAACCCTAATTAATTTTTCTGTAACAATTTAGCTGAGTTACAGTAGAGCATATGGGTATACAAATGGTGAATCCATCCACTTGTTTAGCAGTTCTAAACTATGGTTGTTTAAGGGCAAAGAACACATTAGGCCAAACTGAAAATGTATCAGCAACAATACTAGATGTTCTTCATAAACAAAAATGCTTGCATACAAGAAGGAAGCAATTTGGATCTAAGAAATAAAAGTCAATGGCAAAGATGGATTTGCACGTGCGAATGGTGCGAATGGTCGCTATGTGTGATGGACATTTCGTGCACGGTCCGCCATTTATTAAAGGGCGGCGAAGTGAATGACCTAGATATGCGGTACCAAACTAGCAAAGAGAGGAGAATGTAATGTGACAAGATAATTATCAATGCTCCCTTTATGCAGTTAAAGGACAATTTCATCACACATCTGATTCTCTGTTGGTCGACAATGTGTATACTTTAATCATGTTGATGATAGTTTTACACAACTGATGTGCTACAAAGGTGATAATTAACCCAAAAGGCTCATTAAATACACCATCTGCACGTAACAATGTTTATTGGTAAAACCCGTGGGCAGGTGAAACTATGCGCTTCTTGTATCTTCATAATGTGAGCATAATTTCGGCAATTACTGGTGTGTTGTGAAGAAAGTGTTTTTTTACGTCAGATAGAATATCTTGTGAATTAATTATAGAAATGACAAAATTCTGACCACCAGTGAAACTTGATTTTGTTTGTGAGGAGTGTATGCTGTTAAGTTGTTCTCAAACCGCATATGCTTCCCAACTGGATTCAACGCTTTCTCCTATCTCCTTAAATCTCAACACGTTTTTACAAGGCGTGCCTAGGCAGAGATTTAGCAAGTGAGATATGCTTTCCAATACACAGGCCAGGATAACATTCAAAAACCCTTTACCATAGGTTCTGCCATAGCCCTCAATTGCCAAAGCTTACATAGGATACATCTTAAACTATGCAGAAATAACTCTTTAGTCAGGAATAATAAGAATATCACATTGTTTTCAATTTATCAAACGGTAACAGTAGTATTAGAGAAGTGCCGCGCCCTGTAATGAATCGTTCGCAAAAGTCAAATGCGATATTATTACAAAGATGAGTAAGGTATCAACGCGAGAGAGTACGATTGTGTAAGAAGCCTTTTGTGATTGTGTCGGTAAAGCTACTGTTGCAGGATTGACTTGTCGCTAAGACGTTACGCCCACCAGAGGATCACTACTGCATTCTGCGACTATCAAGTTTCGTGGTGAAAATATCTCAAAGGATCAAATATTCAGAACTAAGATATGTGGATTAACCAGTCTTTTACGCAAGCAGCACGGTTCAATGAAATGAGTAGGAGAAGGTCTTAATCAGAGAATTTCCGCTTTATAGTCTAGGGATACAGAAATGACGGAATTGTGAAAAAAATTGAACAGTAATGTACATATTAAGTGATATAATCATAAAAAGTTTTTGAAATTAAATGCACGAGCAATAGATTTGGCAAAAGGAGAAAAACAGGATTGATGTTGATGCAAGGTGCAAGGGAAATGAATTGGAAGCAGGGCGCGATATTAAATTCGAAAAAAGTCGAAAAATTTCTAATAATGTTTACTCATTCACTAATCAGATTCATTTTAAAAGATTACACGATGGATCATAAGCCTATTTTATTGCCAGAAATATGCAACATTCAAACCCTATCCTTGTTGAAAATTATATGTCCTTATTTATATGGGTCTTCCCTTAGTCTGTTAGTGGAATTTTCGATCCCAGGATTGTGCGGAAGTCTCTCATAAGTGCGTTCATGAAGATTCGTTAAGTATATTCACTCCGTGAACCAACGTTCTTGTTATCTGGTTCTGCAACCTAGTATTTGAACTAAATTAAGCTTTGAATGCAATTAAGCGTTTCTATACAACCAGTCTAGTAAACGATGAAAGAACAGTTAGAAAACAGCATGGATATAGAATTTTTTTGAGCACATAATGTGTGCGATAGTCAAATAGTAAAGATGATTAATAATTCACAAGAACTAATGAGAACCTGAGTTTTATTCCCATTAAAATTCATTAATAGCCCGTATAGCTTGATTCTGCTGTTCAGCAGGCGATAGACCATGATAGATTTTGGTCAGGCTGTACAGATAGGCCAATACGTAGAGCACGCACTGGGCAGGTCAGGTCCGTTACTGGAAAATGTAACCAAGAGGTGCTGTTGCGTTAATGCTGACAGCTATCAAAACCAAAAAACGAATTCAAACACGAAAATACTTGGGGAAAGATGGACCAAATTAGGAAAGGAAACTTGCCAAATGGGCTAACTACATAAACAGGAAAATTTTGACATGGCAAAATGCCTTCAGAAACTTTAGGAGTGGAAACGAAAAGAATATCGGCGAAATTCTGTGACGAGGAAAATCTCATAAAAGCATATTTTCCTAGCATAAAACAATAAGCCTAAAATAACGCAGTTTTTGTTGGGTATATTGGCTAAAAGGCTACGAATGCTATTTTTGCAAACACTAATCGAATTTACTAGGCCCAATTGAATATAAATCTCGAAAAGTTAATTCTTCTAGCTGCTTGTCCAACTTTGCTGCTCGATTGAAAACGCTGGCATCGGTAATAGCCACAAATACAATGCACTTTTTTTTAACTAATCAAATAAGCCGATGAAACATCCCGACAAACTTTTCGAAAGAAGAAACTTGCATTGGCTGAATTAAATATAGTAGGCATGTAATTGTTTTCAAAATAGTGGCATCAAAGAAGGGACAACAGTGGATTATGCTTGCATACACAAGCACGGAAATCAAATAAAACAAATAAGGCATTATGGAGTAAATTGCTTTCCTATTCGATGTTCAAGTCATGCAATTTTATTGGTGCCAAGGTTCATAACCACACAAGGAGGGGGGGTGCCGGGGTTGTTCGCTATATGGCCAAAACATACCCCCATGAGTGGCAAAGCCCACAGAAGCTATAGCGCCATCTATAGCAAGAAGAATATTGTTCTGTTACTCAAGATAGGCGAGAGGTCCCATAAACTATTCGATCTTAAAAAGATTAAAGTTTCTCATCTGTCCCGGACAATATTGAATTCTATATGCTTTTACAGTCAAGTATAGGTTAAATAAGTATTGTCAAGTCGTTTCTAGATCGAAAGAGATTGGTAATTGACGTGTCAGGCAATTGATCTTACTATAAATGGGGCCTTTCGCAATGTTTCTCATAACAATGCATTAGAATTGGCACACAGATATCAACGAATACGCAGGCTTACTTAACCTACTTGAAGGCGCGATTAACAGAGAATTTAAAGTATAATAATAAACATTCTTCTCTTGAGTACCTTAAGCACCATTTGAGTCGCTTTAAGACTGTGGCGTAATTTGCGGTCAAGGTTAGAAACAATGTGAAAATGTGATTTGATTATTTCTGTCATAAACTATAACACTTCCATTAGAACAAGACTTCAGTTATGATCCGTAGATGAATGATGTCACAATAATGCTCAGAGGGTTCGAGATTTTGATACAAGAAACTCGCATTTTGAGCTCCGACAGAGCACTAGAGCTTGCAACACCACAAGACCATCAAGAGGAGTTTAATGTCTGAGAAGAATAAGAACAACTTATTTTTTTCTTCAGAAACAAAGAACCCCTCTCCCTATGAATGATCGAAAACATGCCTCTGGATCAGAAAGGTTTTTGCTACTGTTTCAAGAATTATGCGCATAGCAACTATCAATGTAAGGCTCTGACGCTGGTATTGAGGCTATCGTGGAAAACAGTTATCTAGTTTGCCTCCTTGTGAATCAAATATTGTTTATTGATCTCCCCCGCCATAATCGCGTTAAACTGCATTGTAGTCATTAGTTACATTATAATTCCAATTAAATGCATTCGCCCTTATTGTTATCGCTCTCCACAAACTCGTTGCTTTTTAGCCCAAAGAAAGCCGTGACCCAACCAGTGTTGCACGAGAAATCAGAGAAAGGGGCCCTCTTGAATGTTATCCATTGCATGTTTTCCATTACACTTGCGCCCAAGGGGAATAGAAACAATTGGGTGCAAGAATACCTGATTTTAGAGTAGAATCCTATTTACTCGGACCCTTTGGGGGGGGGGGGCAGCAAATTCGTCCCACTCAGCAAATGTCCGTGATGTTCCAAGTCTCGATATGGGATGTCATATCCAAGGGTGGCTAATGGTCCGTGCGACTAAGCAAATGTCTGAGTTACCCAGAGTCAAAGTTAACAGGATTCTACTGTATTTCCAATTAAGAGCCAGCCAATAATGAATGAAATAGATGGTCTAGTGTCAGCTCATAACAAGTTGTTGTTCTTTGTATTTTTCTCTTTCCAAAGGTACGTCACCGCAATGCGAATTAGACTGGATGAATTGATGACCTAAGCAAAACAGATTAGTCTAGCTTTGGTGGCTTGTGTCTGTGCCTTTCGCGCTGGGAATGGTAGCAACGAAACACGTTTGAAGCCTTTGGGGTAACGCAGATTACAGACGTTTAAGAAAGCTTTCAAACTTAAATCTATACACAGTTCAAATGAAACAAATCTATAACCCACGGTTGCGAACAATTGTGAAGAGTGGTGCTCTCCCCAAGCAGGGGTGAACCATACAACCCTTATTTCATAGAAATATCTAGGAGACAGAGCTATTTCGTTGGAGAGAGTGGACAAAAATGATAGCATAACAGGGAATGAACAGTAGGCGGAGTAGCGCTCCAAGAAGCCAGGAAATTTTCCAGCAAGTTTTACATAGCAGACATGCAAATCAAATATCACAAAAGGAACCTTAGAAATGAACGTCAAAGCTTTTAAAATATGCCTTTCCAGTTTTTAACAGAGGCATTGTTGACCTTTCACAGCAAAAGGGAGAGTTACTGAATGCGTATAAAGCAGGATAAGCCACGGTACAAACGAGTTCTACAAAAGATCACTAGACTATAATAGCAAGATCAAACATTTAAGCATGCTGTATTGGCGATATATGTACTAAGAATTGGTTATCTAGTTATTTGGCATTTAAGCTGTATTAATCATGATTCAGCAAGAAATGTCAGAACTTAGGGTATTATTACCAACAACAGGCAAGGCAAGGCAAGGCAGGGCTGATTGCGTCACAAAATAACGTGATTTTCATAGTAGCTAATGCTCATTTACGGGGCATCTTTATTTTTTCAAGACATCAAAAGTTTCCTACACGAAATTGTAAATGTGGGTTTGATTGCCGTTTAGAATTTTTTGCCTTACAAAGTTTTATACAAAGTATTAAACTTTGAAGTAGAAAGCTGAGGAACTACCTTTCGAGCCTAAAGTCCATACCGAAAACCTTTTCTTAAATGACAAACAAAATAAGGCACTAGTTTGACGTAGCCTGCGCATTAAATTAGAAATTCCAGATATTACTTGAAATAGCGGAGAAGACGAAAGTTTTGCAAATGCAACCCTTATTTGTTGTTATATTGACAATGGGCTCATGGGATTTTGTAAATAAATAATTTAAAATCAAAACCAAGCGAAAATATAGAGCAGGAGCAGACAGGCTTGGAGCACTTGGGGGCAGGGCCTTGAAATCAGATGAAAATAGCAACATCGAAAGGAAACGTTCTCTGGGTAGGACTGGCACGGCGGGGGAGATGAGGTCACCCTTTAACCTGGCATTCATCCACACATTAAGTATAAATGTTCGCTCAGCAACATTGCTTAAATTGCGGAGGGAGGAAAAGAGACCGTTGAGACAGTGCATCTGTGTAAACAGCGTTTACAAATACAACTGAATAAGAAGACGATACGCGGCGACGTGCTGACCTCATGATCCCCCGGCTTGTAGCGGGCAGCGCTTGCAAAAGCCTACATCAGCAATACTTCGTGAAAATATTTGTAGAGAGAAACGCAAACAAGATTGAGAAATTTGTCAAACAAAGAATGGAAATTAAAATTTTTAATCTGTACCTGCCAGCTCTGGTCAGCGTGTTTGTAGTAAACGAAATTATCCGTTATCCAACGGTAGATTGAACTCAACGTCATCTTTGGTAAATTTGCCTCTTTCATCGCCATACAAATCAGCGTCGCATATGAATAAGGCGGTTTATAGTGCGGGTTCGTCTTATAGTCAATAACTTGTTCATCCTCAATCTCTTGTTTCATCCCTTCGTACAAATCGTCCGCGCGGGAATCATCGCTATTCGTCGAAGGTACAGGCGAATTAGGCGGCACGATAGATGTTACATCATTTGATATATTAATTTTCACCTCTTGAAGCCATTGTAAGCTCGTCAAACTATCGTCTAATTGTTCCTTTTCCTCGCTTTTCGCTTCAGATTTTATCTGATCCAATCTTGTTCCAGGCTTGCAAGCCGATGGCATTTTGGTTTCAGCAATTACCATTTCTCATCAACTAGCACTTCAAAACCTATGCAAAACAACAGAAAGTTTTGGTAATTTCAAATAAGAACAACAAGCTGACTCAAGGGGGTTATGCACAACAGCTCTTCGGATAATGATGTAATTTTCTATTGTTCCAACACTTTTTGTGACACATTTTAAGACCTTGCGCCAGATTAGTAACGGCTTTGCACAGTGCACTATGGGACATGCTTATTCTCCTATAATTGGTCTCTAGGGAGGAAAAGAAGTACCAAGGGAAAGCTAATGAAAGGCAATTCGTATGTTGACTGGTTTTTCACAAAAAAAATTGGGTTTCAGTGCAAATTAACAAGATATTGAGAAACCTGGACCAAGAACTTTATGCAACTATTTTAGCAAGGAATCGTAGGCAGCGAGAACTTCTTACAAATGGGCCTTTTGATTCTGCCAGGAGGAATTTCCTGCCTTCTTCAACTTAAGAGCCCTGAAGATACGGATAATGTGCGGAAGTTACATAATAGCCCTTCCTAGCTATTTTTAACAAGCTACCTAGTCATTTTTGACATCCTTCTCAAACACTTTAAACAATTTGCTTTTATTATGAGGATCAGTTTCCTTAATCTTGTATTTATTAAATCTTTATCTGGCAAGAAAAACCTATGA
This sequence comes from Catostylus mosaicus, assembly GCA_964019065.1. Classification (NCBI taxonomy): domain Eukaryota; kingdom Metazoa; phylum Cnidaria; class Scyphozoa; order Rhizostomeae; family Catostylidae; genus Catostylus; species Catostylus mosaicus. Next base: position 2,803,562 of record OZ025191.1, read on the forward strand.
TAACGATTATGAAAACAAGGTAAGCAAAGCACATAGCTCACCCCCGTTTTCTCTCCCCCTCCTTAACGAAGCATAGGGGTTCGCAGTACCTATTCAAATCTTAGAAACACATGGCCAGCAGGGGGTCTCTGTTTGCTGAATTGATTTCGTTTGCCTAAAAACAACTTTGAAATTCCAACGGTACAGAAAGAAATCCTTGATATCTCAACAAGAAAAAGTGTTTGCATTTATGGTAAGAAAAGAGTTCTTTAGGCTTACAAAAGCTTTTCCAAATCCAAGCCATACCTTTGTTTTCTTTACACTTAGACTAAATTAGATTATATGTAATGTGGCTGGGACGTGAAGCTAAATAACAACTCGGGGTTTTACGTACCCTGTTGTGATCCTAATCTAGGTTTTTGGATTCAAGTGGTATTATAAAACATAAGCTGTTTAGAGCTGTTACTTAAAGCTGAATTTCTAGATGAGAGATGCTTAACAGTATTTTTCTATGGGAGCATTGAAAGACTTCCTACGAGTTATAAAAAGCGTCCCCTCTAAATTTGAAACAGGACAAACGAAGCCTATGCAGCCCCCTGCTTTACACGGCTATTTGAAGGCAGTTTTATGTGCACCTTGTCAGGTTTTAGGGGGTATTATGCGCAAGAAATCGAACCTCAACCAGCATGCGAACGCAAAGCTTGCAGATTGGTTGATAATGATAATCGGTGGTTTGCCGAAAGCTGAGTTATGGGAGGTGAAATCATTTAGCAAATCAGGACTTTTTTCTTTGGTAAATGAGACCTGCTAGTGAAAAACGAGACTCCAATTCATGCAAAAAACCTCTAATTGTAAATTTGTTTAAATATTCATTAATGTGGAATTTATGAATTCGGGGTAAGAGTGAATAGGACCATCAATAATTAAACTTCAATTGATTCTCATGTTCGTTCACAAAACTCTCGGAAGCGCAGTAAGAAGAAACCCTGAATAGCGAAGTATCAAGTGTTTGCTTGACAAACACTCAAAATGCGAGAAATTTTCACAAAACCAACTCAAATTTGATTAACAAACTTCCATCAACCGTTACCCGTTGAACAATAAGTCCAGAAGATCGCATGTCTGTGCGGATTATAAGCACTGCGATTTCTTAACCTTCCACTGGTGTTTTTGCTTGAAAACTGCTTAAAAAGTAAACAAACAAGTTTCTGATTTTACGACTGTAAAACGTAAACAAAAGTCGATGGGAAGTTTCGATATCTCATGAACTTTGACTACACTTATTCAAGTGTAAAAGGGGTTATCATTGTTATCGTTAATGCACTTCCAATTGCCTACATTGTTTAACAATTTTTTTTCCATTTAAATATTTGAAAGAAGCAAACAGAACATAACGGAAGATAGAATTTAAGGGAGTTTTGTTTGCTGTTTAATATCACGAATATGTTGATGTTTTATTAAAAAGTGCCTATATATCATGAATTCCTCACCTCAATACGCAGAAAAAATCTGATTCTTTATACCCAAATAAGAACTTTGTGCTGGAAGCGTAATATCTTTGCAATGCAAGCTCAATGAGAAGAGCATAGGTTCAAAGAGGTAACGAATCCGTAATGCAAAACAACACTGGCTGATTATCCCGAAATCTAGGTATGTTACTTTGACCAGCGATCGTAATGTCTCATACTGAACATATGATAACCGTTCCGTTGAACAACATAGCCGACTGAGATTTGTTCAATTGTTCACCCTGACCGTAAGTACACGTTTATCAACAACGACCTGGGCGCGAATCTAATAATACATTATTCAAATCCAACCATTCATTGTCGTTCGAGGCGCTTGGCAACTGCATAAACAGGCTAGCCTCAGTGTTCATTGGTTAAGGAAGTCTATTTGACTTGGCATTCTGTTCTTTTGATAGCCCCTGTGGACTCGTTGCGGCGCTTTTGTATGCAGTGTCAGGAACCGTACGGGAATCGATGCGTTCTGGGCCCATAAAACCCTTTGGAAATAGTCGCGTTGGCGTTAAAGGAATTCGAAACAAAGGCAAAACAAAATCATAGCTGAGAAGTCTTAACTTATGCAAACTGGTTACTCAGCCTGGGTGTTTTGTCAACGCTGCATTCAGTCTGCATAATAACTCCCAGTCGAATTTTTACATAACGATGTGACGTGCATAGAAATGTGTGCACGTTCTTGACCTGTATGATTTAACGGAAGTACGTGGGACAAAATCTCTGACGCTCGCCCTATTTTATGGAACACGGAAACACTGAAAGAAATGTCGCTTGAAAAAGGAATGCGGAGCTCTTAACCAAGAGAGAAGTTTAACCCGCTATCTATCTGGTGATAATATCTCAATTATTTTGGTTGCATTCAAGTCTATGATAAGTTCTCACGTTGACCTTGGATCGCAAAAGTATCTCAAGTTCTTTTCGTTACGGTCAAAAATACAATTGATATGGGTGTCACTATTTTCAGTAAATAGTAGGAACAAAATAATATTTGATGGTGAGGGGTATGCTCCAGCCCCTTCAATACATTGACAGTTATTGCAGTGGCGTACTCAAAGGGCGATTGGGGGGGGGGGGATGGATGGATGGGAGGTCAAGAGTCCCCACTTTGAAAAGTTATAAAGAAATATTTCAACCGTTGAATGGCATGCTGAACTATTTTGATGATCTGAATTTTCCTATCGCTCCTAAGATATTACATGAAAAGTTTATATTTCTGTTCCATCTTCCGTTTCATTGCAGACATTTTCTCGCACAAAATACACCCAAAAAGGGCATTGCCCCTCTTTTCAGAGAGTCTTGCGGGCGTGATCACGAAAATTCTCCCTGAATCTTCGTTCTTGAATCTTTGGTAAGTTTGGTAAATCAAGTCTCCGATGCAAAGTTTCTAGGAAGTGACCCCTGAATAGATTAATCTTGGCTTGTATTGCTTTGTTCAAATGACGGAGGTATCTGCCAGAGTGGGAGGGGCACCAGTAACAGAAGACAAAAGGAACAATGGATGCTTTTAAAATGAAACCAAAAATTTTCGAAAAATTTCGAGGGGTATGACCCCTCTAAGGACAATAGCAGTTTATGGACCTACATAGATTAGATAGTGTAATTTCCACCTCGCTGAATTTGGGTTTAGAAATTAACATTCATTCCTAAGACAACAGTTGTAATGAAAAATTTCTTTTTTCAAGGAACTGTGCAGACTAAGTAAGAGTAAAACTAGCTGAATTTTTATAAAAAATTCTAAGAAAGTCTTGATAGTTTTGAGTGCTGGGGTCATTCTGAATCTTATAGAAAAAAACATTTCCCAATTTTTCCACAAGCTTGCGAAAGTTCGAGACATTTCCTTTTTCACACTTTTAACTATTGACCAGACAGGACAATTTCTTTGAGGGGGCAAAAGACGAAAGGGGACCTGTGGGTTAACAATTGGGAAATTTTTAAGACTTTGCAGATTTGTGCTTTACTCAGGCATTACATTTAGTACATTTGTAGGGGTGCTTGCCCCTGGCTCCGTTGCTGCTTGTATCATGTGAAGCCTGAGTAGAATTTAGATGAAGCCAAGAAAGTCTTGGAAACATTTTATCGATCAAATCCTAGGATGATAAGAAATTGCTTTCAAGATGGCTTGTTCTTTACAATGATTTGTTTGCTTACTATCTCGGTAAACGCCAACGGCTCTAAGGCGAATTATAACGATCGTAAGAGAGTGTTCCCATTAAAATCGGGAGGCCAACGCAGACTGACGCAGACCGTCGCGGACTCTCTTACGATTTTATGGGAACCAGGCTTAATGAAATCCCAACTGCAATCACCCTCGCCCTGACTAAATACGTAGGTGAAGCCCCCGGAAAAGTCATCATTGACTGATTATACCGGAAAAGTAATCATTGATATACAGTAGGTTTCAACGCGGATTGAGGTCATTTTAATGTAGCCTGCGTCAAAGACGGTGAAAAACGAGAAAAACCTGTAGTGAATTTGATTGGTCATTTTGGGAAGTGCGCATCTGATTGGTTAATAAAGGATTTGTGCGAAACAGAGGCTATTAATGGCTGGGTCTACCTATGGTAAATTTCGTATTTCACCGTCTGTGACGCAGGCTATTTTAATGTGGTACCGGGCAACTATTTCCTCAACCTGGCCTAACTCATGTTGACACAAAGTCGAACTATGTGGCTCGCACAATTAGGCGACATGGGCAGAAAATTGTGTACACAACAGCGCCAGCGCCAACCGGGGTCTTCCCCCCCCCCTCATAAGATCGTTCGCTGGAAATTTTTTAGGAATTTCTATGAACCACGGATTGATTAAAATATCATTACTGTTGTTTTGCTACACTTAAAAATATTGCCCTGTTTTATGATGACAAGATTAATTTGTATTTTTCATTATGATGAGGATTTTGTAGCTTTTTTCACCAATTGTTGTCATAGATAAAAATTTTGGACTGGCTAAGAAAAAAGGTGGATGTGATCCCTGATGTGTCTCTGATAAGGCTATAAAAGACTTTCTGTACTATTAGTCAGTGCCCTATCTGCGTGATTGGGACTAGATGGGCCCATTTATTCATGAGGTCACTGATCCAAATGTAATTACATACGCCAAGGATAACGCTGATTTGGTCAAATGTCGAAATTTTACTGTGTGAAATAATAATGAAGTTAATTACTTAGGAGTTCATTGGGCCTGGTCACGGAGCACATCAGGGTAAGGAGACGGGGCAGAAGAATGAAAAAAGGGTAAAACAATAGCAAGGTAAATAAGTTAAGCTCACTTTCAAATGGCAAGGGAGCGAGTACCCTTGTTGCCCCCTTGCTGTGGGCATCCCAAAAAAAGCACGTAGCGTTATAATCCTTTTTCTGAGAATCACCAACCTTAATTTCTTCTGAAAATGAGCATCTCCTAGGCAAATTTTATATTGGTTTTTAACATAACTTCCCCATTGGCCATGGTGCACATTCGGTTTTCTTACAAAGAGTCATGTATTGAGTATTTACATAAAAATTGAGCTGCCATGAACGCTTCAATCTCACATTTCAGCAAAAAATCAAAAAAGTTTGTTACAAAAAGGTTACCTAAAAATTTATGGCCTAGACATTAAATTGATGCATTTAAGTTTCTTAGACTCAACATCTTTTAAAATTCACTCTTTAGTAAAAGCAAGGGGAATTCTTCAACCTAAAACCATTAATGATAAGGGACAGTACATAATTTAGTACATGGCAGGTTAGAAAACAAAAATTGCTGCAAGAAATATGCTTGCCATGTAAATTTTCCCCACCAAAAAACCTTACGCTAGGTTTTCACTTAATTATCGTGTGAATCATCGAACTATTCCACTGTCCTGTCTTTGCGAGCCACCCAAAACTAGCAAAAGGCGGCAATTATAAAGTTTGTTACAGCTTCATAGAGAAGCTTTAATAATGTCCATCAATGCGATATTCACACTCGCTGTAAAATACTAGTGTATAAACTCATATTTACAATAATCGCAATTCGCGCAAAAATCGGGGCGATTGTTTCAAATCCAAATCGTTTTTATTTGACTGGAAAATCGGCGATGGCGGAGATAGCTTATGGAAATGCGTTGACGCTTGTTCTAAAATACATAATAAGCACGAAAGTCTGATTTGAAATTACAACATTGCGAAGTTCATAATATGGAAACGTATGATAAAATAAAAAAATGATGTTTGTGATGAAGTTTTAGCTTGGTTTCTATTTTATTCACGAAGAACGTGGTACTGATTCTTAAGTAAGGAAAAAATACAGAACAGTTCAGTGAAGTGCAGTACAGTACAGCACAGTACAGTACAGTACAATTTCTCTACTTTATAAAATTAAATTATGTTCTGTTTCAAAAATAACTTGCCATTCCTAAAACTGCAGCTGCTACGGAAGCATTTATTGCTTAAGTGGTTAAGCCTATTGATGCTCGATTTTATCTAGAACGTCATTCCTCGAAAAACTTTGAGTTCTGGGGTCGATTCGAAGCTTCTTATAAAGACGTGTATAGATTTCTAGATTTCAAAAACATACAAGACATAAATTCGTTTGATCGATAAGAATAATGGGCTTACATGAGAACCTGAATATCCATATGATAACTGGTTAGCTAAATAAAAGTGCTTATTGAGCTCTATATCCCTGACAATTAGTTTTATCTTATTTGAATTCTACTTTGATAAGATTTCCTTCTTAAATGTTTCTTATCAAGAAATATACTAGAATGTGTGGTCATTTAGATCGGGCTAAGGACAGCACAAGACGGTAGAACACTTAAGTTACATTATCCAAAAATCAAATTTTAAATCTGAGTTCAGTTTCAACTTTTTACTAATGCAAAACCCACGTCATGAATCCTCCGATTCCATCATTTATCTTACTATTCTAGGTCTGTGCTAGAACTAAAACTATAACAATCGCAAGAGTTGAAAATACAAATAGAAGAATAATGCTGTTGCATGGTCTCTATTAGGGATCAAAGAAAGGAATCTTCAAAGAAAAAATTAATATAGAACTAAAAATGTATCAAATCTGTTTGTGTTGCGTAAAATAAATAAATTTTATGTTCTCTAACCTTTTATTAGTTAAATAGGAAATTAGCTGGTGCTGGCCATCTCCAAATCGAAAAATACATTCATAAATCCACCGTCTTTACATTGTAAGAATTCTTTGCCATCTTTCTTGCCGATCCAATTAATGATATATATATATTTATATATCTTTGAAAAACTTCTGAAGACCGCCAATTGAAATAAAAATGATGAATCAATGTCTAGATTGAACTGCAAAGTCGAACTTCTATGAAAGAAATTGTTGTTTTGCTAAGTTTTTGCCACCACTGAAAAGGCTTGTGCACAAGACCGATGAATGCCAAAAGTGATAAAATTTTTCTATTCAAACACTCCCTCCACAGAGAAAACTGTAATTATTATGCCAATCCACATTTCAAAATTTCTTGAATAGCTTTTATCTAAGACTTCTATACGATACCTGTTGTAGATGTTTTCTCTGGCCTTTCAAGTCCGAAAAAGCTCAATAAAAAATCGTCTATCAACTGTTTTTCTAATACCTGCTACCGCATTCCGATGTCACGTGTTCCGGTTGAAGTTTTTTGCTTTCTTCGTTAGAAATAACTGTTAATCTTTAATTAGAAGTTGAAAATTTCTTTCTCAAAGGCCGTTAGGTGGCATAGTTCACAGTATCATCTGCCAAAACGCTTGTACCTGAGCGTTTTAATGTCATCTTTAGACGATGTTTTTTAACCTGAAATTATCTAACGCAGGTCGAGACCTTCATAACATTGGCTTCTACCATTAACCTTGCTCTCGGGGGGTAACCTGACAAGTATATGGTACCAGGGACGTGTCATTTTCTAGGGGTACCTTTATAAGGAAAATACGGATTTATGGGTATACAATTTCAACAAAGTGGGAAAGTACACGGAATTATGGGTGTACATTTTGAGACAAGATGGAATTTGGAATCATCATTTGTATGAACTTGAAACAGTGTGACACATCTTAATAAACTACAATGTACCTTTTTATTTTGTGACACTGCATTTTTCAAATACTGACACGGAATTATGGCCCCAATTTTTTTCTCAAAATGGCACGTCCCTAGCACTTTCACTCATGAAGATACCCCCGTGACCTTGCTGTCTTCATTATCATTATTTTCGCTATAAGTTATGACATGTTGCTACGAAGTTGGACTTGAAAAAAACAAACTTTAACCTAGCATGATGAACGTACTTATGATGAGAATGATGGCAAATAGAGACATCTTATGTGCAGTGGCGGGCTGGCTTAGAATTGCTCACCGGCCATGGAAAACTTAGTTGGGCTCTTTTAGGTGTGGCTTGAAGTTAGGGCGTGGTCGTGTGAGTCACTGAGCTTCTTGATTTATTTCCAATATACCAAAACAGTTAACATAATGCCAAACTAATTTTATATTTACTCCGCATTTTAGATGTAACTATGTTGTCCAAACATGTTCCTCGATAAACTTTCCAATTTTAATTCCTTGCATGAATGTTTTATTCATTTTCTCCGAAGAAGGAAATGTATTTCAGAAACGAAGTACAGAGATTCCTCCAATTTCTGAGAAGAATGTACTTAAGAAACGAAGTGCAGAGATCGCATCGCAAGGGACTGCCTTGCCCACAGCTCAGCCTGTTTACTAGATTAATTAATGTGAACTTTGACATTTTGCTTGAGCTTTAGAATCATTTTGTGATCAGACTCAAGATGGATCAAACAAAAGGCCACCCGAGTCACTCATTTGTTTCTAAGTTTCGAAACCATTTATATAATTGAAGATATATGATTCATAGATATATATATGTATATATATATAGAGACATGTTCATAATGTAAAACCACAGGATGTTTGAATAACAATGGGACTTCTCAAAGAATAGCAATCTTACAGTATATCCAGTTGTAAACACGTTAATTGTGAATATATCTGTTTAGAATGACATTCTCTTGGGTTTCTCTATAATTCTTCAAGAAAAATTCTAATTTCTATTTGTTAGGAGCCTAGGATTGTTGATTCACATATCATATATCAGGCACGCCGGAGCCATGGGGGGCTCTAGCCCCCCCCCCTCACTTTTTTCCGCTTTGTGATATTGAAGGCGAATGTTTCTGTTACGACACAGGGTGCCCACCAATAGAGGACTTGCATGACGATTGCATCATACTGTGTCACGATTGCATTTGTTTGTGTCGTAATTATTATTTTGATTCAAAAGTATATAAAGGGTTGTTTTGGAACTTTAAATTAGTCCAGCCGTAGGTTTGCCGAGCTGTGTTTTGCCGTTAGTTTGTCGAACTAGGAGATCAGTTTGTTAGCCGTTACTAAAATTATATTTACCGTGTGTCATAAATTTATTGCCGTCAACTCAGAAGAATTTTGGAGTAAAATATTAAAGTTTTGTCGTTTTTGTTTTCTTTAACTTGGAACGAACTCACATCTATAAAACCCGTTTCAAGAGTGGTTTTACATTTCTAATCGCACTACATAAGGAGCAATGTGGCCTATGCTTACTGCACTTGTTGTCTTCTTGCCATTATTCCCATCACAAAGCTTGGGAATGTTTTGACTTTTTTATCAACTTCCGAGGAGCACCAGCATAAAAATGAGTGATCGCGCCCAAATAGGGCCATGCCCAATCTCCAAAGCCCCCTCACTTGAAAATATGGTCCGGCGTCCCTGTATATGTCTTCAAGTTCTCTAATCTGTTAGGTTATTATTGACTACTTATTGACTTCGCAGAAATATCATGAGAAATTAATACTCGCCACCACATGGACTCGAACCAGGGTCTCCTGCTTTTTACGAAAGTTCTTAACCACTAGACACTAGTTGCAGATTTAATATGAAAATATATATAGATATAGATATATGAGCTAATGATTTTATAAATACATAAGCATAAAACTCAATCATGGTGGAAAATTAAAAAAATTGGGTAGCACCTAATGGTTAGTATATTTACTCCATGTCAGTCAATGCCTAATTGACATTATACATTATATTTAAAAAAATATATCAATATATATAGATTCTCAAATAATGATTCAACTTTCATCAGTTATATAAACATGTACATAAATTTAACTGATTTTACAGAAATTACTAGTAATGTGGAAGCTTTTTTGAATTAAAACATAAACTTACAGGTTTGGTGGTCACTGTTTCTAAACCGTACACAGACATAAAGTTTTTAGGTTAGAAAGTTTCTAACTAAGCCTATGCCTGAGTGATGAACTACATAAGTATCTACTAGATGTAACCAACAGTTAGTTAGTGCGCGAAAAGTGACATGAAAAATAAGAGGTGTGCATTTCCTCACTTTTAATGTAGTGCATTATGTTGTCATTCTATCGCATTGCAATAAATCACGTGAGCACTTTGTGATTTCTTTTGTTTTGTTGTGCAAATTTGTTTTGCGAACCTTTTGACCAGCGGAAAATAACAATCAATAACAATACATTATGCGCGTACCAGGATCAAAACTCGGGTGACTCCTGCAGCGACTGCTGATCATACTGTTATACGTTATAATGTGTAATTCTTCGCTAAATTGGGCCGATGTTGCAGTTTGAAAAATGCGGAAAGGAATCAGCTTCTTGTAAAATGCTTCATGTTTAGATATATATTAGCTGAATTGGCATCTGCTAATTCGAAATGTGTTGACATAATTTCTTCATATCTCAGAAAACGTTCAGACAGTCTTAATTTGCTGATTAAATAACTTTGCGACTGTGTTTTAATAGAACTAAGTGTATTTATATTTAGAGAGCGTCCCATTATCAGGTAAAATTATTATCTACATGTGAATGAGACTAAATCAATATGAGACATCCATGATAGATATTCAACTCAGTGATCAATGCGGGAACAGTAGCAGGGCCGTTGTTATTGGGGGGGGGGGGGCGTAGGGGTGTAGGCAAATCTTAGGCTGTAAGCTGTTGTTGTCGGTACATTTTACTGTTCTATTGTCCAGCTCATTTAATATTACTTAGGTTTGCCTCGGCCAATTTCAAGCAAATATGCAATCTGTGAATAAAACCATTGAAGGGTCTAGGGCCATACCCAGATGGAACATGCCGTACCCACCTTGTCCGCAAGTTACTCATATTACACCCCTTTCAGTGACAATGGATTCCGACGACCCTGAACAGTACAGATTGCAGGAGGCCAATGGAGTTGCCTCCATAGAAACGACAGTTCTATTCAATCACACTATGAAATAGGTTTGCCGTATATCGTTACACTATTACAGCTTATACATTCAAATTTGCTTATTTCCTTAACTCTCGATAAAATCCGACTAGTCCTTAGGCTTAGTCCTTCCTGAAAGTATATCTAGGTGCCTTATATCATAGACTTACTTTTGCCAATTAAAGTATAAATTTCAGGCATTAATTTGGCTTTATTATCAGATAGAGCAGGGTGGCGGATTGAGAATCACATTAAAATACGAAGTAAATACTTGATATGATATTGGTCAGAATAAACACATAATTTAATAATATTTAATTCAATATGTTGGCAATTCATGACCTAGAACTCTAAGATGTATCCGAGCCTTCGACTAGATATTCAACCCTTTCGTTCCTGGAAGGGTCATGTGGACCAATAACCTCTCGCAACAAAATGGCTATTTCACACAGGGCCTAATGCTTCCAGTATCTGCACTTCCATATATAAAAAACTTGATGCGAGACAACATTTTCTGGGGGGGGGGGGAGGGGGGGGCCATACTCCAGAGATACTGCAAAATATGATATTTTTCTATAATGTATTTTGTTTTGTCATTTTGTTTAGGTGACTAAGCCCCCTAGCCCCCCCCCCCCTTTGGCCTCGGGACTATACCTCTAGCAGTATCAGCACCGGCAGCAAAGTATTTTAGCTTTACAGTTTTCATCCTATAAGGATACTAACCTCTTTGCCGAGCCTCATTCTTAGAGAGTTTAGATTGTGAACCATAATAAATTCTTAAGCGACTCAGGTACCAATGATCTAAATGTATCTAGGATTCCTGTGTACAAGATCTCATACTTGTGTACGATATCTATATGGCTATCAACACACCAGTGCTCAGAATTTCTTTAGCAACCGCAAGATTCCAGCCTTTCCATTATAGCAATATTTTTACAGCAATTTAAAGTACCACAAATTTCTGTAAAGAATGTCACTTTCGACAAAGTTGAGCCTTGTAAGCCTTCTTTCACTGGTTTAGCTATAAAAAGCTCTCAATACAATTGTTTACTAAGAAATGGAAGGAAACTTTTGAAGCAAACTTTAGTTACACGCTTTCTTAGGCTGGGGAGATCAGTACTTAACTTTCTTTCTTTTTCAAGGGGCTGAGCTCTGCTCCCTGTTCAACCAATTTCTTATAAAAGACACACTTGTTTCTCAATTATTGTTGTCAAAAACAAAAGTTGCACTATTTGCACTGTAACCTGAAGCGAAATATTCAAGTTTATTTTTATAACTTATTCCTTGAAACTTCACCAGCAATTGAATACAGACCAGCCGCAAAAACAACAACAGAAAAGTCCCAGTTTTACTGGTTAGTGTTGAAAAAGAATAAAAAACTAAGACTATGATATATTCAAACCATAGTTAAAATACCGTTGGATAAGAAATGTTCTTCAAACATCTGTGATTTCTCCTTGCGTATTACGTCCTGCCAGACATCCTGTACAGAAATATCCCATCGTTTCTTATCAAATTTCGTCAAACGCGGACGTTTGAAGGATGAGTGAAAGAATCACGATTCACTGAAACGTCATCTACGTAGGATAATCTGGTCAGTTTCCTTGTCTAGCTAATCAGCATCCCACAATAACGCCTCCGCATTAAATCATAGAATCTACCTCAACCATCTAGAACGTTTTTCACGCACATGTGACTAATTTGAGGAAGAATTTTTTCAACAAAATTCCTTGCCTGTAAGAGGGGGCTTGCTTGACGGAGGTAGTGGGCTGATTCCTTTCAAGCGGAGGTGTGTGTAAGCCAGAGGTGTAGAGCCTTGATATATCAAAAGTGGATGGGGTGGGAAAATGGGGTTGACCATGGAGATATTAGCCTGGCCTAAATTAAAAAATTTCGACAAAGCTTCTACTCCTAACGGTGACTGAATATCCTAGCCTAATTCTGGTTTTATTACTAGCCTCACAGCAGGTCAAAGAGAATTTAATTCAAAGTTTCAATTAACGATTACAAATTTCTCAGGGGTCCCCAATTTTGGTTAAAGCTGTGCGCCTTTGATGATGGCTGTGAAAATCGATACGTATTTTCTAATCAAAAATTTAAACATGCACGATAATGAGTTGTCAAAGGGTAAGGAAGCTTCTAATAACACGTACTTTTCTAAAATTTTTAACATTTACTACATCAAAAAAGATTTTTTCTTAAACCTGATTTTTTGAAATTTTAGTTCTCATGCTGTATACTGTAGTTTATTATTGTTCAAATTAGCACATGAAATCATATTGTCTCTGAATGTGAGTCCTGCTAATACTGGCTTTGAAATGTAACTATTTCCTGTACATTGGAAGCACGTTAAAAAAATTCATTACCTAAAAAGCTGAAGAAACACGTAAGAAACGTTTGGTAGCGAAATGGCCCAAAAATCTAAGAAAACCAACCGTATTTTCTTACAAAAAAGGTTGTGTATTTTATTTTCATAAATTGATTTCCGTCATGAGAAAGCAGCTGCATTGAAACTTGATTGCCCAACTGATGAAAAGAGACATTGAAAATTTCGCTTTATAAAGAATTGCGCTGCTCTTTGAGTTGCCGAAAGAAGCAAAGGAAAGAATATTTTTTATAATGATTATTGCGTTATGAAATCCTAGGATTATTGAAGAAGTTGAAGTACTACGATTATTTCAAACATCGCATCAAAAAAGAAATTTTTAGCCTCCTAAATTTCTAGCATTCGAATGGGACAGGGTGTAATGTAGTAAGTAACTTCTAATGAACTGGATATGGACTGCCTTTGCAGCCAAGAATACACAGGGGTTTATATACCGATCCTGAGGTCTACCTCAATCTCGATTACCAGAGACGACAACTTGAACACTTTCCTATACAAGGTTGCAAAACAAGTCTAAAAAATACACCTTAATCATGAAATACCTTTTGAAATTATCACACAACTATAAGTGCTACTGGCAAGGTACGCTGAGGATGCGAAGAGTTATAACTACCTCAAAGTCAACTGGAAATAGAGATTTATAAAACAGCTGAAAGAAAGACAAAAAAGAAGCAGAAAGAAAGAAAAAACCTTAAATGAGACATGTGTAACTTATAAAGAAGTATGAAATATTCTTATCAAATCGCAATGGTTCACGAATGATTGCAGAGTTACCAGGAGCTTTTATTTAATTCTTTAGAAAAAATTTTATCACCATACCTATGCTCAAAATCTGCTCTAAATTTTGGGAGTCCACTCCCCCCTCCCCATGCCTTCCGCTGTAGACGACCCTGTCGATAACCACGTTCTCTCATTGTCAATCATGACAAACGAGGCCATACTTTGAACATAGGTCAAAGATAATCTTGTATACTCTCAGTGTTATGCAAAAGGTACTAGGCTTGCAAAGAATTTGAAGAATCTTTTGTTTTTAAAGACTTCCTGGATTCACAAGATCAATGTCGCTTTTAAGGTATATTTACAGATTTACCCAAAACTGTGGAAAGGTTTACCAAAAATTTTTCTTCTAAATCTTTCATTCTTCTTCACTCCCCTCTATTTTTTGCTTTTCTATCCTTGACATGCTGCCCCCTTAGACAGTCCCCATGGTCACTGAATTACAAATGGTCTGGGACAAGATCTGGATCTCATTTGCTGTGTTTCACGCTTTAATTAAACCAGTGGCGGTGCCAAGATTCGCCCGACAGGGGGCTTTGTTCTCCGACAGGGGGGCAATATAAACGAATAGAAGGTATCTTTCTAAGCAAGGAACATTCTCACTAAATACTCAAATCGATCTTCACTCAAATGTGCTGCTGTGCCTGAACTATAAACACATTAGGACGTATGCCCCCCTGGACTTGGGATGAAAACGAAGTGTAACCCTGATGGCTCGTATCAGGCCAATTTGTTTTTTTGCATTTCTACCATCGATTTGCTGTCTCAATATGACAGTTCCTATGGTCAGTGACACGCTGAAATGTCTCGATTTCATAATGCTCTGAAATCGATTTGAAACGAAGGGTGTTTTCTAGCGTAGTAACGGAAAAGTAAATTATACACTTTCGACTCATGGGAGAATTTACACACAGTAAAGAGATAACAGTGATTGGAATTTGTTAATCTTTGGCAATAAATGCCCCTCTCCCCCGTCAACACATTTTGTATGCATGTTTATTAGGTTATATCTTGGTTATATCAATGCCAACTTATAGGTGACCCCCTAAACATGCAAGTTAAGCCTTTGCCTTTGCTTAGATATGCACGTGGTCGCAAATGGGAACGTTTTTCATTGGTTAAAAATTAATGTTTCGTGCCTATTGTAACAATATAACACCACTTGAGGGGCTTGCTTCTCCCAGCACACAATCAACAAACCAATTACGTCATTCCTGTTCTCCAATCATTGCCATGCATGAGAGTCGACATTATAATGCGAATCGGTTTTCATTGGCTCATGTCCTGTAGGACTGCTAACATGTAACCAATCAAAGGGGACTTAACAATCTGCCAATAAGATTTAAATAGCAATGATGCATTGTCTTATTGTGCTGTACTCAGCGATATTTAGTTCACTATTTCACTTTCGGTTTTCGCAGGGGAAAAGTTTTTTTTCGTGGTGTAGTTGGACAGTCACCTCCTTAACATATATCGCCGAAATACTTATAATATGATAACACAAGTTCTCCAAGCCTCAACAAGTACTCATTTAAATAAGAATTGAGTAGGGATTGGCTGGAGGGATTGAGTAGAAAAGTAGGAAAATGTGATTCTTACCATAAGAAATACGGTAAGAAACTTAGTTTAACACAATAAGGTAGGATGCTGAGAAACGTGTAAACCGAGTTTGAAAAGGTTCTTATTGAATAAGTGTATTTTTTTCCTCTTTATGTAGTTTCAAAAGGAAAGGCTTGTACTTGTCTCGATAGCTAAATCGTATCTCGCGGGCTCTCTTCTGTTGATAAAATATGATAATTACACGGCCTGATAAGACTTTTAGCCATCAGATAAGATTTCACCTCCTGATTTTCCATATGCGTTTCAAATTTTTAGACAGGTTTTAAACTTGCTCGACACAATCTTTTCTTAAATCGTCTATCATTGCTTTGGCAAAAGTTTTTAGCAATAATATCATCCAAAATTTCAATGCTTTAGTACATGGTAAAGGAAAGAAACGTATCGTTGCATTTGCCAATACTGGAGAGATGTGACACAAATTCAATTGAATTAGGTCAATTGCCTGGTCGGCGATCACCCCAAATATTGTTTCTCCCACGGCCATCTATGATTTACCATGGTTTTTGTACCACACACGATTATCAAAGATTGAAGCAAGTTTGTTAAGCATTTATTGATCTAGAATTTCGTATACTTTGCGTGGTATTAAACACTGGGTGTTAGTTGTTCATCAAAGGCCTGTTTTTACGAGGAAGAGGTAATATTGACAACAATTGGGCTAGTTCATCTTGTCCAGTTCAAAGTTCGTGGTAGTTTTTTAATGGAGAGCACACGTAGAACAAGTGCGAGAATGCTTTGGCCTTTTGGCGTGTATACTTGAGAATACAGCACATTCCTTTGCGCTTCAAAAACGTGCAAAATCTCACTGCATGGACTTGTTGTTTTGAAATCTTAGTCCCTCTTCAAAAGCAGTTTTTCGAGGGCAATTTAGTGTGTACCACACCAACTACCTTATTCTTTTAACTATAGCCAACCCCGGAATCGTGAGCGTAAACATACGAAAACGTGAGGTTTCTAATAATTTTATCGCGAGTAGAATTGTCATTAAACAGGTTTTTCTCAGTCAAAACAGAAATGTCTAAAAGTAGCAAAGTGGAGGTGGGGTCAAAAGGGATTGATCGTGGTCAGAGTAATTTTTGAGGGGAAATGGGGCCAATCTATTCTGAACAATGATTATCGGCCACGGAAATAAAAATGTCCTGGTCGGGTGAATATTTTTACACTGCCTTCTAATGACTTGCAC
Organism: Catostylus mosaicus; assembly: GCA_964019065.1. NCBI lineage: Eukaryota > Metazoa > Cnidaria > Scyphozoa > Rhizostomeae > Catostylidae > Catostylus > Catostylus mosaicus. The sequence goes on from OZ025191.1 coordinate 2,820,261, forward strand.
AGTAGTTCTTAATCAAAGCATCTCGCCTCTAAGCCTTCTACAAGTTTTCCTGGGCTTGCAAATCATTTTAGCAGATTTTTAGGGGCTGTCTGATTTCTGTTAGTTGCATTAGGCTACAAAATGCCCAGCCACCCCCTCTGTTCCCCCTAATGTTTTTCGTGATACAAGACAGTACTTACATTACAGATTTTACTTTCCACTGCTTTAGATTTCGTCTTTCCCTTGCTCGTTGCGATTGCGGAAAAATGTTCCAAGAATCACCCGTTTGCGAATATAAATAAATCGTGTAACGGTGCAGTAAGTCGATTGTGTTGTGATGAACGTGCCGTTAGACATCTTACGTCAAATTATGCGTCTGGTCTTTCCGCAAAAGAATTGTCTTCAAGATAAGAATAAGACGGACGTAGAATTGATGATTCATTGATACTGAATAATAGACTTGTCAAGTTACCAGTAAAAACCCAGAATTGCAAAATCTCTCCAGTGACGCGGTTAGCAAAAGCAATCGAACAATATATAAAAGAAGTGCTTTTGTTAATAGTGAAATTTGCTTACGCCCATTGTTCCCATTGCATCGAAAAATGTCAACCATGGGTAGTGATATGCACGTTTGTATATCAAAAGGTCAAAGGTCGCATGCCGGGGTTGGGGAGGGGGGCTAGTCAAAGGAAAGAGCGCTTGAATATCGTAGGGCAATGGAACAAAGATTAAAGAAAGGGTAATTGAAACTGCAAACGACCAACTTGATTTGGGGAAAACCTGCTACAAGATAAATTGCGGGGATTCCATTAAAAACGCATTGCAGGTATACATTAAACAATATTAATGGCCATTGATTTGGAAGTTGGATATGATTGACATTGAACCAATTTTATTTTCTTATATTTATCAGCGTTTGCCATTAAAGAGGGTCTCCGCCCACTTCTCCTCTACTCTCTCCCTTATCAAGAATAAAAATAAAGGGGCAAAAGTAGCGTGAGTAGCAAGAGGCACAGTGCAATAATCCTCTCAAAACAAAGCATCAAATTATTTCCCTTTTAAATAAAGCTTGATTAGCTTAAAGGAAGGATTTTTTAAGTAAATTTGAAAGAATTCTATACAGATGTTATGGAGCTCAACACGAAAATATTGAAAAGTTTGACACATATGGCACGATAAGAAGATTTGAAAATGAACCCCTCTTATTGAAAATTAACTGAAACGTGACCCCAAAAAACTGTTGAAAATTTGAGAAATGTTTGACCTTAATTTTACGTAAACAATTTATCGAATCAATGCCTGAGTTTCTGCTTCAATGATTTAGATATATGTAACGGCTGGAGTGGATATTAGGCCACTTTTATCATCATTAATTTCATGATTATTTTTATGATGTTGGAAAAGAAATAAAAATTTTCAATTATTATCATTGTCCCTGATGAAGCAACCTCTCAACGAAAATGTTTGTAATGTTGATAGGTAGTTAATACACACAACAAGCAAATCAATGAAATAGTCAAAGGAATCGATAGAATGAATCGCAGTGGAAACCAAATTACCACAAGCACCGCAGCGTGCTATTTGCATCATGCAAATTAAAAAATAATGAACTGGTGGCTAATTCAACAGAATAGTCAAAACGCATTCATTAATAACAGCTATATCGCAACGCAAACTTAATTTAAGAAAAGTAGGTTACGAAGGACTTATGCGAGAATCTGCCACGCAAACAGGCCAACGCCCGCATTCTTTGAAAGAAAATTACACGTATTTTTGTGAGAAATTGGTTTACAAAAAGTGCTCGGCTCTGTTAAAACAAAGAGAAATTTCCTATCCATTCCAGAACCAAATTCTTTTCGAAAATGATTGAAAATAAACTGAGATATAGCATTTAAAGTACTCATTAAGAGGGTCTAAGGGGCCATTCGATTATAACATAACACCAAAATTCGCCATTTTTGACCACCTCCCCCCAAACCCCTTGTAACGCATCGTAACAAGATAAAACTGCTTGTTGCTTACTATAATAACTCTTCAAAACTGATTGATTGATATACATACGTCATACATTGAGCAGTAGTCTTGGACTGCAACACGTGAGCGCAGTGACGCAAATACAGTTATTGAAAGGAGGGTCCAAGGTGGGTCGATTCCGTTCCAATAGCCTGCAATACTAAGAAACCCTTTGTATAACTTGCCAGTTGGGTCGGACTTAGGTGCAATACTTTGCCGGTTTTACGGGAAGCTATGATAAGAAATCGGATCGTGTGGTTGAAAAAGACGTTTAAAAAAGACTCAATCGAATAGCCATTTCATTATAACATTTAATAACAATAAGTGCATTTGTACCTAAGCATGTTTCTGTCAAACAATGCAAACTGTCAATTTACATTACACATTACGAGAAACTTTCCCCCGATCTCCTCACAAGCCACGACAAGAAACTAGTATTCAGATGTTGACAAATATCATACAACAGAAAATGGCCTGAATATTCAAAATCCTGGTTTTTAGGAAGGATAATATCGTTACATTCGTCATCAGCAAGTAAGCTACTTATTATCTATTGCAAATTTTACAAGGCTGCTCCCAACTCCATTACAATCGAAAATTCCATCTCCCCCACAGCGTTCTAGTTGAGTCTTCAGCGGCAGTCGTGCCTGTAATGACACAACCCATCAACCTCGCTTTTCAACTGAACTCGTTCCAAACCTCAGTGGTCTGATAGTCGTGCGATAGTCGTGTCTGATACGATAGGCATGCCTGTCCTACATAACCGATACAATAGTCGTCCCTGTTACGATAGTCGTGCCTGTCCTACATAACCGATTCGATAGTCGTCCCTGTTACGATAGTCGTGCCTGTCCTACATAACCGATCAGCCTCGCTTTTTAACTGAACTCATTCCAAACCTTAGTGGTCTGATGTTTGTGACATATTTGTTCACATAAAGAGAATATCAAAGAGAACGCTGAAGGGTCTGCCTCTTTGTGAACAGTCACTTTGGTTGAATTTAATGCCCTTGTAAATGAACGGATCAAGGATTCAAACAGTTAAAAAGCCCCTGAGCAAGTGCCATTTGGTAAAAAAAGCTCAAGGTTGAATGCGTTAGGAAACTGTACACATTCTGTTCCAACCCAACAGACTTAGCTACTCTATTCTATCATCCCTTGCTCAAACATCTTCCTTAGTTTCTTAGAAAAAAGTTGTAGCTATGCTCTGAAGAACTACAACATAACAGGAAGGCCTTTTCTGTCTTCACAAATCCTCGATGCTCAATGCGAGCCTCTTGTCTCGATTTGAAGAAGATTCTTCCCTTTTCGAAGGTCCAACAAGCCGCTTTTGAAACGAATATTTATATAACGAACAAGGCTGCTCTAATTTAACGAATCTTCCAAAATTGATGTGTCTGTTGCCTCTAGCGACAGGTGCATTGGCACTATTGATCAAAGACGAAGACATTTCATACCTTCGAAAAAACGTTTTATCATTTTTTAAAGAAAGTCAAATCAGGAATCTTTCAAAGCAGACCAAAAAGGGCCGAGTTTTTAGATAGCTTTTTGAAAAAAGAAAGCCTGAAATGAAATGCTTGAAGTCTGGAAGTGCTGGGAGTCCTATGCTCTAAAAATAACCATAATTCCTTTTTCTTATATCAAACATTATTTGATGCATCAACCGATGATTTTTATCAACTAATACAATTATTTAAGTGCTATATACAAAATATCTTATAATATTAAATTATTGTAATGTACCTTGTGGTCAATTCGGCACAACACCAACAACAATGATGGCAATCAGTAGTAGCACTATGACGACGATTAACCCTGCAAAAAAATTCAACAGCATTAACACTATGCAGTCAAGATCGCTAAAACCCCCTTAAACAAAGCAAGGGCTCTCGAGCCAATTGTCAATTTCATGTCAATCATTGATCTGGTCTGTTAGCCTACACTACAGCAGACATAAAGAAATCTCATCACCCTTTCTCTCCCTGTGATAATAAAGATTTACAGTAGGAACTAATGCGTTTGCTCAGGTTACGACGGGGATCTATAACTTATGATGTTGGACTAAATAAGTGATACAAATACTAAACTACGAGTGAATCAAGGTATTGAAGCATCAGCCCCTTTTCCTAAGGAGTAACCCATTCTCACTGACGATCAACGGACAATAAGGTCCCTTCATGGGATGGAAGTGTTTGCCAGTTAATTAGGCAAGCATTGACGGACTAAAATTTGGATGGTGTTCCTTGATTACCCAGTCTGCAGAGTGTGGCAACTCGAGCACAAGACAATGTGCAGCAGATCGAAGTGCGCCCCAAAAATTAGGCCTAGCACGCGCGCATTGCAAGAGTATAGGCTCAATTTAGGTCTACCTGCAACGTCTACTACCTACGATCGTTTATCTTAAACTCAACGCAATCAACATGAGCAATCATGGGGAAAGCTGCCTGATTTGACTTTTTTTTCAAAAGCAGGAAAAGTTTTTTCAAAGATATGAAATGTCTTCGTCTTTGATCAATAGTGCCAATGCACCTGAGAGAATCAGATGAGCACACCGTGCACCCTCAAATTTTCACTTGCACGCACGAGATCTCGTCGAGTTCTGCCATGCTCTGCAGACGGGATGATTGGCACTTCTCTTCATAGGGGGCAAAGTAGGGGGTTTCTACGGGTGCGAAATTTTTCCCAAATTAAATTTGTCGCTCTGTCCCAGCTGCTACTTGGCAGGGATAAAATCGGTACCGATCCGGCTAAAAGCTTGCAATATCATGTTCTTACAGTTCTCAACAGAGTTTTCAAAATCGTGCTACCCCCCCCCCCCCAACAAAATGGCACACCACCTAAACTAGATGCGTATTTGCGCCCCTGCTTTTCTTTTTTAAGATTTCGCTTCATTTTTTATTGCATTCTAACAAACACTAACAAACGTAATACTATTAAAGAAAATTGATGTCAGAGTTATGAAAAGATTAATCTTAAAAATCCCAAAACCAAAATATTAAGTAATGTTGTGTTTAGAATTCTTCGAATCTTGCTGTTCTACGTAGTTTAAGTGCCAAAGAAACAAAGAGCAAAAAAGACTTTAATTGCATTTCGAACTGTGGCAAAAGACAAGGGAAGGGTACATTGAAGACACAACAATTTCAATGCTTGTCGGTTCAGTTTTGACGTAGCCTTTAAAGAGATATATTTATCTTTAACCGTCTTTACATCAGAAAGTAAACAGTCTAAATTGCAATTTAATTTATGGTTTATAATGAACAAAGGATTCGCATTAAGCATAGAATTCTTAATGTGTCGTGTGTGACGTCATGCGTCTTGTTTGTCCGAATGTTGCCATCAATTTCAATGCACAAAGCAACAAGTCGCTTCATCTCAGCCGTTCTGTCGTCGATGAACTGGATTTCTCGTCAAGGGACCCTGCTCTGTGCCACTCAGCGTCGTCATTATAGGCGTAGCATGGTCTTAATGGCAGCAAATGCTTACATAAGAAAATGGGAGGGTCAACGCTCTGGACTCGGTCAAAGAATCATCTGGAAACCCCTTGGGTACTATGCAGGTCCGCTTGACAATGAGATGAACTTCTGCAGACCATGGAAATAAAAAAAAATCCTTCAATGCAAAGAGGCAGGTTAACCTCAGGTAGTTTCTCACGATCCTAAATAATAAAGCTTCCTTCGTTTACTCTAGGTCTGATGTGAGTCAATTGGGTCTTCTACCTTATATTCTGCCCGTAGGTTCCAATGCAGTCCTTTCTTATTCAACTATCCTGCAAAATTAATATTAAAAAAGGGCACGGAAACAGGATAAAGGTCAATTGCCAAATGTTAGGGGGTGATGTTCGCTAAGAGGGGGGGGGCTTTAAAAAGGGCGCAAATAATAACAAACAAATCCTTAGTCTATTTCAATTGCAAAATATCATCATGCTGTGAAGATAAGGTTAAGTATTGCCGTTAACTGGCCAAATTAAAAAGAAAACAATTTCCGATAAGAAACTATATCCTACGCTGTTTACTCAAACAAAGAGCCTCAGTTTCCCCATCCATATAAGCAGTACAAACAATATATATGAATTCAGATGTATCTGAACCGGCCAGCAATGAAATGCAAGTCTTTGTGGGTCTCTACCAAGACTTGAAAGTTCTTATACATTGCTACTCTTACATTTATATGTGTACGTATGGGTCATCAATTTCATATACTATCACTAGTATGTGCAAACTATCACATATTGTAAATCATAGTGCATAGACATTAAAATCGTCATTTCCTCCGTCCTGCAAATTGCAATACTAAAAGCAGGTTTCGGCTTTAAAGATAAACTTGACAATATTTTCTATCTGATCCTAATGTTTTTCAGCACTGCTGCGAGGCAAGGTTTAACTACGCAGGAGAAAGCTCATCGTTAACATGTAGGGCGGTGTTCTGAAGTTTTGAATTACTTTGTAGGTGACGTAATGTGTAGAAAGTAGCAAGGGTTTTCAACAGAAACATCGATGGATCACGGAAGCAGAATGACGTTAACGAGCAAAAACTCTAATTAACTAGCACAGCCATATCAAATCAGAAAGCATAAATGTACGCGCTTTCTTTGCAGAATACTGCACTTGTCAGTATTTTTGCATTAAACCCATTAACCTAAACACCTATTAAGCTAATGTCAAATGGACTTATTTCAAGTTTGAAATCTGCGCTTGGTTCTTGCTGGATAATCCAAAAGCTCGGTAGAACGTAAGAAGGCATAATACGCTTTAAGTATTTGTTTGACAGTAAGCAACCTTCACTCATCATTAGCTTTGATGTCATAAAGAAAAACTGCTAATTTTGCGAGTAAAATGGTACTGTGCATGTTCAAAATGACATATTTCTCAAGGCGGCAGTACAAACTAATTTAGCGACTTGGCTCGAGCACCTAAAAACCTAGCCAAATCATAATGAGAAATCTGATCTCCCACCCTCCCCATCTGAATGTTGATATCATGGGTTATTTGAAATTGTTTCGGACAACATTGGGTGTATTCCTCTCAGCTGTGTTTGGCCATTTTCTAAAGGCCATGTGTCCAGGATTGTACCACAAGGCCAAAAGTTCTTGATAAACCAATAAAAATGCTGAGTTTTTGCAAGCCTTGATGACGTCAGACAGCCTCATTTTGCAACTCTTCATTAAAATGGGGAAAGTTAGAATCTGGGTTCTATGAGAAAGTTAGAAAGGAGATTTGAAGGCTGGTACATCTCATCAACAACATAGAAAATACAAGAAAATCAATCAATGTATCTTGAATTATTTTAAGTCGTATTTCTTCAATTAATTCACTGATAGTTCATTTATAGCAAACCATACAGCAAAGGTGCGTTAGAAAGGATTTATTCGACTCCTGGAACGAAAATCAACGAGCACTGTGCAGAAAGAAAAGACAATCCAAGAGATTTGTGACTCAGCAAAAATTACAGTGCCTTTAATACCAAGCCCACGTCTTAATCTAATTATCAGAGTCTTTGGATTCGTAGGACCAAAGAATTGGGAAAACACCGCATGACCAGTACTTTGAACGCACGACGGGTTAGGAAAAACAGGAGAAATTCACAAATCAAAAGCACAAAGGGAAGCTTAAGGGACATTTATATCTTTTGAAAAATCATTCGAAAATGTTTTGCTAGGTTTTGCGACGATGATTCTATCAATACATTTTGTTATATGATGTATTGGTACCGAGAACATTTAACCCTACGGTCAATGTTAAGCTCTCTAAACTTCATCATCGTCTCTTTAAGCTGCTTCCTTTAGAAAAAGAAGAATATTCGCCGTAAAAACATACCGAAAGCAATGATGATTGACGATCTGACAGCCAGGGTAGAAGTTTGATTGATATTTGCGCTAATAAGTGACTTATATAGGACATTATGAACCTGAATGGATGTCATAAACAACAAGATAGCGCAATGTACCTGCAACTTCACGGTACCTGTGTAGATTCAAAGACTCAATCATCCGTATTTAGCCTGAGTATAGCTACGTTGCTAACTTTACAAGAACATCCTGAAGAGTAAGCCTTCATGAAATAATGACACGAAATCGGCGTTTTAAGAAACCCAATAGCTAACGACTCCTATACACTTTCTTTAAGGAAACTTCAAAATACCTGTAATCAAACTTAGCAATCGCATCACTTCAGTACTGAAACTTTCCGAGAAATTTCTTTAAAAACTACTTTTATCCTTACTATCTTCAGTGTAAAGTAATAGCTAGTTCTTTAAAGAATGACATTTTCGAGCGATGAATGTATTCTTTCGACAGTAAGCGCACATAGCAGTGTGCAACAACAGATAGCGCTCATAACTATGAGTGTGCTACCTACTGATACTTTTCAGTAGAGAGAGGCACATATGTTTATCAATATCTTGTGCAAGAGCGCCACACTCAAGAACAGTAGGGGTGGGGTTTCGAACCAGTGACATTGTTAGTAACCAGTGACACATATCGTTTGAAATTGTTAGCGCACAGAAGCACAGGGTCAACTGCAGATCTTTAAATAAGCCCTCAAGTTATTTCGCGTTCATTTGGTTCCATCTCGAGTTGATGTTGCGATGCACGACTTTTCTGTTCTGTTAACGACATTGACGTCGGCGATACGTCATAAATTTTGATATAAAAGTCGTAAACAAATAACAAAGAAAAAATGTTTAAAATGTTATTAACCCCACTTATGATGACTAGACAAAGAAAGGTGACTCTTGCATCTATTCTGTTATTAGGGTTAGTCAAAAAGAGACATGTTTCGATATTTTGGATTAATGCTATCGATTTCTTTCGCAACAAATCCGTTTATAAGAGATTTTGAAACATTGATGTCAAGCGAAAACATTACTTTTGATAGTAAACAAGACGTTAATTTGAAACTCATTGGCTACACTAAGCAATGGAGTGCGTCACAGACGGCGATGGTTATAGCCTAACATCGTTACGATTATCACAGTTTGTGACACTGGCTACAGCATAATGTATTCGCCTGTCTTAATGGGTCAAGGGCATGTAAATAAGATCATCTTTGTCAAGGAACTCTTCAAAGTTCGTGACAAGACGGCTGTATCAAATCTTTAAGGATTATTAGTGTATTGTTGGATTGTTGATTTGCACCATGTTCGATGAAAATATCCGCTGGCGTGTATACTACATGCAATGAAAAGGAGGGGACAATCGTTAAAAAAGAAAGGAAAGGGGAACAAACTGATGATTGAAGGAAAAGTGGAGAAAATGCTTATGCAACGTGTGTATGCAAAGAGCTACTACGGATAGGGGCCGGATTAATCCAGGGGGTTGGTTAATAGCTGATTCGCAATGCAGAACTCTTAAATTGCTTCTCAAACATGTGGGCAGGTCAAGGGAGAAGTGGGAAGACAAAATCTCTACTGGTCCCGGTTTCAAAGTGACATGAAACTGGCGTCTTTTAGAGTTTAAGATGCAGTAACTCAGTAAAACGACGAAAGGGAGACGAAACAAATCAGCAGCATGTTTCATATATATTCCGACGAGCCGTCAAAAGTGGGCTATCTAGTGCATTTTTTCATCAAAATGGTAAACTTATTTCAAACATGATTTATCAATAGAAAAGAAGAGCCAAAGGTTCACCATGTGGCTGTGGCTGTTCACGGAGAGGCAAAGGAGTATGCCGCGGGCCTAAAATGCACCCTTTTGTCGCTCCGCGTAGCAAGGTGCACGTAGAAATTAGATAAGGGGTTATATTAAAATGACATTTTTATTGAAAGCAAACTGATACAATGTGAATCATTGCGAATGTCTCAGAAAGTAAGACTGACAGATTGTCAAACATAACTGGATTTAGGAAACTTTCTTCAAAAGGAATGTTTTAAGAATGTGTTTTGACAGCATGGAGATGTATACGTCATTGAAAAAAGTGAAATCTAATTGAGGACTCTATTTGCAATATCCCGTTTAAATTATTGGTTGAAAGCAAATTGGACTTTAAGGTCAGTTCTGTTTGCACTTGTACGCACAATAACCTAGCAGAAAGGGTCATGTAACAAAGAACACAAAAATGTAGCAATACTAGGAAAATATAATGATCCTTGACAATGGTTAGAACGAAAGAATCTATAAATTCAAACATCCACGCACGCCTTTTTCACAAGAAATTGTTTTTTATTAAAGACGCATTCATCCCCTTAAAAAAGTTGTGAAAATCCAGTACTGAATTTCTCCAGTCTAAGAAATTATGCAACATTGCTTTTTTTGAAACGTTTCAAGTTACCTCCCAGTCTTTGGGAACATAGCTGTATCGATATATTTCGGTGCGCAATTGAGAAAGCAAGCCAAAGTAGGCCCAATTTTTTCAAAAACATCCTTGTTCGAAGAGCTGCGTTGTACTTTCAAATGCGAAAGAAAGTAAGGGTGGAAGTAGTTAACTGTCGTCGAGAAAGTGCAAAGGAAGATCCTGCGATTGCCAAGAAAGATTTAGTACTGAGGCAATTCCGAACTTTCTGATTAAAAAGGGGAGGTGACAAAACGTGGAAAAAAATCAGTTCTTATGGCTTGGAATCATCTCTATGAGAATCATATCTTTGCAAGAAACACCTTCGGGCGGTAGATATCAATATTAATTAATAGACCGTTTAATCTGAGTTTATACTCAGCAAATATTATTTAAGTCTGGTAGTTATGGTCAAAAGGAAAATTGACTACTAGCGGGTAGTGATTTTAATAGCCGTCTCATCTTATACAGGCATCATTCATTAGGTAATTAGCTTCAAACCGAAAGCCTAAAGACTGTGGTGACAATCCCCGCTAAAGGTCACAAGGTTGGTTATCTATCTTCAGCTTTCCCATCTCCCCCCCCCCCCCCCTCCACTCATAACAATGTGTCAAAACCACGTTTCATGCTGTGTTGACCGAAATCAATTGTAAACAGAATTCAAGGTATTGCCCTTTCCAACTAATATTTTCCTATTAGGGTGGGAGGGAAGGGGGTGGTACCAGCGCTATTGGCAGAACACACAAAGTTATGAGTAAAGCATACCCTTTCAAAGATGTCCCAACGGCTTTTTGGAAGGATTGCAATTATAATGCACAGTTTTGTACACTGCTTTTTATCTCACATATAATGCCAACAGATGGGAAGTTAGTGAATATCCAGACGTCACACGGAGTCAATGAAGCATCTTGGAAACGGGTTAGTCGTATTGAAGACATTCCGAGCCTTAATAGGTAACAGCCTTCTTCCACAGATACGACGTTGTTTCGGAAGGCAAAAAGGCCACCATTGTTATGCAAAGTTATTGGGTCACTTTGATCTGTAATTAACAGTATTGACTTGAGGGGAAATGAGAGAGGGGGAGAGGAAGAGAGAGGGAGGGCAAAGAATGATTGCAGAAAATAAACCTGAAAACCCTTTAGACATATTGGTAAGCCCTACACCAGTAAAAAGAAGTCCGATACAATTGTAACGGTTTGTATTGTATTGTATTGTATTGAATTGTATTGTATTGTATTGTATTGTATTGTATTGAATTCTATTGTATTCTATTGTATTGTATTGTGTTGAATTGTATTGTATTGTATTGTATTGTATTGTATTGAATTGTATTGTATTGTATTGTATTGTATTGTATTGAATTGTATTGAATTGTATTGTATTGTATTGTACTGTATGTTTATGAGTTGTTACCAACTTTCAATTCTCTACAGAGGTGCTCCTTCAATACGTGAAATAATTGATGAGGGCTCTCTCTTCGGTTGGTCATGGTGACCCAGTGTTCTGTCGTGCTTTCAATGGCACATTTGTATGAATGCGCCTGCCTGTTCATTTTATCAATTATTCTATATACAACGAGAGTTGACCACAATGCTCATAGAAAAACTGAATATATGTCACTTTACATACCGCATGATCCAGCCTTTTTCGTAACTTTTTTAACGTGCTTGTTTTCTTGAATCAGTCTTCTGTTAGTTGTGTCCACGTGGTCTGCAATCTCATCAATAAGTTCTTGGAAAGAGAGGAAGTTTTAAAAACGATAAAAATGCTTGATATTTGACATGAAATGATGAAACAATAGATGGATTAAAATTATGTTGCATAATATTTAGCTTAAATAGGGGAAAAGGTGGTGGATTATAGTCTTTTAATAGCCAGAGACTACTCCGATGATTTTAAAACTCCTGTCCACGGTCAATATGCATAATTGTATATAGCAAATACCTATCTATGCTTTGCCTGCGAGTGCTATCCTCATAAATGGTATAGGAGAGAATGCCAGCCAATGACGTTTAGATCGGTAGTCATAAACCTTAGCTACTACAACACAGAGGCTTCAAGTATGTTGGTTATCAAAAAGGACAGGGCTGGCTCGAGATGGTGGCAAAACTTTTGCAGCAGTAGATGAAGAAAGATTATGCATGATGCTTGCGTAACATATTCGAATATGCGGTCGTTTGCTGTCCAAGAACTGTATCGATACGAAATCCCCTAACTAGAGCTTTTATAGGCTTTTTAACAGGTCTCTTAACCCTTTCGCATCCTGATTTATTTTCATTTAAATGTTATAACCCATATAAATATACTCTTTTCAGGGGGTAGCATAGTTAAATGAGTTAGGTGAAAGCGTAAACTAATATAAGAAACAGCTGTCAGAGCATCTATCATTTTTCGTACTTTACCCCCTGAAAAATGATCTTTTACGGTGTTTGTCTTTGGGCCAGATGACCAATCTGGGGTGGAAGGGTCAATCCATAGTAGGGTTTACATTATCCAAATTTGGTCTGTAATCAATAGCTTTAATGGTACTTCATGCAACTGAGTGATGGTAAAAGGGCATCTGCTGTTGCGAGTTGACCCACTGATCTCTAAAAAAGACTGGATCGAGCCTTCTTTTGTTTGAAAAGTGAAGCCAAGAAATTTCGATGGCGGCCATCTTACTAGGACCCATAAAGCTGCGGTTTTTAGTGTAGAGTCAAAAGCCAGCCATTCAGCATGGATTATCAAATGCCATTTAACAGGTTTCTAGCTTTTGGATCGTGTGTTTTTGATATACTTGTACTTCATCGAGTATACTTTTCCACGTGTTCGCTGATGTTCATTGTTTGGGTCCTACCAATATGGCGCCGATCTTGCTTCAAAAAGTTGGATTCGAAAATAATGGGTTGCTCGATCCAGTCCAGTCTTTTTTTGAGATCAGTGAGTTGACCCCATTGCTCATGTGATCAACGAGTAACAGAGCTATAAGAGAGGCCACTCTAGCATTGTCGAAAGTATTGCTTAATCAATTCTGCTTCAATACGAGGTTCAAATCATGTGATCGATATAAACTCGAGCAATAAAAATACCACTTCTTATTTCACAGCTTTCCATTGCTCAATGTGAACACAACGCTAGCGTCGTAATTACCATAGTTATAATATTAATTGCGCGCAAAGAAGGAGCAAGCGTACTAATGTAATCGGCCAACTTTGATACGTCGTAGCTTGCCATGCGCGAACGCTGCTGACCATGAATAATGGAACAGTTGGCACAAGAACATCGGCTGTCCTGCAGTATAAAAGTCTGAGCACAATAATCAACATTCCTCAGTTGTAAACACACAGCGCAAAGTTGTAATGATCATAAATTCCAGCCCAAACTTTTTAGATCAACCAGTTCAATCTGAAACCATGTGCGAATAAATTAATATAAGTTTGATTAACATTTAATTGATTGAGATAACTGAGCTTTGGCAAAGATGAACGACAAACATTAAATGGACATCCTGTCAACGTACTTCTGCAAAAATGAACCCAAGCTTCGATTTGTAAAACACAAGATAAAAGTAATGATCAGAAGTAATGTTAAAAGCGCAACGAAATTAAAGAAACGATAAAAAGCAACTGTTCAAGTAAAAGTGGATCTAAAGCCTGGCTCTTGTAGACGCAGAGTGCCACAGGTTGTCATAGAGTATCCCAGAATGTTTCCAAGCATAAAACGCGTCTACCCAGTTCCCGTTTGTTGCTGAGAGTCGTAAAACCTAATTCTGCAAGTCGCAGCTGCATTGAAATTAAACTTATATAGCGCAACAACCTGTTTGCTACATTCAGTTGTTATGCGAATAATTTTCCTTTCCATGGATGACTATCATCAACATTATCCCTTGCTGCATATGTTGGTAAAAGATTAATTAAAGTTTTAGGGAATTTTGAAGACAGCGTTCAATATTCAAATCGTTCTTTCTTTCAAGCATAACTTGTGGATTATCTTAAGCCAAGTTTGCCCTTCTCTCAGTGCTACCCAATCCAGAAATCCAATGATGAGATAAGTAATTCTAGAAGATTTACCAAATATGTGTGCTCTCATATCATATGCAGTAAATATGTACTCAATGACTCCAGTAAGCATTGTGCGCGCGGATTTTGCCGTGTAACCGCCCCGGATTCACCGCAACGGACAAGACGGAAAGGAGCACCTCTGCACCCCCGTAGTCGAACTAAGGCCTGCACAGCATGGTAAATCGGGATGTCAACTCAAGGGAAATTTATGACATGATATGAATGGCTGCTTTGCTTCAACAACACAAGTATGATACCCCCTTGCAGTCGGACCAAACGCATTAGCCGCTGCTGTACAATTGCATTATCGCCGGGAGTGAAAGGGTCAGGCATTTGAGAACTCAGATGTAGTCATAACTTCAGGACAGGACAGCTTGAGGTCTTAGCCGAAACATGGAAAGTTATGGAAAAAGCGATTTGGCTACAAAGCAAGATATGCTCACCGGAAACCAAAACAAAATGGCATAATGAAATTAAGCTAGATGAAGATGACGTTAAAAAGATCTTTCAAAGAAAAATCAGATTTGGTATATAAGATACGGCAAATAAAAGCTAGAAAAAAAACGCGTGAATTTTTAATTCTCTAAACGTAAAATGGATTATACTACTATTATAACAGAGCTTCTTGGTTTATAAAACAAGTTTGTTGGGAGTCCAAATCATTAAAATCTTGTCTGTTGAGCTTAGCTAAATCTCATATCAGTATCTATAAGTTTTGCAGTCTCGGGCACTCTAAGTTCGGTACTCAGTTTGAGCATGGGTAAAAATCCCAGAAAAATCTTCATCCGATAGGTAAGGGTAAGGAAATTCTCTGTTTATGATATTCACAGGTAAACATCAATCTTTGGTCAAACTAGACGTGACAATAGATATTTTTCTTTAGAAAGTTTAAGTTTTGAAATCAAAGGAATGCTAAGAAGTCTGTTTTCACTTCTAATTCTTCGATAAAATTTCAGGCTAAGGACTTTGATACGACTTAAAATTTGTGTTAAAGATTTTGTTAAAATGAAAATTCGCACACAAGATTTTGATACGAATGAAATTCGTCACCAAAACTTGTACCAAAATTCAATACGACTTGAAAATTCGTATGCACGTCCTTAATACTAGAGATGGTTAAGTGAAAAATGAGGTCATTGCATTTGCTACTGATTTTGTTTTTTTGTGGCAACATTGAGACATGACCGTCTGTGAGAGACAAGAATGGCATAAAAACGCAATACATTAACTAACCACGGCATGGTTGGAAGAGACACAAAGTAATTAGAATGAAAAGAGATGCTGGGTCATTCAGAGGATCAATTATGCCAAGGGAAATCTTCAAATTCTTTCAAAAGCAGAACGTCACTGGCAGAGGTTTAAGCTGACAGCCAAATTAATTAATGAAACGGATCCAATGTAACAAGGATCAATTGTGCTTTAAAGCAAGTCGATTAAACAGGGTAACAGAAGTAAAGCATTAAACAAAGTTATTGATTTATTTAAGTTATTTATCAGGAAATGTTTTGTCAAAGTCCAGAAAAGTAGTGAACCTCCCTCCCAACAAGAACATTTCATAAAGCAACCCTCCCTCAAAAAACAATAAAACATAGGCATGGCTATGGTGTGCCAAAAGGACTTTCTGTTCCTTTTTGTGGACCTTTCTTCAGCCAGTGACTGTGACACACGATGCGCTACACTCTTCTTTTTATAAGAACACACTTTATAAGAACACTGAGGCTCGATTTACCCAAAAATTAAGAACCAGTTTAGAACATGCTCAGCCTCAGATGAGAAATTAAAAAAGAAACAAGAAAAAAATTAAGTGATTTTTGAATTTTGTCCCTTCAACAAAACAAAACCATGCAATTCCTAAACAAAAGTCATTCATAAGACAATGTGTTATGCCGTAGTAAAGTAGCTGAGCACATGTATAGCGTGTAATGTAAATGTAAATGTAATACTGTACTGTACTGTACATTGTACTGCATCTAGTTTCCAATAAATTTTAGGAAATCACTCCTAAAATAAGAACACTTTTAAGAACATTCGAGCCTCAAATTATGAAAAAATTAAGAACATCAAGCCTCGGCAAAAATTATCTGATTCTTATAAAAAAAGACTGTACTTATAACGGAAGAATCGCATATGCGTTACTGTTCCCATATTTTTTGTATGTCCGCCACTGACCAAAACTTTTTGGGACGTTGCTAAGCTTAGGATGAGCTATCTACTTATAGGGTAATACTATTGGGCTTCTAAACCAAAGGAACCGTAGAGATGACTAGCGAAAGGTAACAACTGGAATAAAAATTCTAACAGCATCGACAGCCAATCGCCTTCCACAGTTCGTCCCTACTCTTTGCGCTCCAGCTGGTGCAATATATTATCCTCTACTTTTATTATTTGCAGAAAGAAGGGACCCTCTTAGTCCTCTTATTTCTATGGTTATTTGTGTCATTCATCAAATAGAATGACCGAGCAATAGTTAGCAAGACAAAATTGGGGGGGGGGGGGCTTAACATGAATTTTGTCCCCCTCTCTGCAATGACTCACTTCGTTGGATTCCGTCAGTCAAAAACAAGAAACACACATAAAAGAGGATTACAAATCATTCTATTATGGCAGACAGGGCCATTAATTTTCATCCGAAGCCGAAAGATTCATTAGGGGCAATTAACTAATTGCATCCAAGACGACCATTTCCTTCGTCAGGTTTGTTTTTACAACAAAAAACAAGGCTCGAATTTAATTCTCCGCTTTTCAAACTAAGCTCAAGGTCGCTTTCAAAACTTTAATTTTTAAGAGGGGGGAGCATTTGGCCATCTGATTATCACCAGAATTATCTTTTTCTTAGAAGAAGGGCGGATGTCTACTTTAAAGGAGGAAGTCCATTGGAAGGGGTACGTAATAGGGTACGTAATACAATTGAAGAGGTTGGAGCAAATACATATATTGGACTGCAAAAAACAAGCTATTGAAGCATTAGTAGCACAGTAGCAACCAATCTCATTGAAGATCAAAGGACAATATCATCCCTCCAGGAAAGAAAGGGTTGAATATTACTTTCAAAGTTATAAAAGATAAGGAAACAAACCAAAATCCTTGCTGTCTCAGCTTTTGATTGCGCACAGGAGGAGGACATATTGGTGTTACATCGAGAAAACAATCCTGTGACCATGGAAAATTTGGGAGAGGTGGAACATTAGAGAGTAAATATTTCGCTAAACCTAAGTCTCAATGTAGTGGATGCCCGAAGAGAGGCCTTGGTAAGCAAAGGGGGAAAAAAGAGCTTGATAAAAAGCCCTTATTTTTATAATTCATTAAGTTTACATGGCGCAATGCCCGTTCCACTATTTGAGGGTAGAAATTCCTGCTTACAGGTGGTTTATTGAGCTTTTAAGATGCTTAATTTTTAAGTAAATTCGGTACTTATTAACATGCAGCTTATCAAAAACCGGTTTCTAATTTCAGTACACAAAAGCTAGCTACATTGAATAAAACCCTTGCTTTGCGCGTAATCCCGTAGCTTGAGTTGGCTCTACACATGAAAAGGCATGCCCTTAACAAGCTGTGTTTCGTTAGGTTGAGCGATCGCAATGAAAAAGCGGCGTTGCTTCATGTCAAATATTTAGAGACCATCGGCACACATGTGCCGCCATAACGTATGCCGAAAACATACTGGCATAACTTGACTTGATCTATTAAACGACTCCAATAGGAATACAGTTTGCTTTGTGGCTTTGGCATATTCTGTCGAAAGATTTCTTTATTGATACTAATATAAGGGCATGTGTCTAGGGTGTCCAGCAATGAATTAAATAACTCACAAGGCCGCCTCTGCATATTGATCATAAGAAAAGATGACGAACTGTGAATAAGCTTTTTCGAGGGACCACATTATGAACAGTGACTATTGCTACAACAATCAACAAAGAATTTGAAGAGTTTGAAATGGGGTGCAAATGAGGTAAGAAATATGTCCCCGTCTGGTCCCAGCTGCTATTTCACTGTGATACAAACGGTCCTGATTTGGTTCTGAAAGTGACTAGTTTCTGTTCTTATTGCCCTGAACAGAGTCGTACCACCAGGTTATATTAAAGTGGGTGACAATTATGGCAGTTATATGGAACAAACATCAGTCCTGCACACGTTGATTGGAAAAAGTGCTATTTCGCAAAACTCGGTACCTTATGGAAAAAACACGCCCTTGGTAGCCAAAGTTCAGTCCTTTGAACGTAAACCGTAACCTATCGTAAACAACTATAATCACACCCTATTTCTAGCTATTGTTGTCAGGAACAAAATTCTCTCCATTCACTGCGGTACAATTCCGAATCGAACTAATTATCTACCGCTCAACTGAAAAGTAGATGTACCCGACTGCTAATTTTGGGACACACTATCAGATAGAGACTTTACCAAAATGAAAAACAAAAGCAAATTTTAGAAATGTATTCAAATGGATCAACACTTATAAAATGCACAAAAGCTTTCTTTGGGATAAAGCTAGTACAGATTATGAGAAGAAAAAGGACAACATTTGGGACATTTAATCCTATCGGATAGAAACCCCCTTTTGAAAAGCAACCAAAGAACTACACAGTTGTCAATTTGATACCTTGAGTTCAAAAAAGATGCCTCTTTTAGTAAGAGGGGGCTCGTCTGTATTACAAACAAAGGTGCTGATCCCCAAAAGGGTTGCCCAAAAGGACACCCCCAAGATGCCATCCCAAAGAGACCTATCCTGATGTGGGGATTGTTTTGACAGGGTTCCATACATTATTCTAAAAAAAGGATATCTCGTTAGTGACGCAATTGTCCAAGACGTACTTGAAATCGGATAGCAGTATCCCCCGCAATTACGTTATATTTCTTTTACTGTTCAAATCGGCGTCAGATTACTTTTTTAAATATAATATGTAATAATGTAATACGACTAGTTTATCCAATACATCGCCTACGTAGTGAAATCTCGATAGATTGTGTTGAATGGCGTGGGTTTGGAGGGAGATTAAACCAAACATAACGCAATATGAATGTTGAACAAACACAAGGAATATTTATTGTAGGTTGCGTAAACCACAAGACATTGATGTTTTAATACACAAAGTAACCTTATCTGTTACAAGTAGCCAGAAATAGACTTATGGCAGAAAAACAAATCGGTCTCACTCAAGCTTGATGAGAAATAGGGTATATAACAGCTTCAGTGCAGGGTTTAGTTAAAACGCATGGAGTTGTTAGTGTTAAACTAATGCCTAATAAGGGACATCGATGCACCTCTTTTAGATAAGTATGCCATTTTTTTGCCCAACATTAAGCTATTTAGATATCATGAAATCATAAAATTGTTGTTTATTTGACAAGCAAATGACTAAGATTGCATTATTTTTTGAAGGAAACCCGCTTATAAGAAACTAAATAGTAAGAGCTACGCACTATTATTAATTTCACTGCTGCAGTGTCAACAAATTTAACAAGTATCAAACATTCTTTCTCCTGTGTTGGTTTTTTATTCAAGTCGCCTTGTTTTTTCTACTTCTATCATAGTTTATAATAAAAATGCTATCTAACTGCTTTACCCTTTCAGCAAGTTTGTATGCATCAACATACAGTAAGTCAGTTTACAACCTAAATTGATAAGGAACTACTGCGATAGGTTCAGTAGCAAAAACCTGTAGAAAACTGCTTGAAAATATGAATCAAGATACTTTCTGCACTTCCAGAAAGCGCCTGCAGAGATATGACAAGCACAGAAATTGTTTATCACTGAATTTTCATGAGTATCGGATTGATTTATTTACGAAACAGCTGAAGAATCGAACTCATGAAATTTCATATTGCAAATGACAGTCGAGGGAGACGTTACTTGGAGATCTGCAAAATATCACCATAAATGTAAAATATGGTGCAAAAATCACAAAACTTCTGAGCCAGTTCAAAAGATAACACCTTTTTGACTCTGTAATGAACGAGGCTGATGCATAATTAGAAAGAATGTCAAGGCAGGGCATAACACACTGTGAGTCTTCCTACATAGGCAAAAACATCCACAAACTCTCATGTAGTGCTGGCTTTTGCCAGGACAAATGGGATAAAAGGAGCAGAATATCTCGGCTCTTTTTGTAAGTTCTTGGTTCATCTTCACCGTCAGAGCACGGGGCAGTTGTAAGTAAGGGCAACAAGGCAGATTTTCTTAAACTTTACACAATACCAAATAATCCGCTTGCAGTTATTTTTTTCCCATCGACCAAATTGTAAACAAACTTTTGGATTGCGCGAAACATGTTAATAAATATAAAATAATTGCACATGTACGTGGGTAAGGAGTTGATCTAATGAGTTTCTAATTGAAAAGCCATTGGCATCAATTGTTTGTGGCAGTTTGTTTAAGAAACAGTCGATTTTAAGAAGAGCCAAAACACCTCCACAATCATAACACTGTCGCCCACTTCTGTTTATGATGTCATTTTCTTAGTTGGATTTGGAAATCAGGTAGCACGCCTACTATGGGGCTGTCATAGAGACACATTAATGAGCCATGATGGTTTTAAAAAACTATAATTAGAGAAGTACGTAGAAAAAATAACAGCAGATATTGTGCAAATTGCTTATTCATTACCATTGGAAAACAGCCTGGAGAACCACGCAAATGCGATCTTGAGTTTTACAAGAAATACTCGGAGCTTAGCCTCCTTTCGTCCTTCGAGCAATAAGATTCGTTAAAGTGCCCTGGTCAATTAAGCTTGCTTCGTATTTAGTCTAATGATTGCATTACAAAGTAGGAGACCTTGTTAATCATTGCATTACAAAGTAGGAGACCTTGTTAAAGCCATGAGCACCTATAGTCATACTTGTGTCATATTTTGATTATTCTTGACTCTTGAAAATTAACCCTCTCATCCCAGTAGGGACAACCATATGGCCCTTTGATCTTGAGCGATAATTGGTTACTTCTAAGGAGCAGGGTAAAGTGCCACATTCAATCATAGGTCAACAAATGTAAGACTTCTTTGCTCCAATATTATCAATGACATGACCCCCTTGCGATCTGATCAAACGCATTAGGTGATACTTTGCAACTGTATAATCACCGGGAGTGAAAGGGTTAAAGCATGTACAAAAGCATGCATGTATAAAACACGTATATCTTTTACATTGTAGCAATTCATGTAGACTACGTATTAGCTTGACTCGCACTCACCATTGTGATAGTCAACTTCATCTCCAATGTTCTGTCCCATCAGCTTTTGTCGTTGTATAACTTCGACCAGTGAATCAAGGCCTTTATCCTGGTCTAAAAGCAATAGCATCGAGTTTTCATTTTCATAATTTACACTTACTCAACACAAAGCTGCTTCAGTGTGTCTTGAAGAACCACGCTTTAAATGCAGGTGGATTAATGCTAATATCTAAGTCCCTTACGTCTAAGAAAACTCTACTCCATCGCGATCAGGCTACCAGATTTCTTAGAAAGTGCAATCCACGTAAAATTGACGAAATGTTACACATGCAACAGTTCATTTAACTGTATTTCTATAGGACAAGAGGTATGTAGCAATGTAAAGTGAATCAGCACATTAGGTGGGACAGTATTTGAAACTACTTGTGCCATATTTTGGTTAAAATTATTAGATCTTCTTTTAGCTACTATTAGAGTTTCTTTCGATTTCCAGAAACCTCTGAATCAAAGGAATGGGAAGATAATAGTTTAAAATATATAGAAAGCTTATCAGCTTATCAACCGGAATAAGTCGAAATAAAATATGACATTTCCCTAGCTTTTCTCTGTGAAATCATGAGAATTCCTGGATCATCCAGGAAATACACTGCATCAACGTTAAAGGCCTTTTTGTAGTAATTATATGCAGTTTTATGCAGATTTAAATTACTTCTCGAATGGCCGCATGGTTGACATAGTATTTCGCACCTTGTGACATTATCTCTGTAATATGGCTCAGTAGCTTTTAGCTATTGTAGTTAGTAATGTGTTTGCAAAATTTTCAAAGGAATACAAAAAAACCTGTGTAAATCAACCGTTTTTGACGATCGTTTTAAGTGATGGTCCTGTGAGAAATGTCTATAACTTTTGCAACATTATGCATATCACAGTCAATGGCCAGCTTGAAAGTTCCCTGACTTTCCCTTTCTTATTCTCCTCTTAATAGTTTCTTCTTAGTATCCTGATTATTATTGATTTTGTCAGAAATTGACATTTATCCCAATTTTATGGTGATTCCAGGTTGAGTGGCAGCGTTGAAATCAGTCTTTAATAGGTTAATGTTACTCTATTAGGACTTAAGTGAGCATTGCAAATATTATAGAAAGGCAACCACAAAATCGTCAGGTTTGCATTTACGTATTAAAAATCTTTGTGCTTTACAATAAACGGTAACTACTATGAAATCTATCAACAGCAGAGGAAGGCAAAAATGGAGGTAGCACAAGAGGCCGTTGTGTGCTAGAAAAGTTTTTATTCAAACTCTAATGTGTATTTGGAATCTGCAATCTGGAATCCCCTTTTTGGTACAGACAGAAACACTTTCATAATCAGCACAATCGTGAGAAATTTTTCTTTTATATTTGTATAGACTACTCAAAAAACACACTCGTTAGCCGTTATTATTTCACTTCATCAGACATTCATTCATAATATGACAAAGCGAAAGCGAAACCTAGCGAAACCTAGCGAAACCTGGCGAAACCAAGGCGAAAGCTCTTGAAGTAAAAGCGAAACGTCTAATGAGATGTATATTTTGTGTTGTATTGTAAAGTGCTTTGTATCTGGTTTCTCATCGCTTTGTGTCGTTCTCTTCATTATCGACAAAAAAGATTTGCTGGAGCTTATGTGCAGGCATCGCGTCAACCGGTGATAGTTGAGACCAGCTGAGAGTAACCAAAGATGACAGACCGAAATGCTTTGGTTCTACATCCAAACTTTATTGTGTACGAATGCTCAGAAGGCTGAACATTAATTAAGACAGTAGACAATGTAAGCATTCATTTCGGTCTTAAGTTTTGACTTCGATTCACAAAACTATAACATCTCCACCTGCCCACCTACTTTATCTGATCTGAATTGTTAAAGACATAATTATTGCAAACTTCTCCTTTTCAAAAGGGCATTCTCCAAAATACGTTTTAAGTGTCACTAAGGTTCAGACAAATTCAATTTAACGCCGTCAAAATAATTCAAAAACTGCTACTAAAACAATGCAAAATATAAAAACATCCTTGAAAAAAGCTTGAGCTAGAAATTAACCAAATCATGCCTGGATCGATTTAAACACGAAAGTAGGAGAGTTTTCACAATATTTCATACTTTATCTAGGTCTTATCAGCTCAATAGCTGTTTTAACGTTCATTTTTCTGGCAGTTTACAACACAACGAGGTCATCAACATAGTTTTTAGAAGAAAAGCGCAGTTAGAATACCTTTGATAAGTTGCTGTTGTTTCGCTTTTATGTCAGAAATGCTCATATCTCCGAGGTCAGGTCCATCACGTGCTGAGGCAAAAGGCGAGTTATCAAAGCCATCGTTCAACAGACCAGATCTGAAGAAGAGCAAATATGTCGCCAATGAATAATAAAATTAAAACTACGTCAGATAAATTTAGGCCATAGATTAATAACATGATAACCAGAGGTGTGGTATTAATTCAAAATGAACGAATAACCAGTTAAAGATTTTCGTGCACACAGCTGAGCTGGGCAAAGCTTCAGGGCCGGCTATTGTTAATAAGTGGAAGCGCTAATCCCTAGATTAATCAAACATGTTGGGGGTTACGACATCAAATGAAAATAGTATTTAAAAATCATTTGAAAAGCACCACTTCATACAAGAATAACACAATATTTTATTTTTAGATAAAAAAGAGAGAAATGAGGGTTTAAGATGAAAGTTTCAGCGATTTCTTTTTCAATTTTTCCATTTAATAATATTTAGACGTGGAATAAATTTAGGGAGGAGAGAAAGGAGAGAGAGAAGGGAGAGGAGAAAGAGGAGAGAGGGAGCAAGAGATGCCTACGTTGTGTTTTTTCAAGCACTTATCAAAATCTAACTTATCATTTTAATATTGAAGAACGATATCTTCGACAAAACTGAGCACGAAATGCCCCTGTTTCATCAGGTAAGCAATGTAATTTACAATGCAACAATTTTCTAAGGAGTGGAATGCTGTTTTGAAACAAAATTATGCTCTAAGGTTGGAAAAACTCTATTAAACTTTCCTATCTTCTTGAGAAGCCAAGAACTCTCTTGTAAACCGCTTTTTGATAAAAAAATATTACAGTGTAAGAACAGTTTCGGATGAGTAACTAACAAAATCAATATTTTTCATGTAGTAACAAAAAATACGCCCAAATAACAACATTAAGTGCACTCAAGGTTTTAATTGTCTTAAAAGATACGAATACCAAAACCTGGTTAAAATTATCTGATTGTTGCGAAGAAAAAAATGTGCGTAAAAAGTTCGCAATAGGCACAGTATGTGATTTTCAAGCTAATATATTTGCCTAGTGATAATAGGAGCCATGCCTAGCAACGCGAGTAAAGATGGGTGGAAAATTCAGCAGCAGTTCTGCCTGAGCTAAGAGAATTTGAGATAATTAGTCGACAGCAGCCTGATTCCCAGGCGAAAAAGAAATGAATGTCAAATCCTGCGTGAGAAAAATAAGGGGAGTTGTCGAGATAGAAGCTGTAGAAGACCGTAATCTTGATGGTTTTCCAGGTAAGAAAAGACCGAAATTGGAGGCTCCTTTGATGGAAAAATCGTGAAAGCTCTGACTTTTTAGGCCCATTTGAATTGCACAGGATCGGCTGTTTTTGTGTGTAAGTTACATGGCGACTTAAAAGGCATGGGTTGTCAATGAGCGGGATCGAGAAATAAGGAATGAGTCCCAACAGATATTTTTGCTTCCAAAAAGAAAAAAATCAAATGCACAATTTATACAGAAAATATCAACACTGCAAAAAAAAGAATCTACAAACAATAACGTGAAATTTTGTTGTTCTTATACAAAATATTTCTTATACAAAAAAGAGTGTTTAATGCACGGACCAAAATCAGTGTATGATGATACCTGTCATAACCCCGTGCGCCATAATCCTTTGGCTTCATTGCCTGGCTAAGCTGCTTCTCTCTGTAATTTGAATGTAAAAATCACACTTTAGCGACAGAGAGAATATAAAGAATAGAAGTGCTGCAGAAGGAAAACTAGGACCCACAACAATAAGATCTGAACCAACGTATAAGGACCCGAGTTTTCCAATTAAGCCAATTTGTTCGTGCCACTAGGGCTTACGTAAGTTACTCAAAGCAACGCCTAAATATAAGGGTCTGTCCCAGATCTTGGGCTGTCCCAGATCTGTTCCAAATCTTTACTTGCAAACGTTGCTTTCAAATAATCGTTTGGATCTGCATGTTCCCACTGAACAAAGGTAGAAACACAAAATATCTAGGACTGGATCTCCCCCTGGTCTTGGTGTCCTGCTTTGTTAACTCATAGAAGCTGATCATTAAACATCTGTCATTATTATCCTTAATATGCCTTTTAACAAGCAACGAGCCTTTGCAAAAACAGAAAAATGAAAACAATGTTTGGGAGAACATACAAATAAGGAACGAAAACCAAATAAGAAAGAAATAGTGTTTGGTTCAGTGTCTTTTCAGAATAGACAATGGAAAAACAAAAGCCAAACAGAAGAAATACAAAATTTAGGCCTATCGATAAGAGTTGGTGAAAAAGCAACAGATTGAGAACACATTGCAGACACGGTGAAGAGACAAAGAGCGAATAAAAGAACTCAAAAGACAAAAAGTTTGAAAAGGCAAAAGAATTAATACCGACTGGGCATAAGACTGACAGAAAGAAGCATAAGACTAACAGAGAAAGGCGGTTTTCAAACCTTAATATTAATGGGTAAAATCCTAGGAAAAGGCTGTATAGATTACTTACTTGGAAATGAGTTGATCAATCTGATACTGACGCCTCTCAGCTTCTTTTGGAGTTCTTAATTTGATCAAGGAACAACTGAATGGTCCATTATTTTCAAATTATTTGCAGTTCAGTATAGAATAATGTTTAATATAGAATAACTTTATTTAATAGGTTAATTCCTTAAGTAGCAAGAACTATATAAGTCATCAATGTTAGTAAGTTACCATCTTAAAGAGTAAACTTAGACCGTTTGAGAAGCCCATAATTACACTTTTAAAGCAAGGTAACGGTTAATAATAAACTAAGCCTTGAGTTGCTCAACATTAAGGAAACGGAGTACACGACAAGCAGCTGTGAGCAACCATAAAACTATGTTCAAGTTTGCTTTTGTTAATCTGTGATCTTGATTTTGGCTCAAATCATTTACATGAACCTAATCATGGTGTCACCTTCGGTTTTCATACATTTTCAGCAACAATCTCTCAAATTTTTAACTTTCAACTAGAGAAGGCATGGAACTCTCATCCAAAATGCAAAGAGTCAAGCAAACTTTCACCACCTTCAAGGGCTGAAATATTAAATATTCTAAGCAACTTTGAGGGATGATCCCGAGCTAAGTTGATGATACAAAGAAGGGCGAAATACTAGGTTATTTTGATCGTTATGTGGTATAGGAACATACATGCCCCTTTAACACTCATACTGGTGGCATTAATACTACAAGGACAAAAATTCCCTTAACTCTCAGTTCTTAACAACTCGGCATCTTTACACCATAGAGATTTTGTAATATTCTGCAGGAACATCTGATGCGAAGAATCAGGGACTTAATTGGAGGGACACGCCCCCCTCACTTTTTTGACAAGCATACACATGCAAGGGTGCATATATACAGTCTTTCTCTGTTTCCCTGTTTCTAAGGGTAGTATGTTCAAGGTGAAGAAAAGAGATTAGAACTTAAAGAAGGGGAACCGATTTCTGGCGCACGTATTTTCAAAACAAGATCGTGTTTTGGGGGGGGGGGGGCTCCCGTACGGTCCGTCGATGGATCACCAACAGCGTCATCTTCATCAACTTCATTAACTCAAAGTTTCCTGTCAAGATTGGTTGGTGTTATTTTCTCAAAATGTTTTAATGGCGTTATTATCCACAGACAATGGTTGTCATTCTAAATTTGGCATGGAGCATGCAAATTTCTTGGGTAATTTAAGGTTCTTATTGCACAGGGGTGCCTCTCACCACATTCCCTTGCCCATTCCTTTGGCCCACTGCATTTCTAAAAATCTACATCCTTTAAAAATTTTTCTTTATAAAAGGCCCATCTGCAGTCAATAAATAACGTCTGTCATTTTGAATCAATTTTGAAGCACAAACTCTCCCATTTGGGCCAATTAATAGAAAACAGACTTTTCACAAGGGGGCACAATCATCTGACCAAAATTCTACTCCACAAACCCTTAAAATAAGCATTATGCAAGGAATTATGATGAACTTATATGCAAAAGTATCAACAAAAAGATCAAACATATAAATGTATAATATTGCATTACAGCATTTTCCCAGCACCAAAAACAATTCTACAAAGTATCAAATTGTTCAATTATATACTCACTAGAAAGTAACTAGTTTGATCATGGTAAAAACGAAACCAAAATAATAAAGGTGTATGCATGTTTTAAGCTGAAGGTTTGTGTAAAAACAGCTGATCCCCAAAATGTAAAAACTGAACTAATTTTGTAAGCCATGGTCTGATATGCCAAAGAAAATGTAAACTTCCTACTGATTATACTAAGTTCACTAAGCAGTTATGAATAAATCCTGGTTGAAAAACTCTTGAAAATAGAATATTCTTACAAGTTTCTTATTTGGTTTAAGGTAAACTTACTTAGGTACTTGCCACTTAATTTCATAAATCAATTCTGCTGATTTTACCTTAGTGCAGGACATTACACAGTTTCTGCAAAGTTAAAAAGCTTGCATTTACTACCAGCTAAAATATCTAAAAAACAAACAAAAGTGGTCAATGGTATTATAGTACTTATGAAATGCCCATCAAATTGCAAGTCTTCAATCAAACTATTTTGTCACCTTACATTTTTGGTCACGAAAAAAGTCAATGCTTAATTCTTGAAAACAACTTGCAAACAGGTTATAAATATTTATCTGTGATTTTTGGTGAGAACAGGAAATTGTTTTGCATATAAATATATATGCATAAATACATTTCAAGACCCATCATCAGATTCTGTTTGATTGGCATGAAGCTCTGTCCTTCACCAGGGTAATACTAAAGTAGAGCTATAATTTTTGACTAACAATTGCTAGAAAAAACGAACAAGTAGCAAAAGTACCGGGCAAAACAACAGTATCTTTTAAATCCTTTGACTGCTTTCATTGGACCTGTTACGGAAAAGTCTTGAGTAGAAATCTCAGAATTGCCTTCAGCAGATTTGAAAGTAACAGATTCTTGCCAGACCCAGTTTTGCATACAGATTATCTGCCTGACCCAATTAAAAAATCTATTAAGAACTATTTGTCAGAACCTTAAGCTTCCAAAATGTGTATGCTTATTGTATTTGTTGTTTGTATATGTTTTAAATAAAAATGATTAGGTGCATTTTGTATTGATGGTAATGATATTAAAAATCCGTACACATAAGCAGTTTTACTAATTCATGCAAGAGATGATTTTATGCTCTTCCAAATCATTGATGTAGCCATCTTCATAATGCAGAATCTCCTGTAACACTTCTTTCGTGTGTTCGCCGAGCAGTGGTGGGGGAAGTGGTTGCTTCAATTCTGTTTTACCATCAAATGCAACAGCTGGTCCGGCCAAGCGTAGGTTGCCAACAGTTGGGTGAGGAATCTCCTGCACAATGCCAAGATGTTTGACTTGTGGATCATCAAACACTTGACTCATGGAGTTGATTGAACCAAATGGAAATCCTGCATTGTCAAACAGCTTCAGCCAATGGCTCGTGTTTTCTTGCATGAGACGTTCTTGGATCATTGGAACAAGCACATTCCTGTTTTGCACTCTGAGGCCATTCTTCTTGAACCTTTCATCTTCAAGCAAGTGTTCCATGTTTATTCTTTTACAGAGAGCTTTAAACTGTCCATCATTTCCAGCAACCACAACAAGATTACCATCTTTTGTTTTGAATGCTTGATATGGGACAATATTGTGATGGCCTGCACCAATTCTTGTAGCCTCAACATTTGAATTCAAGTAGTTTCCAGCCAAATGTGACAAAACAGCAACCTGAGATGCCAAGAGCGAGCAGTCAATGTAACGCCCCCTGCCAGTTCTTTGCTTTTCAAAAAGTGCAGCTAAAATAGCGCCATGGGCATAAAGGCCAGTTGTTATATCTGTAATTGCCACACCCACACGACATGGGTCACCTTCTGGCTCTCCAGTGATGTGCATCAAGCCTCCAATAGCAGCAGCAGTAACATCATACCCACCACGATTTGAGTATGGCCCGCTTTGTCCATAGCCCGTTACTGAGCAGTAGACTATTCCTGGCGCAACTGCTTTGATGTCCTCATAACCAAGACCCATTTCTGCAAGTTTGCCAGGCATGAAGTTCTCGATTAAAACATCACTTCTCTCTGCCAGTCGCTTGACGAGCTCTGCGCCTTTCTTGTTCTTGAAATCGATGCAGACACTGCGTTTATTACGGTTAATCGACATGAAGTACACGCTTTGGTCTTCACAAAATGGTGGACCGAAAGCTCGGGTGTCATCTCCAGTTCCAGGTCGCTCGACCTTGATAATCTCTGCTCCATAATCGCCAAGAATCATGGTTCCATATGGACCCGAAAGAACTCGGCTCATGTCCAGGACTCTTAGGCCTTGGAGAGGTGGAGTTGCTGACGGTGCTTGATACGAACGAGAAGTGATTTGCAAACTTAGGCCAAACACCTTCCGGGCAACGGCGCCTTGGCGTGTTAGCAGTTTGGAGAATTGCTTCGATAACATAATGGCTGAAATGTTGTTCAAAAATTAGAAAGGTACTTTGCTTCGACTGGACTATTTGAATTCGTGGATGCGAGTTGCTGCAAGTGCAATTTCAAAAAGTAAACGCCAAGCCAACAAATGTTACTCTGACACTGCCCTACACGACTCATCAAACAAACGTGCGAAAATGACCCTTGGAAATCCCCCTGAATTGTTTGGACAATTAAAAACAATCAAACAAATTAAAAAGAGTCTAAAACAGTAGCAACTGTTTTTAGGAAATATCCTTATTTGGAGCCCACTCATAATGATTCTTCTTCTTGGGGGGGGGGGCATGCTATACTTAATCATCACTCGGTCACATCTAATGCCCAAAATCAATGGTCGAATTAAATCGTATGACTTAAATTCTTAACTCATCAAAAATCATTTTTTAAATTGTTGCACCTCACAACATACCCTTATTCCATTAAAATATTATTCTTTAGTCTCTGATTGTCTATCAGATAATATCTGAAACGGCAATTGATTTAGCAACCCAAGGGGTTTAAACGGTGTAATTTCAAATAAACTTAAAAAAGTACTGGATTTGGAGAGCAAATCAACAAACCATGGGCTTAACTTTGATATCCCTTTTGGTTTTTTTCTTATTAAAGCAAACAGCGTTCTTAGACATTAACCTCCCTAAAATTTTCAATTAGAAGCAAACGAAACAAAGCGAAAAATTATGAATCTTCACAGTAAAAAGTTGAGCAACATACAGTAAGGGTTGCAGTATAGTCAATATTGATGGTATCGTGGGGGTACTAAACATTGTTGCGGGGGAGCATGGCCCATGCAAAACGTTTTGAGAAATCGAGTCAGCGGTCAATTGGGGATTCCCTGAAATTGTATATGCGCCATTTTTGTTTGCGAATATTAACGTGCAAGAAAGCATGATCCAGCGATGGTTCAAGGTATGGGGCGGTTGGTCACGCCCTTACCCTAAGAATCTAGCTCGCTGTTACTCATCTATGAATGTATAGGCCATACTATCTTAAGGAAAAGCAAAGTACCCTGCAGCACTATGGTCACCTAGAAATCCAATCTCCAAGAACTGGCATTTTTACGTTATCCAGTCAGGACCACGGAACGTTTAATGGGAAAAAGACGAAACATGGATTTGTAAAATATAATTAGATAAAATGTGACAAGCAAAAATAAGTTCAAATGCCAAGCCCTGTAAATATTGAATTACGCAACATAGAATTCACGTGCACAATCAGGTAACCAGGTGTGACATTCATTGACATTAAGCCAAATTGTGTAACAGGCTGAAAGCATCAATTTATGGAACACCTTTTAATCTATTGCATCTTTTTGCCTTTGTTAATCTTGAATTTATGATTTCTTTTTAACTTGAAGATTAAACCTGAAGCCCCTTAATTGCTTATGAAAGAAGATGCATAATTTTGAAAAGATACATGTCTTATTTTAAAGGAAAACTTCAGACTGACCCTATTACTCAAACTTCCTCAGCAATTGCAGGACTTCGTAACTAGAACTTTAAGAAAAAATTTTTTTTTACCTATTACCCTTACTACTGCTAGCATTTTAAAGTACTGGGCCGATATTTCAAGATTGACTTTTTCGATCAAATTGACCCAATGAAAATGTACTTAATAGGAAAGGTGGTAAAACACTTTTGTGCACCCCATCTTTCGATAACACCATTAACTAGCCATCGGCCTGTACCCATTATTAATATAATTATTTCCAGCATTCAAGCATTTTGGCAGCATCCTTATGGAGAAGCATATTTCGTGCCAGTCTGAACCGAAACGTCCTAAGTCAATCAGTCTCCAAAACAGAAATGAAATATTCTATTCTGATATACATACAAAGCTCCTGGTTTTAGAAAACAGACATCCGCGAAATACTTTTTTATGAGTTACTTTAAGGCTTCGTTTGACAATACAGCTGAAACGTTCGTTGGAATCATGGAATAAAACGATACTGAGCCTTGCTCACAAACACCAAACCTAACAGGAATATTGTTACAGTCTTGAAGAACACTGTTTAATCCCGAGAGACCCCGATGCAATCCTTTATAACTGCATGGGAAGATCCTGCAGTCAGGTAAACCTGGGTCACTCTTCTTGAATCTTGTCGTTTTATAGTAAACATTGAAAAAGTTCACTTCTCTGTACGCAGAAAACGAAGCACTGGTGAAATCCTCTTTCTTATTTGAGGAAGTTGATTCTTTACAGATTACTTTGCCAGTTGCTAATGGTTGTACGCCTCGTGTAAACTTCGCTTGCGTAATTTGTAGCGCTGTTCCAGTTGGGGTTGTAAACCCGTCCGTTGTGTGCCGCAATTCTCGTAAGCTGGGGGACTCTGTCATCGCAACAGTGGGAGTAAATGATACCGCTTCACCTGTCCCGAAAACTTCTCCTTCGCTGTCCAAAATTTTGGTACCGGTATTTATCACCTCAGGTTGTGCCTCTTTTGCTAACGAAGCTGCCTCACCACATGCTTGCATCATTTCCGTTCTGACACTCAGTCCATTGTTATCAAAACCCCTTGGTTTTATAATCTGCAATTTCTTCATTACTGCTTCCATTGAGACAGCATCTTGTGGCAGTACTAATGGTAAATTGTCTTTATCACATTTAATAACCTCAGTTTCGGATGTTTTTGGCATGCTCCAGCTAGATTCTTTTGCATTTGTATGGGTAATAGTAACATCCATGGCACTACCACAACAAGGTACTTCATTTGACACTTGGTAATTACTTGTGCCTGTGTTGCTCATGGCTTTTATCTCAACACTCGAACATTTTTCTGTACAACGGTCGATACCATCATCACGCATAATTATACTGCTAGAATGTACCTTATCTGGTATTTCGCTATTGCTGTCTTGCTGTCTTCTACCATCTTTGCTTTTGATTTTAAATTTTGTGAATAGGTTTCCAGATTTAATATCATCACATTGCATAGAAGTACTGGATGACTTCAAAGAGGTTGATTTGGGAGGCTGTCTTTGTTGCATCTCTTCCTTTAATCCATCCGTACCTTGGACGGATACATCATGCGGCAGATGATCGATAGGTTTACGAATAGGAAAATACTCAAGCTTCTCACTACTTATAACACCAAATCCTATGCGACACAAGAAAGCAAATACTGTGTAGTACTCTAACGAGGGCATGTGCATTAAAAGTAGCGTCCATGAATCCTCAACGCTCAGTGGCAGCCCATTCAAGGACAATTCAAACACACCTTGCTCGATAAGAAACAAGCCTTCCTCAGGTAAAGCGTACATAATGCCGCCTACTTTTGTGCCAAATTTTTGCCAAAATGAACCAACAGGATTTTCTACAACAATCAATTTTCGCAAAGGATCCCATGTGCCGTTTGAAAGACTTCCAATCCTGCAAACTCTTTCTTCGCCGAGAACATTAACAAGTTCTTCATAATAGTTCGATGTTTTTTCCTGTGATGCCTGATTTGGCTCATATCCTTTCTCGCCACCAAAATTAGGTAGTACAGACTGTTTACCACTTAAACGCAACAGATGCTCTGCATTTGTAAGACTTTCCGGATATCCTGGTTCATCAATAAGGCCAGTTTTCTTTACCTTTTGTGCAGGTTGGGTCACCATTTGATCAGCTTCCATGATCTCGAAACTTGGTGGTTAATGAGATTAACGAGTTCGGTGACCGTTTTATGAGATATTGAAATATCAAGATTATTACCTTCAACTAAGAGTTCTCACTTGTAGTGCCTATCACAATATCTTTTCACTAGAAGGAAAGTTTTAAAAACCAAGTTTAAAAACTGTTAGAGAAAGACCGTTTTCAACTGATAGAGCCAATGTCACACACAAGGTTCTGATACTAACACAACTATTATGCTAATCCATAAGTACCTCAGCACTGTATATTATAAAAGTATCAGAATGCAGTCTAGTGAGAAGCCTAACAGTTTGTTACAATTATCAGCAGACATAAACATTACGATGCATGAGCAAAAATAGCATATATTATGCATCTGATCGTTAGCAATAGCAACATGGATCCTCTAAACAATTTCTGTTGCCAAGGTTTATGCCAATTTCTAACGTTTTGTAAAAAGTGACAGAATTTGGCACTCAGGGAGCAGGGAAAACCAATAGAATATGCAGGCTTTTCATGTTAAAGCACCTACTCTGTTGCAAATGTTAACACAAACGTAGCAAGAAAAAGATACATAGAATGTGATGTTGAAGCTTTCATCAAATCATCACGAAGATCTTGGATAAGTTGTGAAAACTTCTGCATGTTCACTCTGATATTTGACATTACCTTGAAAAAATGAGAGAGCCTCCCATAAGTAACAATCAAATAAATTTTCGTTGATTTATGTAGCAAAAACCTAGAGATTGCTTTACAATATTTTTAATCTGAAATTCATGCCATCAATACACAATGTATTTGTAATGTATTACAGCCAGTTGGAAAGGAAAATATTGAGCAGGCTTTGCGCCAGTAAAAGCCTGCATATTCAGTTCTAATGGGTTTGCGTTGTACAAATATGTGTAATTTACCAAAATAAAGGCATTTTATCAGAATTGTGGTCCATCTTGAAGGTATCAGGAAACTGAGTCAACAAATGTAATTTTTCTTTATCTATTGCTCTGCCTATAATAGTGTAAGTTCTTCTATGATCTAATAAGCTCTGCATTACTTCTTGGGGTTCCATGGAAGGAGGCATTAAACTTCATGCATAGGTGAAAATCCTACATTGACATAATTACAACGAAACTTTTATGTGAAAAAAAAGTTTTCTCAATTTAGGCCACTGAAGCATTTCAGTAGTATTGTAAAATCATTATGAGATAATATTCATTGGATAAGTGTTGGATCCACCAATAGCATTTCATCAGGGAAACAATGGATAATTTGTACTCAGGAATAGGCAGTTTGCCTGATTCAAGGCCTCTTATGATGATAGTTGGTGAATAAACAAGCACAGTAACAATGCAAAATAGCAAAAATACAAAACAAAATTTACTTTTAAAAGTAGTAAATAAATAGCAAAATATTAAAGTGAATATAAAGTTTATATTGTGGTCTGGCATACAATGTAACCTCAAAGTGACAAAAAGTCACAGATAACAACAAAAAAACGTTCTGGTAGAACTATAATTTGGTATCACTTTGAAGAAGCCCAGTATGCAAAAATGAAATTTTATTACATTTAATTCAATATTTCACTTATTATTTCCAATCACACATTGCCTTTCTTTACCATTTTGCATTGTTTCTGTGTTTGTCAATATTAGTATAGCAATTCTTTTTTATTGACTTGATCACTTTTGGTAGAGACAGCAGTAAGATACCCGGTGCATTGAAATTGGATATACTCAAAGACACCACAATAGCAGCCCTTACCCTGGAACTACTTGATCCAACTCTCTGGTCATGATTTCTTTCATTGATTAGTTCCATGGTTTCTTGGCCAAGTTGCTCAGCATTTCGAATTTTAGTTATCCTATGCAAATCAATACAAAAAAGTGCAATGAAATGGTCAAAAAGGTTAAAAAAAGACTTCTTAATTTCAAAACAGAATCCAATTCATTATTATGAGTGAAACATTCACTGCAACTTTGAAAATCTAATGTGAAGCCAGAATGGAGAGTATGGCAATGTTGCACACAAGATAATTCTTAAATGCCTAAGAAAGTGCACCTGGCAGCAACTGGTACCCATAATATAGTGTCGCACCTTTTGATTGGCCCACCCAAGATCTTGATCCTCAAGATACTCTGGAAACTGGATGTGAGGAAACATTTATTGCCAACAGGAGAGATTCAATTTTCAGACAAATTTTTAAAAAAAAACTGTAGATGGGTCCAAAAATTGTTAATTGAGTAAAATATTGGTAAAAAACTTTAAATTATATCTCATTTTGTATTTGCTTTGTATTCCTATTGCTGTGTGTTGTTCTTTATATTCATCACTTAGTTGTTAGCAGTCGTAAAAAATTATATAGACAGCCTACTATTGTGTACTTTACTTGACATGTTGCAAGTCTTTAAGAGTCTGCAATGAAACCTGAGCATTGAATAATTACTTGAAATATGAACTTCAAATGATCATGGAATCGGAACCAGCTATTCACCAAGCCTTCTAATTTTGCTAAGGCAAACTCCATTAAATACTTCATATGTTCTTATTTCAATGAGTAACAACAAATATGAAAATTGATTTGATTTTGATTGATTTGATTTTAAATTCTTTAGGCACCAAAAATTAATAAAAAACTAACAAAATAAAACTAAATAACTTAAAATTAATAAAAAATATATAAGTATGTATGTATGCTTAGCAAATTTTCATAATTTTCAATGTGCATATGATTTTGCAGTAGAGAAAATCATAAGACCCTTCCAAAAGCATTCCAAGTCATCAAGGCTAGAGATCTCTGGCATGGGACAATACAGAAAATAATATGAAAAAAATACATTCTGATCATTTTTATGGACCCATTTTCAGAAGCATGCAGAGGGCAGCACAAACAAGACATCACTGGCCTGTAAGATATATCTCTTTTTGGAATAATAAGTTTGGTAATTCAAATATGCAATTATTTATTGCTATTTGCAGCGACCAATCTGCAGAGCGTGGTGACTGCATGCACAAGAAAATTTGCAGCAGTTTAATGTGCACCCCAAAAATTAGACCTTGCATGTGTGCATTGTATGCGAATAGGTTTATTTTAGGTTCACCTGGAGCTTCATACAACCTAAAGCGGCTTGATGCACCCAAGTGAATCAGATGTTCATGCCCTGCATCCCCCATTTTTTACCTTGCATGCCCAAGATCTAGTTGAGTCCAACCATGTTCTGCAGAGACTGGTGCAGCAAATAGTAGTTTCTGAGGACAACTTAACATATTTTTTGGTTAAACCAAATTTGGCCTGCTAGCTGAGGAAGATCAAGTAAAACTGACTCAGTGGCACCTTGGGGGCATTTAACTCCTTCCCCACAAAACCACTATTGCATCCCAAACTTTTGCTCCACTATGACGTGTAGTGGAAGATTCAAACATTTAATGGTGAACAAATTATTTACGTTTTCCCCAGTTCTAAAACTTTCGCTTGTCACAGAATGTCTCCATATAAAAACAATGAGAATAATAAATTGTATCCTCGATAATGCTTTGTTCCGCGTTGTTATAATTACAAAAAACTTACATGCAAATATACAGTTTTTAGATCATGTGATATCACCCTATTGGGAAAGTCCTTTGCATTTCAACCATTTCTCCCGCACCTCGCTCTCGCTATGATGCGGATAACTGCCTCCCATAATAGTGAATGGTTGTAAAAAGAAAATTTTTCTTACCAAGTGTCTGTACCCCACATCTTGAACGAATTATTTCCCCTAGAATCTTTCTACCTCTACTTGTCTCGGTGGCCTGTTTGTGGAATAGAAAGGGAATCAGTATCGTTTGAAAAAGAGGCTAAAACATAAAGTCGCCGATAATCAGGTTGCATAAACATTGGCGAAAGCTGGAGGACGGTGATGATATGGAGAATATATAGCTTAGGTAAGGATATTTTTGAAGTAGCTTTACTTGATCTACTTCCATGCTCTTTCATCCAATCTCAAAATTTTTAGACACACTAGACGGAGCATGCGAAGTACATACATAGGAGATCAAGGTGCACAGACGGATATTTGAGTAGCAGCCTACAGGCTGTCTAATGCGCTATTTAAGGCAGACATTTCTTCGTCGCGATAGAATTCTTTATTTATCAATCAATCGTTTTCGAGTAGTTGCAGTTACTCCATTCGTATTGATCGAACTGATTTCTTAAAAGCGACAAAAACTGATTGTTTTTTTGATGGTCCTGTTGAGAGCGAAAGTTACAGCTGCTCCCTTTTTGACATGAATCAGGCCGGCTTTCCAACGAAACAAACGCCTGCACACTTTGTAGTAATCGATGTTAGCAAGCAGCATTTGCAAAAAAAGTGTGCAGTAAACATCAAAAGTAAATATGGCAGCACAAATCGGTATATAATGAACCATATTGCTTTTTGGGTGGAACTCCAAAACATAACTTTTGACTACATATGTTGTAATGATGGCACAATATCCCCTTTAATATATTATTATTCTCAAAACACATAAAATATTTTGAAGCAGTCTTTTTGTGTATGGGGCAGTGTTTTCTGTCCGGGACAGATATTAGAAGATACACTAACACATGAAACATTAAGGAAATATTTTTGCTTTTACATGTTTTCTCTCAACTTATTTTCTATTGCCTACCAAGTCCCAGGATTTATGTTAATATTCTTTGCAATTAGATATATGTCCACCCCTGGTTTGTAGCAATACTGACAGGTTTTGATATAAAATAGTTTTAGTTGCTTATTTTAGCGTTTAAGTTTTCATTTTCATAATCGCTTGTTTATTTTCCATTAACTAACTAATGAAGGTTTTAAAAAGTGTATGAAAATCTGTAAGATGCAAATGTCTTCACAATGGTTCCAAAGTATGCATCATTTAACTCCAAAAGAAATTAAATATTATTTTGATAGGTACATTTATCAAACATCTTATATGATGGCAATCATTTTTTAATTTTGGGCAAGGAAGGACCTCACATCTTTCTACAAAGTATAAATCTCTCCATGTCTAAACAAAGCTCAAATTAATTTGTTATTTATCTTTTTTTTTTAATTTTTTTTGTAAGGCTCAGTGGTAATAGATTAATCAAGTTGCCATGAAAATGATGGACTTATTTTCAAACGTTTATACCTATGATGATCATAATAAGTAGCATATTGATATTCTCACTTTCTTCTTCTTATAATTTATTGATAATTTTAAGTAATTTGATAGGTTTATAATTTTACGTAAATTAATTTTCAGCTAGTCTAGATAGGAGTAAATGATGTTTTGTTTATTACAAATTTATAAATTATCTTCAAACCTTTTTCTATTCTGCATAAAACATAACTTTCTACCCTACTCAAATTAAATATATTGCAGCACTACAGGGACAATTAAACTATGGGATTGATAGACAATATCTTTCCCTAGCTGATGCATGTAAAATGAATTAACTGGTGACCAAATACAATGTAAACTTACTAGAAAGTAAGTGCTCCTGGATGTTTGCATCAGTGCAACATTTAAAGCATTCCATAGTGTGAATGAATTTGAAAGTTGACTCAAATACCTTGTCATTGATGGCAGCCATATACCTTTTATGACAGTACAAACTGAATTTTTGTCGTACTTCATCTAAAAAGCTTCACATTCTTTAAATTTGTGAGATTTAAAATGACCAATGGAACCATAAATATTTAATAGTATGAAGAAAGAATATGCTTAAAGTTTTTAAAAATGCACCTGTTATTCTCCAAGAGTTTATTGCATAATTATTTGGCTATCATTTGATAAAAGTCACTGTTTGATATGAAGAATTATTGAAATTGTTAAGTGATATAGTTGGGTGTAATCTGCAAAATACAAAAATTTTATCACCAAACACTTTAAACAAACATCATCCAATGGTATCCTGTGTGACAAGAATCTCTCTTGAATGAATAATCTTTCTGCCATCACCTGCTTGTGAAAGTGCTGCTCATATCCACGATAGGTGCTCTGTAGCCTGGCAGATGGCAGCTTAGCCGTCTAGCGCACTTCAAAATCAAATTTCATCTAATTAGTGTTGTTTGGTGTTGGTTAGCGAGCTTAGGAGTTGTAGATAAAACTAGAAAATAATAATGGCATCATTTCAGGGATTTGAAAGAAAGCAAGGACTGCTCCCAATTGTTCTGTGCAAAAGTATCCAAAGAAAGGTTTGTCAACTAAAAATGTAGGACTGTTGACCTTATTATTAAGTCTTGAACCATTTTTTTGTAAAGGAAAGCAAAAAACTGTGCATCTTTTCTTCCAAATCTAAGTTGACAAGAAAGTGTGCAATGTTTTCAAACTTCTGAGAAATATTAAGAATCATTGACATTACTTGATTGCGGCACAACTGATTGTTTATTTTTTTGCTTTTGATTTTGTTTTTTTTTTAATTTTTGAAACTCTTGTTACAGTTTTTGTTTGTGTAATCATGATTTTAATTTTTAAGTTGTGTTTTATTTTGAAAACAATCAATGACATCTTTTTATGGAAATTGAATTGAAGTTTTTCATTATCTGTTGAAAATTGCTAAAACAATTATATACATCAAGCAGATCCATTGTTAGGGGTATTGTTTCATATAGGAAAACTGTTTAAATTTACAACTTGGAAACAAAATGCTTTTTTTCACCTTTTTTTTATAAAAATTAGTTTATAATTTTTTTAATTGGCCTATTGCACTCAAGGTTTCATTACATGTAGATAAAACTGACATCAATGGATAACTGGATTGATGATCTCCCAGTGTGCATTAAATCTGGAGTTGGATTTCAAGCAAACCAAAGATACCGACAAGGAGGGGGAAGAAGAGAATTCCATGAGCTAGAAGACAGAAACTTCAACTTAAGGCTCCCAAACTCAAATGTTGGTGTCTATGCAGTGTTTGACGGGCACGAGGGGGCTGCTGTTGCTAATTATGCTTCACAAAGGGTGCCGGCAGAGCTATTGCTTGACAAAGAATTAGAAGGTATGTCTTTGTTTAATGATTGTAATTAAGTTTCTCAGTCATGGTATTAAGAGATAAGTTAAACGTAAATGACACATCTTTAAATAGAGGGTGCTATCTCTTCGATTAGTATAGCTATTGGGAGAGTTCTCTCCTGTAAGAAATTCCCTCTATTCAATTAATCTTATTTCTTTCATGTTATTGGCTAAAGTAATGTAATAATTTCCTGTATTGTTTTTTTTATAATTTCTGTATTGTTATCTTATATTTTTGTAGTTTAATCGTTTGTGCGTGTTTTATAGTTATTATGAAAGATTTTATGTAGAGCGGAATTTTAAAATACAAACTGAACTGGACTGAACTGAAAAGGCAGGATTAGAAAAATGCAAAAAAATAGATGATGATATTAGATACAACCAGCCTAGCGTTGGAACTGGGGATATTTAGGCCATCAAGAGATCAGATATGTCCATGATGTTATTGGCAAAAAACGGTTTTTAAAACCTCGGCAAAATGTTGATTGCGCAAGTCCAATTGCGACTGCGTAAAAGCATTTGAGGATAGTGACCATTTTATCCTGCACTGCCCTTTGTATGAATTTTCGGTTAACTCAAAAAACATTCTTGAGTTCAAAGTTTCGGATATGGACTTTATATCACTTTGTAATCTACTTCTTTTCGCGAGACCATCTTAAATGTGAGTAAGCTAAATAAGAGCCAATTGTGAACGAAGTACCAGTAATTTAAATGCAACAACATGTCTCAGCACATATAACCAAATAATTTCTTAATTTCTTTTGGCATCTTATACCTTCAATTACGATTTGATAAGCACAGTTGAATTTAACAAGTATTACTTATAGTCTTCTATTTAGATCTAATGGAGAAAGAATTGGAAAAAATAACCAATACTGCGCTACTGGTACAATTCCTCATGTTCCAGTGTCCAGTATCAGTGGTGGATCTAGAAAATTAGAGGGGGGGGTTCTAGATTTAGATATTCTTCAATAGTGTGGTGAAGAGTTTCGGGAAGGACCGTATGTTATGGACTGGGGGGGTCTATGGGTACCCTAAGGTCCAAGGTCGGGTCCTGGGGTCCAGGGGGCAGAGCCCCCGAAAGCTTCAGAGATTTCACATTTTCCGGGGCCTGAAAATGGCCAAGGATCGTACAATTTTCTTTCCGTATTGCATTAAAACGCAAGAAATACAACAATTTGGCTCTCTGAGTCTTAAAATGCTATCAAAAAAAATTATAAAATGGCAAGGGGGGTATCTGGAAACCAGGAACCTCCCCCCCTAAATCCGCCCCTGAGTATAATCAACTGCTTGCATTAACCGTCTCTACCTGTCTTTCCAGGGTAGGGGGTATTGCAACCAAACATCAATAGACTCCAATAAATTTCAACCAAAAGCAGGACTAAGTCCTGACTGAAACAAATTTTTTCTTTTATGTGAGAACTGAATGAAGCTGATTAACCCCCTATTTTGAGCCCCCTCTTTAAGAAACGCCTTTATTAGAAATGAAATCATTTGATAAAGCTACAGGGGCTTTCGCAGGACGTTATGCATCATAGCTGTAGTCACAGTTTGTCATTTTTTGGCATGTGCGAGCCAAAGCCATTGTTCTGCTCATACGCCACGATTATCTTAAGTATAAAAGGCTCGAATTTAGACCTTTCATTTGATTTTTTAGGTTTGACGAATGTTGAGATGGAAGAAGTCCTATGCAATGCTTACAGAAGCGTCGAGAGTGCATACTTTGCGACTATTGATGAAGCGCTTGTCAAAAGGACCAATTTACAAATACAGATACCAGATGTAAGCGCGCTTTAAGTTCCTTATAGAGGGTAGTAACTTCACGGATTTGAGAAAGGGTGCTATTGATTTCATTAATTTATTATGCCTTCATTCAACTAGTTTCCCCAAGTTATCCCCTCAAATAATCAACTAATTCCGCTGTATGAAAACTGTATTATCACCAAAGAAAAGTGACTATAAAAGGTCTTGTAAATGAAAGATGAATAATGGATAATGCATTGGTGAAGAGATTATGAATTTTTGATCAGAAGATAATCCGAGCCCTGTTATAGATAGTTTTGTTCATGTAGCGTTCCCATACGATGGGTTT
Organism: Catostylus mosaicus; assembly: GCA_964019065.1. Taxonomy (NCBI): domain Eukaryota; kingdom Metazoa; phylum Cnidaria; class Scyphozoa; order Rhizostomeae; family Catostylidae; genus Catostylus; species Catostylus mosaicus. The sequence continues at coordinate 2,863,188 of OZ025191.1, forward strand.
TACCACTAGGGAATTCCTGAGAACATGGAATCTGCCAATTTCACATAGACAATATTTTAATACTTTCCCAGACTGGTTGCAAAGTTATCATAAATAGCTAAGTTTTTAACGTTTCGAAAGCACCTGCCCCTTAATATATAAGCCTTAAATACAACCAAGGAATTCACGCACTAACGTAGTAGTAATAGAAACAGTTTGCAAAATGCATGTTTATTTAATTCATGGGGGGGGGGTATCTTCAGGGGTAAAGGTGTTAGAGACGTGCCATTTTGGGAAGAAAATTGGGGCCATAATTCCATGTCACGTTTTGCATGAATGAGACCTATAATTCCGTGTCACTGCCAGAAAAATACAGAGTCACAATTTAAAAAGGCATGATGTAGTTTATAAAGATGCATCGGATTGTTTCAAGTTTATACATATGATGATTCCAAATTCCAAACTTTCATATTTCCAAAAAAGTACCCCTAAAAATGGCACGTCCCTGCTACCATATACTTGTTATGTCCCCCCCCCCCTCGAGATTAAATTGTATTTGTTTCTAATTTTCTTTCCAAATACCTCTTCTAATGTGTATTCATGTGTTTTGTGGTAGGGGTTGACATCTTATCAAACATACCAGAAATACCCTAGCCTTGTACACAGGCTACAAGAGCTCGACGTAGAAATCCAAGGTGGGACATCAGCAGTGGTTGCGATTGTCCGAAACAATGCACTTTACGTCTCAAATGTCGGTGATTCAAGAGCTCTGTTGTGCATCAGAGACAAAAAGGGAGGATATCATGTGCAACAAGTAAGCAATGTTTTGAATACAGTCAGGGCTTTTTATCTCTTACTATTGCGGGTAGAAAGTGATTCCAGCTATTGATGAAAACCAGGGACTTAACAAAGTCCCCGCTCTAGAATTATCTTATTAGTATATAGCAAAGTCTACAGTTACCTACATACATTTTTCTATATCTGCCTCTACCAGAGAATAAATAACACGCAGAACAGTTGTGGTACACAACAAATTTTTAGCCCGACACTCATTCTGAGTCTTTCTCGAGGGAGTTAAGTCGATGTATTTGTTAGTTTTGGTAAACTGGTCATCCATATAGATTACTGCAAGTTAGAGCAACAGAAAGAACTGGAGCGTAGAAACTCAACTCAAAAAGCGTTTGCCGAATGAAACACCGTATATCGCCATTAAATGTTCTATATGAGGTAACAGGAAATGTATTTAGGCCCATATTCAAGGGACAAAATCTAGAATGTATCCCTTTATTGTAGCTAACAGATGATCATACTATCCACAATGAAAAAGAACTGCAGCGACTTGCAAACATTGGTTTAGATATCGTTGCCCTTCAGAACAGCGGTGGTGTCGCTAATTTGGAAACAACAAGGAGCTTAGGCGATTTCCGTGTCAAAGGTGGCTACAAGGAATATGAGGTTTTACGGTATGTTTTTGGAGAAATCTACTCGAAAGTTTATGAATTTTTAACAAGATAACTTCTTATTTCATATCATGTCTACCTGATCATTATTACTCAAGGCGTAAATTTGGGAAGGAAAAGTAAGATTTTGCAAGGTGAATCTCTATAATGTGATAATATATGAACGCTGAAGGGAAATTTTCTCTGCACAGACAGTTTCGCAGATTTGAAAACTAGCCTAATGCGACTATGCTTAACATCGATAAGGAAAATTTTGCCCACTTTCACCGACTCCCTTTCCGAAATCGCAAAAAACGACATGTTTCTTTGTGTAAGACCGTTATGCTACTTGAACCCACCTCCCCCATCTCTCTACGTACCTATGTTTGGATGGCCCCAATATCATTTTTGTCTTTACTATTTTTTACAACCTATTTAATGGTAAGGGCGACGACCACTAGAGGCATCTTCATTTCCTTATTTCATATCATCATTGCCAAAAAATAAAGAAGTGAAGATTCTTCTATTTTTGTCGTCCTTATCATTAATCTTTCTACTGACTGAGCTTTCAAAGATCTGAATCAATTTCTATGACTATCAGCTGATTTTTTACTTTCTACAACCTATATAATCACGGGTCATTCTTGTCAAATTGTAATCCTGTACTACTTTTTGCAAGTATTTCGAGACTTTCTTTAAAGAATCTGACAAGCAGTTTTTGCACTGTGATATTTCAGTCATTTTACATTTTGACATAAACATACTTTTCAATGTTGTTTTTGTATTTAAGACCAGCAATAAGCGAGCCAGTTGTTGCTGAACCTTACATTAGTGGAAAGATCGATATTGATGATACATTTTATTTCTTGGCTTTGTTTACACGAGGTTTCTATAAAGCAGTCGAAGAAATAAGTGGACCAGAGGAGGTAATCGATGATTTTAGTATATTAAATTCAGAATGTGTTAGCATCACTTTGAAATTGCACAAAAATCGAAGGCATTATTTAGCATACTGGGGCATTCTAGCCAGTTGCGGACACTTGGCTAAATATTTGGGGGGCAAACCTATTGTTTTGGTAGGATGACATCACACATTTCCATTGATTTAGAGCAAAAGACTATTGTCTTCCAAAATATTGGGGGACCATCGCCCCCTCGCCCCCCAAGTGTCCGCCACTGATACTAGCATAATATACCATGCTAGCAACCATTCTTACATCTGCAGTCCTTTTAGTATGAAAGCTTCGCATGATGTGCTCAAATGAAGCGGAAATAGATAACCAGTTGCAAAATGGTTTAACATTTTTTGGTACAAAACAATTATTTAGCAATTGCATTAGTTTCGTAAAGATGATAGAGAGCGGGTATCTGAAATACTATCTTACTCTAGAACTTTTAGATGAACAGAAAACTTTTACATCTTTTGTTAGTTGAAGACAGTTAATCTTATGTGAACTTTCAAGGTGGGGGATGTTGTGGGCTTTTAAAAACTCTGCAAAAACTGAATAACATTTTCTTGTTGTTTTCATCTTGCTGATGTTTTGTTCTTCCATCTTACTACAGGCAAATAGAATGATAGTGTCGCATATAGTTTGTGAAATAAACGAACAGTCAACAGCTGAAGCCGTTGCGCAGACAGTCGTGAACAAAATCTGCAGAGATCACCAAGATCAGTTTATTGAATCAAATGGAAAGATTTGTAAAGAACGAGAAGACATGACGCTGTTGGTTCGGCTGTTTTCGGCTAATTTGCGTAAGAAGTCGACGCCAGTTACCCCACCGATGTCTGTATCGGTGAGCTCAAACTTGCATTTGGGCAGCAGGAAGTCACCAGATGTTATTCCTGTCTCCATACCTTTTGATGAAAGTCCCAAGAAGTCAGAAATGATCCAAGCCAAGTTGCCAAAGTTAGTGATACCAAGTCAAAAGCTGCGGCTTGGAACTACCCAGTCATCATCGCAGCCAAATTCTAGAGTGAGCACTCCAGTCACCTTAATGAGGACGGCAGCGACACCCCCTGTAGCATTCTATCGCAATCTATCACAAGTTTCTGAAGGGAGCAAAATATCAACTCCAACATCACCCACTAACAGTACATCAACAACTTCATCCCTAACATGGCAATCACCAGCTTCAACATCTCCTCGAAGCGCGTCGCCCTGGGCAAAAACTGTCAAAGCTGTGCCTGGTCCTTTAACTGTAGAAGTTGAGAACAGCCAGTCTTCAGATGCAGATGAAGGAAGTGATATGCTTGTAGTAGCAGAGAAAACCCTAAATGCTCTAAAATTGGAGTCATTAGAAGATGGAGACGATGGGAACGAGACAGTTGAAGAGGAGGACGAAGAGGAGGAGCCCGAAGAAGCTGAAGAAGCACCACCTAGTGATGGCAAAGTTGATCCATACATTGACTTTACTGAGTTTATAAAAAAGATTAATGAAGCAGGTGGTGAGGAAGTAGTTTTTGCAGAGTTTATGCATCCATGATTTATTTATAGTGTACAATTTTCGCAAAGTTAAAAGGGTTTGTGTGCTGCTAAGATAAAAACGATTTAAATCTGCTCTTTAATTGAACCCTGCGCAAATGTTTTGCGTTTCACTAGATCACAAACATAATAAGCTGCGGCAAAATTTAGTGAAAGCATGCATGTAAGCGACCATAATAAAATGGGCGATTTTAACACATTTTGATCAATACTGTGTTGCCATCATAAACTTGTACATATTTTGTTTTACTGCAAAAAAACCTTCTGGCTTACAAAACCTTTTAACGCGCCGGAATATCTTAACATCACTGTTCAATTGCATTGCCGGGGTCTTACTATAGATCGAACTGTCTGTTTCCTATCCTGCAGGCGAGACCTGTGATGAAACAGAGGCCCGTCGCTACGTCAACTCAAATACTACGGGTAACGCATGTAAATCAGAATGAGCCTCTATTCGGTGATTTTCCTTTGTTTTGAAACAGGGCAGACGATGCCTTGCAGGGTTAATGTGGATTAATCTCCACAGTATTTTCCCAACTTTCCAAACTTCATTTCAATTTAATCAACTTTGGTTTTGGGGCTTGAAGTAGCCCACATTTGTTTTGGTATTCAAGTATCTAGGCCGAGATTGCCCCGACTGTTTGCATTTCTGCAGCGAATTACAAAATAGATATTAAATTTCAAGATTATTAGATATTAATCAGCTATCTACATTGCTTTAAAATTTGGATTTTTTTTTTAAGGACTTTTTGCAGAAATTTAACACTGTTCTTGGACAACATTATTTTATACCAATAGCCATTTCAAATACCAATGTATTAACTGCGACTCCTTGACCACCTTAACCATGAGACTTAAAATTTTAAATGTTTGTACGACCTAATTGTGTCAATCATTATTTATACTCATTTCATTAGTAATTTTTCTGCCTGTGGCTTTTTTCGCAACCCCTGTGCATGCATCGCAAAAAAGATTTAAAATTTATAAACTTTTCAAAAACAATAACATTGTATTCAAAAGAGCGTTTCCCAGATTCTGAAGGGCGTGGCCGTAACCCATCATTAACTTTGCGGAAGCTGGCGCCGCCACTGATTAAACTCTTTGAAGCTCAAATCTTGAGCATGCGTTTATATTGCCTTTCACACAAATGCCCTAGGGACGGCGAACGATGAGGGGGTCACAGAGAAAGTTTGTCATCCCTTCTCAAACAAAAAAGCAAAATTGTTATTTATGCTATTTTACCCATCAAAATATAACTATTATGATAACTGGATTTCATGTTGACATCTTTTGAAAAATTCAAATTGTTCTTTTTTCTAAGATTATGAAAACCTTATAAACAGCTGATAAAGGGGGGGGGGAATGGGTTACCTTCACCATACGCGTAAGAAGAAGGTTGCCTTGCGATAGTTTCCATAAATAACATTTATATCGCTCTACTAGTTGCAGAATGCACGGTAGAATTAATTTAGACTATATTGCCTTCTCTAACAAACTTTCAAAAGTGTATCTAGAAATTTGAAGGGGGGTTTCAAATTCAGATATTCTTTGGGGTGAAGAGTTTGGGGAAGACCGTAGCTTGTCGACAGAGGGGTCTGGGAGCATCGTAAGGCCACAGCAGTTCCAGCGTTGGGCTTAGGTTGGGTCAAGGGGTCAAAGCCCCCGCAAGCTCCTGAGATTTCGCACTGTCTGAGGCCTAAAAATGTCATAGGATCCTACAATTTCCTTTCCGTATCGCATCGAAACACAAGAAATACAATAAATTGTCTATCTGATTCTCAGACTTCTATGGAAAAGAATATTAAAATTGAAAGGGGGTTTCTGGAAAATAAGAAGCCCCTTAAATCAACCCGTGACTTTGGAGTACTTTTTAATGCGTCAGCTGGGATGAACAAAGCAAAATATCCTTTACCATTCCTGGAAACGAGAAGATACGTTCATTGACAGCTGGCTTGCCACTAGGTACAATATTGAGTTTTATGCAAGAAATGGATTCCGTTTCTTGAAGTGAACAAACATCAATATCCAGCCATAAACCGTAAAACTTTCCCGTAGATATGAACACAACGAATTTTTAGTTGGCAATAACGCATTTTTATTTTTAATTGCTCAGAACTGTTGATAAAGTAACATTACCATATCCTTCTCTTCCAAAAGAGTGGAGGGGGGGGGGCGATTGCTGCTTTCGGTCACAGCAACGATTTGATGTCCAAGATAAGCCAAAACACACTAGGTTCCAAAACTTTCCGCTTGGCAACCTACAGACCCCCTTTCATCTCTTTCTTTGCTGCCTTTACCTCACAAAGAAATGGTCAGGTTATGCTGGTTAGAAGTTGAAAATTGTGCATCACCCATAACTTCACTGTATTGGTAATCACTTAAGGCACTGATTGAAAACAGCTCTATTCACAAAATCCACCATTCAAATTGTGCTTGAATGCAGCATGGCATTCAAGTTATCAAAACTTGCCTAATCCCTCCACTATAAAAAAACACCATGGCCAGTACCATTTTAGGCACCGAGCTATAAGCTGTCCTAATGTAGAAAATTTTAATGATAAATAATGAACAATATTATTCTTCAATCACCATTACCATGTTCCAGGAACTGGCAGCAACTGTTTATTCCCTATTGATGATTCCATCTGCATCATGTATCTTCATCCTGCTTATTTCTAGCAGTGACATAGCAGAAGGGGGCAGGGGAGGGGTACAGCCACCACCAGGCTGCCACAAGTGTTTGTCGGAATTATTGAGGAATATTTTCAGGTGACACCACTGCACCAAAACATCGCAGCTATGCCACCGGGTTCTTATTACATATCATTATACATTTTCCAATCTCCCCAAAACCTACCTTTCAACCTTTACTAAGATTCCAATTATCAAAGTCCCCCAACATATAATGTTAGTTTCTTTCTCTGCAGATATAACTTGCACAATTGTTGTATTTTCATTCAACTCCTTTGATAAAAAAATCTTTCTGTCCACATTAAGTTTGCATTCAACCCTTACATTACATTGTAATAATGATTATAAGATTAGGCTTTGTAAGTAGTCAATATTAATAATTCTTTTTTCCCATCAGCTTGCTGTTTTTAAAAACATATTCTTATTTGAGCACAAAAGCCCAGTTGCTATTTTAACCAACCTTGCAATTTTCTGATAAACCCAGTTTAAATTTTTTTGACCTCAGCTACTCTTCAAATCCTTCACATCTATAGCAGTCAAGAGCCCTTTCACAACAAATCATGCCACCTATGACATCTGACACAAGACTCTTGCAAAATGAAAACCAGAAACAACCAGGAAATCTAGACACAATGCATGATATCTTAAGACAGCAGGAGACAGAGCAAATGGGGATTTTTGATAAACAAAATCTAAATTTTGAAGCAGCAGATCAGGACTTTTGATCAGCCAAATCAGGATTTTTTGATCAGCTGGACCATGATTTTTGATAAACCAAATCTAAATTTTGATGCAGCAGATCAGGACTTTTGATCTGCCAAATCAGGGTTTTTGATCAGCAAGATCAGGATTTTCAATCAGCCCAATCAGGACCATGGTTTTTGATAAACCAAATCTAAATTTTGATGCAGCAGATCAGGACTTCTGATCAGCCAAATCAGGATTTTTTGACCAGCAGGATCATGATTTTTAATCAGCCAAATCAGGAGTTTTTGATCAGCAGGATCAGGATTTTTAACCAGACCAATCAGGATTTTTGATCAGCTGGACCATGATTTTTGATAAACCAAATCTAAATTTTGAAGCAGCAGATCGGGACTTTTGATCAGCCAAATCAGGATTTTTTGATCAGCTGGACCATGATTTTTGATAAACCAAATCTAAATTTTGATGCAGCAGATCAGGACTTTTGATCTGCCAAATCAGGGTTTTTGATCAGCAAGATCAGGATTTTCAATCAGCCCAATCAGGACCATGGTTTTTGATAAACCAAATCTAAATTTTGATGCAGCAGATCAGGACTTCTGATCAGCCAAATCAGGATTTTTTGACCAGCAGGATCATGATTTTTAATCAGCCAAATCAGGAGTTTTTGATCAGCAGGATCAGGATTTTTAACCAGACCAATCAGGATTTTTGATCAGCTGGACCATGATTTTTGATAAACCAAATCTAAATTTTGAAGCAGCAGATCGGGACTTTTGATCAGCCAAATCAGGATTTTTTGATCAGCAGGATCAGGAATTTTAATCAGCAAAATCAGGATTTTGATCAACCAAATCAGGATTTTTGAGCAGCATAATCAGCCTTTCTGCAACATGCTTCATGTTACAGCTGGTATCATGTTGGAGAAGCAAGAAGCTCAAATAGCAGCAACCTAATAGAAATCTGCATGCTGGAACAACAGCTAAGGTACCACCCCATGCAGAGATGGTGCCCAATCTTTTGTTTAAACCAAGAAACTATCTAGTACCCTCTGATTGAGGGGCAACAGGAACTCGCATACACAGCACAGCATAATTAATCTGCTACCTTGCGGATCAGCTGAGAACAGCATACACCATATCTAGCAGACTGAAATGGGAAAAATCATTTCACTACAATGCAGAAATACAACAGGAAGTAATAACACATCCATAATCAATCAAATTAGACTTGCAATGTAAAAGTTAAAAACAAAACCCTTTGAAGTTTGAATCATCTGCAACATCATTGGAATGACTCCTTCACAAAATGCTCTCAAAATATGCTTGTTAAACTCAGGCCAATTTTCAATCATCAAAACTTGACTATCTTTCCATCAGAACGAAATTTCTGATTCTATAATTTCCTGCCCACTTACATATCCTTAAGTTTTACCCATTGCACAAAATATTTAGTTTGCTTTATAAATCATATATAATCAATATTTCAACTTATTTTTGCTTGAGATAATTACAAAAGTAGATCAAAATGGCTCTCAATATATTTTTAATATTTACTGAAAACAGCAGGATGATCACTAGAGCTAATGTGAGATTCCAATTTTAATACAAATAAGATCCTGAAATGAGTAAGGTATAGACCCCCTAACTATCAACAGCATTCAGTTTATGCTTCAGTCAAACAAATGCATGTAACAACAACTAAATAATCTGCCCTGGAAAAAAACAAATAAATCAAAAATCACTCATCTTTCACTCAGTTTAAGAGAGACCAAATCAATACGTGGTTTGCATCAGTCTGGACTATTTTACAATATGCATTTCAATTTTGAAACTTTGGGTACTACATATCATGAAAAAATTTTCATCAGTGTTTCATTGAAAATCAACGCTGTTTTGTTAAATGCACTTGTAAAATAGTCAACAAGACTGATGTGCCTAAATCTCCAATTAACTGGAACTATCCACTGGTTCAAATTGACCTCCAATCTAGACTCATTTTGATATCCAGGTGCCTTTAGATAGTAAAGAACAAAATTCCTAGCATCTTTAAACAGCAAACGCTGACCAAACTAACGCTCTCTTGGTGACCGGCTTTTGCTGTGTGGAGATCTGCTCTTAGATCTTGACTGACGAGTGTAAGATGATCTTTTTGGTGATGATGACCTTCTTCTTGGAGAATATCGTGGAGACTTGGATTTGGACCTGCTTCTTCTGGTGTATGACCTTGATCTTGACCGTGATCTTGAGCGCGAATAGGATCTTCGTCTAGAACACAAATAGTGAAATGCAAGAGTATAAATAGTGAAAAATGAATAAAGAAGACCTATTTTTACACTCTGTGATGCTATGCACCGTCATTGTATAGAGGGGAAGAGGAAAAGAATGCCATTTAAAAAAGTGCATGATGTTCTAACACTACTGGTTGGCATTATAGGCCTAGTGTAGGGTTTGGACTTCGCTCTTACCTATCCATTACATGAAAAAGACAAAGAAGACTGCAGTCACAAATAAAGCAGTAAATAAGCTGGTAGACGCTTACCCGTACCGGTCTCTTCGATCTGAGCGGCTGTCTCGGTAACTTCGTCGAGGCGGTGAGCGATCATATCTGCCTCCACCACCGCCGCCATACGGTCTTCTTCCACGCGGCGCCACATTTTCAGTTGGTCGGTCGTACTTTGCAAGCGTTACCCTGATCTGTCTGCCATCAATTACCGTTCCATCTAAACCATCAATCGCATCTTCCGCGTCCCGTTTCTCGTAGTACCGTACAAATGCGAAGCCTCTCGACTCCCTGCGATGTCGATCTCTTGGAATGTATATATCTCCAAGGTCGCCATATTTGCTGAAATATCGATCGAGGTCATCCATGGTTGTTCGATAAGTTAAATTATCTACTTTGAGACTGGTCATGCCAGCTATGTTTGGGGGTCCTCTTGATCCATCAAATCGACTCATTATGCCTTCAATTCTGTTATAATCTTTGTATGTTCGTCGTTGCCTGCTCCTTCCCGATAACAGCCATGAAAAATTAGTTTTCCACGCCGTTTCTCATTCTCCAATGGCATGGATGACTGGTGTCACGTGAAAAAATCAACCAATCATTCAATCTCAATTAAGTCATATGATCTATTTTCACCATGAAGAATAACCGGAAAAGAAACAGACAAAGCTGCCATAAACAATATTGACCAAAGGTTGCTGTTTAGTGTTAATATTAAATCATCAAAAGGCCAATTTCTTGCATAGGCCCATAAAAACCAGTGAAAAACTCGTCAGGACTGCACCGTAACTCAAAACTCAAACATTTATTTGAATATTATATCATAGCTGTAACAATGCTTGAGCAAAACGAGATTTTAATAATAATAATAATACGATATTTATCCAGGTCACCAGATTCAGCTTAAAGAAGCTGCTATCAGTCTGGGACCTGTTAAAAGCAAAAGTAAAATATATACATGAATTCAGAAAATAACTAAAACTTATCCTTAATATATTATCTATGAGTTAAAATGTCCATCTAACTTAACTTTAAAACGCAGCAATGATTATGTAATTTGTTACACAATTAACATAATGTTATGATAAAAGAAAGGCTGCAGGTCATAATTATCTATAATTCCTTTGAGGAACATCGCTATCTTTTTTCGTTGTTTTTATGATACAAAGACCCGTTTGGAAATAGTTTCTCTTCATATGCCAGGTCCTATCTTGGACTGGTCTCACTTTTATAACGAGGTTACGCTTTAATGGTAGACACCCAAAGAGTTGTGGTGATATGGCCTATCAATTTATTTTATCCGCTATCAACTGCTGTTAAAGAGAAGAACTATATTTTACCGCGCATTATTATACACAATGTTCAGAGAAATCATTCTTTCAATATTTGAACCGGGCGTTAATCGATCAACAAAGTTCTTCACCTATGGAGTTTTCATATCCTTGATACTGGTGTTGCTAGCGCTATTGTTGGCTGTTGGGTTCAATATCCATCTAGTTTTTCTTCTAATTTTGTCCATCCTGCTTCTACTGGCAATAATTTGGTAAGAGTTTTGCTAATTTTCTATCCTTTCTACATCCGTAAATGTTGACCTCTCCTCGATAAGTTCACCTATTGATCATACAAAATTTTGACTACTTGTGATTATTAGATTTAGTTCTTCAAACTCAGCATTAATTGTAGCGTCTTGTAACTTATACATGTATGAAATTTATATTTTGTATGTTGGGGAATTTTAAAAATGAAAATGAAATGAAATGAAATGAAAGGTAGACAATATTAGCAGGTCAAACAGCCATCCTGTTCTCAACAATAATTTCGTTTGCCAACGGCCAAATGTAACGTATGTTTCACTTGGTGATTGATGAGGATACAATATAAGACTATAAAAACCTCTTTTTATTTTCATTTACATACGAGATGGATCTTTTCGAAAATGCTCAATATTCCAGCCCCCCCCCCCATAATCTAAATCTTAGAAATCCTATGTGGGTTTATGCAGTTTTACTCTAGTTTTTCTGTTCTAATCTCTTCTAAACTCAATTTTTAATTTTCATTGCATTTCAGTTACCTAAACTTGTATTAAAATCAGATTTCTTCTTTTGCAAAGGTTTGTAGAAGAGGTTCAACGGATAGAGAGCCAGAAAGAAAATGAAAAGAAAAAGGAAAATTGACTGATTCATCAAGACACTACTAGAACAAAATTATAAATACAAATTCTGTATTTGAAATTATGAATTTGGTTCTGTCCTCTTGGATTAAAGGACCTGACTATTTCCCAATTGGTGGCATCTCCTCTTGAAAGCTGTACTAGCATTGCCCCCAAAACAGGTTTTGCTACAGTTTGTTAACTGTAAACATATGAATATGAACATGGCCTAAAATTTGGTTTTCTGTTGGTCAAGTCTTTATCCCAAAGTTTGTCATAAAATCCACACCTGCTTTTATTACTCATGAAAGTCTGTTTAGATTGGACTTGATTGCGTGCTCTAACTGGACTAAACCAATTGGGGTTAAGAAAATCTGAGAACTGACCACTCTTAAAATTACATTAATGAAGAAAATTCAAATCTTCACAGGGTTAAATTGAGGACAAGCTTTTTATATTCACTGCTAGTTTCAGTATTTCAAATTAAAAATTGACAGGAAGCTTTTATTTTTACTGAAATTATTCAACAATAGGTAACATCACTTGAGAATTTGTAGATTTCATTTTGATAAATATATCAGTTTTTTATGAACTTGGTTTTACCTTGCTGGGTAATTATTTCTATAATGAATAGATTGGTAGATGCTGCAAATTGTATTGAAAATGATGAAAAAAAATCAACATTTGGCTCATATAGGTCCTTTTTAAAGGAAGTCTTATTTTGATTCAATTTGGCCTTGTTACTATCTGTTATTACCAGCTGTCCAAGTCAAACTAAAGACACCTCTTGATATTGGTGAATGTTTGTTTTCTGTGATGTGCTTGCAAAGGCAGAAATTTGACTGTTGATTGTTAGTCATTTCTTTGCACATAATTGCTAGAAACCCATTATGCAACAGCAACACTTTGTCAAAAACAAAACCAATTCCCTCTATCTTAGAGGCTTCGTTTAGGGGTGAACAATAGGCTAAAATATTGCACCTGCTGTTATCTTTGTCAGATGTTGCTTCTAAATCTAGCCACTCTAGGTAAAGACCCCAGATGAAGGAAATTGGGAAAGAAATCTGGTAAACAAGGTGCAACCTAGCAAGCCAGTTTATCAAGACCATTCCCTCTTCCGGACATAACGACAGGTCTAACGGGATCCAAACAGATCGGGCCCAAACGAGTACACCTTTTTGTCTCTCATAATCTTGACACGGATAGCAGATCGAAATTAGATTGGGTAGGGACGCTCTATCGTGAAAAGAAGGCCTACCGGTGCCAGCTTGGGAACAAACCGAAACAGACCTGCTGTTGTGTGCACGAGGTTTCAATTTACATAGCCCGTCTTTGAAATGAATGAATGATGAACATCATACCAAGCTTGTTTTGCAAAAAAGTGCCATTTTCGCAACAGAAGGATGTAAATCCGACTTTCGACCTCCCATAAAAGATAGCATTAGGTCAAATTGATAAAAATTGTGGTCTATTCAAAATTTACATTGCTCGTTTAATGGGATAGAAAAAAGGCGTTTTCGCTTTGCATTTCGTAACATTAAGCCAAGCTAAGCACATTAAAATGTTCAAGATTTCTTCAAATTAGAACAACTAGCCATTCAACAATAAATTATTAAACTCGTATTTAATTTCATTTAGAATCCACCAGCCTCTCAATACTGTGACTCAAATCGTATAATCCTTAAAAGCAAACGTTTTACTGAAGCAACAAAAATTGAGGTGGATTGAGCAATCGCACGGGAAAACAATGCAATCTGAGCTTTTGAGTGCAGGTATTGCAACGGCCTGAAATAAAATATTTATAATTATGAGTCTGAATATAGCAAGGAAAGATGTTCAAACTGTGCGATTTGCGTATTTAAAGTAGGAATTTCATCAGTTTGAGATGAAATATTCATAAGTGTGTTTGAACATCCGCTTTTTCTCAAACTAATCGATCTCTATTGGTATGTAGAAAGCCCTAAAATATGTTGATTATTCAATCTTATTATAAATTAATTATTTTGTCCATTTAATTATTAAGCCATTTTGTTTTTACTCATTCATTCACCTTTCCATTCATCATTCCATTCATTCTCTTATGACATGACCGATTAGTCAGATTATTCTCTCAAACGTCATTTATTTAGCCCATCTTTGGTCGTTTATCCGTTTATAAATTTGATTTTACATTAATTCATCATTTTAATAGATTATTGACTTACTGAATTGTTCGTTAATTCATATACTTATTTATTAATTCATGATTTTCATTCATCCACTAACAATTTATTCGTTCATTCATTCTTTTGCCCACTTTATGCAACCCATACATTGACGAATCAATTATCATTCATTTGCTGTACATTTATTTAATCACTTCTTTGTTCCCCGGAGCACATAACTATAGTTATTCTGTGTATAATCTACATATCTTTACATCAATGCACAGTATGATTAATCAACTGCATTTCCAGCTTATTTTTTTCCCTTGTCTTTTGCGTTCTACTCCATTACCAATGTTATTCCATCACTTATTTGTTTCATGTACCTTTGCTCACCCTAAGCACGAAGCTTTAGTTTAACTGCGTTCATCTTCAAAACGGAAACTGCCACCCTGCTCTCGCGCCTTCGGTGCTTCAAAAGTTGATCGCAAGGTTAGATGAACTGGAAGCAAAGCAAAAAGCTGCAGACGTGCTTATTGGAAACTTTCCTATAAAATCTTGCATGTTGTTTAGTGTTCCTCTTAAATACATCAACAGCCCCACCCCCTTGAAGCCACTAATGGCTTAGATACTAAATATTCTGGGTTGAATTATCACAGTCCCTGATGATCCTGCTGATGATTGCAAACCCCAAATTTAGATTAAAGTTTTGAAACGTTTCTTGTAAAACAGCGTGACTTCTTAGCCCACAGATAACACACACTACATAAAAAACACCACACTCTGATAGGATCAGAAATCAGCGTGTTCTTAACAAGATACTTTGATATAAGAAGGCGTAACAAGCTAATCCACTGGCGATGCGAACGCAGCGACTCCCGTCTACATATTTAATTTGATTAAAAAATCATAGGCGATTGCTGTACATATAGTAAATGCTGATGGGGGGATAGGACAGTAGAAACCACACGTTGGTTTCGAGACAGGTGCCATGTTAGAAAACACGGGTATTATTCATGAAGTACAACTCTGGTTTGATATCTAAAATATTAATATGATGTCGATTGCGATGGTAACAACAATATGTTATAAGATGGATACCAAACAGTTCAGTAAATGGCTGGCAACGAACGACAGACATCATTGGTGCAAATTTTCCCTCTTTGAAGGGAACGCACTTCAGTAACAAATTTTCCGGAGAAAGCCGTTTCTAAATTTGAGCTTTTTTCTTTGGAAGAGTTCCTACAATTTTTCAATCAGATTGCATGTCTGAAGGAAAACCCAGATGTGGTGATATGTACTAAAGTGGAAGGAATACTAAGCTACAAAAAGATTTTTATTGTACAGCTTGCGTAGGCCGAACAGCGAGGTAAGAATAACTTCGAAGGTTAAAATCTCACTAAATCTTTTCTTCATGCAATATTCAAGCGCTAGATTTGCTGTAGACAATTCACATTATAATACCCGGTGCTTTGGATAAACACAGGCGTTTAAGTAAATTTTGGTTAATCAAGAGAAGCTGCTCCCACGATTTCTTCTTCCAGCTTATTAAAGAGTAAAACAGTGAAAATTTTGACACTTTTTACCGCCGTAAAAGTTAGCTACGGAGATAATACTAGTGCAGAAAGTATAGAAACAGATAGAATATGAGTTATCAAAAGCTTCTTTTGGAGTATTCACAAACGTTGGCAAATTTCGAGAGAACTTTTGACGAAACAGGCGGTAAAAGGCTACGATGGGAAAAAGATGAAGCAATGGGAAATAGCAAGTTTCGCTGGACAGGAACCAAGGTACGTTACGCTCATGTCGTAAATCGCAATTTGCAGATGAACCTTGATAAAAATGTCTCGGTATGGGCAAAAACGCATGGAAGCACGTGTAACGAGATTGAGTCGAAACAGCGAGAGCTATGGGTAGCACAAATTAAGCGAAACACTCGTTCCGGGACGTCGTATCTGGACAGTCAAGGCAAACCAACTTTGAAGATTGTCAAGCCTTTGATATACAAACAGAATCTCATTTCACCGAATCAGCTTAGCGTGGCTGCTACGCCCTTTAGTAGGGCGTCGGATTTCAGCATTTACCGAAGGCCTTACGACCCGACCGAAACTGAATTAGCTTTTGCTGATCAAACGAGAACAGAAAAACACGCACCGAAACAGGCATCGTCGAGGAATTCAGAATCATCGCGATCGTCTTATACGTACTCAGATACATCATCCTCGGTGTTTGAGTCTTGTAGCCCAAACAGACGGTTATCAGAAGTTCCAATAAGTTTCACTAAGGAGCCACTTCTTGAGAAAAGACGACGCTATTCAGCACGCTAAATTAGTGGCGGACATTGCAAGGGGTTTTTTTGGGGTCGATCATGGTCTTGTCGGAAAATTCTAACGCAGAAAGTCGTTTTGAGGTCTGATTTGCATAATAGCCTTACATATTCCATCCTGTTAAAGGCTATTCTTGAAACAAGAATGCAGGAACTTGGAATAAAGAAAGGAGCCATCTATGCACTTTGGCTCTAAAAGGTACAATCTTTGCACTATTGTCGGCAATGTTAGAGATCGATTGTGAGGCATTCTGATAGATAGCTTCTACCTTTTCACATTGAAAAAGTGAATTTGTTATCTGAAGCATACTTAAACTGAAAATTTAAACTGCTTTAGATGCCAGAAGCTCTCTCCAACGAGTGCTTGAAACACCTACAGATCGAAGAAATCTGTGCAAAGAAGGAAAGAGGATTTACTGTTACGAACTACTCGCCTGCCTCAGAACAGTGTTTTTTCAAACAACGGTTATTTGGTAATTTTGTAATACGAAATAGTTATTTAAAACTTTCACAGTATCAAGCCCGTTTAGTACTGAAAAGACATTAATCTACCTCGTTATTGCATCCTTATAAAACAATCCCTCATGCAAATGCATGTGTGGGCGTACTATAACTTGATTCTTAGTAAATATTTGTTATGATTCGTAAAAAAGCAAGCACTTCGGGAGGGTTTCTTCTTAATCGTAGCAACTGTGGTTAAAAGAAATAACAAGCCTTAAGAGTTAACTAGTCTTTAAAAATGAATAGAAATCGCCTTGAAAAATCATGCAAATAATTTGATTATTTTATTTTTCTTTAAAGATATTCCTAGAGATGACCCATAACATTATGAAGAATTAATCATGTTTGGGTTCCAGGCTTGATAAACTATTGTAAAAACCTGAACGCTATTCATTTCAACCACAGAATAGTTTCAACCTAGTCTGCTTGCAGCTTCTGCTGTTACTGCGGAAGATAATGGAACAGAGGAGGAGAGTGCGTAGGCCTTCGCTATAACAAAAGGGGCTGGATGCAAGCTTTCCCAGCCTGTTTAGGTCCTAATCTTCATCGTGTTTAACACGAAACTCAGGGTGTAGTTTCTTGACAAGAGTCGCTTTTTATTTTATAAATTTCACTGTATTTACCCAAAGGCCAACAATATCAGATACATGGATACATCAACACAGACATGTATATGTATAAATAAATCTATATCCACAAATATACGCTAAACGAAACAAGTTGTTTTTTTAAAGTACTACTACGTTTGTTTCTGGGTACCAAGACCAGAAATGCAATAGGTGCACTAATATTGCCGTTCCGTCGTACCGTATCGAGGGTGCTGAAAACATCGAAATTTAGCTACAAAATTTTAACCTATCCACACACCCCGTGCCATATTTAATTGCTTATATTGATTGGAAGATCTAGGCACCTCACAGACCTACTTTACTATGAACCAAGATCGGCGCAAGAAAAAAACATTTTGCCACTTGCAGTTTGGGATGTCCAAGGGGGATATTTCGGCAGAAGCCAACCCATTTAGCGAAGAAGCCAACTTCTTTGCGGAAAATTGCAAATGCTGTTATCACACTCCAAGTCAATATTTTCAAGGAGCTTTGCTTTGGTACCCTTTTGTCTTCAAACAAGAAAGTTGGAAGCTTTCAAAGCCGTGACTGTATTTAACGAGTGCACTTCAAAAATATAAAATTAACTCACTGACTTCTTTTCCATTTCAATGTTCGTCTCTTGATTTTATCGGCTAAGCTTCTTCCCATCAAATTATCCTTGGCAAGATCACACTGCAAAACATCGAGGCGAACTGCCAGGCCTAACATGTGACATGTTGTGTCGATGGGACATGTCTCATGGGAAATAAAACTACCAAAAAGGGCTGAAAACAGTCCCCAGGGCCTTCGCTTTTCAAAAGAATTCAAATTAGACCGAACGGTAGATTATCTGACAATAGAAATAATTAGGCCGAGGTTATGCGTGTATAGGCAAAATTCCAAGATCTTTTTTTAGGGCCTTCGAAGGGGCCAGAAAAATGTGAGATCCAAACTTTCATATAAATATTTTACCATGGTAACAACATGACGAGCTGCCTCTCAAAACTAATGTAAAAATCCAATGTAATTTTGTGCGGCATTTAATACTCTGGCAAGTGCCAAATGAAAACTGCAACTTCAGCATGGTATGTTCTCACTTTTCACCGAACTACAACTGAAAAGGAATCTAAAACGATTTTCTTATTCGCTTGTTTTGAAGGCAAAGAAAGTTCCGTGCATTATCGAAAATAGTTCAAACGAGGGTCTTACATTAAAATTGGATCTTCGATCTTAGGAGCTAGCTACTTTAACACCTTTCCAAATTTGTTTGTAACCTAAAGCAAGTTTCTAATGATAATTGACTTAAATGCATCTTGCTTTTGTGCATTCATGAAAATGAATTAATCCCAACAAGCCATAGCGATTGATTAGATAATAATATGATTTTCATATTTTCAATAATTTAAAACTGAGAAGATTAAAAATGATAATCTAATCAACATGATTTGAATTAAAATGAATTCAATGGAAAATTCATTTCTACTGTGAAAAATAAATTAACAAAGAAAAAAGGCTGTTCAATAGCAGGTACATGTTGAATAACAAAAAACAAGGCTCACACTTCAGTTCGTTTTGCCTTAAATTTTTTAAGTTCGTTTTTATTCCGATTTCTAACGACTTTAATCCTCCATGCATGGGTGATGGGGGTTGGGTTTCACATCAAATTTTCAACAAATGGTCTACCTATGTCATTTAATGATTATGTAGGTCATTTAATGATTATTATGTGAGCATTTTTCTCATGATGAACAAACGGGAATTGGTATTTTATCCATTTCCGCCGATCCCCTGGTCTTAATCTGACGTTTCATACAGTGATAAGTGTCAAATAAATATATTCAAGTTTTTACGTTATGGATCCAGTATATAGTGCAATTAAAGAATATGAAAAATACGGCTGTAGGGCAAAAACATGAGTAAAAAGATGATATTCCTTCCCACATCATGTGAACTGTTTATATACAGAGGTAATGCACAACCATCTCCTAAATCGATAAGCATGTTCTTGCCATATACAGTTAAATTTGGGCCTGCAATTTGCTAAAAAGTATGCAAGGATATGCAGCGAAAAAAACCCTCAGAAATGAATCAACTATAATATTTGAAGAAGAACGTTACAAAACATTACTTTTGAAATAAAAATTTACATAAGAAATTCATCAATTTGTGTGTCAACGTTTCAAAGTAAAAAAAAACAGCAAAAAGTCAAATAAAATTTTGTTTAAGGTGCTGTTTAAAATCTAAGTGATCAAAATCGAATATTTTTTCCGCACAAAATAACACAGAATATTTTCTACAGTGAAAGATCCAAGAGAATCTACTGTTGGAATATTTACATTTGGCCCTGTGAATTTGAAAGGGAAATCTTTGATCAAAACATGGTTAACGATTTAGTACAACAATCACATTAAAATTGCATTTATAAGTCAAAAATCAAATTCTAGGCAGGAAAAATGTATAAAAACGTATGTTACACAATAAAGCACACTATGATGGGCGAGTACTACATAACAGACGAAAGGATTTGAAATTCAATTTTCAGGCAGGAAGTTTCTAATATCAAATGGTTTGCTTACTTATGAGAAGGGCACCCTCTACTTCTATAAAAACTTCCTATAAGCGTTTTCGCGTTTTCAGATGAGATATCTAATTAAAGAATGGGTAAATTTATGACATGTTTCAAGGCCATCTTCTTTATCAACAGCATCGTGGCCATCAACTGGTACATAGTTACCAATTGTACTCAGGATAGTGCAGTGTCTCAGTTCAATTAGTTTACCAACTTATACAGGAAGCCATTTCAAATCCGGGCAAGGAATGCTCAATTCGAAACTCACAATTCAACGAAGGTACTATATTATATGGAAAGGTCTTTTCTGTCGCAGAAACGTACTAGTGTAATACTTCACTATTGAGAATGGGTACCCTCCCTTTCCTAACTCATCTATATTAAAACCCAACTCTACCGACCACTCACAAAATCTTATTCTCTACATAAAAAGACAGATGATACAAATATTGCCTTCTCGCAAGATTGCAGTCATCCATGACGTGTTTATGCAAGACAGCATGTATCGGTGGGTCATTATTCGCGGAAAATTCTACCTCTACTAGTCTGGTTAATCGCCATCTGTCATCTGAAGAAACTGATTATATGCTTCTCGTGTCGTTTCGCCTTTCGATGTAAACGTGAATTTGTAATAACTACCATCTGCGCATATTGCTTAAAGAAAAGGCAAATGATTACAATTTACTTATGCTTTCCAGATATATGTGCTCTATGAAGGCAACTAAATGCAAGGAACATTCTCTACATTGAACCCCTAATATACATCAAATAGGGATAGAAAAACACAAACCGACATGTGCACATCATATATCAACTTAAGCATAAAAAACCAACCACTCCGTGTCATTAAATATGAACCCTAATGTACATCTCATAGAAAAACACGATTGAGGTGTGCACAACATTAATCACCTTTAACATATTAACAGACCATTCTACATCGTTAAATGTGATCTCCTTATCGCCAGATAAATACACAGAACGCACTTTTTGTGAAATATCAAACGTAAATCCATAAGAGTAGAAATAAATTGAGACAAGATTCGGTGGGAAGCCAATATGCGACACAAGCTGAGTTGTAAAAGTTTAGGTAAACAAGTTGGGAATTTTTAATCACTAAAAAAATTGAAAAGACGAAAGAAAAATTAAAGAAAAAGAAACAAAGATAAACAATGGTAACAAACCGTCAAAATTATTGCTAAATGGAAAGAGCAAAGTAAGTTAAGGATCAACTATAGCTATCAAATATATATACTAACCTATGACGGAATTTTTGTCTGCGCCAAAAGCACATATACAATGAGAACCACTTGGTACTTGGAACCTCGAAAAGCTCCACTTTGAACTGAAGTATTTGGGGAGGAGGCTATGCGCACTTGATGTACTGAAAATTTGAAATGAAATTGGTTATTACAAGTAAACGAAATTGAATTAAAGGCTCTAAATTCATAAAAGTATGGGATATGTTTGAAAATGTTTGAAAAAAAAGCAAAAACGTTAAGGGAAAATATTAAAGTTTGGGTTTTTGGCTGAAATTCATATTCTTATTCAAATTAAAATTTCCTGGCAACAGCTGCATCAGGTGGTACTTAAAAGTTGCCTCCTAAAAGTCACTCTTTGTCCTGCCAAAACTGTACAAATTGCCCATTTTGTAGCTCAAACGTGTTCTGCAGCGCCTATTTTTGCCCTGCAACAGAGTTGGGAAGGCAAGCCTATCCCCCCACGAAAAACCTATTTCAAGTGACACCCATGCAGGGGAATATACATTCCATTTGGTGCCAATTACAGAATGAAAAGAAGCAGAGTATAAGGGTTAAACCATAATACCTTCCACTCTTTGCTCGTTTCTGTTCTTCAACGGCAAAAACATGAATAGTGTCATGGTCGCTTGATACGCAGAGAAGTGAAGAATCGTGATTGAAGTTTATGCTACAACAAACAAGTTTAAATGAACATATGTCCAAACAGTTTTAATGTCGATAAAAATAAAGTTTACAAACAAAATAGAAATTATACCATGTCAACCTTTTTTGTTACTTCTCTAAAAAATTACAGTTTACAGATTACAGGATGTAAAACTATTGTACAATACAGCTAAAACGATACCCTTGGAAGCAGAAGGCTATGACTTTCCCGAAGCTATTACACAAAGCGAATAAAATAACATTATAACGCTACAACTCACCAGTAAATATTTGCACTTCCGGCTCCTCTTCGAAGCTCGTGCAGTTGCTGGCCAGACATTGTATCAAACACCCTTATCAATGTACCCTATGAAGAATCATTTGAATATGATAATCGAGTTTTTATCAAATACGTTCACGGCTAGTTTTAGCCACTTATGAAGATACGTTTAAGATCAAGCAAGATCGATTTTTTGCACAACACCTTGCTTTTACATCTCGAAATCAGGGGTTGCGCCAGAGGGGGGAAAGGGGCTGTAGCTCTCCCGTCGGGGAGCATAAGCTGGGAGAAAATTTTTTTGCCTTCCGGGGACTCTTGAAAGCAAATTTGTTTTCTGTTGCTCAGAAAAATACCCTCTATTCTGTCGGAGAACCTAGTCCTCCCGTCGGGCAAACCCTGGCGCTACTAGTGTTAGATATATTTCTGTTGTTAGTGTCGCCCGCCACAAGATTTTGGCCTAATTCCAGATCACCATGATTGCTACTTTTCACAAAGCAAAGAGCAAACAAAATACAATAGCAAGCAGCGGCATGCAACATGCAAGAGCTTGCAATAAAGTACAACAAATGTTACACATTGCATTGCAAATCAACGAGCTCGTCACAACTGATCTTAAAACAAAGAAACCAGCAAAATAAACAAACTCTAAGCAGAGTCTGCAGAATCACACGTCAGTAACTCAATATTATATTGAACTTGACTATACATATTCATATATGTTATATTATGTTGGGTCATGTTATATTCGAGATTTCCTCCTTGCATAATGCAACGAGATAACTCCAACAAGAAATGGCTGGCAGCCGTAAGCAAGGATATTGAAAACACTTGTAAAGCCACACCAATACCACACCCTATTTCTTTTGATGATTGAGGAAGGACTTTGAGCCGCTATGCCGGAGAAAGGTTACGCACTTTTTTAAGGTACCTTACCTTCTCTGATGCAGTAGCAAGCCTCGTTCCTTGAAGATTCATTGCTATACACGTTAAAGGCCCTTCGTGAGCCTCTATTTCATTGAGAGGCTTCTCAGTGTTTGCCAGATCCACAATTTGTACATGGCCAGTTTTCCTCGCAGGAAATGCGAGCAAAGAATTGTTGCTGCTCGGGCACAGAACACAGAGACCTGTTGTTGACAGAAATGCAAAAGAAAAAAAAGCGAGAGAAAAATCTAAGACAGTGCTTGAAACAGTGTATTCGCAATAAATCATCAGGCTTTGAAGATAAAATGTAACAGGTTTTATAAGGAGAGAGAAATATTAACTATGGCGTAAAAGTATAAATATAGATAAGGAGGAGAAAATGAGACATCAATTGAAAAATATAAATGCAAACACTGTATTGGAGGATTGTAGAAGTTGCATAACAAAAAGCGGTTTTAGGCCAGCCATATGCTTAAGCTACTTTGCAATATTGATAGTTATAAAATCAAAACGGGCAAATCAACTTCACATCTCGCTATCACACAGTGTCACAACATCAAACAGGCTGAGAACTCAAGATAGCCCATGTTGGCCTAACGTCCAGTGTGAAATCGGCTGCAGTATTTTTTTGTAAAAGTATCTAATGGTATATTGAGTTGTATTCTTTCAGATTTGATTTAGTTAAATACCAGGGGGTAGTCATGACATATTGCTCCTCCTGGTACCGTCTTTGTAATGTAGTATCGTAGCCTTGTAGGTAGTGTGTCAGGTATTTTGTATTTGAAATATTTTTATATTGAGTAAATAAAAAAAACTAAAGATAGGAATTCACAATCGAAGCAAAACAAAGACAGAAAGCTTTACCTTTCGGGTTCGGGCAAGTCTCAAAGACGTGGAGTTGCTGTGGATTCAACGTAAATGTGTATAACTTTATGATCGTGTCCAGAACCACCACAATTCTGCAAAGATATTAAATTAAAACATTAGAGAATTAGGCTAGAGAGTGTTGAAGTTGTAGGTCTCGTTAATAGTGTTGTTGCAAAGTGGATATGAAACAAAACTATGTCTTTTTTATTCAATACAAAATTTACAAAGACGAATTACTGCAACACTACTAACTACTATACTACACCTATATTGACTATACCAAGACGTACAAGGAGGAGCAAAATATCACGACTGTCCCCTAGGTTTAAACATACACCTAAACATAACCAATCAAATGCTCTTAGGTTAACGAGAGGGAGAGATGAGGATCTACAGGTTTTCATCCCCTGATCAAATCTTTCAAAGGCGTGGATGTATTCTATCGTTTTTTTTAGAATTTAGATGTTGAAATGAAATGGTAACTGCTCGTGGCCATGAAGGATGACTCTTGGCAGCTCTTTATTTTAAATCCAGATTGACCAATATCGTAAATGAAAGGCTAGGAATGACTATGACTGAGGGCCATAAAAGCAGCCCAAGACAGAGAAAAATGGAAATCAATTGTGTGTGTCACCACAGCCGTTCGGGAAGCTCAATTTTCTGAACGATAGTAACAGTTTTTGAAAGATTCATTAAACCGTAAGGTAACAATATAGAATTCAAACTGTTTCGAAGATCACGCCTGTCTGCATCATATGTATGGCACAGCAGCATAATTGTTGCATCGAGTTTACATAACAAACCTCAATACGGATTGGGAGCTTACCAAGGCATGTGATCACGATTAGTTACCCCATATACAATAGCAGATGTCACATAATTAAATGCTTTGAGCGCAATGCGCCCCACGTTGAATTTTTCTGCTGTTTACATGATAAAGTCAGCCGCTGTCGAAATTTCAACACAGGCTTAGGATTCAAAGACCAAATTTAGACTTTTCCAACGGCGCGCTTAACAATGTGTTACTCTGATTTCTCTCTTTAACTTTTTTTAAGTTAAGTATCAACCAAATATAAATTATTTACGTAAATAAGTAATTAAATGTATATTAGTACATATGCGATGTAAATTAACTACCAGAATGTAATTTCTCAGCTTTTCTATCATATGTCAAAAAAAGTGAGACGCCATAGAACATTATTTCTGGTATTGCATCCTTGACTGGAGTAGATACCTGGCTCATAGGGCGGGGAAGCAAGGACGGCTGACATTGCCAGGACGCAGAAAGAAAAGGAGAGGCAAAACTTAGGTTAACATCATCATGTATCTCATATGTGTGGTCATTTAATTCGTATCATTTTCAAGCCATTCAATCGAAAGGGCCGATGATCTTGTCTCTTAGCACCGTTTTATCGATATACGACAATCTTTAATCAGAAATAAGCAATAATCATCATCAATTCGACGATTGTATCAAGCGTGAAACTGTGAGTAGATTAATGACAGCCGCTTAAACAAATTTGTTCGAAAATTGAAGATTACATCACCGAATGATTATTGAAAATCGGTATTTGGGAGGCTTGCTTTCGTGCTCTCATGCTCTCCAATGCAGAGGTTCATCTGTGCTCATGGGCTCCTTCGCAGTGATTCAGCTGCGGAAAACTCCTTCGCAGAACGACTCTTAAAAACAACTAAGGACCGAGTAACCTCTGTATTGGAGAGAAGTGCGTAATGCGTATCTAGACTTCATAATATTGCTTTAGAAAGAGGGAAAGGTAATTACAAGCCCGCTTCCAAAGCAGGATCTACTGTGATCATATACTGCCAAAAATGTTCAAAGTGAGCACTAAAACCAGAAGAACGCTGCGTAACCTTATCAGTTAATAATAACACTATTGATAAGACTTTTTGCGAATATGCTTACACGTTCAAAGAAGTATTCCATCAAACGGGAGGACAAAAGTCGCCTGCTATGATTGCAATTACATGGAAATCTTAACCTAAATCCTCAAAAAACGCTCTGAAATTCAAATTAAAACCACCTGAAACTTGTTTAACAATCAACTTATTTTACAAAAAAATCTACAAGTCAAAAATTTCATAACTTTTCTTCTAGTAACGGGGCAAAAAAAACAAGTTATCATTGGATTTAAAAGAGAATTTATCATAATTAGGGTCCATTCTAAGCACATAATGTCTTCCATAGCTCGACTTTCACGATTAAAAGCCAATATCACGTTGTCTATAACCATTGGCATAAAACATATGACCATGGAAATAACAATCAATCCGCCTATGGCAACAAAACGCTTATCGGTCGAGCTGAAGTTTAAATGGCCCAGTCTGGCCGCTTCGTTTCGTATCTGTATTCGGAGATGCCTTGCTCTTTGCAGGATTCGAAAATAGCAGTATATGTTTATGATTATTGATGTAGAAGCAATCGTTGCAAGGAATGCATTCAGAGCTTCGTTTATGACACCAACAATAAACGGTAAAGCTATTGAGACTGATAACAACCATGATAGACAGACACACAGTATAACTTTCTTCACAGAAATCTTGGAGCTGTGATAGTAAGGATGAAATATGTTAATGTACCGTTCGATGGCAATTAAAGTTACCGTCACTAGAGAAGCGATATTAAGCGCTATAAAAAAAGGTAGGCTAAATTCTGCTATGCTGCAGGGAAATTTTCCCTTGCCAAAAAGGCGGTAAATAACGAAGAAGGCAGGCATATTGACACAGCCATTGAGTAGGTCGGTAATAGCTAGGGTTAGGAGTAGCAAGGCACATGGTTTCTTCCATTCTCGCAACGATGCAATTGCTAGAATCAACGATAGATTTATGATTACTGTAGGGCATGTCATAATAGCGTTTATCCATGAGCATGTCTTATTTATCAATATGAATGATGTACTGTTCTTCAGGATCATGTTGTATTGAGCACAAGCAAGCCCCATCTTTTACGAAAATCGTTGAAATGATGTTGCAGGTTGCACCGATGATGAAAGGGCTTTCAAAAATGTTGTAAAGACGTTGAAGCCGGATGCACTGGCGTGAAGAAAAGTTTTACTTTTGTTGAACAAAGATGGCCTGGCTTTGGAAAAACTTGCACGAAGTTGGAAAAAGTTGGCTTGACGTTGAAAAGCGCCCGCTAAGGATAAATAATGTTGCAACGGGATTGGCAAAATTGAACTGGCGCAGAAAAAGGAGGCACTGTTGTTTGAATACGTTGCATTGGATTTGAAACAACTCTGAAACAGCAAGTAGTTGAACAAACGTTGCAAGAGTATGCTGTGCAACAAAAAAAGTGAATTTCACGTCTTCTATCTTTACTTAAAACACAAATCTTTGCTTGCGAATCTTACGCGTCTCAAGAAAAAGTCTCGACTTTGTTCATTGGTGACCGCACGGAATCTAGATTTTTACGCAAACAATCAACGGCAAAAAACCACAAAATGTATAGATCCTTAGACCGTGCATTTACCTTCACGGAAGATTTTCAATTCATAACTATTTGCTGAATAAATATTATTTGCCAACAAACTAAATTTAAATCGCCTAAAAACTTTCTTATGTGTGCTTAGATCATTAAAAGATCGTTGATTTCAGACTAATTCATCAGCCAACTAAAATAAAATCGCTTTTTAAATCAAAATTGTCCGGTTTATTGTGAATTTACCCTCTCGTCAAAACTCTCATAATCAACATTTTAGATTAGGTTTGCTTATTTAATTTTAATTAGCAATGATTGTAATCAAATTTCTCTGCCTTTGATCGCTAAAATCAAAAATTAATTGGTGAAAGATTTACGTGTATAAATAAGTAGAAAATAGTACAAAATTAAAAAAATTTCCTTTGCAGTTGGCATAAAAAAAGGCATGTGAACTCTG
Organism: Catostylus mosaicus; assembly: GCA_964019065.1. Lineage (NCBI taxonomy): Eukaryota > Metazoa > Cnidaria > Scyphozoa > Rhizostomeae > Catostylidae > Catostylus > Catostylus mosaicus. Next base: position 2,891,128 of record OZ025191.1, read on the forward strand.
TGTAACGCTGTTCATATCCTATTCATATACCCTTCATAAACATCCACGCTAGTTAAATATTAACAATAGGATTCCCTACCAAGATTTCAATAAAAGATTTGTACAAGGCTTTCAGATTATAAAATAAAGAGGAGAGGATAACGGAGGCAATATAGATCTAGATCTTGATAGAGGTCATTTATCTGGTGCTGTAAACTTAGATTTGAAAACAGCCTTTGATACGGTGGACCATTCTCCGTTGATTCTGAAGTCGACAGTGTTTGGTGTCTCTTAAGCTAGTCTGAAATGGTTTTCGATCCTATCTTCGACGCTCTTTCTTCAAAAAGAGATGCAACTATTGGTGTACCTCAAGAGTCTGTGCTAGGCCCTCTACTTTTTCTCGTTTTCATTTATGATTTGCCTCGTTTAGTGACTTATTCGAGCTTTTTTTTTGTTTGCTGATGATACAGCAATCTACTATGAATCCAGAACAAGATCAATGAGGACTTTGCCCTTGTTAAAAGAAGGCTAAATGATCATCATTTGGTGCTGAATATTACAAAATCAAAATTTGTTGTGGTAGGAGTAAGGCAGCAGCCAAAACACCTCAAAAATCTGAAATTGAAAATTGATGGAGATCCATTAAGTCGAGAATCAAGCTATAAACTATCTTGGTATTTTAATAAATGAGCATCTGACTTGGGGAGATCACATTGTTTCTTTGCAGCAGACAGTGGCTGCTTTTCAGTTCTCCCTTTCATAAGCTTGAGAAAGTTTTCCTAAAAACTAATCCTTATTCATGCTCCAGTCATAACCATCCCTTTTACTTTCCTTTATCTCATACATATTTGTATATCGCGTACTGCGGTCATTTTCAATATTGTAGAAAGAGAACACGTGCAATATATGTATCACACTTCGTGACTGAACGAGTTTAACATATAAATATGTATAGTCATGCAACATGCAATTCTGCTCTTTTCTTGACTCTTTTCTATGGGCCTGTTCACATGAGGCGAGCTCCTCCGGTAAAGCGGGCTGCCTAACTTTGATGACGTCAGTTTTCAGTCTTTGTTTACATGCGAAAATCTGTCCACCAAACCAGGCTAGCCTTTATCGCACCTGCGCAGAATGGGACGATTGTGGCCCACCCAGCCGAACTAGCTCCCCAAAATTGCGTTTCAACAGAAATTTGATTCCATCTAAGACGGATCTCAACTTGCCGGGGTATTCCACCTCCAACAAAAACAAAACTAGATTCAACAGAAAAATGAATTTTGATATCAGACCTCAGGAAAGGAGAGTCCAGGCCACCTCGCGTGACTGATTTGCTCCATTGCAGGTAATAATCTCGAACATCTGCTTCAAAAATAGATGCAGTCTAAAATCTGCAATCAACAATCTTAATTTCTAAACAGTTTAATCCCATCACAAAGATAGAAATTACATACACCACTAGAATAATATTACCCAGGTTACATACTTTTAAAAATAATTAAAATTAAGTTACATGTGATACTTAAGTATATATGTAATTAAAATATTGCTTAAATGATAAATGCTATGAAGGCAAACTAAGTGCCATGAAGACTTGAAATATCAGTTTATCTATTAACTATCCCTTATATTCTGTCTCTATTGGAATGCATCATTTTCCCTCCACTACCGTATATGTGCATCGTCGAAAGCATTTTGCAAAGAATTCTTTCTTTCCTTCCCTTCAATGAAATGCTCATAACAGAATGAGATGCCTCCTAGTCCAATTGTGCCTTCTTACATGAAACTCTTAAGGTCAAAACCTCAGCAACCGACTTTCTAATACTAGGACAAAAACTGCATGTGATGATCGGGTTGATGATAGAGTTCATCATCGCAAGCGTAAATTCCCAGCAAATGATCACCCTCGTTTTCCCATTACCAGGGTCGAAAAACCGTAAAATTTTACCTTGAGCTATAGGTGCATAACATATAACCGTAGATAAAACGATTAGAGCACCCACAAGAACGTATCGCATTCCTGTTGAACTTCTGTTTGCTTGCCCGAATCTTGCAGCTTCATTTCGAATCTGCAATCTCACTTTCCTAGCATGCAGCAGTATTCGAAAGTAGCAATACAGATTCAGTACAATTCCGATCATTGCTTCTAAAGCTACAAATACGTTAACTTTGACGCTACTTACACCAGCAAAAAACGGTGTGACTGTCAGAACAGCTACAGTCCACAGCATCGCAACACAAACTGTAACAAATCGCAGGGTAAGCTTGGTAACATGATAAAAAGGGTAGAATATCTTAACGTATCTCTCAATAGCGATCAAGGTCACAGTTAAGAACGAGGCGCTTGATACAGCTAGTGAAAATGGAACAACTATCTTTGCATAAAAGCATGGATCTCTGTTTTCAGCGATATAACGGAAAACCAGATAATACAATGGCATATTGACAAGTCCAGCAAGCATATCAGTGATTGCTAGGTTGAGCAGCAATATTGTGCATGGTTTGTTCCTCTCTCTTGAAGAAGCCAGTGCTACTATTAATGATAAGTTTAGCACTGTCGTAGGGCATGTCAGTAAAATATTTGTCCATGCGCATGAGTAGTTGATAGCTTCAAACGATGAATTGTTATTTTGAAGAAGATCGTACTGATCACAGATTAGCCTCATAATTTCTGTTACTCGTCTGACAAGCACTCTTGGGTTCTGTAACAGGGAACATGAAAAGCATTAATTACCTTGGCAAACGAACGTTGGAGCGATGGATGGCGATGGCGAAAACAAAAACCAATCGCGGCAACGTAGTTTCACTGCCTCAAAACACAACAAGCAACGCTTTGCCTTGAGCTCAGAGACCGCTTGTAAACACCAAAACAACTATCTTTAAGGTCAAAAATGAATAGGAACAAGTTATGATTTACGTAAAATGTAAATATTTGTCATGATATCTCATGGCCAATAGCTTAGAGTACAATTGCATACCTGCAGAGAGTAAATCTTGTATCGTGTTTCATTGCAACATCAATTTCAGGGAGATTTTCAGGAAGTCAAAATAAAAGTCTTCAGTAATCATAAAATATGTACAGTGCGCAGCTGATGCTAAAAATTCAGGGGGTACCTTCTTTCAAAACGTAAAACATACGAAAAATTTTGGTAAGAAAAATATTGATATCTACAATATGTTTTGACTTGTTTCTTTGCAAAGAGCTTCGTGTATTTTTTGGTGATGAGATCGATGCTAATGCAAACTTTAAAGCTTTCAATACACAAAAGAGCAGGACGACGCGGAGGAGCATTAGTTCACGTGGTCAGGCTGCATCAAAGGAACCTTGGAGGTGACTCACAAGTGATAAGAACTGGAATAAAAATTCAAGTAGCATCTACAGCCAATCGCCTAGCACAGTCATTCGCTGTTTACACTCAAAATCGCTACAATATACTTTGTTGCTTCAATTGTATTTGTCGATTGTTCCATTCTTTACAGACAATGGCTGAACAACAGATCGCAAAGCAACATGGGAGGGAACTAAACATGAATTCTTCTCCTCTCTCATCAACGACTCACTTCGTAAGACTTCGTCGGTCAAAGCATTGGGCCAAAGAGCATGGATCTCTGCTTCAGCTCGTTTTACATTTAATCAAGATCTCAAAACTTGGATATTATTGATAAGATTTATGATATTTCCCCTGAAATGTATTAGCGTTTCCTGATTATTTACTTTGAACAACGTTGTGCTTTGATTCGTCTATGGCACTTTCCTCGATACGGGTACATGTAAAGCGCGGCGGACAGATCAAACTACGTAAAATTCCTTAATCATGTTGACGCTCTCTGAAACAAGCTGCAACATGCCAAATATCTAATAACCAACACCCAAAAAGATCTCACAAGATCATTAAGGATTCCCCAAGATCATTAAAAGCTGCATTAAATCATCCATTAGTGTATACGATCAATAATGACCAAAACAAGATTCTTAAGGATTGAACATTATCACTTAAGATTCTTTAAAATAACCAAGGATGGCTTAAGATTATCAATGATTCCACAAGATAACACAAGATTCTTCGAAATTTGTGATCCCATCCAAATATCACAGCTTCATAACGATTATCAAAGGTCCCAAAGAACACGTTACCAGAAGTGTCGAGAAAAATAGTCAATCAAACTAAATAAACGGCTTGTGATGTCATCAAACTTTAGTTTCATCGCAGCTAATTATTCATTTCTGTCTTTGCACAAAAATTTGCATGTTAATATCTTCAAAACTTTCCTTCGTGCATTCGGACAAAAACTGCATGTTATTATCGGGTTTATTACAGAATTTGCCAATGCAAGGGTGTGTCCCAAGCAAGATATTTGTTCCAGAAACTCCCTTCTGTAGCCTATTATATTCAAAAACTTTGTTATTGCTAAAGGTGAAAGACAAATCAACATTGATATCATAACCAGGCCACCAATGTAAATGAAACGCTTGGTCATTGGGTTAATATTTCCTTCACTAAATCTTGCTGCTTCATTTTGAATCTGTAACCTGACTTTTCTGACTCGCAGTAGCAATCTTGTGTAACAAAACAGATTCAGTGCTATTGTCATCATTGTATATATAGCTGTATATAAAAAAAACGTCATCAAAGTTACTCCAGCCATCATTGGAATGACGATAGAAATGGAAACAACCCATGAAATTACAATTGAAACTGCAACGCATCGTGGTGAAATCATGGCATCATAGCGGAATGGGTGAAATATCTTGATGTATCTCTCGATCGAAATCAAAGTTGCAGTATTTAAAGACGCCATTACGAGTGTGACTGAGACTGGCAATAGAAGTTGTGAATAAGAACACGGAATTTGATTCTCTGCAGCATAAAAAAGAATGAAAGAGGAGACTGGCATACAGACGATTCCAGTGAGTAGATCAGTACCAGCAAGGTTAAGCAGCAACATATTACATGGGCTTGTCCTGTCTCGTGAAGTAGCAAGTGCAAAGATTAATGACGTGTTCAATACTATTGTAGGGGATGTCAATATAATGTTTGTCCATGAGCATAAGTAGAATCTCGTGTTTCTTGGAAATATTTGAGCACAAATTTCACTCATAATTTCACTTGTTTCCTCTTTTCAGTTGCTGCGACTTTCTAAACAAATTAACGATAACCACGAAAATTCCTGACTCCTGCCAAGATCAATATTCATTTAAAAATCACGAAGGTGATGATTATTTACACACTTGCCTTGTCTGGTAACTTAAATGGGGCAACGCTACCTTCTGGTTATACATATATATGTATAAAAACATGTATAATTGAATGTAGAGCACGAAGCTTGAAGTTGTTATTCCGAGGTGATCACTTCATGCAGTCCTCAGAAAGTTGTGAATTGCTCTATGATTTCGCTTGTTTATATGGTGTATACCAAGATAGATACACATAGAAATATATGCACATCTATGACTTATATATATATAAATATATATGTATATATATAGCACTTAAGCAAACAATTGAGCGAAGATTCTTTAACAAGGCTTTATTCTGATTAAATTAAAAATGATTATTAAAAACAAATATGGTTACTGCAAAACCATAAAATGTGCCATTATTTGCACTTTTAAATACATAGTAATTAAATACTCGGCGAGTATTGTAATAAAAAAATAAAAATATCAATCGTTTGGGAGGAAAGGCATTGGCATTAAATTTCCACATTGGATTCACCGAAACACGAAAACGTCCATTGCATATATCGCTAAACAAACATAGGGTCATCTTATTTTAACAGAAATCTCACCTTAATCCAAAGCTTGTCCTTTTTAATTAAAAACGTAGCTATAAAGTTATTGATTAGCATTTAGCGCTTTTTGACATTAAAAACAATTCATCGTATATACTCGTCAACCGAAAGAGGAATGAATGGGCGCATTTTAGTTAAAATAATTAGCCAACAATGCGCATTACTTCCATTACTCCTAGGGTTCCCAATCAGCTAATGGTTATCTGTGTCACATTTGCCTCTCCCTCATCATGAGGTTTGCCATACTCGAACGAGGTTTTTTCGAAAGACGTGATGTCTAATTCGCTCTATTTCAATGGAGCTTCAGTGTTTTTGTTTCAGTGTTACAATAAATTGGGTCATTGGACTGATAGTTTCTCTACACACATACATACGTAAAAGCAGTTTATAGAATGATTTGATCGCGGCACAGTGCTTGATACATGAACATATGGAGCATGAAACATGTTCAAAGAACAAACAGTTCAAAGAACAGGACGGAGGAAAGAACAAACTATGTTTGTCATCTCTCTAAGGCTGTTTCATAATAGTATCACACTTCATAAGATCTCTTCAACAAGCATATACAATTATAGATACACACATACTAGATTATTAGTTTTTTACATGGTATATTGATAAGTTTAACATTCTAAGGATAAAATATCAATCTATGCGGTAAAATTCGCTCCTGCCGCCATCTCAGCTATGCTTCATCGTCAAGCAACGGGAATTCTCGCCAAGGAGCGCTGATCTATGTCAATCAGAGCTATCATCATAGATCCAGGACTCTAGGCCTGTTAGAAATTTGATTTTTCATCTTAAATTTGTGAATAGTTTTTGTAAATCTATTAATCTGAAGGAAACTCGTATACAAACAATTTGAAATGACAATGCAAAATTAAAATGAAATCATAGGCGGAGCCTGGGCTTTTTGGTAGCACATGCATTTGCTTAAAGAGGTATCTCAATAGTAAAAAAAATATCCTTATTGTTATTAAAATATTTCCTTCTTAAGACTCCGTCAGTCAAAGCATGGGGCAAAAGAGTATGGGGCTCTGCTTCAGCTCTATTTACATTTTACCAAGATCTTAAAAACTAGGATATCATTTATAAGATTTATGATATTTCCGTTCAACTATGTTAGCGTTTTTAGATTATTTACTCTGAAAAATGTTGTGGTTTGATTCGTCCGTAGCACAGTGCTCGATGCATGTACATTTAGAGTGCGAAATAAGTTGAGAGCGAAATACAGATAAAACTACGTCAAACGTATTCTAAATCATGCTGAAACACTCTCAAACCGACTGAATATGCTAAATATTAAAAAATCCAACAGCTAAAAACATCTCACAAGATTATTTGAGATTCCCTAAGATCATTTAAGATTGCACAAGGTCATCAAATGCTGCATAAGATCATCGAGCAGTGTATACGATCATAATGATATCATGAGATTATTGAGGATTCCACAAGATCACTTGCGATTCCTCAAGATCAGCATAGATGGCATAAGATCATCACAGCGAGGAAAATGTAATCGATGAACTTATACAATCATTCAGCTACCAAAAAACAACTGTTGCTAGAAGAGTCGAGAAGAAGTCAATCAAACTAAATAAAGAACTTGTGATGTCATCAAACTTCAGTTTCATCGCAGCTAATTATTCATTTCTGTCTTTGCACGAAAATTTGCATGTTAATATCTTCAAAACTTTCCTTCGTACATTCGGACAAAAACTGCATGTTATTATCGGGTTTATTACAGAATTTGCCAATACAAGGGTAAACCCCACGCAAGACTTTTCTCTCAGAGCTTTCTTTCTGAAGCCTATCATAGCCAACACCTTCATTATTGCTAAAGGTGAAAGACAAATCAACATTGATAAAATAACCAGGCCACCAATGTAAATGTATCGCTTGGTCATTTGGTTAATATTTCCTTCACTAAATCTTGCTGCTTCATTTTGAATCTGTAACCTCACTTTCCTGACTCGCAGTAGCATTCTTGTATAGCAAAACAGATTCAGCGCTATTGCCATCACTGTATATATTGCGATATATACATAAATCTTCAAGAAATTTGCTCCAGCAAGCAATGGAATTGCAAAAGAAATGGACATAACCCACGAAATTACAATGGAAACTGCGACGCTTCGTAGTGAAATCCTAGAAGCGTAGTGGAATGGGTAAAATATCTTGACGTATCTCTCGATCGAAATCAAAGTTGCAGTGTTTAAAGACGCCATCACGAGTGTGATTGAGAAGGAAAAAAGAAACTGCGAATAATCACATTGATTTTGATGCTCTGCAACAAAATGGGAAAAGAAGAAGGAAACTGGCATACAGACGATTCCAGTGAGTAGATCAGTACCAGCAAGGTTAAGCAGCAACATATTGCATGGGCTTGTCCTGTCTCTTGAAGTAACAAGTGCAAATATTAATGACGTGTTCAATACTATTGTAGGGGATGTCAATATAATGTTTGTCCATGAGCATAAGTAGAAAGTAGTGTTTCTTTGAAATTCAAGGCTACAACTTTCACCCATAATTTCTCTCGTTTCCTCTTTGCAGTGTCTTGGAAACTTTAAAAATGATAAACTTTGATGATTCTTCACGCATTGACTTCGTCCGCTTACTCAAAGTGGGAACGCTTTCCCACTGTCTTCTGGTTATACATATATATGTAAAGAAACATGCATAACTGCGAGCAGCACACGAGGCTGGCTGCTTTTATTCCGAAGTTAATACATGCAGTCTCTAGTTACGCTCTCTTATATGCTGTATACACATATACCTTTATATATGATTTTATACATATATACCTTTATATAATATCAACATACCTATGTCATATAAATATGTATATAGTATGGCACAGCTTTCTGCTATATATATATAATATATATACATAGCTCTTCAGCAAACATTTGAACGTAAATTTTTTATAAAGGCAATATTCTGGTTAAATTAAAAATGATTATCAAAAACAAACATCTTATTACGCAACCAGAAAATTCAACATTATTTGCGCTGTTAAATACATACTAATGAAAGACTCGGCGAGTGTCATAATCAAAATCATAACAATATCAATCGTTTGGAAAGGAAATTAAAAATCAAATGTGCTTGCATTAAATTTCCTCCTTGGATTCACCGAACCCCAAAAAGGTCCAGAGTATGAATCGCTAAACAAACACAGGGTCATCTTATTTTGATAGAAATCTCAACTTAATCTAAAGTTTGCATTTCAATGAAAACTCGGTTTGAAAGCACAATGAAAATGAATTACCATTCAGCGTCTTTTGAAATTACAAATAATTCATCGAGTAAACTCGTCAACCGAAAGAGGAATGAATGGGCGCATTACAGTCGAAATAAATAGCCAATCACGCGCATTACTCCCGTTTCTCATTTGGTCACCGATCAGCCAATGGTAATCGATTTCCTATTTGCTATTTCCCCATTATTCAGCATCTTCATCCTCTGTGGAATTTCGCACGAAAGACGTGATGTTTAATATGGTAAATCATGTTTCCCTGTTCCGCTCGAGCTTCAGTGTTTTTGTTTCAGTATTGAATTAAATTGAGTCATTCGACTAACGTTGTTTCTAAACACATACATAAATATAAGTAGTTTGTAGAATGATTCGTCCAGGGTTGGCACCAGGATTTGCCCGATGGGGGGCTAGGTTCCTCGACAGAGAAGTAAAATAACCGAATAGCGGGCATCAAAATTAAAGCCCCTCTGCCCCCCACTGGCGCCACCCCTGGTCATTATTAAACTCAGCGTCATTATTAAAGTCCAAAAATTTGAAGTTGTTTACTAATTCGATTTTTGGTCCTTAATTTGAAAATAGTTTTCTTACACCTTTTAATGCTGCATCAAACTCGTGTATAAACTATTTAAAATGAAAATGACTATTGAAAATGGAATCAAAACCGTAGCCACAACTATTTTGGCATACATATATTCGCAGAAAAGATCTCAAAAGTACAAATAATCAACATCCTTAATGTCATTTATATTATTTCCCTTCTTAAATATGCTATTTAAGTAAGCGTCCGTAAAAACAAGCTCATTTTTGTTCGTTTTCGCTTCTTCATCTTGACAATATATAGATTGAAACTTTTAATAGCAACCTGGCTTATTCTCTTCACTTTGGCTTATTCTTATTCTGTTCATATTCTATTCACTTCCAGCAAAGATTATGCCTTTCTAAGGGATAAAAGGTAAACATTTAACCTATATTTTCCAATAGGTATTCACTTTTTGAGCATAAAATTGAAGGTTAAATCTCTGAATGGTTTGATGTGATCAACAGTAAAGCACTTCACATAGCTGTATACCAATATTTGAACCACCCAAGTGGTTCATTTCATTTCATGTGTCAGAGATAATGCAAGAATAAAGCAGATCATGAAATACAACACATTATATAATAGCAAATGTAAATCACGTAGAAAAAATGGGGTTTAGTGCACTAATATGCGTTAATATTCGAAAATTGAAACTGTAAAAAACTAAAAAAATTGAAACTTCTAGGATGGAGTGAGATTTGCATGCACGTGCGCAAATATTCGTATACTTCAGTTCTTATAGATCCATGTAACGTCCCGGGAAAACAGCCAAAACTTTCAAAGATCTTGATTGTTTGCTTCTAGACTCACGTTTTACATCTGAACGTCTGGTTATGTTGTTTTATGAAGATTTCGCTTATGACAGAAAAGTGACAGCAAGGGCTTTCACCAATTCTATCTTTCTGCATATTTGCATAGAGCTCTGAAGGTCAAAATCTTCATAACACTCCTTCTAACATCAGGACAAAAACTGAAAGTTATCACCGGATTTATGAAGGAATTCAGCAAAATAAGGATCCATTTCCAACAGACAAAGTTTCCATACTAATTCTTCGTATCACTGTCCTTCTTACCACCGAAAACTTGCGAAAATTTATCAAATACCATAGGTGAAAAGCAGATAACCATTGAGACAATGATTAGGCCACCAATGTAAATGTAACGCCTGCTTGTTGAGTTAATGGTCGCTTGACCAAATCTTGTTGCTTCGTTTCGAATCTGCATATTTACCTTTCTTGCTCGCAATAGTATTCGTAAGTAGCAAAACAGATTCAACGAGACAACGATGATTATGGAAGTCCCTTAATTCATTAATCACGACGCTGTATATTCCAGCAAATAACGGTGCGAGTGCTATAAAGGACATAGCCCACGAAAGTGCAATACAACCTGCAACATTTCGCAATGAAAGCTTAGAAAGATAATAGAACGGATGAAATATTTTGGTGTATCTCTCCATCGCAATCAAAGTTACAATTGCGAAAGATGCTGCTGAGACTGCTAATGAAAAAGGTATAACAAATTTCGCATAATCACAAGGGTCTTTGTCTTCGGCTTTATAACGGAAAATGATATAGTATAATGGCATGTGCACAAGTCCAGCGATCAAATCAGTGATTGCAAGGTTAAGCAGTAGAACTGTGCATGGCTGAGTTTTGTCTCTCGAAGTAGCAAGTACTATAATCAGTAATAAATTAAATACTGTTGTAGGAAATACTAGTACAATGTTTGTCCATGCGCATGAATAGATGGTCGTTTTAGATAAGGTGATATTCTGCAGAAAGATGTCGTAGTGGATGCAAGTAGGACTCATTATTTCAATTCGTTTGTTGCTTGTTTCACAAACACGATTGTTGACGAAGCAAAAGATGATTAAAATGTTGATATTGAGCACTGAAGGTGATCAATGTCTTTATTGGCAATAAGCAGAGCTTCCTGTATACTTTCGTACAAAACAGCACTCTTATTAAACACTCTCCTATACAACAACACTATAGCTTCTTACTGATATAATCATCCAAGAGCTGGCCAGCGTCATTTGACTCACCTGCCAAAGGCGATCGGAATATCGCCTTGTATTGCCAAAGCAATACAATTAAGATTTTAAAAATCAAACATTCATTTCAGACAACTATACAAATTCCATCTTCCACCACACAACGACAGGTAACCTATTTCAAATAGGAAAATAAATTGGCATACAAACTGTAACCGAAACTTTCAATAAAATTAGCTCTGTTTTATGTTTTCTTCAGGGTCCCAACGTTATTGTGTGTAAAAAGATTCCTTACCGCAAACAGTCTCTAACGGTTTCTACACAAACCTAAAACATTTTAAACAATGATAAACAAATGACAACACTCATTGGATTCACCGAAAAACTAAAATATCCATCACATGTATCGCTAAACAAACACAGGGTCATCTTAATTTAACAGAAATTTCACCTTAAGCCAAAGCTTGTCCTTTTTAATCAAAACGTAGCTATAAATTTATTGATTAGCATTAAGCCTTTTGAAATTAAAAAGAAATCATCGTATAAACACGCCAACCGAAAGAGGATTGAATTAGCGCACTTCAGTTAAAATAATTAGCCAACAATGCGCATTACTTCTATTACTCTTAGGGTTCCCAATCAGCGTATGGTTATCTGTGTCACATTTACCTCTCTCTCATTATTAGGTTTGCCATACTCTAAAGCCTGGTTTCCATATGGCTTAAACTGCCGGCGACACCATGCTTACGGTACCGCCGGCACTCATAAATTTAATGGAAACAGGGTTGCCGGCGTGACCGGCTTTGCCAGGTTTCCATATAACTTTACCCACCGGCGGTGCCTAGCCAGCAACTTAATTCCATTGTGCCTTGCGTAAAAATTTGGCGTGCGAGTTTCTTCCATACAACAAATATCAATCTGAAACTCTATATCTTCAACTTCAACAAATATCAATTATCAATTCAATATAAATACTGAATCTTCAACTCGCTTTGCTTACAATATACATTTGGAGACGACGACGACGGAAGGAAATGTAAAGAAAGCACAAATTCTGGGTGCGGGAAATAATTCGTCAGTGTCAACAGCATGGGCAATTTCATACTTCGTCTACTTCGTTTTCAATCATGTCATGTACCGAATTTTAATAAGCTACCAACGAAACAAACAATAAACCAAAACTTTTTCAAACTGAAGAACAAAACAACTCTATCGTCATTCATCAATAAAAATGGCGCGTTTTTAAGAAGAGTTGATTGGCTTATCCAGGCCAGCTGTTCACAGGGAATCAAAAATGCAGAACATCAACATCTAAAGCACGTTGTTGCAGTTGTTGCGGCACCGCCGACCTACCGCAATGATGTTTCCATATAAATTACTCTCAAGGTTGCCGGTGCCGCAATGGAAAAAAGTTGAACTTGATTCAACTCTTTTTTAATGACTACGGTGGGTCGCCGGTGGGTCGCCGGCAGTTAAAGTGAAGTGTTTCCATTTAGAATCTTAGTGTCGCCGGTGGGCCGCCGGTAGGTCGCCGGTGGGAAAAATTATATGGAAACCAGGCTTTACGACGTTTTTTCTGTTGGTTCATCAGGGAATTCAACATAACTAGAGTAGAGTCCCAAGAGGCTAGTCTTCTCGTGTCTCGGTTTTTGTAATAATAAATTAGCATAAACTTCATTATTGTTGTAGGTGTGAAACAGATAACCATGGAAATAATAATCAACCCACCAAGGAAAATGTAACGCCTGCTTATTGGATTGATACTTGCTTGGCCGAATCTTGCCGCTTCATTTTCAATTTGTAGCCTTACTTTTCTTGCTCGCAGTAGTACATTCAAGAAACAATACAAATTCCCTATCAATATAAATGCTCCCAAAGGTCTATAATACGCAGGCTCCGCAACTCCAGTAGTAACTGGCAACACCGGCAAAAAAAAACCGCCCACAAAATGATAATTAAAACTGAACATTCATTGACGTACGTCTCGAGACGTGATAAAATGGGTGAAATATTTTGCGATACCTTTAAAGTGCAATCAAAGTTAAAATGCAGGTGTCGGGAAACGCGAGTAGCCGCCATTTTGTATCGTTGTAGAAGCACATGCTTATTAGTAATGCTTCATTCATTGATGTTATGTTCGGTTTTTCTTCATAGATCAATATATCTCTTCTTACATATATCCTACGTTATAAGAATTTACGTAAAAACCTCGCCTTCAAGTCTTAATATTTAATTCACAGCTTAGTAAAGTGCCAAAAATGAATGTAGAGGTATCATTTGAACACAATAGTTCGTCATCATAACGCTTATATGTCAGCAGCGTTAGAAAAGATTATACTGGTAACGTATCGAGTATAGTACAGAGTAAAGAGACCTTGTAAAGATAAGAACCAATCATGAAGACGAAAATTGATAAAACCTGTGTTTTCACTTGAAGAGTTTTTTGCAAGTATCTCACGGTCCTCTCGAAGCAGTAGAAGAAAGATGCTCCCCGCACTTCTAAAGAGAAAGGCAGAGCAAATTGTGCACAGCTACAAGTGACTTTGCCTTCGGAAATATAACGAAAGACGAAGGAATAAAATGGCATACTTATTAGTCCAGTGAGTACTGTAGATCAGTGATAGCAAGGTTAAACAGCAATACTGTGCATTGTTCAGTCCCATCTCTTGAAGTAACAAAAGCTATTGTTAATAATTATATTTTATGCCGTAGGGAATGCTAGTGCGATATTTGTCCATGAGAATGAGAAACTTGTCGCTTTAAATGTGGTGCTGTTTTTGAAGAACCACTTGTACTCAATGCAGCCATGATTCATTATTTCCAGCTGATTCTCCCTCGGCTGTTTAATCGAATTAAACAATCGAATTAAGGGAATTAAAACTCGCAAGAGTCTAACGTTGATGAGCAAGTGAAACTCTTCTGGTAATACTGCAAAACTGCTTCGGCAAAGTTCTCAAAAATGCATCATTTCCTTTACTAAAAGTCAAAGCGTATTTGACAAAACAGTCGAAGGTGAATTAGTTTATTCGGCCGCACCCAATTGCTTCAAAAGCAACGAAAGTTGTGTTTAGATAAGCATCAAAAGTAATATTATTTTTTGTTCGAAAGAACGCTCTTGTTGAGCAGCAAGCAGGTGCTTCATCTTAGAAAGTGAAAAAAGTTATGTTCGTTAATGAAATAATCCGTTATAATCAATAATTCTTAAGTTTAATAACAACAAGTTTAATTCTCATATTCAGAATGAATTTTAACTCCACTACTGTTAAATAAAGTTCTACTATAGTACTTCCAACTAATTCTTAGATTTCACGCTTCAAGTAAGCTTGATCTCAAAAGTACACAAACAAAAAGTAGCAAGCTTAGTTTGAGCGTACTTAAGCATTTCTGATAATTTCTCTACAAAACCTTTTAATTCATTCCTTAGTTCGTTTCATTGCAAAAAACTCTGCATGTCAAAACCCTGTGAATTTTCCTTCTTATATCCGGCCAAAAGCTGCATGTTATGAATGGGTTGATCAATGAATTTGCCATGAGAAGGTTCCATTCCCAACAACGAAGCTTTCTCAGATTTTCATTCTTGAAACCAAGGATCCATAAAAAGTTACCAACTGCTAGAGGCATAAAACATATTATACCTGAGACCAGAACCAAGCCGCCTATTATCATGTAACGCTTATCCGTTGGGTTGAAGCTTGTGTGGCCAAACCTCGCAGCTTCATTCTGAATCTGTAGCTTGACTTTCCTTGCTCTCGATAATATTCTCAAGTAGGCAACGATATTTAAAAACATTACTAGAACAAGAATGAACCCAACGTAACCATCATATTTCGAGCCCGCTGCTCCAGTAATCAAGGGTACAATAACCAAAATGGAAACGACCCACGAAACGGAAATGCAAACTGCAACATTTCGTGATGAGAGCTTGGAGGAATGAAAGAAAGGATGAAACACTTTGATGTATCTCTCCATGGCAATCAGGGCTACAATGAAGAACGCATCGTTTGCATTTGCAAGTGCAAAAGGCACGACAGCTTTTGCATAATAACAGACACTCTTATGCTCGGCAGTGTAACGGAAGAAGATAAAAAACAGTGGCATGCTGAAAATTCCAGTGATCAGGTCAGTGATTGCCAGGTTTAGCAGCAATATTGTGCACGGCTTACTCCTATCTCTTGAAGTTGCTAGTGCCATAATAAGCAAAACGTTCGACACTGTGGTAGGGCATGCTAACAGAATGTTTGCCCATGAGCATGAAGAGGCGATGATATAGCTGCTGTTTTGCAGAGAAATATCGTACTGACTACAGCTCATAACGTTGACGTATTTACGTAAAGATCAATTACTACAAGTCCCTTGATCGATGCATCGGTCGATGCCAATTTAATCGATGCAAAAAAAAGTGAATTGCAACGAAACCTTCGTAAACGCTGAAGCTAATGACTGCCAACTGTTTATAAAAGGTCTAGATTGCCGAACTGCCTCAAGAAAAACAAAGTTTCATGAATTGCTCTTTGCTTGCTAGACAAAATCCATGATAAGAAAGTATAGTAAAAAAACATTGCAATACCAAGCTACATTGCAGCCTCAATTCAAAGCAGGTGTTCAAAACAAAAGCATTTGCTAAGCAATAGATCCATATGAAATTATTTCATTACCAAAGGAAATCTTTTGTAAACAACAGTCAAGAGTTTTAGAAAAGCAATTTGTTCTCTATACATTTTATCTGTGTATTTAGACATCATTCCGTTTCACCTGCCAAAAGATGATAATCTGAAAGAAGGTTATATCGATCATGTAATTGAAACGGAGCGATTAAGACGAACAGCTGTTCGAAATGCAAGCATGGATTCTTTGCAGACGAACTGAAACTAATTGCAGCATTGGACTGGCAAAGCAAAATTCATCACTTTTCTACCAATTGTCGAAATCTAGAGAAAGCTTAATTGCTATGATGAGTGAAACTCGTGATTGAAATTCATAGAACAGAAGCATACTTTGCAAAAAAATATTGGAAACTTTCAAACTTTTAAATCATCCTTTCACGTAGAGCACATGGGAGTAATTTTTGATTCATCCCTCAGGGAGTTGTTAATATCTAATTTTAGCCCGTGTTGAACCAAATCCAAGACATGTGAAGAATGACATCAGTACATCATGATTTTTTCTAGACATGTGATCATGATTAATTACCTCTTATACAATGATAGACGTAAATAGACGTTATAACTACTATGTTCTTAATAAAACAACAGGGCAGTGCAAGCTTTATATGTATTGCCACCGATAGAGTACAAACTTAGTTATAAGATTACTTATTCAGTTACTTAAGGTATCTTAGAATGTAGCCTAGCGTAAAACAGATATGTAGGACGCGATTTTCTATCCTTAATCAACGGTAATAGAAGCAGCAATTTCATGAAAGACCTCCAAGATACGATTTCCCTGCCTCTCTTGAAAAAAAGTGGATTCTTAAATGGTTATTATCAGGTTGACCTTTCTGGTAGATTGAAGTTATATTACGATAGGACACCTCGAGGTTATGTTACCGTTGTAATTAAAACTGTTATTTCTTTATTCATCATGATAAATTGTTGATACGCGAGAAATCCCATCAGCTGCAACTGATTATATACAGGAATAAAAGGATGGAAAAGTCGACCGTTGCCTTAATCCGAGGATTGTTCCAGATCAGGCTAGATAACAATCCTACGCTTTGTTTCTATGTATAACCATCCAAACTCTGAAGGAACCTCGTGTGCTACAGCAATATATTAGTTTGAATAAGTTCATCATGTTGATGATTTGCTTTGCGAGTCTCTTTGCATTGCATCTTTTCTTCTTTTTCATGCATTCATCATGCAATTCGGTAAGCAACCTACCATCCGGTTCTCTGCTGTACATGTTATATAATGTTTTGACCCTTGCACCTAATAAAAGTGCAGGTTTTAATTTTTTGATGTATGATATTGTTTTGATTGGAACTTTTATCTCTCCGAAGCTTCTTCTTTTTACACTGTGTATTTCTGTAGGCTTATTCAGTTGCTTTATTGCAACACATTCTGCATGTCAAAATCTTCAAAACTTTCTCTCTAGCACTTGGGCAAAATCTGCAAGTTATGATTGGATTTATAATGGAATTTATTGCAGTCAGAGTATATTCCAAGCAACCAATGTCTCGTAAAATGTCACTTAAATAACCTAGACTACGTAAAAGTCTACAAATTATTGTGGGTGTGAAACAGATAACTATAGATAGTGTGATAAGGCCACCCAAAAAAGCATAACGCATGCCCAATGAACTGATGTTTGATTGGCCAAATCTTGCTACCTCACTTTCAATCTGTAACCTTATCTTCCTGGCTCGCCAAAGTATTCTTACGTAGCAAAACAAGTTCAATGCCAGGCCTATGATTATTAGCGTTCCGAGAACCGCGTTGCGTTTACTACTACTCACTCCAGCAACCAATGCTATGCCAAATGAAATGGATACAATCCAGGTAGTTGCGATAAAAACGGTGACATTTCGTAAAGTCATATGAGCACTGTGTAAGAAAGGGCGAAATACTTTGATGTATCTCTCAATGGCAATCAAGGTTGTAATGGTGAAAGATGCACAGTTTAGTCCAAAGGAAATGGGTAGAATTATTTTTGCATAATTACAAGAATCTTTGCCATCGGCCATAAATCGGAAAACTAAAAAATACCCCGGCATATTTATCAGTCCAGTTAGAACATCAGTGATTGCAAGGTTAAGTAGCAATATATTACAGGGCCTTCTCTTGTCTCTTGAAGTAGCAAGTGCTGTTAACAGCAACAGGTTCATCACAGTTGTAGGAAAGGCTAATAAAATATTTGTCCATGAACACGAAGCGTTAATTGCTCTGTGTGTAGTACTGTTTACTAAATAGAGGTTGGTCTGAAGACATCCAAGGCTCATAATTATATTTGTCTGTGTATCAACCTCCTTTGGAATCTTGAAAAAATCAAGGGCAAAGCGTAAGAAATTGCCGATAGGCATAAACCAATAGATTCACATCCGTACACCCATACAAGCAAGAAATGCACCCATACAAGCAAGATTTCTTCATTCTTTTTGCTTCGTGGCAAAACAACTTCTTTTTAGTCTTCCCACAATGAAGCGCTGAGGTAAAAAGCGATCAGTTGCTTCCTATGACTGGTATCTAACGTCTTACACTCAAGCTGCCGAGCGCGAATGGAAAACAAGTTGTTTACCCTGTCTGTATATATGGATGTGCGCACAGATATTTGTCCATCAGACAATGAAAAAGAACTGTATTTCATACGCTGTATTCGACTTAATTAAAAATCTTCCTTTGTCTTATTATCATTGTCACCTTTTCATGAATGAGATCAAATTTATTGAACAGCTGAGCCGGAGAGGTTTTTAAAGGGGCAAAGGATTAACCAAAATTCGGTCTCTTGGATTGCACAAATCCTTAAACAAGCATTTTGATGACTTCATATCTGAATGGTAATCAGCATCAAAATGCAGAAGTCGTGTACCGATGGATAGTTTTGCAATAAGATTCCTCGATTTTTTGCTCGGTAATGATCATTTCAATCATTTTAAGGATTCCATCCCATCTCACAGTGGGCCATAGCATAAAATTGCAATAATGTCAATGGTAGAACAGCGCAATAGAAAGCTATTTAAGCAGTGCTTTATATTTAAGTCACTTATTCATCACGGTCATTGTACAAAAAGCTCATAAATTAAAATTTTGAACGGTCCACCTCAAAAGATTGCACGTGCGGTCATAATTAAAGGTTTGGCAAATAAGAGAACTTTCGAGGCACTGTACGCAAGCGTAAATCCCTAGATGCCTATCTTTTATTTATGACTGACAGTTAATCAATCTCCGTGATTGCACATAGTGTTCAAAAGTGAAAATGTAGAATATTCAAAATAATAAGAAAGCATAAGAATCTAAGTGCGGTTATATTGGTAATTAAGGGCTTTTATAGATATAATCTTCAATAGTACACTCTGCTCTGTAATGAAGATTTAATTGGTTTGAAATAAATAGTATTCAATTTTCGGTTGGTCAAAATTTTAGCATTTTAGCACACAAAAAGGCCAACCTTAAAAAAAGAAAGAATTATCATTACACATGGAATGGTTTTGTTAATAACATATCTGTCCATTCTATGCTTTCATTCGTGAATACCTGAATGTCTAACTTTGATTCATCACAGTTGTCAGACCATTTATCTTCTTTGCACAGAAATATCACAAGTTAAATATTGTAAAGGTTTTCATGTGATTAGAGGGAAACAATTCGTGTTATGCTCTGGTTTATGAATAACTTTGGCATTAAAATGGCTAATGCTTTCATAATTTCAAAAACATCCATTCATAATTTTTATAAAAACATTAATTTAACCCTAACCCTAACCCTAACCCTAACCCTAACCCTAACCCTAACCCTAACCCTAACCCTAACCCTAACCCTAACCCAAACCTTTCTTCATTTTCAACACTGCTGCCATCAGTGGCAAGCGAAAAAAAGATCTTTTGAAAAAAGTCAGATATTTCAGATTAGGTTAAATTTTTATAAATATAAACTCCGTGTAGCAATATATTTTGAGCCCTTGTATGGTAAGGCCGCCAACACTTTCTCTAAATAGATTGATAAACACAAAGTATGACATGATCGCTCACATAAAATAATTAAGTCCCCGTTGGCTGATCTGCATTTTTATTAAAAACCCCTCTCAAGTCAAAATCTTCAAAACTTTCTTTCTAGCACTTGGGCAAAAACGGCAAGTTATGATTGGGGTAATGGTGGAATTTGCCATGACTAGGATCCATTCCAAGCAACGTGTTTCTCGCATCGGTTCGTTTCTGTAGCCTGCGACCCATAGAAAATTGCTTAATGTTACTGGTATAAAACATACAATCATTGAGACAATGATTACGCCATTGACAGTGAGGTATCGCTTATCCATTGCAGTGATGTTTACTTCACCAAATCTTGCAGATTCGTTTTGAATCTGCAAGCTTGCTTTTCTGGCCTGACATAGTATTCTAAGGTAGCAATAGATATTTATGATTATGCCTGCAATACAAGATATTGCAATGTATCCGTTAAAAAAGTAAGCCATGCAGGCCAAAGATAGATGGCGATATAGAGGATGTCGACAAAACCCAAGAAACTCCGATAGAAAATAACGATCTTTGCAGAGAAATCTTAGACACGTGCTAATAAGGATGAAAGACATTGATGTATCGCTCTAAAGCGATCATTGTAACTGTCATTATCGATGCACTGCTGACCGCAAAAGCAACTGGCGCGCTGAACACCACAACACCACGTGGGTTTCTCCCCAACGCAATGAAGCGAAATATTACGGAAAAGGAAGGCATGCTGACAATTCCAATGAGAAGATCGGTAACTGCAAGAATTATCAACAATACTGTGCATGGCTCACTCCTGTCTCTAGTAGTAGCTAGTGCTATTATCAACAGCAAGTTGGATACTGTCGTGGGACATGCCAATAGAATATTTATCCATGAGCAAGAGTAGTTCATTGCTTTTATTGCTGTAGTGTTACTGATCACAATGCCGTAAGTACTGCATTGATTGTCCATCTCGTGCTAGTTAAAATATTGTTGGTAGAATCGCACGTGTTGTTTTTTTCACTTGGCAACGCGGATGTGAATCAGAGAGTATATACTTCAAATTTTCTTCAAAATCTTTATTGCAGTGTTTTGATCTAATTTATTGCTGGTAATATCACAGCATTGAATGCTGGAGATTTCTTCAAAGAGACGAAATATACTTAAGCCTAATGAATTATGCCAGTTCTACCTGCTGTTGATCTTTTGACTAGAATTTCGATTGTTAAACATATTCTATCTCACACTCAGTAGTTTTTTCAGCTGCTGTTGACTTAGATGTAATATTCTATCTCACACTCAGTAGTGTTTTCAGCTGCTGTTGACTTAGATGTAATCAAATACTTATTATTCATCTTGCGCTATGAAATACTTAGGCTACTACTCTTAAAATTCTTTCCATCCGATGTTTTGAGAAGGAAAACTCTA
Organism: Catostylus mosaicus; assembly: GCA_964019065.1. Lineage (NCBI taxonomy): Eukaryota > Metazoa > Cnidaria > Scyphozoa > Rhizostomeae > Catostylidae > Catostylus > Catostylus mosaicus. The sequence goes on from OZ025191.1 coordinate 2,912,801, forward strand.
AGATTCAATGTTTTTGTTTGCAAAGAGTTTCACTTCAATGTCATAAACCATAGCGTAATTGAACAGTCCCTCATACAAACATTATATCATGAATATGATGAATATTTGTTTCATTCTTGAGCGTTTATAATTCAGTCTATACTCTGTAGCTATTCAAATTCTAGGCCTAAGATCATACAACATGAAAGTGTCGTTATAATGCCGGGCAAAATTGGGCGCTAGAAGACAGGTTTCAGCCAGAAAACGAGCGATCTTAGCAGTTTTGGTAGGGCAGTGACTTTTGCAAGGCAAAAGTGTCGCCAGCCTCGTAGCAACGAGCAGAAAGTGACGCCTCTGCAACCGTATCGAAGAAAAAACTCTTGCTGGCTGTCGGATTGAAATATATTTAAAGCATTCACATACTACGCGGAAGTATCTCGTATCAATTTTCTTATAATGACATTGGCTGATCTAGAAAAAGATCAAAAAGCTAACTTCAAACATTTCTCTTTCAAAAAACGTTCAGAACTTCGTGCATTTTTTGGAGTCATCAAGAATGCATAAAGCTGGCAAGTTTACTAAGAAAAACCGATTTTCTTCGCAGCGAAAGCAATCTAAAGGACAAACAGTATAAATGAAAGTCAAATTTTGTTTGATGTAATTTCATTAAGGGCTTATTTTTTTGTGGTTGCCTGTTATCTAAGCCTGTATTCTAGCGGTCGATACTACTTTGAAGTTTCCATTTCCATAGCATACACGTTTATTTAGGAATAGAATTGTTCATTTTGCCGGTGCGCGTAATGAAGCAACTTATAAAAAGACTTAAAGCCTTCTTGTTGGAAATGAAATATGAACTTTAACTAATTTTAATTGGTCTTGCTAGTATTGATCTTATTTAATCTCTATTCTGCATTTGCGAGTTTCAACAGCATATAGGTTGCCTGATTTTCAACAAACATAACGAAATAATAAACACATCTTACACTAAACAACTGCACAACTCATACTTGCATTACGAATACTGTAATTTCGGACTTGTTGTCATAGTGTTTGCAATCGCATTCCCTACTCCTTGATAAATGGTAATTTTATAGTCAATCAGACCATTGCATGTGTTTTTGATGAAATTTTTTTCCTCAGAAATATAACAAAGCAAGATAATTGATTCTTCCATCATCAAACAGGACTGGGCACCTTTTCTTACGGATTTTCACTGGTCAACATTAGTTTAAAATCTTGTTTCTAGCAAGAACATAACTGAATAGGGATCTTGCACTCTCAAATTTAAATGCACTGTGTAAAAGCAAAACTTCCAAATGCGTATGGAACTTTTTCCCCTTTGATTAAGACTGAAAGCTAATAGAAAAAATTTGTCTTTTGAGAATTGGGCACTCTTGGCAAAAGCATTCCCACACTGCATGATTTTATCAACAGAAATGAAAAGCGGTATTAAACAGACTGCTTATCTCCAACAGAAGTAAATAAAAAAGAATGCAGCAGACCATAGTATATCTGAGAATGATAAATCAAGTTGAAAGGTATACAGTAGTGTCCCATTAACTTTGGCCCTCAGGAGGGACTGCAGGTTCATCTGACTTATCAAATTTTGGAGATCATTTAGGACTAATGGGAAGTCTCCAAGGGGAACAAGAAATCTGTAGGACTTAGTGAATGACCGATTTATCCAAGGTCCAAGTAAACAGGATTCTTCTGTGAATTACTTTATGGTTCCTGTAAGTAGTTTCAAAAAGTCAACCTAGGTTTTGATAAAACCAAAAAACCTGGTAAGCAAAACTGTAGCTAATCATTTATAAACCCCCTCTTGGCACATGTTACTCAAATATATCTACACTCTAAAACCAGCCTATCTAATAGGCATTGGTTCTTCTTTACACTAGTGTAGTAGAATGCTTACCTGTCTCTTCGTAACTTGACAGCTCTCACATCACTTGAAAAGTCCAAACTGATGACAGTATTCTTTTTCAAGTCATCCCAAATTTTGACTGTTAGCAAAATTGCAAATATATAGAATAAGAGATGGAAGGAAATCATTTGCAATATGCTTCATTGTAAGAATCTCTAAGTTATAATAAGAATATTATTGGAAATAACATATCTTCAAATCTAATTTGGCTTATTGAAAATGATTAATAGTTAGTCTATGCCAACAAAAAAGAACAGAAGAAGGGCATTCTAAAACAACATTTTCATAACCTCTAATCACCAATTCTATAAAATCAGGGACTGAGATATAACTTTAGCATGAGGGGGGCTGAGAAATCAGTAGGCAAGTGAAGCAAGCCAAAAATTTTTAGGGGGATTTGGGGGTACTCTGTAGGAAACATTTCCCCAACGCCCCTTCAGATTGGCTTATTGGCCCCCCGGCCCCTCCTATATCTTTGTCCTTGAAAATGAGCCATATTTTGAATGCACTTCTGCAACACTCTGTAGTTGCAAGATTGACTTTGCAAAGTTTTATTTCATTCTTAATTTCATTTCTGCTGGTTCTTTGATGTTAAGCTGTTGTGCAAAAAGATTACATGGATCAAGTGCAGAAAAATGTGAGCTGATAGGAGTGTACCTTCATTTGGAGGATATTTTGGGTTCCTGCCACCGCCTACAAGTGCCAAATAATTACATCTGAACAACATTTCAACATAACCAATTGATCCATCATCAAAATCTGTGAAAATTAAATTTAGAAATAAAAAAATTTTAATGTCTCATAACATATTTTATCATAAAGCAAAACCGTCTTAAAGATATTGAACAGGTGTGTGGCCAATTGCTTGCAAAATTTCCAATTTAGGTTAACAATTTCCATCCAAGTTTGTTGTATTCTAATCTGTTTCACCAACTAACAAAACAATGAGTTTCTTCATTGCATGCAAACATTGAAGGAAAACATTGCTTACGGACTCTATAAATAACAAAATTTCAAGGAAAAACATGGATCTCCTTTAAAAAAAAGACCAAAATAGAGTGTGGTCCAGAGCACAACTCAATGAACCTTGCAATATTTTAAATTTTCAAATATACATATCATTGAACACATAGATCTCTATATATGGCTGGTAGAACTGAGATTCTCTTGCTCTTCCATTTGAAACAGATTTTTAACCTTGATTATATTTGACTACCTTTTTATTTATCATCAAAACGAATTAACATGGTTCTGAACCCGTCAAATGTTGATCAAGCTGCAAACCTATTTCAGGGAATCCTAAACGTGACATACCTCTGCTTGACAGAATTCATTAGTTAATACATATGCATGTGTTTTGCATTTAAAATTTAAGAGCATAAAACTTGGAAGAGCTGGCAGAAATCTTTATAAGAAGCCCTTTTGCAGAAAGAGGGAATTTTGTAATCAGTCACAGTTAGTTTTTCATTGCTACAGCAGAGGAAGGTTATAACATGCAAAAAAAATCAATTTGAAAGTCTACAGTTACAAATATATATATACCTTGCCGTTGTTTTTCTTTCAGAGGATCGCTGTTATAAATTCTAAAGCCATTCTCCATACCACAAGCAAAACAACCTAGAAAACAAATAAACGTCACATAAAAAGAGCCGAAATATTTTGAAATTGATTTATCATAAAGCAGAATTTTTAAAAGTGTTCACATGAAGATAGATTATTTTCAAGCCATGATTTGTACGGTGATTTTATGCTACTCAGCATGCAACGCAGAACTTATATAAAAACAAATCAGAAGTACTTTCTCTTGGGCTCAAGATAGTCTAAATTTTGCATTTTTGAGAAAGATGATTCAAGCACATGTTAACCATGACTTTTTCTACAAGCAAACACTTTGCAGCATCAATACACATTTTTTTCCTTTAAGAAACTGATTTATAAGAAACCAGTATTATTTTGGTCAAAAATTTAGGAAACTCCAGTTCTATGTTTAAGAGAACTTTAGAAATTTCAATTTTGCAAACTTTTCAATATTTTTTGTTCCATTGACTTTGGTCAGCAAATCTAACACTAAAAATTTAAAAAATATGAAAATATCTCCAAATAAGAAGCAAGCTAAGAAGGCTTGTTTGCTAATTAAAATGCCAAACTTTTGACGGCAAATTAAGAAACTTTTAGTAGTGAGGGCTGATCCAGGGTTAAAATAAAACATAAAATGTATTCTAGAGGCCTGGGTGGTCTGCCACATTTTTTCCACTAATGCAGCTGATGCTTTCTAAATGTTTTGCTCAAAGGCTGCAACTTTAGTACCATATTGAAAACAATCTGTAGTCAGATGCCAAGGGGAGGCATAATTTTTAATGTCTCTTCATTTGGACGCAACTATGTGAAGGCAAAAAACAAGCATATTTTCCAACCTGGCTCTGGGCTATAATTAGCAGGGTGGGGGAGTATGTTGCAGTGTTAATGTCTATGTAAATAAACAGGGGCGCACATCGAATTTTTTTGTAGCGGGGTGTATACCCTAGCTTGACCAACTTGCATTATATCTTTGTTCTTGGACGGACTGAGTGTAAAAACTTGTTGTTTTTCGCCGCTGCTGTTTCTGTTATCTTTTCTGATTCTGTTTGGCAAAGTGGTACTATTTTTCTAAATTGTGGTCCTTTTTTATTGACCTGTAAACCAATTCGGTTTATCTATAAAAAAATTTTTGGACTGACTCACAAAATTGTGGGGGGGGGGGGGTGTCACACCCCCTACACCCCCCTGATGTGCGTCCCTGGTAAAAAAGTGCAGATAGTCTGAGTGCACCTGCAGGGCTTGTCCAAATGGAAAGGCAGAAATCTACTGAAATTATCAAGTTAGACAATGCTCGGTGAATTGGTTTCAAAAGCAAACGCTTAGGGCCTAGCGGACCCTACTGTAAAACGTTAACCTATTTATTCATCTTGAAGTGCTTTCTTAACTGCAGTTGCAATTATTCGTTGTGGTCTTTCGCCATTCTCTGATCTAGCACCTGCATGGTATAGCAGCATAGTTTTTGAGGAAGTATCCCATTTGAGTAGCCCTTAGGATTGCTAAGATAGGTAGGTAGGCCTCTTTTCTCAGAACAAGCTTCGCAAGTGTCCTTGTACGGGATCGATTTTATGTAGGGCCTTATAAGCATCATAACACAATCCCTTACCTTGGTCTTGGTTGAAGCCAGCATATAGTAGGCCGTTGCCATGCTGATTTACGACTCCAAGATTCATAACTGAGCTATAGTCGTGGTAATTAAGACATTTTTTTGTGTTCGTACTGTGAAACAAACCCTTCATCTATTGATTATTGCAAGTAACAGCGCTGCGGAGCAAGGAATCACATCACGTGACGTTGCGAGGCATTTCACCTCGCTTGTAAAACAAAGTCAAAGCATCATTGCAAAGCATGAGAAATGAAGGAGGATCGAATTGTAACCGCGAGATTGTAACCAACTGTACTTGGAAAAAAAGTTGTCACTTAGAGGCAATAACAATGAAAACACGAAAAAATGATGGTGCTGTAGTAGAAGAAGAAAAGGTTGTTCAGAAAAAGAAGAAAAAGCACAGAAAACATGAAAACGTAGTTACAGATGATGATCAAAGCAAAATAATGGTGACTAAAAATTTTACTAAAAAAGAACAGAAACAACGAAACAGTGAAAAAGAGTCTTACCACAGTAGCAAGGAATTTGATGCAACTGAATCTGCTGAAATAGAAAATGGAAGTACTGTGCAAAGGGATGGGAAGAAAGAGAAGCATAAGAATCACAACAATTTAGGGGCATCAAATACTCCTGTCAGCCAATTTTGTGTTATTAATATAAAAAAGGAAGAAGTTAATGATTCTGAATTTGATGGAATGCAACATGAGGATCGTGAAGATGTTGTATACCAAGTAAGGAAGAAGAAAAAGAAGAATCATAGGAATTCACCAGCTGACAGAGTAGAAAATGAAATTGAAGATGAAGCCGTCAATTATGTCATTGAAAGAAAGAGAAGTAAAAAGCACAAGAAAGCAAATAAAGATTCTAATAATCATGAAGGGAATTATAGGACATATAATGTGAAAAAGGAAATTACAGATTGTGATGAACTGCTGAGTGAACAAAATGAAACAACCAATCATTTTGATTCTACCATTTCAAAGAAGAAGAAAAAGAAGAAAAGAAAGTCATCAGAGAGGGTTAATTCTCCACAAAATAAAGGTGAAGATGATAAAAGTATAGACTACACAGAAATACCATTTTTGCAAAGAGATAAAAAAAGTGATATTCATTTTACCAATAGGGCTAAAAAGAAGAAAAAAAGAAAATTGCATCAAGAGGAGACAAACTTTCATTCCATAGTAAAAGAAGAATTTACCAGCCATCATAAAAATGTACCCATGCAAGCTGATAAAACTATAGTTGATGTTGATAAAAATGAGAAGAGAAGAAAGAGGAAACATGAAAAATCAAATGAAGATCTATCTTTTAAAACAATTGGTGCTGAATCAAGTACAAATGTCAAGGAGCAGAGAACAGATAGAGATAATATGATGGTGGCTGACATTAGAAGTTGTGTTGATGATGATCATGGTGTTAAAAAGAAGAAGAAGAAAAAGAAAAGAATGTATGAAGAAAGTCAAATAAAAAGTGAAGCTGTAAACACGACTAAAAAGAAGAAGAAAGCAGATTCAAGAGAAGGTGAACTTTCATTGAGTAAAAGTGATTTAAATAAATCTGCATCCTGTGTTAGTCAAAGATCAGAACTACTTGAATCAAAAAGAAAAAGAAGAATAAATGATGATAATGATGAATTTAATGGAAAAGCATCAAAAGTTAGGAAAGGATGTAAAGATAGAGATGAAAGAAGCAAGGTGGGTAATAACATTAGACAAGAAAAGAATAAAAAAGAAGAGAACAAAATTTTTGCTGTTATGAACAAATCTGGAGTGGCATCAACTAGCCTTCCAAGATTTGAAGCTACAGAGTTCCATTTAAAGTGGCAATTTTCAGCCAAAGATAAGGAAGAAATGAATAGACAAGGAATTAAGTTTGAGACAGGGACATGGAGGAATGAGGAATTTAAGAAGCTTGAAGATAATTTTCAGAAGTTGCTGGAGCAATCTGGAATGGAGCAGGGTGAACTTATGAAATTGATTAATGACAGAAGCAATGAGGCTAGAATGAAAAGGAAGGATCTTGATCTGTATCCTGTGCTTGTAGATGGCATAAACAGACCAGTTCGACTGATTTACCTTAAGCTGAAAAAACTTTGCAATCCTGATCATTTCAAAGGTGATTGGACTGAAGAGGAAGTAGAGACTTTGTTTAAGCTCCATAGACAGCATGGTAATAAATGGACCTTGATCGGGGAAATGTTGGGTCGGAGTAGACAGTCTGTGGCACATAAAATTCAGAGAATGGTTTGTGGTAGTGTGACAAAAGATGCCCCAAAAGTTGAAAATACCAGCAAATGGACAAAAGATGAAGTAGATAGACTATTGCAAGCACTACCAAAAGAAGCAGGTCTAAACGATGGTAAGAAGATGGAAATAGATTCAAAGGAGATAAACTGGAATAAAGTTTCGGAAATGGTCAAAACACGATCTAGTGAATCATGTAGAGCTAAATGGGTATATTTCTTATCATGGAGGCCTCATGACAGCAGCAAGAAAATATGGACTAAGAAGGAATATAATACCTTTATTGAAGCTTTAAGCAAATGTGGGAAGAAACATGAAAAGGATGTTGACTGGAGCAGAATGTTAACAGATTTTGACTTACCTGGCACAGTGCCTGTGATTAGAAGACAATGGAAGCAACTACGCTTACGGATCCCAATGTACCATCAAATGGACTTTCAACAACAGGTGGATTGGCTTTCACACAACTACATCAGTGGGATACATAAAAAAAAGTTAGTATGCACCAGTGATTTAAATTCAAAGTAATCTATATTGTATCCATTTCTTGGGACATAAGAACCGGGGAAGGGGAGCAGAGAAATCAGTTTCCTTTAATGTTGGTAGGATGTCCTGTTTCTTAGAAGTTTGTGAACCAATTTAAAAGCACTGCATTTCTGAAATATTTTATCAGTTCTTGCCCTAATTTTGTATCTTTTTAAATGCTTCAGAACTTCCTTCTTTCTTTCCCTTATGAGTATATTTTTAAATCACAGTTGAATAGGTTACCACTTAGGATGATAATGTCGCCCATAGGCTTGGAAATATAAATGTTCAAAATTATAAATGAGTGTCATTAAATAAGTGATTTCTGAGAGCGTATTTATTTGGACAAAGTATGATTTGCACGTTACTCAGCTACATACTAGGTTCCTATGTGCCTTAATAGTTTTGAGGTATCCTTTGTAAACTATGCAGCAGGATTGCATGTAAGGCATAGCACCATGATCTTTCATAATAAACCCAAAAGTGAGCATGTAAGTGGCGTTAGAAAGAACAATGATTCTATATATTGTGAAACGAGCAATTTCCCAAAATTTGAGTAATTCCAAACAAGGTTCTTGTTTACTGCCCAAGACTATTTTGATTGAAGCAGGAAAAATTGCAGAAATGAGTAAAAAACACTTGGTTTACTAGTTCATGGTAATCATCATAAAACTCTACAATGGTTAGCCATTAAGTATGTTATAATTCATACAATTTATATTTACATTTCTTCGTTACTTCAATATCAGGCAGTTTTTTCAGTCGATCGGATATATGGCACGCTATTTTAAGGGGTTATTTTTTCAGCAAAATGCTTCTTGAATTGATTGATCATAGCAGTGGATTAGTCGCTTCAAAAGCTATTATTACATTAAAAACAAGTTGTTTGCAAAGGATCTTTTATTATTGATCTTCTGACCCCCGCTCAACCACCCCCCCCCCCACCTAGCTTGAAAGCACTGTATTCAAGGCACACAACAAATCTGTATTCACAAACGAATGCAGCAGTCGAAAACTACTAGGTAGCTAAAGGTTTTTTGTGGCTGCTTTATCCAGGAATCCCTATAAACACGTACGTTAATGACTCACCCTGAGACAATACTGGCTTGGAGCAGCAAGATCCAGACCCAGATAGGTTAGGAATACCCAGGTATGACGCCAGCAGTGATGTACAGGGACGGACGTAATCGATTTTCCGACGATCGTCATCTTCCTCAATCCATGATCAAACTTTGCTTCGTATAAAATTCTAAAAGTTTTCTAAGAAATATTAAGGGTTTTGGACAAACTGAAAAATTCTCATAAGAGGTGGCAACCCATTTCCCTTGTTGACGCCGGCTCTGGGAATGCTGCTCGATTTTGACAAAAATCTTGTTACTGCATATTTATGCTCCCAAAGTTTGGAGCAGATTTCTTGTCTAATAGTATTGAGTATGGAAAAGTAAGGAAATGCTATTACTCCACTCCAACGTAAATTTCAAACAAAGATATTTTTAACGGGTAGAGGCTAATTTCCGCACATATTCTTGAAATTTAACCATGGGGTTCAGCCTCAATCCAAGACCCCTACCATGACTTTTCTCATTTTCCGTTGCTAAACAATAATTTTGCGTTCGATAATAATATCAATCATCTCATTTTGTACTTAGCTTGTATTTATCTTTTTAAGCTATTGTTTTATGCATAAGCGATGTTTTTATAAAGATTTTTAAGATTCCAAACAATGCAAATAATTTGATGTTTCCCACAATTTGGTTACAATTGTTTATCTTATATCTTTTTTCTGTTTTATGCTTCGAAGGGGGGGGGCAAACTTTGGTGATAAAAATTTACCATGGCGCAACAGTATGTTGCCTTTCCGAGCTGAAAAGTAGAAGGATATGGCCCCCCTTGTCGGAGGCCTTGCTCCCGCAACGTCTACGCCTTGCTCGTAGCCTTTGTTCCTTAAGGTGTCTATTTTCGTCCTATTTGCTCAATTAGTAAGTTAACATCATTATTAAAAAAAAGTATGTTTGCCAGCCAACTGCGCGTAAATTTTTGGCACAAAAAGAATATCAGATCTTGGTATAATTCTATCCTGTAAAAACAATAGCCCCTGATGAATGGTCCAGTATGGCAGACGTTTTACTAGATCATCGTTGATTGGTCGATTCATGTTTTGAGGAGATACAAGCATATTTTTGGTCAGTAGGGCTTGGATTGGTATTCCCCCTATTGTCTAAAAGACAAAGACCACTTTTTTAGCACAATTCTGGCAGATATTCGGTTTTAAACAAAAGAGTTCCTATTGTCATACAAATCAGATTAATAGACCTTGTAAAACTTCTGCAAGACCCAAATTGCACGGGCTATCGGGGCTATTCACTGTAAATAGCATTGCTAAGCATAATACGACATCAAAGCAACTGAAATGGCAAATATGGTGGCAGCAAGAAAAAACCTGAACAGCCAAACATCCATTTTTTCTGATATTTGTTTCCATTCCTCAATATAGTTTTTCTTTTCTGCATCGTTTGCTTCTTTCGAGTTCACCCAAACACTGCCGGTTGTTCTTCTTTGGAGTTCAATGACCTCTGTCTCCTTCTCAACATCTTTGATTACTTCCAAAGAATCTTTAGAACCATAATCAGCTGTCGAAGCACTGTCAAAACTTCGGTATGGCTGCCTGGCATGTTTGATAACAACCGAATTAGGCAATGGCGACGGTTTTATTTGTCGTCTATTCGCTGTTCTGTCCTTGTGTAAATTCGGCTTCTGCAATTCACTTTGTTTCTTCAACTCGTTAACCCACAAACTTGCCTTCTGATCCTTCATAGATTTCCCTAAGCCAAGGATTCTTTTAAGTGCAGCGGGCGGTTTGCTTGTTTTGAAAGCCAGGTGCGTAGTAATGATAACAGCGAGTAATGTGCCAAACATCAAGAAGAACAGAATGGTGTAAAGAACTCCAATGACTGGAGACTGGTCGCTCTTTTCAGGAAGTTTATCAGAAATAACCAACAGATAAACGCTCATAGCTAATACTGCAGTTATACCAAATCCTGTTCGTTCACCCGTTTCAGATGGAATGAAGAAGACAAAAAGGGCGAGGAATGATAGACAAATGCAAGGCAATACCAAATAGAGGAGCCAGTACATTGTCAATCGCTTCCAAACGAATTGGTACTTGATTACTGAGAAAGGATCGGTGCAACATTCGAAGTGATCATCGTAAAGATCCGACATCATACTTTCCATCTGCCAATGCCCGCTAGAATGATGTTTTTCGTCCATAATCTCAGTGCCCTTGGGTTGTTTTCGGAAAAACCTAAGCTCGATTTTCTTATTTGTGTACGATCTAGATCCGAACTCCAGAGTGCAAACTTGTTTGTCGAACGGAAACCACCTGACGTTCATGCTACAAGAAGCCTCTAAGGTTACAGGGGACATCCAGATAGCAACACCAGAGCTTTTTACCAGTACCTGCGTCTTATAAACATCGGCTGTCCCCTGGCTTTCTTTCAACGCCGAGTTGTGCAGCATGATGTCCGGTGTCCAAATGAGGTTACTTGGCAAGTTTATATAATCAGTGCCGTTATAGTCTGTTTCCTTCCACGTTAAATGTGGGTTGAACCATCGCATTAGAACTCTGTAGTTTCCAACCATCGTCTGAGTTTTGATATCCAGTGCAACCAGCTTACCTAGCTTCAACTCAAAGTCAACCACTACTGGGAGATCATTTCGTCTCACCGGCCGTACATATTTGCTGAAATTTGACAACAAACCCTGGACAAGTCGTTCCTCTACCCTTGATATCTTACTGCTCTTCTTTTGGCCTAGTATGCAAACGAGCAAGGAAATTAAAATCAAAAACTCTTGTCCAAATTTCATTGTTAGTCGGTTGTGCCTGCACCGATGATCGAAGCTGTTTTGTAAAATGTTGAAGTTATTTTACAACACTTTCCATAGCAACTGCCATCGACAAGTTGACAAAAGGGACCTAAGGGGATATTTCTATTGAACAAGGTTTTATGGAAGTTAGAACATAAAGAACTGAAGTACAATGGAAGATTATTAAATGTGTGATTGACGCAATAATTATGCCTGCAGTTCTACTGGTATTCAAATGACTACATATTGACAGTTATCATAAAAAATTCTGTGGCTGGCAAATGCAATTTACTTTTCTTTTTCAAAACGAACACTTAAGCATATTTGAACGTATTTTTTTGGCTTTGACTCATTCAAACGTAAGGCTTTCTATTGCTTGAACTTTATTGCAACTACAAATAAGCGAGTATAAATCAAGCGATGTGACTATGATCAAATCATATATAAATTGAATATAACCATAGTCATAGGAATAAACTGTATTCAAACTAAGATGGTCTATAAAACTCATTAAACTGTTTGTTAAAATGGCCTATCCTGCGTCCCTGATCCCATTTTCAAATACAAAGGGTTCGGGAAACCGTGTCTGGCTTTTTTCTCGGCAAGGCATAGTAAAATGTGCAAGCATATGCACAAAAAACTGGAACTCTGAGCCCCAGTGCTTCGTTGCAACACCACTAGAAATAAGCCAAACTTCATATTTTCTTCTTACCATATAAAACTTTCGGATACTTCAGCATTGTCGTATATAAAAATATTCGATGACGTAATTCAAGTAGATTCCTCTTATGTGTATTCTCATAACAAAGTGTATACTCTATAATACTCCAATACTCCAACCTTCTATATAGCATTCGCTCACGGTATAACTTTGTAGAATTCTCCGTTAGCAGCATTTGCTGGAGTGTCCTGGATTTGCTAAAGCCATGCAAATGAATTTGTCTAAATTTCAGTCAACAAATAAGCTTTGATGGTTGCTGATATTACCTTAATCCGTAAGTTGAGCTTATACCGAGACTAGAAGGAGTTAACAAAAGAAACAAATGCGCATTTATCTCATTAGTTATCTACAATCGAAAATTGCTTTTTAAGGCAATATTTAATTATTCATTATATATATCAATACAACTAGATTACAATTGTACTTTTTCTTGATTTTCTACACCTACTGTGCATCTTACACAGCAATTCATAAGTAGTGTAAGTGTCCCAAATACGATACCAACTATAAAAAGTGGTTTCCAGTACGCAAAAAACTGTTCATTGATTTCAGGCTCTTGCCGTTGTTTCTTAAATGTCTTTGGATAAGGAGGCTCTATTCCCCATCTATCGTACCTCCGTGGTTCACATTTGTCAACGTCGAGTCCAGGGTGCAGCCTCCCTTGTGCAAGTCTCATGCATACTTGACAGAACAGTGGGTACTTCTGATCCCACCACCGACCTATGGTCGTGTTTTGGTAATCGCCCAGTCCCTTCCATTTCCACTCGAGATATTCGTTAAAAGCTGTTTCATTGTTGCTAAGAAAGTGCAGATAATCGGCTAGCTCTTTAGGCCCGGCAAAGTCGCTCACTTTGATAACGGAGTGCTTCAGGTTTCCGGGTAGGAACTGATCAACCATATCCGTACCCATGTAAACAGGGATTGAGCCTGTCTCTAGCGCGTGATAAAGTCGATCATCTATGAAATGATCGCAGTCCTGATTCATGAAGACAAGAGAGAATTTATAGTATCTTGACATGACGAATTTGTAGTCCTTGAATACATATTTTCCGTTGATTTGACTGTAAAGACCAATCAAGCCCTTTTTGTTTTTGAGACAAGCCCCGTAAGAGTGAACGTCGATATACTTCATAAGCTGGCGCATGTACTCGGTTCGCACTGGCTCGCATTTGGAAAACACTGCAAGCACAGTGCCAAGCCTTTTGCCAAACGGTATAGGTGGGTCCAGACTCGGCTTAGGGTATATGGGGCTTGGAAAATCTGAGTCCAATCTGTAACTGATTAGCAAGTTGAATTTGCTCATTATCCGTCGATCAGAAAGCGCAGGAGTGTAGACTGGATTTTCATTGTTTTGTAAAATCCACGGTGCAAGATACTTCAGTGGAGGTAAATCCCAAACATCAGTAAGACGAGAATGAACAACGAAAGCACTTGCTTCAGCTGCCCTAGATCGATCGCTCGTTAGTTCACAGGGCACTGGGCAACTATCGCCAGCATAAGTATAAGGCCATATGTGAGCGCTTTCCTCGTATTCTTTCTTCGATTGTATCCTCGCTTTGAAACCGCGGATCTTTGACCAATAAACAACAACATACTTTTTACGTCCAACAGTAGAGTTGTCAAAAAGTTCTGGGTTGAACGGATGACCAAGACTGCTTGGTTTTTTCTTTCGTTTTGATTGGATGTTTCCAGCCGCTGCTTTCCTGAGAGAACTCTTCGATCCATATGTGATGTTTGTAATTGTATTGTTGCTGACATTGTATGTGCTGTTCGATAAAACATCGTCGTCTCTTGTTTCACTTCGCAGTAGAACGGTTGACAATCTATTGCTCCTTGTATGGAACAAAACGCTCACAAAGATCAGCGTCGAACATAGTATTAAAGCAGAAATCAATTTGATCCCAATCATAGACATGATGTTACGTCGGCTTGTAAGACATCGACGCTTTCGCCGATTCGTCCATGTGATAAGCTGCAAGCAGTTGCATGAGCATTTAGATTTTACAAGATATTCGCTGCATTTTCCATGATTTGATTTGTCTAAATCATGGTTAGAATATGCGCAGTTGATCTCCTTCAAGTCCTGCCCTCGATACAAGGGCACGGCGTATGATCCCTGCGGCCTGTGATCTTTGTCCATAAGGGCTTCAACTTTTGTTACAGTTTAATGAACGGAATCGTAAATACAACATCCACAAGCTCAGCCCTTTTTATTGCAGTACAGCGCAGGTATCCGCCATTTTGCTGTAGATTTTACACAGGTACAATTCTCTTCATAGAAGCTTATCTTTGTTTTTTCAACTTAAACCTAAGTTCAAGATTTCAACGACATAATTTCTATTACAAAGGACGACAAAGGAAGTTGCTAAAGATCACGAGGTAACGAACTGACCTATTATTGATTTGCTTGTTGAATATCACTGAACAGTGCAATCAGTCAATGATTATGCTCACCCTAATGAATGCAGTGACCCGTCAACCGGTTGCCTTCTTCACGATTGTGCAAGGCTATTCAATGTTAATTGTTAGTTGGTTAACCTCGTTTTCTCTCATGTGTAAACTCGTTTCAATAATCCTTGTTCATTGTGGATGTCTGGCCTCTAATTCCTTTCCAATTATCGCATTTGACAGGTTTTGAATTGAGAAGGCCACCAAGTGGTCGTTACTGCCACACGAACGAGCATAGCTTTCTTTGGAGCCAATTTTGTTTACGTTGAAACTCTTTCATTTACAATCTACGCAATCCCCGAGCAACTGATTGAAGCTGCGAGGCATATTTCTATTAGGAAAGGGAGGTGCAACGCAACCTTTCCTGTCTATGCATTTCGCTTATAGAATCAGACCTTAAGAGAATGCATGATTACCGTTAGAGTTGTAACGAGCCCCTTTGGGGCTAACATTATCTTTGAGTTATTTGAGAGGGCTTTCAAAAGAGGGGGCTTATAAAGAAAAAAATTCCATGAAACATTTAAGATAGAAAGGTGTCCTTTATTTGGCAATACATCTATGCATAGTATGTGATGTTAACAGCTTGTTAAGTTTGATGATAAAGGTATATATTACTTTTCAATGAATTGGTTTTTAATATTATGGTTTCTTATTTTCTATTACTGTATTTCAATTGCATATTGTGATTAGTTTTATTGGAAGGCCCCTTGAAAAGAACTTCGATTGAAGGGCAACCCTAGCTAAACAAATCAAATATGAAATATTAAAAGAGGAAATATGAAAATGAAGAAATGTTCAATGAGCATGTCCAAATTGACCTTCCACTGGGCATATTTACAGGCGATTAATTGTGGGAGGGAACTTATTTTAATTTTCTCTCTCAAAATTCTGGTTTTAAGGGGGCTCATTTTGTCATTTTGTCATTGTCATTTTGTCAGTCTTTTTCATGTGTCCTTCAGAATAACCAAAAGTAATCTTGAAATTTACTTGTACATTTTTTATCATGTACTTCTTTGAAATCGTTTTAATTTTATTGTAAAAAAGTATCTTGTAATTAATATTTGAGTTTTCTGAAAAAAGATTTTGAGTTTGAGTTTGGGGCTGAGCTTTTCGACAACAACAACATCATTTCAACAACAACAACCGTCGCGAGGCACGTACTTTTAATGGCGGTTGAGTTTGGAGCAGTCTTGATAAAGTTTTTATCCGCGTAAAACCAACAATCATGGAGCTACCGATGGAGCCAGAAGAACCAACGTGTGTCATAAGAATAATGCAAGATTTTGACAACTTTACCAGGGCTGGAAGGTCGAGAAGACAACCAAATAGGTATCTTATTATGTTGCCCTTTTTAGGCCTCTCACATCAACAGATTTTAAGACCTACCCAGTTCATCTGATCTTCAATTCGCGGCGGTATTCGACAAGATCTCGGGAGCGCACGATACAACTTAATGCTTAAATATGCTTGGTTGAAAATGCCTTAACGTCGAGGGTGCCGTATTCGTAGAGTATCCTAAACGATCTCTGGCTTGGAAATCCAAACGTAAAATAATAACGCCACATCTTTTCTCCATTGCTCTATTAATATCGGACATCGAAGTAACATGAAATTACAATGGCCCCAAGCCTTTAAAATATATTGTGTGTGCATAACGTCTTACTTTATCTTGTATATACTTTAATGTGTATTAAAAGCAGAGAGAAACTTTATTTTCAACAATTTCATGGAAGTACTCTTGCAGTGGATTGCAGTTTGGTGTTTATCATTATTGTGCATTGACTCTGGTTTTATGCAGTAGACAGTTTGTTTTCTTCAATGAGTGGATGGGCCAGTCTGCAGAGCATGGCAACTGCACACACAAGAAAATTTGCAGCAGATTGAAGTGCACGCCAAAAACTAGGCCTTGCACACGGGCATGGGATGGGTATAGGTTTAATATAGGTTCACCTGGAGTTTCATACTACATAAAATGGCTTGGTGCACCCAGGAGAATCAGATCACACCCTGTGCCCCCTTCATTTTTTACCTTGCATGCACAAGATTTTGTCAAATTCTGCCATGACTGGTGGATGGGCACAGATTGCTCCAGCAAATAACCAATCATGAGTACTGTCGACATTCTCCTTTTGCCTGATGTATTTATGTAGGGACAGATAAATACTCTAACATTTTAGTAGATCAAGCAGTAATTCAGTTATTGATTTTTTCTACCTAGGAATAGATCTGGAATCTTTGGAAGCTTTGGACCAGATTCCTTTACTTCTGAATCACAGAACAACACCAATAACTCCATGGTAGGAGTTGAAAAGGACAGGCAAAAAGATGTTGAAATTTTAACAACAAAAGCAAAACTGACTGCTCTGGAAAAACAGCTAAAGAGTGTAGAGACAGACAGAAAAAGAGGAATGATAGAATTGGAAAAAGATGCCATGGAAAAACAGAGAAAGATTGCTAAGCTGGGTGTAGACAAGGAAGAGTTGAACAAGGAATTAAAATACCTTTTGGAAAAAGAAGAAACTGCAAGAGAAGAAGCAGAGTGTTTCAAAAAGAAGTTTGAAAAGCTTCAAGAACAATATAAGAGAGAATTGGATGCCTTGAAAAAAGCAAATGCAAAGTATATAAGAGAGATGGATGAGGTAAAGAAACTTACCCTCAATGCAAGCTTCTCTATTCAGGGGCTCTTGTTTGTATTAACTCTATTAATCTCTAAAGTTATTTGGGCTTTACAATTGGTCTTTAGATTATTTCTTGATCCAAACATTCCCTTGAAAAAGCATGGTTCTACAGCTGAAACCGAATGCATTGAACCTAATTTTTTAACTTTGAAAATAATAATTAATCTTAAAGATCTTTTTATCAAATCTGTACGTTGTATTTGTTATTTACTGTCATGTTTTTTAGATGAAGGAAAGACACAGGAAGGAAGTGGAAGAACTTATTGGCAGGGTTGATCAGTAAGCTCATAACTTTAGAATGATGAAATAACTCATTCTGTTTTGTTTATGTGGATTTATGTGCTATGCTAAGTAATTAGCTGCTGCATCATTTATGTAATTAATTAATAAAAGTAAAGTTGATGAATAATGGCATGTTCAAGATGATAGGCCATACAGTGGATCCAAGGATTCTTATGATGAAAGTTGATAAATAAACAAACCCAGGAACAATTCAAAATGGCAAAAAAAACAAAATGTGGTCGAAGATGATAAATAGTAATTAAGATATTGAAGGAGATATACTAATATTTGACTCCAACCCTTTAGGGTTCTTCAGAGTGATATCAAATGACAGATCACTGAAGTAAAACTTCACAATACAATTATAATTTCAAATCTCCTGATAAAATAATCAAAAGATTTTGGATCTTGCTAGTTGTTAATGAAACTTGATTTTTCCTAGAATTCTAAGGAACAGACACTTGAATTTGATTGTGTAATTGTAAGGGGTTCTAATTCTCTTTAAAACTGGCAAGCATACAGATTCACTAAGTTTTAAATTGCAGTATTCATGACAATTTTTAAAAATTTCCCTGAAATTCAGATCTTCATCAAATTCTTGATTTTGGTTTTCATTGTGTTAGGAATGAAGTGATATTTTACAAAAACCAAGCTGAAGAGACTGAGGCACAATTAGGGTTATTGAGAAGGTATGTCTTTATTGTTTTTGATCAAAGAATGAATGCAGAACTGTATGTTGCATTAAGCATATTTTTTAGTCAAGGACTATGGTGTAAAAGATTAGTAATTTTATCATATAAAGAATAAAGTTGGAAAGTGATGAAAAGTGGAAAGCATACACTGAGAAAAAGTTTTTGTAAAAGAAGAAACCTAAGGATGCATAGTTCTTGCCATTATTGTTATGTAAATGTATTTACCATTACCCTTATCTATCTCAACATCAGTGCTTATTACATACATACATACAAGTGCTTATTTTTAAGAATAAAAATGTATATTTATGGGAAAAAAATAGACAACAGTATTCAGTGAATCTAATTGTTAATCCGCAGCCATTCAGTGATTCCTTTTTGTGAATTGCATGAAATACCAACCAAGGCATTGCCTTACACTTTAAGATGTGTACAGCATTTTGGTCAGTGAAAATGATGTTTTTGTACAGAAGACAATTTAGGACCATCAAATTTTGCAATTGTTTTAATAAGAGTAGCAGCTCTCGTGAAGAACTCTAATATTTCAAGATAATTGTGAAATATAACCAGTTACAGAGGGGCTAATATTAAAATCAGACAGGTTAAGATGCTAGGTCTATACAAAACTCATTGGGTACTTTTCACATTGATTAATGAAGTTTTCAATGTCTTTGACATTTCAAACATGTATGAAGACATCCATTTGTAGTAATGCACCTTAGATTATAAGGTATTATTTACAGAACAATTTTCCCTAAGATTTGACAATCTTGACATTTTATTTCAGCAAACTATCAAGATATCTTAATGTGATTAAAGAAAATGAAGAACTTTCAAGTAAGCAGAGAGATGCAGAGTACAAATTGTGGGTAATGCCTTAATCTTATTTCATGCTCCATTTGCTCAAACTAGTATGCTATGCAAGTCTGTACCTAAACTCTTATCTATTTAAAGCAGATCATACAGTCAAGAATGGTCAATAAACAATAAACTCTTATCTATTTAAAGCAGATCATACAGTCAAGAATGGTCAATAAACAATAAACTCTTATCTATTTAAAGCAGATCATACAGTCAAGAATGGTCAATAAACAATAAACTCTTATCTATTTAAAGCAGATCATACAGTCAAGAATGGTCAATAAACAATCTACAATTTAAATCTCCAAAAGGACTAACCAATGATGGAGATCCATGATTCTCATACTGCAACACACCACTTTACCTATGTACATTTACCTGCATGCAATAAGAGGATTAGTAGGAAAAGAGGTTTGGTAGTTCTGGCACAAGGGAACTTTGACAATATGTTGGACTTACTACAGTTTAGTGATAAGACTGACATACTTATTTTTACAGTAATCTTTGTAGTTTGCAATTTTGTACATCAAGTGGAAGAATGCATGAGCCTATGCTTTACATCAACCAAATCACCTCAGACAAAAACAGAGCAAAACGTTTTCTTTTCTCTCTACATGTAACAGGAAATGCCCACCACTGCCCCCATCACAGTCCCCACCATCGCACCCCCCCATTGTAATCCTCATCAAGCAATCCTATAAGAAGATGCCTAAGTTTGTTTATGTGATGCTGTAGTTTTTGATGGAATGTATTCCTGTGAGAAGTGGAATAATTAGGAAAACAAAGTGACCACATCAGATTTAAATTTGTGATCAATTTAGATTTGTGATCAATGATAGAATAACTGTTAAACAGCCCAGCTAACACTCTGTATCAAACTTTTAGGCTGCAGAAGAAAAGATTGCCCGACAGGAAGAAGCATTTGTTGTTGCAAAAGCAATGCAAGATCAGTTGGCAACCTTTAACAATCTTAAAGAAGAAAATAAGAAATACAAAGAAGAAAATCAGTTGCTTAAGTAAGTTTTACTTCTTCCTTATTCCATTAAAAAGGAATCCTTAAGTTTTTCTTGCAAGCACCTTTTATCATTGTTTTGTTGAGAATATTTATGACTTAATCTTTTTCTGTTGGCCATTTTTAGAGAGACAAGAGAAAACTCTGTGCTTTTGATGAACAAATCTGAAACTATAAAGGCAAAATATGATGCTGCTGTTGAAAAGATTCATACCCTGATTGCACTAGAAACTGAAAATGAGGTATGAACAAGTTTTTTGACCTTGATACAATTTGGAGATGCTGAAATACTATTTACGAGTGAGAGACTCTTTTAATTTCACACTTTCTCACTGCGATTTAATCCAGAATAGTCATCCAAAATTCACCCATGTAGAAATCTTGCAAGATGGTGGTCTGAATGATGTTGTAACTGCTTGCATTTTTATGCAGTCAGCATTTTAAAAGTTTTATCACAAATATGTAAAGCATAGTTTCGTGATTGTAAAATTTATTGATTAAAAATGAAGACATAGCTCAGATAACAAATCTCAAGCAGACATAACTGAACCAAATTGGACTTTGAAGATGATTTTGTCTTATCAAAAAAGACGTACTTGAAAATGAAGTTTGGTGAAATTTAAAAAATGTTCATTTGTCTAATAGGAGCTGAAGAAAAAGATTCAGAAATGGGAAACTGAAGATATTTCTAGTGGGACTGTTAAAGCAAGGTAACTGTCAATTTTGCCAAAGTACACAATTATTTTACATGTTCACAAGAAGCAAAAACATATTTTAATCACAAAACTATAACTGACTGCCCAAGGACAATTCTGAAACAATGATTTTCTACTTGACTTCAGATAACGAGGCAGTACCAAAACCCCTCGATATATTACTGACCTTGCAAAGAAAGACAGCTCTCAGCTTTTGTGTCAGAGCTTTCAAAGTAAGACATGACAGAAAGCCCCTGCCAATGTTAGGCAGCTAATGACAGTTCTTTGATTAAAAATCCAATTTAACTCACATCTGCTCGAAGTATATTACACCAAACACATGCGGAAATGTTAAGCGACAGCAATTTATATACAAGCGATAGTTCATGGAACGTTTCCCTGAATGACAAATGCAGACAATCGCAATATGTATTTAATACAACTACAAGTTCAATTTTTCGAGTTAGAAGCTAATAGGCCACTGATGCAGAGGTGCAGAAAGTTGCTCCCCCTTTTGGATTTTAACAGTATTCTTCATTTGCAGAGCTACGCTTTGAGAAGTGTGTAAGCTTGAGCTAACTCTTAATAATCCTAGCCTTAAACTAGTTTTTGAAGGTTTCTATAGGCTGGTACACATACATATGGAGTTAAGGTCAAATAAACTGCGTCATGCCACTGGGCCTGTGCATGTGCCAAGTTTGATGTCTAGTTTGCTATGTGTATTCAATCAACTGTCGTCAATGCTAAACCTCCTTATCCCATCTTTTTTACAATTTGGTCAATATGACAGTGAAAGGGTTCAAAATATGAATGCCTTTTGTTGCTTTGCTTCCACGTGGTGCTGCATATATCACCTAACTGTGTTGCAAATTATTTGCAGGTCCCCTATCGAACTTACCAGAATGATATCTGACTTACAAAAGAGTCAGTTATCGATGATGGAAAAGCAAGGAGATCTTCAAGCGAGGTATTTTCCCTTTTTGCTAAATAAATATAATGCTCTCTTCTAATGGAGGTATTAGGTTTCTCAATGTAGATTCTTGTTCTACTTTTGAACATGTTGCAGCGGGCGTAAAGTTTAATTACGAAAAAGAATAACGAGAAGTTTCATGTTTCAACATCCATTAATAAAAAGAGTTCTGTTTTTGCTTTCAATTTTACGAACTGAGTAAAAATGCAAAACTTCTGTGTTTATCATTGATAGAAATTATTGAAAATGAATTATTAAGAGTCATGGCTCATTCTCGTTTCCATTCAATAATAACTTTTTAGAAATTTGTATCACCAATATTTATTTAAATACAAGTGTGAACCTCGCTAAATTTAGGTGGCTTACATTTGACTTCTTGTTGTGACAATGTCTAAAAAGGAAATAGAAATCGTTCAAAAGTGCAGAAGTTCAAGCCTGTGCCATTCTTTGTTTCGGCAGCAAATAGTGTAATTTGTGCTCCTGATCGCGATTTTTGTAATTTTTCCCAAGATGTAGTTTCGATGGTTGTTGTTTATGTTTAAATCTAGGAGCATGTCAAGAAAATCGGAACAAAAAGAGGAGAAAAAACCTTACGTACTTAAAGAGAGATTTATAACATCCTTATATTCCTTTAAAATAATTGTAAAAATGATTATGATAATACTAGTAATAATGATAGTAATGGCCTTTTCAGACACAGTTTTGTTATCAATAAGGAACCCTGTTCAAGTATAACATGAAATATACCATAATAAGTTCGTCGAGAAGTTTCAAGGATACCCGCTTTTAGGTGTGTGAATAAGCATATCATTTACCCGTATTTATCAAAATTCTTATTGCTTTCGTTATGGCAGTTTAAAGATGATATTTCTCTTCCTTTTGCAGCGTTACTGTCAAAGACTCGTCACTCAAAAAACTAAAAGAAAAGTACGATGAACTGAGAGAGCAATTCTTAGACGTTGAGGTGAGTAGAGATATGCTCCTGAGCATGCATCATTAATGGTTGGTCTGCTGTGCATTAAGGTACTCCTTTTGGTATCAATTTCTTCAGCATTAGATATTCGTTTTTCAGGAGAAGGAACGGCAACAGGCTGACAAGTGTCAACGTCTCCAGAGAAGACTTCTTTTGGTTACAGCGGTAAGCAGATTTCATTAAAATTCGCATCAGAATGTGCCAAATATGTACACTGTTTCATAAGCCATGATTTCTTGACTTGTGGAGCAAGACTGTTAGTTGCTTGTCAGATCTGCACAGTTTTATTCCCTCATGAATGGCATTCTGTTTTGACGCTAATGGTTCAAACAACAATCGCTCTTCATACTTGTTTGCATTTGCTAAAATGTATTTTACATTGGTATAAGATATGAGATTGTCTTCCATTCTATTTTTGAGGTGAATTTTAATCATAATTGTATGAAATCTCTGCTTTGTAAAATTAATATAAACGATATTTGTTTGGACTCAGTGTCTTTTCCTACTGCATATGGTATCGATAAAAGACTTGTTGTCATATTTTGTTTACTTTCATATGATAATAAAACATAGGTCCAGCGTAGCGTTGCGGAAGAATTTTGTTGTATATTGCAATTCATTCGAAAGGGACTAGAGAAAATGAAATACTGTTTTACTCTTAAAGCGCAAGTGCTCAAATTGTTTTCACTGTCACAGTATATTCATGGTGGGTATGTATGCATGAATAGATTTTCTGTTTTCTAGGACAGAGATGGTATTCGTAGAATATTGAATAATTCTGATACGTGGATGACTTCATTGCAATCAAATCAGACGCGAGCGAGAGCTGAAGAGGTAACTCGATTGGGATCGTTTTGTGAACCATGCTTTTCAGCGTCCAATTTGGTTTGATAATGATTCAACTCAGATGTGTGCCAATTCCTTTTGCCACAATCTGAGTGGCACAGCATCATATTAAACCATATTTACGCTGGTTAATATCTATCAATATCTTCTAAAAAGAATTGGCAGACACTAAGACGTTCATGGAACAATTCCAATAACTAAGATATCTACCGCCGGCAGATATGTGACCTTTGATGTGTAACATTTTAGTCAGTTTTAGTGAACAAAATGACCAGAATGAGAACCAATGACCTATTTTTTGACCATGGGATACAATTCCCGTGCCCACCAAGTTGAATACTGCTTCTATGTGGGTCGCTCCATGTGTGAACCAAAAAACCAAAATTCACGTGAATAAGTACAGGACAGACTTACAAGTTTTACGTCATTAAATTCATGATATAGCTCTCTTTCGATGATGGTGATGAAAGCTCATGTGTCTTATATTCTTAATAATTTGCGCATAGTGCCGCCTTATTTTGGAAAACCTGTAACATGATGGGGTATCGCTGCAGAAGAACGATACTTCTATAATATGGATCCCATGCTACTCCCAAATTGGAATTTATCTCTGATACAAGAGGACTCTGTTGAGATGTATCGTAGGTAATCTATATGCCTAGTTTAAAGGAATACTGCTGTAAGAATGGTGACTGTTGTTTTCATCTAATGGTAACTTGTACCATCTTTCATCCAGCTATCATTATATATTCCCTTATTGTTTTTACTTTAACAGGCAGAAGGCCAGTTAAATGCTGCTAATGAGCTCATCAGTAAAATGGAGGTTTGTACAGCCTTTTTTGTTTAATTTAAAAGGCACTACGTAATATCTTCTCTTCCAATACGTGGTATCTTGCTTTCTTCTTTGGCTTAAATATCCCCTTGCTATCAGCTTGCGGTTAAACACCTTTAATCGCCGTTTTGCAATGTACTTCGATCATTCTTATCAGATCGCATGGTAAAGAGTAAAGCATTCTCAATTTCCCTTAAAATCATCTGTTTGACTCTTACTAAAATAGATTATCTGGTATTACTAACTAATTAACATGACATTACTTATTATTGAAAATATTCTCTAACCCTTAGTCTGAAAGTGATTCTCTTAGAAAAGAAGTGAGCACGTATCGCCTTTTGTCGGCAAAGGTGAGTTTCTACAACGCATTTTTTACATAAACAGCGAGAACAGTTTGATCTTCATTGACCAATCGTGACTCAGCTGTTTCGTTTGCACAATTCAAGGGGAAATTCAAATCAAATTAGCGTGTAGTTTGTTAGGAGAGTCAGAGGTGTCATTCAGTTATTGGAAAATTCAATTTGAAGAAAGCAGAAAGTTTAAAGAACAAGAACACAGTTTTGAAAAGCTTGCATTGTCTCCATTAACGATTAAATAATTATTTGTAGAGATAGGCCGTTCGCCGGATCTAAAGTTTGTTGCGATTAAGGTCGATGAATTAGCAAATACGAGAGAAGCGCAAAACAAAGCTATTAATGATTTGAAGATAATTAAAGATATCAAACTAACTTAAATGAAATATCGTTGTTTTTGCCCATTTGCGACGCTGCTTCGTTAATTTGTTTTCGCGAATGCCTGTTTTATATAGCTAATACTTTTGTTGTTTAAACCAAATAGCGGTTCGCGATTTTTCACTGTTGCTGCACTAATGAAGACACTACCTATGCAGTCAAGATTTGACGATTCTAATGATATATGCTGATTATTATCAATTTCATATTTTTATTCAATTATTGTCTGCTATTATACGTATTATGATACAATCTTAATGTATAATCATATATTTCTATAATCCTGATTTCGAGCAAATTTATTTAACAGCTTCAAACTGAGATAAACGATTTGAAAAGTGAAACTGCAGTGATAAATAAAGACGCTCCCAATGTTGACAACTTAAAGTGAGTCTGTTTTTTGCAAAAATTCTCTCATGATGTTTTTCTAAATCACTGGTTTTTTAATTTATGAGTTAGTATGTATGAGTTTTCTAAACCACCATTCATTTGGACGATTGTATTTTCCCTTGTTATAGAATTGAAAATGAAGAAATATCACAGAAAAACTTACAGTTGCAAGAACAAATTGACATTTTGGAGGCCAGGATTGAACAAAGACATCTGCAGGTTGGTAGCATTTATGCCGTTTTGCAAGCTGCATTTCTGGTTTTGCTTGTAATTCTTCTCGCATTTGGTCTTCCCTTGTGGTTACTTCTTTGTATTCTGCCAAGCACTTTGATCCATCTTGTTTCCCTACAAAGTAAAAGGCTTTAATATAGATTCACTGGGAGAAGTAACTTATCTTGTTAACCTTTCGTATCGAAATTTGCGATCTGAAGCCACCTTGTAATAATCTCAGGTCGATTGATTCCTTTCGGAACCAGTGATCCTGGCTCAATGTGAGTTTAGATCTCAAGCCTGCCACTTCCAAGCAAGCACTGTAGCGCTCAGCAAGGGCTGCTACCTCAAGCTCAGGTTTTCTTCAGGGATAAGCAATTGATAAATGATATTATCATCATCATTCTTGAAAGCCATGGGTATGCCCTCCTTATGTTCACCATTTACGCAGCATAATCGAGATACATCAAGCAGAGTTGTACATAAGACTTATCGTATGTCCGTATGTGCTTTAATGGAATATTGTTGCCTGTCATTTGTAATTTAGGGAGATTTTGATCCGACGAAGACAAAAGTGCTTCACTTTGCTGGCAATCCGCTGGCTTTATCACGCAAACTACACGCCCAGCAACTTGATAATCTTAGAGATGAAAACGAAAATCTTCGACGCAAAATTAAGGCCCTAGAGCAGCGAAGCGGTGATTCTTCGTTGGTTCAGTCGTTGCCAAGTGATACGCAACCTGATGATGGTAAACAAGTCCAAGGTTAGAAATTAAACTCTTATGTATCTATCAAAACAACGGCAACCACTATAACAATCAAGTTGTTTGCTGGGGGTGCCTAGAGGGCCACAGTTATCAAAGCAGTACGTTGATTAGAGTATTCTTTTCCTAAGTAATTTTTTTTGCTAGAAAGTGCTACTCAACTCTTCAAAAAGTTAGGAACGTCGAGTTTTTCACACCAAGGGAGTGTGCAGTTATTTTGCCACAGAAATTACTTTTTCGTCGTTTGGAAAATCAGCTTCATTTTCTTATTGTGTAAATTATAAAACAGGAAAATTTTGTCAACAATTCTTCCTTTTAAATATTGTCTAACACTTTCCAGTGCCAAAGGCCCAGATAAAAAACCCAGTTTTTTTATCAAGACTGTTCTAAGAACCGTTAACAACTCAAATTCTAGTATTGCATGCAAAATTTCACTACTGCGTTTTTTCTGAGCTTCCTTGAAAGAATAAATATAATGGAAGCTTCCTAATTATAGGTTTCTAATAGAAGTCATGTTTGTGGAAAATAATGAATTTCAAAACTATTGTTTGTTGTCATATTTTCTTAGTTATGAGCTATTTTCTTTCAAATGTAGAGCTGAAATCTCGTCTAGAAAGTTCGGAGCTGCAAAACAAGAGGCTCAAAGAGGTAATATCATTGACGGTATTTAATCATAGTAAAAATGCATCTTCTGGTATTCATAAGTCCCCATCTGCCCTTTCACATTTAAATGACGATAAAGTGAGAAAAAAGAAGAAAAGCAAAATAGCGCATAATTCTCGAGGAGAAGCCTAGTAGATCTAGTAGATATACTAAGGAGGAATGATCAATAGCGATTAATCTAAACTCCAAGAACCTTATTCTGGAAGGGAAACCAGTACTCAGTACGCCATTTTCCTTTCACTACACCATGTTATGACTCATTGCCTTCAAAAAGTATTTTTTTTATTCAGTCAGCAATTGAGTCCGGGATTATCAAGATCTTGAAACGAGATTTTCGATGGAGTTTCGCGACTAAACGAACAATTAAATATGTAAAGTGACCTTTTATATAGAATATCTGAGAGCACAGTTTCGTCTCATTAATTCATCTTATTATTGCAATTCCCTACAGGTGTTCACCAATGCTGTTCAACAATTTCGTGAAAGCTGTTACCAGCTGTTTGGATATAAAAATGATATGGTTGGACAAAGCAAATTCAAGGTTTTATCAATGTATGCTGAAAGCCCAGATCATCACTTTTTGTTTCAGGTATGGAGAGCGAAATTTTCGGTTGCTAGCTTTCGGTTGATCAACAGGCTAGACAAACAAGAACTGAGCAGGCTAGAAAGCATTTCCTTATTCGTTAACCCTGGCTAGGCTTCTAGCAGCTATCAAATTGGTGTGGGCTTAGGGTGCTAAGGCCTGGGCTCTCAGGATTTCTTCTGAGTACCCATTTATCGACCCGAATCATAAACCTCTAGGTTCTTAGACCTGCGCCTTATCCATTCGTCTATACCACAGTAGTTATCGAAACTATGAGAATATCAGAAAAACGAAAAGCTGAGACGGTTCTGAAAAAGATACAGCAGATTCAGTGATTTGAAATTGCAGCCTTATGAGAGATTTTCGTAACCAGGATGATGATGCTTCAACCATCTTGGGTCATTTTTATTAATTAAAATGCAATCGCTACGGTTCACCCTGAGAACTATTGCAATAAGTTAAGTAATGTGCTAAATAGCAGGCTGCCTACTGAGTTGTCGTTGAATGCTTGCGACGTTAAATGATGTAAAAGACAGATGCATTGAAAAACGCGAAGTGGCAGGAATACGAGACAAATACGACACAATTATAACTATAATTTGTTAGGCCGCCTTACGTGGTTCTTCAGAGTATATATCAATATTGGTAAAGCATTATATCTTTAATCTTGTCGTATTTGCTTCTTATTCCTGCGACTTTGCATTTTTCTCTATTTTGATCTGAAAATTATTGCCGTGCAAAATACAATACATGCTCTCTAGGCGTCATAAAAGCATTAATTGCAAACTTTATTGATTATTTTTCATTATTTTTTTTCAGATGACACCAGAGCATCAATTGGAGATGATCGACACAGACTTCTCTCATTGTTATAAAGATGCAATTGATACATACCTGCATAGAGGAGCATCTATCCCTGCATTTCTTAGCAGTATTACTTTGGACTTGTTCAATAAACAAACACAAATTATCGACTCATCTATATTCAAAGCTAAATAAAAGCGATGACTTATTAATTATCGTTTAAAGGACGTTTCAACCCTCAATTCTCGCTTACCGTAGCGTAAATAT
This sequence comes from Catostylus mosaicus, assembly GCA_964019065.1. NCBI lineage: Eukaryota > Metazoa > Cnidaria > Scyphozoa > Rhizostomeae > Catostylidae > Catostylus > Catostylus mosaicus. The sequence goes on from OZ025191.1 coordinate 2,941,942, forward strand.
ATTTCTTATAGAGATAAATATTTCATTCCATTTTTATTCATCATCTAGGAACATTTTGCTGTCAGATACTTCATAATTCCCTCATTACCTTTACGAAATTTGCAGTATGTGTACAGGCTTTACGGGAACTGGACAGGAGCTCTCCGTTCATTCTCCTTCCCAGTTCCAGTACAATATGCACCCAGGTTACGAAAAATTCATAGCTAGAGTGGCCCATCAGCAATGATTAATTTCAGAGGGTCTCTCTTAACTGAACTGCAAAACTGTTAATGTTTAAAAAAGCTAGTTATGATTGGGAATAATGCCTGAGATTGGTAGTTTGTTGCTTGCCCAAAGACAAATTACATTTTGCTGTTGCCCTTTTTTCATAGCATTCTAAGGTTTCCCCATTTTAAATAAACGAGTGTTTTGCAAGAATGATAACACTTGAACTGGAAAATTTTATTTTAAGTTGTAAATCAATAATCTTTTTGTTTATTAGTTTTTCACAGTTTGTAGATCATGTAACTATGATGAAAGAGATGACAGTTGCATTATGGGAATTTTCTTGGGTTTATCTTCCTAACACAGAAGTACAACACAAAATTATACGACTTATATTTTCAGAAAAAACAAGATGAAAAATACACAAAGCAATATTTTGACCAGAGTTAGGAAAACATTTCGGCCACACAGTCACAAGCTGGAAGAAGTTCAATGAAAGACAATAGAAACTGCTTTGACAAACCCAAGATATTGTCTTGTGAGGAAGGTTTGCCTTCCGGTATATTTTGTCCGGTGGACTGTTAAGAACTTTTCTGGACTTTGATTTTGACTGGATATAGGCAAGCATGACAAGTCAAAAAATGACCAAATTCATGTGCAACATAGGGCCTATAGAAGATTCTTGGGGAACTCTTTTAGGTTTAAAAACTGAGATGCTCTTCTAACAACATGCAACAGTATAAATTTATTCACCGTTTAGTACATATTATCGAGTAACAATAACATATAGTAGAGAAAAATAACAAATACCGATAAAGCAATGCTAATGATAATTCAAAACACAAGTATTATCTAGCTAAATCTATTTTTGGACAAACCCATCAATCAGTCTATAATCTTGAACTATAATACAAAACTAAAAGGCTAGAATGTTTATAAAAATATGAGATTAGTGCATATGGTAACATTTACAGGATGGATATTTAATAAATACATGTGAGCATTAACTGAAAATAGAGAAAGTAAATATTTGATCTGATACTGTTGCATTTTGACTGAAAAATTAAAAAATTGATATCTATTTGCCAGTGGGGGGGGGGGTGTAAGTGGGGATTCCTGATCATCTGAGTAAAAGTTGCAAATGTAGTTCAAAAAATCCAGAAGGAAGCCTGCTACTGTGTTCTTTACTCTTAATTATTCACTTTTTTGCTGCAATAAAAATTAAGGCTGTGCCTATGATGCAAATGAAGTGCCTTTTAGCAGCATCCCTTGGTGACAAGTCCTGTTGATGGACAACCCAGCAGAGCTTTACAGGCCATGGGAGCAACTTGTTGCATCGTGTCAAAGTTTATTGTGTTGTTTGCCAGAACGGCTTTTGAACCCAGGTCTGGTGCAGGATGGGTGTTGATTCAAGCGGGGCTCAGCAGCCCTTTGACAGTTCCTATCTTTTGCCCTTATTAGAAGAAACCAGTAGGGCTGGTTTCCATGTAAACTACCTGCCTTTGAGACAAATTGACCTCATTATTTACAAGATCTGTAAATAGCTTTTACACAATATATCACAGGTGAATATGGCCACGCAAAAGCCTAGATCACTCTGAATAACTTATGAGAAGATAAAGCAAGGGCTTGCAATATTTCGATATCAAAAAAAATATTGCTCAGCCTAACTTTGAATTAGAATCCTAGCCAGGCAATGAAAGGGTTTGTGCATACTTCAAAACATGCATTTGCAATCAGCAAACATGTATCTTATCCACTGAAAAAGATGTGTGTGATCATTTTTAAAAAAGGTTTCACTAATTCACGCAGTTTCCCTTATTCTGTTACTGTCTTGAATAACATTAAATTTGACAACATTGAATGATGCAAACTGCATGTGTCTTAGACTTTGCACCATTTATCTTTTCAATGCACAAACCCTTTATCAATGCAGTGCTTTGATAACTTTTACTTAAATTCTTCATTCTGACAAGCATTGGCTTGCATGTCCCAATCAGCTTCATGATTCATAATAGGGTAATAAAATGCTTATAAACTATCAATTTCAGCCCTTGACTTAAGAAGAGATTCAAGATTGTTTGCTACTCCATTCCACAGGTTTTCAAAAGCTTTTTTCGATTTGAGCAAGGCCTTGACCATAAGCTGTTCTTATAATTACAAGAAGAATCATTGTTGTGAGTCCTATTTTGTTACATAACTACAACATTTAGATTGAAGCTCAAAATTAGAATCTCACAACATTGCATAAATATTGATCAATATTGATTAAAAGCAGCACAAATATAAATATCTATAAGCCTGTAGACAACTTTCTCTGTTTAACTCATTGTAGATCAAGGTATCAGTGCAACTAAAATAAAAGTCAATTACAGACAGGCTATATGCAGACAGGTTTCCTGTACAGTCATAGACACAGAATGCAAGGAAGCAAGCATTTTTATTTGTTAACCTTGACCAGTGTGGTTTGAGCTATAGCTGATGTAAGCTGGGCTCTAAAGCTTGTTATTTGTCCAGAGTACCTATTCACTGATCAATAAGTGGTGGACAACTGGGTTGACTCAACACCTAGTTGAGGAGGGTTATGAGTGTGGTCTTGAACTGAGAACTTCTGTGACATAATCAGACAATCCTTTGGTACTAAGGAATCACCTGCTTTTAGCACAACAAAAAATTGATTTTTTTTTATGAGCGAGCCATATTGAATTCTTTCAAATTCCCTGAAAAGACTTTTTATTTTAATTCATGCAGTAGTTGAGCTCTTGACACTTGAAACACTAACAGATACATCTTGTAACTTTTCATAATGGTCATACTCTGTGACTATTACTATATGGACAGCATGCTTTAACTCACACTCTAAAATGATTTACTTGCATTGATACTTCATCAGCGTTTTATGATCTAATATCCTCATTCTGGCCATCCAAAATTCCTACCAACCATTTTGTATAACTTCTTGTTGTATGGTTTATAGAATTCCCTCAGTGCTGAAATAGTCCCCTGATAAATATCTGGGTGTTTTCTGCCTTTGGTCTCTCCAAAACACTTTGGGTCACGGTCTACACCTTTCTTTTTGACACAGTAAAATTTCTTAGTCTCGTTATACCAGAAGTTGTCCTTTGTTATGTCAACAGTTACATTTAAAAACTCTTGCACTGCTTCCAGCTCTGCCCATGGCTTAGCTATCAGTTCTTCTCCGCTGACAAAATGTATTTGAGATTTAGGAAAATACTTCAACCATCTCTCAAGATGCTGGGCATACAGTCCTAATCTTATGATATATGCCTTTTTGTTGACTGTTTTGGTGTAAGGTGATAAAAAAACCTTTTGTTCAAAGGTCCTCTTCTTCTTTCTATTAGATTCCTTTTTCAGCCCTTGGGCATAGTCTGAAATGGCACGTACAACAGGATCCCTTACTATGACAATTAACTTGACATAAACTGAAAACATTTTCTGCATATTATATATTCTTTCAGGTGCTTCTTTGGTAACAAAATAACCAGGTGTCTTCTCTATGATGACTTCATCTGTTTGGCTTAGGGGCATTTGATTAGTATACCACTTGAAGCCTTTATCAAAGTTCCTGTCAAAAAAGTGAATTTCTTTTCCAGCAGATAAAATTGTAGAGTGAAGTGCCAGCTCGCTTATTAGTGCACGAGTCCCACACTTTTTCGAGCCTATAATTATAGCATTTGGCAACCTTCGTTTTAGTTCATCATTTTTATTATCTTCCAATCCAGTCTTTTGGTTAATATCGGTACTTTTGACTTTGTCGACATCCGTGTTAGTACTAACATTTTGAAATTTCCGCTTTCCTTTCTTTCGTTTACGTTTGTTTTTTTTTCTCTTTCGCGTTTTCCCCTTTTTTCTTTTCGGCATCATTGTAACATTGTCCTCTGTCCGTTTAATTTTGTCATTTTCAACAGCATAATTTGGCACGGGGCTGTCAAAACCATAATCTGCTAAGCTCCATACGGCATCATGCTCGCCTACAGGCTTTATCTTAGGGTGGTTGACTTCTCGCAGTTTTGGAGAAAATGAGCCAAATTTTCCACGCTTGTCGTACACAAACATCATGAGCGCAAGCGAGATTATTACAAGGCAGACAAACAAAACATAAAATTTTCTTTTTCCCCAATCCATCGCCGATATTTTGCCACAATCCAAGCCGAAGACAGAGCCATCAAGAATTAGGCCTGCAACAGCAACAACAACTGGATGAGTTTACTGATTGGCTGCAAAAGGCATCACCTTCAAGGATGTCCCCATTTATGAAAGTCCTTTCCATTGGGACTTGTACACGTTTTCGAGGTTAGGTACAAAACATTCTTGGCGAGTTTTCCTAAATCTATAATTGTATAAGATGACGTTTTTCAAAACATAAGTTAATCGAAAAAGTTTGGAAACGATACTAATTCCAAGGCTGGTGTTAAAATAAGAATCAATTTATGAAGGTGTTTTTCATAGGTAAATACTAAAACTTGTTGTAAATTCGAAAAAAACTTTGTGCTTTTCGTGGGAGCTTTCTGAAAAGGCTTAAAATCACCAGTTTTTGTCATTCAACCAATTTAATTTTCCTAACGGTAGCCCTCTCTAAAAAATGAAGATGAGCACGACGAAAAACAAAGAATTTGTTATGAGAATTTCTCGATATTTTAAATCATGTTTTTATCACGACTGTTACTTCAAACTCAATCGAATCTCAAAGGTGCTCTCTGAATAGATAAACGAATTGTTGTTTTTATTTGCTGACTGATATAGACTGACATAACTGATCTAGTCCAGATATGTCTTATTCTATAACCTTATATGGACTAGTTGGTACTCGTACGACCTTGCGCCTTGTTAATTGTAAAATTAATGGATTACTGGAAAAATACGCTTTGTATGTTAAGGAGAGCCCCAACACAACTTATTTCAAAAATATTATTGTATGACACTTACATTTTTGGTGGTTTCAACTTGAATTTTGAGTCAACATACCAGGTGGCCTAGTCATTCGCAAGATACCAGCACCGAAGAAAGTTCTAGTCGTTGGTCAAGCAATTTCTCTTCGCAGAAGCACCAAACAAAATTCATGTAACACGTTCGAATGATAAAAAGCAGTGGAAAATATATCCGGCCTTCTAATTTGTTGTTTAATTCCTACGTAATACAACGCTGTTTTTAGCAACTTATGAACCATGCTACTACTTTTTGCGGCTGTGCTGCTGAAAAATCTATTTGCAGGAGAATTTGAAAATAAAATGCTATTAGTGAGTAAATCAATAATTGAATTATGATTGCTCAAAGTTTCACAATTGATTAACAATAGAATTGTGCGATATTTCATTGTTTACATTTATTTCATCAGTCACTTGAAAAGAAGATGTTTCGCGCCTTCTTAAATTGAATTTCCACGCACCTCATCCCCTTCAAAATGCAGACATGCTTTACAAGAAACATTTTTTAAACCGTGGTCCCAAAGCAATGGCATTGTGGCCGAGAGGCAATGAGGAAAATTAATCACACAATGATCTAAGTGCAGTCCTATTTTATGTTCCTTATGCCGAACTCTCAGACCAAAACACAAATTTCAGCCATTCTGAGAAGCGAAAATACTGGGATCGTTTAACGCCTGGCAAACTTTGTTATGAATGGTAAAAAACTTTGATTAATAAAATTGCGACCAAGGCCCAGAATGGATCAGGCACCGTGGTACGATTTGGAACGGGGGAGCAATGATCTGCATCTATAACGGACACAGCAGGGGGTTTAGTGGCAAATTCTAGCTAAAATGAATTCCAAGGCTTTCCTTTGACTAAAAAGCCCGTTTTAGCAATCTTTCAGCATCTCTATGTTTGTTTTGGTTGCATCATTATAGTTATTTTTTATCTGTATGATAGTTTACTTGAGTTTAGTTTCAAAATGCAGCTGCCATACCTCACATGAGGCAATGCTTAAGCTCTGATGATGGTGAATTAAATAGCAAGATACATCCATTTCGTAAATATTCATTATAATATTAGGGAAATGTGGCTAATATCTGCAGTCTATGGCAATTGTTTAGATTACCTTTAAAATTCTTTGCCAGGCTTTCTTTCAAGTGCTCTTCCTGTTCTTGTCCATCTAGAAACACTGGTGGCAGTGGTAAGAGGAGAGAGAAATACAGGAACAACGTGCAAAAAGAACATTCGTTTTTGTGAAAATTGAATAAGAAAGCTTGTTTCAGATATTGAGCTAAAACTAAGAATCGGAATATCTTTTTTCAACCATCACCGCGATCCAACAATTTGACATCCCAATTCTACGAATCTAAAAAAAACCCAAACCCATATTCTATACCCTACAAATAAGCAGAGAATGTTACAAAACAAGCCCTATTTTTGTCAGCAAGGAAGATTAAGGTGGCATGGACAGGGAAGAGGTGAAGGCAATGATTGTTGGAATGTTACAGACATGGCAGTTCCAGGGAAACGTAAGGTAAGTACAACAGCAAGAAGGCGGAGAGACCGTATAAAGGATGGCATCTTGTGTACTGTTGGAGCAGGAGATTGAAGATAGGAAAGCTTGGAGGAGATAAATCCACATGGCAGTGCAGCCCCTAAAGTGGGATAAGCTAGAAGAAGAGGAAGAAGAGGAAGAAGGAAAAGAAGAACAAAAACAACACCAACAAGACAAAGAAGGAGAGTATTTCTCAAAGTTAATAATAAGACATTTCAAAATCATTAAGCTTTGTAAACCGTCTGTTCACAACTGTCCTCTTGCGGTTAGCTTTCTTCTTTGCACAAACGTTCAGTGCTTTTTGAAGAGCTACTCTTTTGCTTTTAGGCTGCATTAAGATATAAAAAGTCTTTTCATAGCCCTTCATGCAGCGATGGGCCATCATTCTATTGACGTAGTGCTCACACCATTTTGGGCAGGATTTTGGATGTCGTCCACAAGAATGTAAGACTTTGGCAAGATAGGTGTGTTGCTCAAACTTCTTAAAGTTGCAAGTTCCAAAATTGTGACTATAAAGACTAGCAGTTTTGAACAGTTCTAAGTCACAGAATGTGTACCTGGTGGGAAAGAGAAGAGATTTATTTTCACTGATTTATAATCATCATCATCATCACCATCATCATCATCACCATCATCATCATCATAATCATAATCATAATCATAATCAATCAATCAATCAATCAATCAATCAATTAATCAATCAATTCAAAGCATCTCACCTTCCATACGATTCACAGAGGTATGCTCGATTTTCAGGGATTTTGGGATAGTACTGGAAGAAGGCAGAGCACATTTCACCGTTCAAACCAAAACCATAATATGTAGTTTTCTTCTTTTTCGAAGTATCGTAAACACAGGTAATCCGTAGCTCGTCACCAGGCGATAGTTGCACAGGAGGATGATGTTTTGTTCGTATAGGTTTGTCGTACCTAAAGTGGTCATTTTTTGACAAAAATCGTATAAACTTCCCATTGCGATATTGAGCTAGCTGTAATCTTTTTGCCAGTTTATGAGCATGTAAAATTGAAAATGTGACGTGGACCGATCCTTCAGCTCGAAACAACGCCTTGGTACACTTTGAATTGCAGACACCATTCGCTGTAACCTGTCAAGGCAAGGATCCCAGCTTATCTTAAGTATGTGGCAGTTCTGATGATGATAAATCATCTCGTTTAAGTGCTAATGGCAAAACATTCAACATACCATTTATCTAATCATGTACCTTTGTATACTAAGAAATGATTGTGTTCACAAGATTGTGATATCATCATAATATGTATGCACGTGCTGCAAAAGATAAGACTACGCCTGTGATCATGACGTTGAATGGCAATGTGCAGCGCTCTTAGCGAGAAGTCGTTTTGATTGATCTTGTTGACGTCATCAGAGTGTACCCCCCCCCCCTTTAGATCATGTGTTGCGGTATTGATAAGGAAAAGAGATTGAAGTTGTTAAGTGGCCCACCGAGGTTCTCCCAGGAGGTAGCTCTAGATGAAGTTGGCCAACTGACAAAACACCAAGATCATACTTCCTTAATTTGCTTGTATAATACAGTCTGATGCCAGGTGTAACATATAGACCAGTTGCACTTGGATTCTTTTCTAAATGAACTTCCAGCTTCACGTATTTCAATGCTGACTTTCCAAATCTATAGCCGGCTTCAGTGGGTGCACATTCTCCTGTGGTAGACAACGAGACACAAGAAAGCTAATAAAAATGATAATGGCACGCTTCATAATGTTCAAAGCTAATTCTCTGGTTAATGACCACTTTGTAGTGAAGTTTTAAAGACGGTAAAAAAATCAAACTAAAATAAAGAAACTTATCCAGATCATTTTCAAATTGAGAACGAAAATTAATAGAATGAGTATATGAATCCAAATGAATTTTATTTTGTTAATCTGGGTTCATAAAATGGATTGACGAAGTAAATTAGGACTGCAGCAGTGGAATACCGAAATTGTTTAAAATAAATTACCAAGGAAACACCAATTTTTTTATGATAAAGAAGTATGGGTAAGCGTTTACGTTTGATATGGAATCTCATAAAAAACATTAAGATAAATAGGGAAGAAGAACAAGTTACAAGTTTGGAACAAATTCTATTGGGTGGAATGATCAGCCTCAGATGTGGACTTGCTCAAAGTCTCTTCTCCGCTCATTTGAGAAAAGAGAGGAAGAATGAGAGAGAAAAAAGAAGAGGGAGAAAAATTAAAAAAGGGAGAGAGGGGGAATCTTCCCATCATCAGGCATCTTCCTCCACTCTCTTAATTTCTTTCCTTTCTTTTTCATCTTTTCTTCCACTTTTTTGGTCCACATCAAATGCAATTAATATTTATACAATTATATGGTATGGACTTCCGCGTTGGAAGATAGATTTTACATAGATTGATTATCAGATAACTAAATGTCACCAAATTGAGCCAAGACTATTGCCAATTTCTATCAATATAAACATATATTAAGGACAGCTTTTAGAAGGACGAGGTTAAAATCTTTGCCACGTCCTAAACCGGGTCCTTTGTGTAAGCCAACTTGTGATCATGACATCAGGCCACCCCAATCTCTAGAGGGGCCAATTTCAAGTTTCAGTGAATATAATTGTTGCATACCTGAGTCTCCGAAAGCCCAACCAGCGACTATTTCATGACATTGCATTTCACTGACTTTGCAAGGTAGGGCCTCTTCTTGGACTTTCATTTTTCCTTTGCAACCGTATATAAACATGTGATGAACGAAACGTGTATGAATGATTGGATCGCTTCCGATAATGTGGTAATCTTTGTCATTGGGTAAATGAAATATTCTGCAGTAATATTCTACTTGATGAAGTGGTACCTAAAAAGTTACACGACACAATAATCAGTCGCAAAATTGTTGGATCAAAATGACCATAATACATAATCTATTTATTTCACTATGTAAATGTCTATCGTTTCCCTATGTACACGTTCAAAAGATCTCAAACAAAGGCCATGGATTTTACTATAATGAACAAAAACCAACTGGTTACGGGTAGACCCATTAATTTCTTAGGATTTCCTTAGAGTTTAAGTTTTCGATGTAGGGTAACTGTTAATTATTCTTTCTAAAGGTTGAAGCATTGGAAGTTTTCACAAAAGGTTATTACAAAAAGGGCCTGGTAACTCAATGGAGTGGCCGTAAAGGGCGTGGAAAAAATTTTCTTGGGAGGACCACGTCCCACATTCGCGGATAATTCACTGTTCTTGCCCTCCATTCAAAATCTCAATTTCCGCCACTGTTACATATAGTGAAAAGCACGAAGAGGAGATATAACACATGAGCAGCTCTTTCGAATCAAGATTGCAGAATAGAAACTAGGGAATGGGTGGAGGATTTGTATACGCAGCTGATTGTACGTTGTATACTGGGTACAGGGACTGCGCAGCAGTCTTAAGGGGGAACACTCGGAAAATTGATTTAAACAACACCCCTAAGAAGGCCGGAAACGCCCCTTTCAAAAAGATTGCTTCTTGCATCCTTGTTTATATGCAACAGTTCGGTGCAGAAAATATATTTCAATTGAAAATGTCATATTTGTTATAACCTTTAGGACTATCTTTGAAAAATGTGGAAAGGCTATAGCCCATGCTAGCCCAACGGGTGCGAGGCGCCTGATAGGATATATATAATTATTGAAAAAGGATTTTAAATTCATCATTGGTTCAAGAAAAATTTATTCAGACATTATATTCAAGAATCACTTTACAGAGTTCTAAACAAGTGCAACTTCCCTCTGTTTCACACAACACAACACATCAAAAGACAATAGAAAGCTTATAGGCAATTGAATTAGCCCCACAAACATGCCTAGCTCTCTATTACAAAGCAAAACTTCTGTGCTCACCTTTTTTGGTGACAATCGGAGATCAATTGATCTAACTCCTGATTCATCTTTCGCTTTGCAGCTTGATTTAACCCTAGGGCATGTAAACCACTTCTGGAAACTGCACCTCCTACTATAAACTGGCTCGCAAAATCCTGGATGAGACAAATCAGACCTCTTTGTTGGCCTTTTCCCTTCGCTCCATACGCAGTCAGGATCACCTAGAACAGTACAAAGCTTTAACTATCCGACCATCCGTCCAGTACAATTCAACAATTTCAAACAAACTGCTCTCCAAGACTCTGTGAATTCATCAAATGAAGGGTATTGTTGAAGGCATTGCGGACCTGGGTTAGCGACTTCGGAGAGTATTGTAATAAAGTTTATACTTGGCAAGAAGTCTGAAAGGCTAGTGGTGTACCCACGGGAAGAGGGAATAAAGGTGGTTGGCCCTCCCCCCCCCACCTTTAAAAAGAATGTCCTCGAGTTTTTCCGAAAAATGTAATAAAATCAGTACCTCAGAAGGGCTATGCAGATCTTGTGAAAGTATAACATTATTACACGATATTTGCTTGATCAGCTCTTTTCTAACGAATGACGTAAGCCAAAAAAAACAGATACGCAGAAAAGTCAAAATAATAAACAGTTACCTCCAAGCAACAATGGGTGAAGAACGATTAGATAATTTGGTATTGATGAATAGTAAGAGAGACCATTCCTCAGGCATTGAACTGCCAGTGCTAGTAGATCAATTTGCAGCAAGGAAAGTGATATATCAACTGATAAATGACATCTTGAACTGTTCTGATGATATTAATTTGCCTCTCGCTCCTAAGATTACATGAAAAGTTTTATATTCCTGTTCCACTTTCGTTTACATTGCAGGCATTTTTATCCCACAAGTTACACCTAAGAAGGGTGTTGCCCCTCTTTTCCGAGAGTCTAGAAGGCTAGGTCGCGATAAAGCTTCCTGGTAGCTCCTCTCACTTTTCAGGGGCTGCGTACGCCCCTGTGGAAGGCCAGTTCTCTATTGTTTACCTGTGCAGTTGCTATGAATACATCTTGAATGAGGTGATTCAAATGAAAAATTATTGAACAGTGGAATTGTCTTACCAAGTTCTTCTCCATTTGTTTTTCCATCATCATCAGAATCTGCTCTACACAATGCCTTAGTCCATTTAAAACCGGCTTCTGCAAATGCAACGCCAAACGGGTTTCGTTCACCCTCGCCTGCCGGATCGATATGCCCGACTCCTTGCCATATTGTATTTGGCTTGCACGGATGCGGTACTTTATCGCCATTTGGTATCTTTTTCTGATACCTTAAATGCGCTTCAAGATAACATGTAAAAAGGAACAGCACACATGCTACCAATATCACCTTCAGGGTCATCCTTTTTGTCCTGACCTGTTTTTTATTTTCCTTGCCAAGATATCAAGGACGGATGTCTCCTAACAAATGATTAGCCACACATTTAAACCATAATTAATGCTTTTCAGGCAAATACAATGAGGCAATTGAAATTCATTTCTTTGACTTTCATCGTTTTGTTCTCCGCTTCTGACGAAATTGAAGCGTGACCGTGCACAAAGACCAGATTGCAGCGAACGTTTATTGAAATTACACACATGAAGGTTTAGTCTTAACAATGGCTTATTGGTAAGTAGTAAAGATTAACGTAGCCCTCTTTCAAGCATTCCCCTTCTTCTTGTTTAAGGAGAAACATCTGGTAAAGTAGGCAGTGGTTCCAGGAGAAAAATATACAGAAATAACGTACAAAAAGAAACATTCGTTTTTGTGAAAATTGAATAAGAAAGCTTGTTTCATATATTCAGTTAAAACTAAGAATCGAAATATTTTCTTTTAACGATCACCATGATCCAACAAATTTGAAACCTTCCCAGTTCTACGAAACTGAAAAAAACAAGCCCATTTTCCACAACCTACCAATAGGCAGAGAAAATTACAAAGTCATAAGCCTTATTTTTGGCAGCAAAGAAAATTAAGGTGGGATGGAAATATGCAGGGAAAAGGAGAAGGCAATGTTTGTTAGAAAATTTTAGACATGGCAGTTCCAAGGAAACTTAGGGTAAGAACCCCAGCAGGATGGTGGAAAGACTGTGTGAAAGAAGACATGTGTCCAGTTGGAGCAGGAGGTTGAAGGTAGGAGAACATGGAGGAGAAAGATCCATATGGTAGTGCAGCAGCACAAATGGGACAAGCTAAAAGGAGAGGATGAGGAGGGAGAAGAAGAAGAAGAAGAAGAAGAAGAAGATAAAGAAGAAGAAGAAGAAGAAGAAGAAAAAGAAGAAGAAGAAAAAGAAGAAGAAGAAAAAGAAGAAGAAGAAAAAGAAGAAGAAGAAAAAGAAGAAGATGAAAAAGAAAATGAGGATAAAGAAGAAAAAGAAGTGGAAGAAGAAAAACAAGAAGTAGAAGAAGAAGAAGAAGAAGAACAAGATTATTCCTTGAAGTTAATAATTAAACAATTCAAAATCATTGAGCTTTGTAAACCGTTCTTTCACAAGTGTCCTCTTGCGGTTAGCTTTCTTCTTTGCACAAACGCTCAGTGCTTTAACAAGAGCCTTTCTTTTACTTTTAGGCTGCATTAAGATATAAAAAGTCTTTTCATAGCCCTTCATGCAGCGATGGGCCATCATTCTATCGGCATAGTGTTCACACAATTTTGGGCAGGATCTTGGGTGTCGTCCACAAGCATATAAAACTTTGGCAAGATATGTGTGTTGCTCAAACTTCTTAAAGTTGCAAGTGCCAAAATTGTGACTATAAAGGCTAGCAGTTTTGAACAGTTCTAAGTCACAAAGTGTGTACCTGATGGGAAATAGAAGGGGTGATATCAACATCATCATCATCGTTATCAATATCATCATCAATCAATCAATCAATCAATCAATCAATCAATCAATCAATCAATCAATCAAACAATCAATCAATCAATCAATCAATCAAACAATCAATCAAAATATCTCACCTTCCGTACGATTCACAGAGGTATGCTCGTTTTTCAGGAATTTTAGGATAGTACTGGAAGAAAGCATAGCACATTTCACCGTTAATACCATCACCGTAATATGTAGTTTTCTTTTTTTTCGAAGTATCGTAAACACAGGTAGTCCGTAGCTCATCACCAGGCGATAGTAGTACAGGTGGATCATACTTTGTTCGTATAGGTTTCTCGTATCTGAAGTGGTCATTTTTTGACAAAAATCGTATAAACTTCCCATTGCGATATTGAGCTAGCTGCAATCTTTTTGCCAGTCTATGGGCGTGTAATATTACATATGTGACACGGACCGATCCTTCAGCTCGAAACAACGCCTTGGTACACTTTGAATTGCAGACACCATTCGCTGTAACCTGTCAAGGCAAGGATCCTAGCTTATCTTAAGTATGTGGCAGTTCTGATGATGATGCTGATGATGATGATGATGATGATGATGATGATGATGATGATGATGATGATGATGATGATGATGATGATGATGATGATGATGATGATGATGATGATGATGATGATGATGATGATGATGATGATGATGATGATTGCGCAAAAGAAAATATGAAACAAAAATGTCAGCAAAATATTATGCAAAATGATAGAAATAGGAACAATTGTTGACTAAATACACACGAGATACAACATGGCCAATATAACCAATGCAACATATTTATGAGGACACAATATATGTTATGAGTTGCAAGGCCCAAGACATTTCCTATGTTAAAAATCAGATCCCGTTTGGGGGGAAGGATTTTTTTTGGAGTCAGTTGTGCCCAAAAAGTTTTATCGGGACTGCCCCCTCCATTTGCTTACGATTAAGATAAGATTTTGAAAATTGCATTTTAAAAATTTCTTTGGAAGACAAAATTTGAGGCGTTTTCAGAATATGTATGTATGTGGTGCAAAAGAAACTATGAGGTCGATGCTAAGTGGCACAGCGTTCTTGGCTGGAAGTGCTGTTGAATGATCCTGTTGACGTCATCAGAAAATACCCCCGAATCATGTGAACACAGGGTAGGTTATGTGTCTGCTAATTTTGACTAGACACCATGGATGCGAATCACAAGGTATTGACGTATTGATAAGGAAAATGCTCTTAAAAAACTAGAACCAATATAGATCGAAGAAGTAAAGCGACTCACTGAGGTTCTCCCAGGAGGTAGCTCTAGATGAAGTTGGCCAACTGTCAAAACACCAAGATCATATTTCCTTAATTTGCTTGTATAATACAGTCTGATGCCAGGTGTAACATATAGATCAGTTGCACTTGGATTCTTTTCTAAATGAACTTCCAGCTTCACGTATTTCAATGCTGACTTTCCAAATCTATAGCCGGCTTCATTTGGTGCACATTCTCCTATGATAGACAGAGAGAGACAAAAATGATATCCTTTTCATCTTTTTTCTCTTCTTCTCTCACTTTTCCTCTCTTTTCTCTGACGAGCAGGGAGGAGACTTTTAAACTTTCATATTTTACCATGAATTGATTATTAAATAACTTTTTGTCACCAAAGAGGCCAAGACCATTGCCAATTTCTATCAATTTAACCATATTTTTGAGATCAACTTTTAAAAGGAGGGTGTTAACAAGTTTTTTGCCAAGCCCAGAACCGGGCCCTTTGCGTTAATTAGCCAACCTGCGATAATGATGCCAGGCCGTCCCTGTCTCTAGCAGCCGATCTCTATTTTTTGTGAATAAAATAACGGCATACCTGATTCTCCGAAAGCCCAACCAGCGACAATTTCTTGGCACTGCATTGTGCCAACTTTGCAAAATAAGGCCTCTTCTTTGACTTTCATCTTTCCTTTGCAACCGTATAGAAACATGTGATGAACGAAACGTGTATGAATGATTGGATCGCTTCCGATAATGTGGTAATCTTTGTCATTGGGTAATTGAAATATTCTGCAGTAATATTCTACTTGATGAAGTGGTACCTAAAAGTTACACAACACAATAATCAGTCGCAAAATTGTTGGATCAAAATGACCATAATACATAATCTATTTATTTCACTATGTAAATGTCAATCGATTCACTATGTAAATGTTCAAAAGATCTCAAACAAAGGTCATGGATTTTACTATAATGAACAAAAACCAACTGGTTACGGGTAGACCCATTAATTTCTTAGGATTTCCTTAGCGTTTAAGTTTTCGATGTAGGGTAATTGTTAATAATTCTTTCTAAGGGTTGAAGCATTGGAAATTTTCACAAAAGGTCATTACAAAAGGGGCTTGGTCACAAAATAGGCGTGGTAACTCAATGGAGTGGCCGTAAAGGGCGTGGCAGAAATTTTCTTAGGAGGACCACGCCCCACATTCGCGGATAATTCACTGTTCTTGCCCTCCATTCAAAATCTCAATTTCCACCACTGTTGCATATAGTGAAAAGCACGAAGAGGAGATATAACACATGTGCAGCTCTTTCGAATCAAGATTGCAGAATAGAAACTAGGGGATGGGTGGAGGATTTGTATACGCAGCTGATTGTACGTTGTATATAGGGTACAGGGACTGCGCAGCAGTCTTAAGGGGGAACCCTCGGAAAATTGATTTAAACCACGCCCCTTAGAAGGCCGTAAAACGCCCCTTTCAAAAAGATTGCTTCTTTGCGTTCTTGTTTATATGCAACAGTTCGGTGCAGAAAATATATTTCAATTGAAAATGCCATATTTGTTATAACCTTGAGGACTATCTTTGAAAAATAGGGAGAGACTATAGCCCATGCTAGCCAACGGCTGCGCGGCGCTTGATAGGATACATATAGTTATTGAAAAAGAATTTTAAATTCATCATTGGTTCAATAAAAAATTATTCAGACATTATATTCAAGAATCACATTACAGAGTTCTAAACAAGTGCAACTTCCCTCTGTTTTAGTCGCTTAATATTATAATTCTGTCTCCGTATATTTTTCGATATCTATGAATGATAAGATATACACTAAAATTAAGAATGGTCTATTTGTTTTTATTGGTGCTACATCTTTTACATTCTTCCTTGAGATCACACAACACAACACATCAAAAGGGAATAGAAAGCTTGTAGGCAATTGAATTAGCCCCACAAACATGCCTAGCTCTTCTATTACATAGCAAAACTTCTGTGCTCACCTTTTTTGGTGACAATCGGAGATCAATTGATCGAACTCCTGGTTCATCTTTCGCTTTGCAGCTTGATTTAACCCTAGGGCATGTAAACCACTTTTGGAAACTGCACCTCCTACTATAAACTGGCTCGCAAATTCCTGGATGAGACAAATCAGACCTCTTTGCTGGCCTTTTCCCTTCGCTCCATGCGCAGTCAGGATCGCCTAGAACAGTACAAAGCTTTAACCATCCGACCATCCGTCCAGTACAATTCAACAATTTTAAACAAACTGCTTTCCAAGACTCTGTGAATTCATCAAATGAAGGGTATTGTTGAAGGCATTGCGGACCTGGGTTAGCGACTTCGGAGAGTATTGTAATAAAGTTTATACTTGGCAAGAAGTCTGAAAGGCCAGTGGTGTACCCACGGGAAGAGGGAATAAAGGTGGTTGGCCCTCCCCCCCCCCCACCTTTAAAAAGAGTGTCCACGAGTTTTTCCGAAAAATGTAATAAAATCAGTACCTCAGAAGGGCTAAGCAGATCCAGTGAAAGTATAACATTATTACACGATATTTGCTTGATCAGTTCTTTTCTAACGAATGACGTAAGCCAAAAAAACAGATACGCAGAAAAGTCAAAATAATAAACAGTTACCTCCAAGCAACAATGGGTGAAGAACGATTAGATAATTTGGTATTGATGAATAGTAAGAGAGACCATTCCTCAGGCATTGAACTGCCAGTGCTAGTAGATCAATTTGCAGCAAGGAAAGTAATATATCAACTGATAAATGACATCTTGAACTGTTATGATGATATTAATTTGCCTCTCGCTCCTAAGATTACATGAAAAGTTTTCTATTCCTGTTCCACTTTCGGTTACATTGCAGTGAATTTTCTCCCACAAGTTACACCTAAGAAGGGTGTTGCCCCTCTTTTCCGAGAGTCTAGAAGGCTATGTCGCGTTTGTTATATTCCCTAACTTATACCAAAGTTGAGAAGAGAATCACACAAAATACACGTCCTTCTTGCTTACGCATTCTGAACATAACTCAACAACATTACTCAACCTATATCAAATTACACTAACAACAACAACAGTTCACAAATGGTTACTCACTATATTACATCACTCCCCTTTTTAAATGTAGTTTTCAGGGAATAAAGTTTGACGGAACGGAATGACCAAAGCGCATAGGTGGTCTGTGTGTTCTTTTGGGCCATCGATTAACCCTTTGTTCTGGATTACTTTCATTTGTGTGTCCATTTTCATTATTTTCTTCATACTCGAGTTCATTATCATTTTCGACAATTTCATTTTCCATTTCACTCTCTCCTTGTTCTAAGCCTTCATTTCTTACATTTCGTAGAGATACATTTCTTTTCACTCGATGTTTCTGATTGTTCTCTGCAATTACTTGTGTTCCTTTACGATAAATCACGACGTAAGGTGTTTTGTTAAAACGTGAGGTAAACTTGTTTTGACGTTTCTGTTTTACGAAAACAGTATCTCCCACCTTAATGCTACTTTCCTTTGCATTCCTAAGATTATCTGCATACGATTTATGGTACGCTTGACTCTTCGTTTCATTCTCACGCGCTTCTTTATGTCTGTTCACGACCAGCTTCTTCTCAAGTGAGGGTAATTTTCCGCGTATCTTTCGACTGAATATTAATTCGCTTGGTGCTACTTTTGTTGTGCAATGTGGGGTAGTCCGACACTGTAACAAAAATCTGCTCAGCTCTTGTCTCCACACCTTTCCTCCACAACTGCAGCTTGTATGGCTTTCTCTAGCGGTTGGTTAAAGCGTTCAACTTCTCCATTGGCCTGAGGCCAGTATTGTGAAACGGGTTCGTATACAATACCAAGAGCCTTGACATACCGAGCGAATTCATTGGAGTTGAATGGTGGACCATTATCAGACACTATTTTGTATGGTAATCCATGAGCAGCGAAGATTTTATTAAGTTTCGGTATGACATTGGCTGCTTTAGTGGAGCGTATGAATTCAACTTCTGGATACCGCGTATATCGATCAATAACTACCAGTAATTATTCGCTTGAAGGCAGGGGTCCGAAAAAATCGATATGTATAGTCTCCCAAGGGGCCTTTTGGCATTGGCATCATTTTGACAGGCTCTGGTGGGCAGGGCTTGCCGACAGCTTGACAGGCTAAACATGTACTTATAGTCTTCTGAATTAGTTCATCCATTCCCAAAAACCATACTTTTTCTCGAATTAAAGCCTTTGTTTTTGAAAGACCCTGATGGCTCCCGTGGGCGATGTCTATGGCTTTTTGTTGCAGTGTTTTTGGAATTAAGAGCCTTGACCCGCGAAGAATAACATTTTGTTCACCAATTGTAAGTTCATCTTTAAATGGATGGTAGCGCCTTACGGAGTCTGTATTCCACTGATTCAGACGCATAGCAGCACGTTATACTTGCAATGTTCGGTCTTGATTCGTTGCTTCAGCGATTTCTGTCAGTGTCACAGCTTTTGGCACACTGTTTTGAACAATAAAATGAACGTATTGCTTTGTCATTTTCTCCTGTTTCCTGATACTCTCTGTTGTAGGATGTCTCGAGAGATAATCTGCTGGGTTTTCTTTACCAGGTTTGTAAATAACTTTAAATGCAAACGGTTGTAACCGTAATACCCAACGCTCTATACGGGCTGAAGGTTTGGAATGTCGATTGCCGTATATTACTTCGAGCGGCTTGTGGTCAGTGATCAGCTTAAACTGGTGTCCATATAAGAATAAGTGAAAATGTTCAACTGACCACACTATGGCCAAAGCCTCCTTTTCCGTTTGAGAATATCTTTTCTCTACATCGGTTAATGCACGGCTGGCATATGCTACAAATTTTTTATCATCGGATTCCTTGGATTTCTGTGACAGTATAGCGCACAATCCTACTGGACTTGCATCAACTAGAACGTACGTGTCCTTGTTTTTGTCGAAGTATGACATGCTTTGGGCAGCGGATAAAGCGTTAGTAAGCGTTTGAAATGCTTCTTAATGAATTTGTTTCCATTCAAAACGAACGTTTTCTTTCGTTAACTCTCGTAAAGGTGCAGCTATGGTGGCAAAGTTTTTAATGTACTTGCTGCTGTAGTT
Source organism: Catostylus mosaicus (assembly GCA_964019065.1). Taxonomy (NCBI): domain Eukaryota; kingdom Metazoa; phylum Cnidaria; class Scyphozoa; order Rhizostomeae; family Catostylidae; genus Catostylus; species Catostylus mosaicus. Next base: position 2,961,709 of record OZ025191.1, read on the forward strand.
TGCCATTCCTAACAAACTGCGAACATCGCGAACATCTTTTGGCACTTGCGCTTTCAGCAAGTCTTCAAACGCTTCGGATCTGGCCTTGTACCATCTTTGGAAAATATTTGTCCAAAGAATTCGAGAGTGTTGCTAAGAAACTTACACTTTTTCTGGTTAAGGGTAAGGCCTTTTTGCTTCAAACGGATAAGACATTTGTCGAGATTTTCATCATGTTCTTTTCGTGTTGTATCGTAAACAATAATAATATCATCTGCGATATTTTTAACCCCTTTTAATCCTTGTAGTTGTGTTTGTAGCGTATATTCAAAATCTCCGCAGATGCATTAGTTCCATAATTCAAACGTTTGTAACGGTATAGGCAAACGTGAGTACTAAACGTAGTTATGCAACGACTTTTTTCATCTAATTCTAACTGATGGTATGCCTGCGACAAATCGAGTTTCGTAAAATATTTCGCACCATTTTACTCGAAGCTAACAACATTTACAGTCCGTATAAGGTGTCGTATACGTTGTATAGCCTCGTTTGCAGCACACATATCGACGCAGATCCTGACTCCTCCGTCTTTTTTAGGAACCACGACAATTGGAGATACCCATGGTGTCCCTTCATTTTCAGGCACCCTTTCTATGATATCCTCCTTTTCTAACTGTGTTAAAGCTTCTTTTACCTTTAGTCTTACATGATATGGAATCCTTCGTTGAGGCTGAACTTTCGGCGTTTTTGCTTCATCTATACTCAATGTTACTTTTGCCCCTTTTAGTTTGCCCATTCCAACAAATGGATATTAATTATGTTCGAAATGCCACTGTCTTTTTCTGACAATCTATGCAAATGTAGGCTTATCAAACCAAGATCCTGAGCTGTTACAAGTGATAGCAGATTGCCACCATTCGTTCCCTTAGTGACATAAAAGGTTGCCATGGCAATGCGTTTCTTGGTCTCAACGACAGCATCAAATTGACCAAGGAATTTGACAGGCTTCGAACTATCGTATGCAAACGCTTTTATATTCGTTGTTTTCAGTGTGGCTTTTTCCATGTTTGCATAAGTATTATGGTCTATGACATTGATCGTTGCTCCAGTGTCCATTGTCATTTTGAAATTATGACCGCAAACCATAACATTTACTAATGGACTCGTTTTGTCCGTTTTGTTTCAGCGTTAATGTAATCTTCGTTAGATGAATTGGGGCTTTCCTCTGGCTTGACAGGGTGAATATTCTTTTTCTTGCCCTTCGTTTGTCGTTCTTGCCTTTTCTGTTGCCTTTTCTTCTCTTTGCAGACGTTAGAAAAATGATTCATTTTACCACAATAGTTGCAATCTTTTCCTTTTGCAGGGCATGGACCATCATGAGGATAAACTTTCCCACAGGAATAACATGTAGAAACCTTCTTGGTTGACACTCAATTTGTTTCAGCGACAGTTTTGTCTTTTGATTCTATATCCCTGGCTTGAAATGCACTTTGCTCATCGCGTCTCCCTTCAAGCAACATTGCTTTTAAATCAAAACTAGGGTCTCGCAAAGCTCTTTTTCGAATTTTGGATGAAGTGCCTCCTATTATAATTTGTTCCTCGATTTCAAAATCGGTATCATGAAACTCACATGTTTGGGCTAAGGTCCTCAGTCGCGTATGAAACTGGTCCAACGTTTCATTATTTTCTTGCGTAGCTTGACGAAAACGATAAACTTCATAGCGCTTATTTGCTTGTGGCTCGAAATATTCTTGAAGTTTAGCTTTTGCCATTTCATAGTCTTCTACAGTTCCCGTGTCAGTAAGCTGCTTGAAAATTTCCCGAACTCTTGGGCCTGATTGGTAGAGAAGGAGCGCACGTTTTCTTGTAGCATCGGTTATGCCACTCGCTGTTATGACCATCTCAAAATCAGCCATCCAGTCCCTCCATCTCGTGGCAAGGCTTGCCCCTAATTCCGCATCTGGGTGAAATTCAGGCACTGGTTTTATGGAACCGGACTGTGCCATAACTATCTGCACCGGTTGAGCCTGATTCAGTGGAGCACCTTCGCTTTCTTCAGCCATCGTTCGAAATTGTTTTTGACCTCGTCGCCACTGTTATATCCCCTACTTTATACCAAAGTTGAGAAGAGAATCACACAAAATTCACGTCCTTCTTGCTTACGCATTCTGAACATAACTCAACAACATTACTCAACCTATATCAAATTACACTAACAACAACAACAGTTCACAAATGGTTACTCACTATATTACAGCGATAAAGCTTCCTGGTAGCTCCCCTCATTTTTTTGGGGCTGCGTACACCCCTGTGAAAGGCCAGTTCTCTATTGTTTACCTGTGCAGTTGCTATGAATACATCATGAATGAGGTGATTCAAATGAAAAATTATTGAACAGTGCAAATGTCTTACCAAGTTCTTCTCCATTTGTTTTTCCATCATTATCAGAATCTGCTCTACACAATGCCTTAGTCCATTTAAAACCGGCTTCTGCAAATGCAATGCCAAACGGGTTTCGTTCACCCTCGCCTGCCGGATCGATATGCCCGACTCTTTGCCATATTGTATTTGGCTTGCACGGATGCGGTACTTTATCGCCATTTGGGATCTTTTTCTCATACCTTAGATGCGCTTCAAGGTGACATACAAAAAGAAACGGCACATATGCTACAAATATTATTTTCAGAGTCATCATTTTCGTCCTGTCCTGCTTTTCATTTTTGTGACCAAGATATCAACAAAGGTTGTTTTGAAAAAAGATTGCGGTAAACCCTAAGCCAGCCTCGTCTGGAAACATGAAGAATGGTTATTTTCTCAACTGAACGGAGAACCTTTCAAACAAATCAAACTAACAAATATTAAAGCATTCCGAACCTATGAAAAAAATTGTTGATTGTTTGATTTTAACTGATGGACCTTTAAAGATAATTGATGCATTATTATGCAGATTTGATGAATCATATCCAACTGGTTGAACTTTAATAACAAAACGTTAGATCTTGTCATCCGATTCAAGTCTTGCACAAGATTAACTTTTCAATGATTCCCCTTTAACGAACGGATTGATAATTGAAACACCATATCACCTATTACAATAGCATTGAAATTTAGTTTCCATAGTTGCCACAGCCAACTACGGTCAGGCCACGCCCTATGGGCCCTTGCTGAGCCAAAGCACCACCCAAGAAAAACTGTACCAGTCCGCCCCTGTTTATACTGCTTATATTAAAAAATAATGCTTTTAATGAAGTTTTAGGACATTTAAAACACATTATACAACATGCATTAACCGCAAGGAATAATGGGTTTTATGCAGTTAAAAAGCGTGTGGTCCCAAAAAGGTTAGTATTCAGTTGTTGGGCCCCAACCAGGGCAATGTAGCCTTTGATGTTCATGTGGATATTGATGCTTCCCCTGTCCTTCTAAATATCATATTTACCTAAAAAAATTCTGTTCAAAATTTTCGGGGGGCTTCTGCCCCTAGAGCCCCTAGAAAGTAAGGCCTCTAACATACATTATTTTCCATTTGTTTGGTTAGGTTAACAGGGAAAAACTGTCCTGGCTTGAAAGGCTAAGGAATTATTACTGTATGTTTAGTGCTTTAATAGGGAAAATGAATATGAGAAGCGATAGGACAGCTTCATCATTTTAGGGGCTAATGAAAGATAAATTCTTTGCAGGCATGCTTGAAATTTATCAAGCCTAGGCCTACAAGCAAAAAGGAATATGTAATTAATGATGTTCTGCAATTGTTGCTTTTCTTGTCAAATCACTGATACATAAGTGGCATGGCTAGTACATGTTTTTCATTTCAGCCTACCACACCTCAAACCGAATGCAAGCGAGTTCTTGAATAATGAAGAGAAATTTGTTTCCTCACTAAAACAGTGTGCCTCTTGGGTGTGTATGCATACTGCCACTAAGGCTACCAGTGGCGGAACTAGAAATTAAGCAAGGGGGGTTTCCAGATTTAGCTGTTATTTGATAGTGTGGTGAAGATCTTGGGGGAAGACCGTAGCTTGTAGACTGGGGCTCTGGGGGTACCCTAAGGCACCTAGTAGGTCCAGAGCTGGGTTCTGGTGGGGGTACAGGGGGCAAAGACCCCGGAAGTCCCTGAGATTTCGCATTATCTAAGGCCTAAAAATGGCTTAGGATCCTAAAATCTTCTTTCCTTATTGCATTAAAACACAAGAAATACAATAATTTATCGATCGACCTGAGCCTGCTACAGTCCTTCCTTTCCTTCAGCTGGAAGGAATTTTGTCTGCAGGTTAGATGATCCAACAAACTATGCATTTTTACGTTTCTTAAGGCACCCATGAAGTAGAACTTTCTTGCAGCAGCGATTTTCTTGTCTTATTTTGAAGGACACTGCAGCGCTGCGCTTGCCGCCATTGCAAATGGACGGGAATGGGCATTCCCCTGGGGCCCGGTCCTACTGGTCCTGGGTCTGGTTATTCCAGTATGCCCTATAAGTGACAATTAAGTGATCTTTGGTACTCGCTTTCGCAATCGTCCGGACCCCAGGCCGTCTGGACAAAGCAATTCGCATCTATCAACGTATTGTGCCACTACGCATTCCACAATTTCAACTAATTTTCCATCCAAGGACCTTATTGAGCAGGCTGTCGACACAGATAACGTAAACAACATCAAAGATTCCCCAACAGCCTCTCAGCCCCAAGGGCTCGATTCCTCTTTGTTATCGCCATTTTTGGATTGCTCGGTCCTTGAGCCCTCGACCGAAATGTTAACAAGCTAGAACATTTTGGGATAAGAGGAATAGCATTAGCCTGGTTTCACTCTTATCTTAGCAACAGAAAGCAGTATGTATCAGTGAATGGTTACAATTCAAGAAATCTTAATGTTACATGTGGTGTCCCACAAGGATCTGTTCTTGGTCCGCTCCTTTTTCTTTATATATAAATGATATTCCTAATACATCTTCTAAATTAGCATTTTATCTCTTTGCGGATGACACCAGTATCTACTTTGAAGGTTAGACATCTTCTTCCTACAAATGTACTGGTCTCTCTGTATTACTCCTTATTTGCCTATTTCTTCAATGTGGAATTGTTGTTTGGGGACTTACTTATGACACTTACATCAAACCAACATTCGTCCTTCAAAAGAAAGTTGTACGAGCTATTGCCTTTAAAAATTTTTCTACACCTTCTACTCCTATTTTTCTCGAGCTCCGTCTTCTCAAGCTGCAGGATCTTTTTGAAATGAAACTGCTGACATTTGTTTATGAATCAGTTAATAACCTTTCCCAACCTTGTTTTCATGAGTTTTTTTACATGCTCACACAAATTCATCAGCATGATACCAGGCAGGCACGTAAAGGTGACATTCTTCTGACTCGCAAAAACACTTTACAATATGGTTTGAAATCTATAAGATATGCAGGTGCAAAATCTTGGAACAGCATTTCACATGTTATAAAACAAGCTTCAACAGTAATGAGTTTCCGGCGTCAACTTAAGCTCCAATTCTTTGCTCCTAGAACTCACCAGTCCTAGAACTTACAGCCCTCTAAAATTAGCGGTCATTCCCAAAATTCGACAGTGTTCTATCAATTGAGTCTTTAATGATAGTTAACCTAATTACAAAATCTTATTTTTAGCCGAGAGGGAGGGGGGGGGGCTCTCTCCTCGATTAGTTTACCTATTGAGAGAGCTCCTCCTTTAAGAAACTCCCTGCATACAAAATTCCCAATTCTTCTGTTATTTTGCTTGTTTTGATCCAACTATTGTCTTTCAATTCTACTTGTATTTTCCGCATCTTTCTTATTATATTGTTAGATTTAATGCCTTTATTTTGCACTTATTTAAGTTATGTTTAAATTGCTTGTATGTAGTGGAATTTTAAAATAGAAAACTGAACTGAACTGAACTGTTTTTCCAGAAATTAGTTGAAATCTTAGAACTGGATACATCGGTTTACAACCATGTACCTAACTCTGATCTTGTTGCTCAGGCCTACGCATTTGCAAAATTCTTGCAGTTCTTGCCATCTAAATCTTCCGTCGGTCGCGTCGCAAGCTTGCAAGTACGTTTATGAACATTTCCAATCTGCGCGCGAAATTTTATCTCGTTATGGCAAATTTAGAGGCCAAGTTAACTCATGTCCGTACCTCCACCTGGAAGGAGGTTCAATAGGTGGAACTTATGTCTTCTCGTTAAATCAAGAATTGTTCTCTCGTTGAAGTTCATAATCTTTCTATATACTCTAATATTCACGTTATGTTATACTGTAGCCACAAAAAAAATTTGCAATTTTTTATGAAGAAGGGGTAGACTGTAATAGGATTATCCTTTATATTAGATTAGCTTCATTTTCGTTGTAAATAGCTTTTGTTTACCTTGTATAAATAACTGAGTTTTGAATATAATCGAGAAGTGTGTGTTAAACCTCAATAAGTGGAGAATGCTCTTTGCGTCAGCTCTAAAGTAACAGATAACTCGGGCACTTTAATCCCTGTTACACAGCGAAACCGGTCTCTCATTTTCAAAAGAAGATGGTATCTATAAATTGCTCATAAAAAAGTAAAGAAAGTTCAGCACTGGGTTAGTGTAGCCTACGGAATTATGGAATCATGTTTTCTTTAAAAAAAATTATTTTCTTTCATTATAGAAAAACACATGCAACGGAAAATTTCTCTGCTTAATTGAACAAGGCTTTAAAAATTCAGTTTTATCGTTTTATAAGTTCTTTAAAAAACGTAATTTTTCAAAGATTTAAGAAGTGCTTTAAAGTTCTAGAGGAAGCAAGGAGGGACCATATTTAATAATAGGTAAAAAGGTTTTAAGAAATTTTCTGAACTGAAATCCTGGACTGCTAAGGAGTTTTAGTTCCTGCATCGCTTTGAACTTTCTTATGAGCGTGTAATTGACTTGGAGTCGAGACCAAAATAACGGGAGAATTGAGGGCAAACAGGTAGTTTCTGTTCTTTTTTAAATCTATAATGAATGCGAACACCTAAAAGGATTCCAAAACTCAATTGAAAACGTATTTATGTGCGTGCTGTGTAGTATTATATACAAGTCAATGGCTATCATTACACCATTACCAGCCAAAATCCGTCCCGATTAGGTTATACAATTCTTGATTATACGGCCTATAGAATTCTCTCATAGCATGTAGTGTCTTTGCAGTAATGTTTGGGTGTTTGCGACCCTTTGAGCGCCCCAGGCAAATAGTCTCTTTCTTTGTACTTGCAATAAACTCTGGTTTATTCTTTAAGCAATAGAATCGCTTCGTTGAATTGAATACAAAGTCACTGCTATTAATTAATACGTCGACATTCAAAAACCTCTGTACTTTCGCTAGCTCGCCTCCTGGGTCACTTGTAAACTTATCACCGTTCACGACGTGAATTTGATCGAGCGGAAAATAACGCAACCAGTTTTTCAAGTGCTTCGAGTAAAGACCGTTTTCCATAAACTTCATCTTGCCGTTGAATTCCCCTGTTCTGTTGTTCCATAACATAGCTTCGATATTATCTTTCATAACGCGTTTCTTTTTCCGTGTTTTCATGTGTACAAAGTCTGAGATGGCCCGCTTCACCGGATCCCGTAGAATCAATATGATTTTCATTTCTGGCGACATCCGGTACACCCGCTTAGGTACTTGACGGGTCACAAAATATCGTGGACTTTTTTCAAGAGTGATTTGGTCGGAATATGAGGCGGGCATTTTTCTTTTATACCATTTCAAACCACTTCGATAGTTTGATTCTTTGTCGAAGAAGTGAACCTCCTTCCTACATGCTCGGATCCGAGGGTGAGCTTCTAGAAAAACTAGTAGCGCCTTTGTGCCACCCTTCTTGACACCTATAATGAGGGTATTTGGTAATCTCTTTTTAAAATCTTTCTCAGTTTTGTTGTCTGCATTTCCTCTTTCTATTAAAGTTTGTTGCTCTATATCCTCTTTGCTTCGACATCTCAAGCATCGGTGATTATTTGCGTATTCCGACTTGCTTCTGGTCGCTGTCATGAAGATATCCCGATGATAAAAACATGTGAAGAAGACAACAAAAATTGAAACTGTTATCGCACACTTTGTCGAATTTGAGAGATCTTTAAATGCGGCCATGAGTAAATATAACTTCGCTCAGCGTCATATGAAGCAATCGCAACCTTGATTCTAAGATGCTGGATATTCTAAGATGCTTAGATCCATACACTCGCTCGCTCTGCAGCTTCTATCGATTTGACATATGAAGTGAAAACACTTGGCAATAAGTGTTGACGAAATGACATAAGGCAATATCTTTTTAAACTACTATGTCATGTGGTTTTTGTTCGCGAATAAAGTGAAAACTCAAGGAAATTGAATTTAAGTGCTGATCCGAAACGCCTTTGTTCATTATCAATTAGTGAAATAAAGTTTACGATAAAAGCTTTTCGAATTTCTTTGAACGTATTATGCTTCGATGTCAGGGGGTTTCCACAATGCCGACGTCCACCTTCAGGTGTTCTGGAAATAGCAACCAGGGGGCCCGTGAAATTTCTTGAAGAATGAATTTTCCAAGCAAAAAAGTTGATTGAGATTTTGAAACGGATACATTCCGATAACTGTCGGTCACATTTGAAAGGACTCTAGGGGAGAGGGGGGGGGGGGATCTCGTTGCCCAGGCGCGTTTGACATGGGATAATACATTCCCGCTAAGAAACAACTTCCTCAGTTATATGCCGCCAAGCAATAGCATCCACAATCTGCCTATGGGAGGCAAGCTGACCGATTACCATCACCGTCATCATCATCATCATCAACATCATCATCATCATCATCATTATCATCATCATCATCATCATCATCATCATCATCATCATCATCATCATCATCATCATCATCATCATCATCATCATTATCATCATCATCATCATCATCATCATCATCATCATCATCATCATCATCATCATCATCATCATCATCATCATGATCATCATCATCAGCGATTTCTCACTCTGTTGACTCTTCTAGCCCCCTCTGTTCAAGAGTTTATGACAGCTGTCAGGAGGCATGCCGTACTTCATGGCAAATGGGCAAAGCAGAGCAACGTAAGGAGAAAACAGTACCAAGAAAGTAAAGCTTATGTTCTGAAAGCAGAAATTGCCCATTGATTTTCTATAAATCGACTTTATCGTACCTTGGCGCCACCGGATCCTAAGCATACATGTATCCCCTTTTAAACATGAATATTTCATAGACCTCTATCACCCACAATGAATTGGAACAATGCTAGGGTGACATATATCTCAATAATATATCGCAGAAGGCAAAATTTGGACAGGTTTGTAGTAAGCTTGTTATCAGTAATAAAGGTAATAAAAAGTGATAAAAAGTTTTAACATTGTTCTGCTAGTTGCAAATCAGTTTTCTTTGTTTATAAAAGACAAAATATTTTGCTTTTCTCCCGTATTTTCTACACCCCGCAGTAGAGCTTTTTAATTAGACCTGAAGCACGTTAATCTTGAAAGGCAGTTCTTAAAAGTATTTCAGTTTCGATATCAAGTACTTGTGAGAAATGGCAGGGTCAAAGATCACGTAAAGGGAATTAACCCGGCCGAGTTAGTAAAGTCCGAAAAAGTCACACAGCTTGGCCCTGGGTCAGGAAAATAATCAGTAGTTCCACAAGGCTCTATCCTCTGGCCGGATTCACCAATTTTATGGTCACGTTATCGGAGAGAAAGCTGTATAAAAAGCTGATTGTTTGGTTGTGAATCCTTCGGGTAAATCTTTTGCTTGGTCTCTAGCTGTCGTGGAAAAAATTGCCGACAAGGGGGGGGGGGTGCCCTGGAAGAAATTGCCGCAAAAGGCCGATCCGTTTGATGCCGACAAAAGGGAAATTTGCCGACTAACCTTAACCCTGTCCCTACCCGCAAACAATTTAGGTAACACCAGAATGTATAGTATTTTACAGCGTTTAATAATGCTGTTGCTGTTGGAAGGTACGTGTGCGCACTAGCGCCGGCTTTTGGCGTTTGTTGGCTCGGTCGGCCCATGTTTGTTCGTTTGTTTGCCAAAAAAAGCCGTCCCGGGCTTCTTCATGCTCAGAAAATATCTCATTTTGAAGTGAAGGAACTTTGAATGGGCCTACCTTGACGTTTGCAAGGGGCCATGCCAAGTTGCCACTTCATCAACATAATCAACGAAAATGTTGCAGGAACCTTACACAAAACAACATTGAAGTTTGTGCTCTTGCACCTGCAAAGCGAAGATAACCAAGTTAGCAAGGGGGGATTTTTTCAACGAATATAATACTAAATAAGCGCTGAACAGGTCATTATTCGGTCACGTGAATCTGCAAAACTCTCGTCTACCTGCACTAATCTTGCTTGAATGGATGCTCAGACAATATAAAGCGCGACATAACGTCTTTGGTAAACTGGCTTTACCAACCATCAGACCTGATATAATTAATTCATACCATATTCAATATTGCCTGTATTGTTGTTTTCTATAGGCTATCTATAATCAAGCAAATAGGATAACTCGATTTCTGTATTAGACGATTCTTATTATGAGCCAATGCTGTTATTGTCACCTTGAATATAGCTATTGAAGTGAGGAAGCTTGGCAAAGGGTACCCGAAAATCATCAGCTGACGCGAGAGCTTTGTTCAACTTCTTCCTTATAACATAACACTCGCTTCCACAATTTTTTCCATTTTTTAAGAGCGTGTTTTCCTTGCTATTTTGTACCTGCTTGATTGGAAATAGGCAATTTAAGACTGCTGCCTAGAAAGGATCACCTCAACAAATTGAAAACATGAAATGCAAAAATGTCAAATAAATTTGGGAAAAGCGAAATAGCAAATATGAAAAGTACGTTAACATGAAAATTTAGAAATGACAAGAGGACTCTCAATGCTTAAAATACCAGCTTGAGCTTGTTGTTTGCCGTTTCCTGAAATCCAGGGTCAATATTCAAATTCGCGTTCTTATAAAATCGATTTTGTCACAAAGTATAGTGCATCAAAGCTGTTAATCTAACATGAATGCGGAGGTTTGTTACAGGCAGCGGGTGTGGTTTCTTTTCAACAATGATGTACAATCATTGAGGCACTGGTATGCAAGGGGATCCCTCGGACCGTTTGGCCTAAACGTGATTGACGCCATTTTAAAAATTCCTGATTGAATGAACTGCATAGTTTGAAACACGACAATGACCATTTCTTATTCTGAATTTAGCTTAATCGTTTCAAGGCTATGATTGATTTTGCAGCGAGCCAACGTTATCTATAGTATATTTGCCGAGACCCTGCTCCTTTGTAGTTGGCCATGTGTTATCCGAGGGAGCCAAAGTTATTGAGGAGGTCCTTGAATATTTGCGGCCTCTAGCGTAACAAGATAACATCTAGGCCATGTATCAAAACATCAGATATGGATCTGTGGTTCAGACTTCGTCATAGTTTCAAAGTATTTATGAATGACCTAATGCGAAACTATTTTAAGTCGCTGAATTATGTATGGGCCCAATTCTACAGGCCATAAGCAAGCTCCAAGCGGTTATAGATCAAAGTAGATTGTGTTGGTCATGACAGCCTCCTAATGGTCTAACTGCTGAGTCAAATCTCCACTCAATTGGTAAATTCAAATGAATCATTAATCCCCTTTTATTTGGCAAAATCGAGTAAATCAAGCTAGGTTTAAGGAAAATTTGTTCGAATTAGGAATTGTCATAAGCAGCCTTTTGGACAAGGTCCTTTCCTCTGCAGAGGCTTCTAAAAAGCTCGGTTCTCTGTTATTACTTTAGCTATACTTTTCGTGGTGAATCAAATAATCCACCACGGAGCACTAAAAATTGACAGGACCAAGGCTAACAGCCTTGTTCCAACGAGGTGTCCAAAACGAATTTGCAAAAAAAGGGCGTACAATTCTTTATTTGCCGACGAATTAACCCCTTCATGGACAATCGAACGATATTTTTTGCTTGGGAGGTTGCTACACCTCCCACCCTGCAATAGCTACGGCCGTCAGCTAGAACAGAGGCTTCAGAGGCCTATCGATATCTTTCGTTTCAGGGTTGGGGCATATCGGCAGGGAGGGCTGATTTTTAGGATTAATAGTAGCATGCCCCTAAATAACAGCTACCCACGGTACTATCATACGCACTATTGTGGCAAGCGTACGTCTATGAAAGTTTTCTTTGGTAAATCTAAGCTCAAAATCTTCTTGATAGTTACCTAAGTTGATTTTGACCGCCCTTAAGCAGAGCTTTCTTTATTTTATTTTGTTTTGGCAACAAAAAGCAATGATAGATTGCTCCAAAGAATTGATTAGAAAATCCAGAACTTATCGACGTCAAAATTACATGTTATGTTTATATTGTGTTTTAAACAACTTAAATAGCATTGTTACAATTCTGCCAATATTTGACTATTTACTCAATAAGCCATCGTTTAAAAAACTTCAGCGCGACCACTGTTAAGATGCTGGATTCTTAACAATAAGTTGCCCTAGAACATTGCATTGATTGTCTGATTGTAATAGTTTCGTTTTATCTCATTCACTGAACACTGAAATCAGTATATCTGTATACAAACAAATAGCCCTTGTTACCGATATTTCTACTTTCTTGTCCGGCAAGAATGTATTCTTTGTCCATTTCTTTTCATTAGGCACCATTGTTATCTCATTTTACTTACCTAAGTAGAAGAATCTTTGGCCCAGTAGGGGCATTCAATGACTTTAAGAGTCATTTCCACACCTGCTGGTTGGGAATGATAGTTGTATTCCTTTCGCAAAACTCTTGTCGCAAACATTTTACTGATGCTATCGTTCGACAAGTTATGCCACAAAGAATCAATAACCATACTTATCTTTTGCGTCTAAAAACCTTTTGGGATTTTGGTCTTTGGAGTTAAAAACGTGGAACCCACCTTCAACTGCACGCTAATCATTCTAGTTTATTGCATGCGGACTTTTGGAGAAACGTCTGTTAGGTTAATTACATAAAAGATTCTAAATACCGTCTTAGTTTGTCCGTAAGCTTTTACAAAGGATGAAATAATAGCCGAATCAAGCGTGATTGCGTGCAAATATGTGACATGTGCAAGTTTTAATGTCATTTGCGGGAAATACTAAAGAAAGTAAGTTGTAAAAACAATCAGTGATGTTTCAATGGCTATTTGTAAGAAAAGTGATGGTGGCAGTGCTAGTGAGCGGGGGTCTCTGGAGAATTTGCCCTAATTGCGATACGAATGTCATCTGTCACCTTGAAATCTCTTCGTTGAATGTATTAGCAAGCGCTACATTGAAAGTATCTGCTTTTTGTGACAAGAAAAGAAGAATAATTTGCAACGGGATTATGCGATTTACTAGGTTCGCCGTACAATTTACCCGTTGGGAGACAAGCTTTAAATATGTGTTTTCCAAAAGCTCTTTTCTTTTGTTAATACGGTATCATATAATGCACTGTTTGAGATCCTCATCACGGGTACAGGCCTAAAACGAAGTCTGTCTGTAGGCATTTCTACAAGTTCATTACAAACACGTAAGAACGAAATGCTTAAGCTAGGAAATTTTGCAACGCAATAGCAAGGAAGTTTGCATCAGCACCTAGACTTGCTAAGCAACTATGCCTTCCCTATACCAACCCTAAACCAATCCTATGTCAACCTTAAGGTGGCTATCGGCGTTCTTGAGTTGCCAAATGAAATTTATTAACGCTTTTTGTCTATGGCTCTCACTCATCCAGCGCAAGGGCAGCGATTGCTTTTTATAATAAAAGATACAGGCCACCATTGCTTGTAACGATAAAACAATAGGATTCATGAAGAGCTCGGGGCCATGCTCCACCCGGTTAGTATGTTATCAAATGTCCTGCAATTTTAGAAACTACTTAAGCCACCCTATAAACTATACATAACCTTACCCTATTCTTAAGAATACATTTAAGCTCTGCGTATTTGCCCAAGCGCAAATAGAGCGGCTAGGGGGGGGGGGAGGGGAGAAACAGTTTTGTAAATGAGCCTGTTTACTTTATAACCGATCCATTTGCTTTTTGTTGCAAAATCCAGACAATTTATCCCCGTTTCGAATAGTATCTTTACTGGGCTTTTTGTGTACACCCTATATTCAGTAAAAGTGTGCAGTGAAATATGGGAGGGATTGTTTTCGGAACGCTACTTCCTTCCACAACTCTTCATATTTAATATCATTAATTCATGACGGAAGGAAAGCCTATCTAAGTCGAATAGAACTATGGGCAAATACTTAGTGGAAGAAATCGCCCGTCTAATCTAATTGGTGTGGCGTGTTAGTAGAACATTATTGACTGGGATTTCCTGCTTTAACCCAACCAGCGAGTTTAAATTGACGAATTTTCAATAGGTCTCCCATTTACAACGAGTCCGCGATTCTGCGCATTAAAACTAATCGCCTTCTAAAATAGTCATGTTGATTGAAGGTAAGGAGGATAAGGTGCCTCAATTTCTGTGACTTAAACGTTATCACGTATATCAAATAGAGAAAACAAGATGAGAGTGGTGCGTTTTTGTTCTTTGTGACAAATGATATGCCGATTTCGAGCCGGGCGTCTATAGTTACTTTGAAACCCAACCACGCTTTTTTATAAGAAACTTCGGAATGACTGCAGTGCTCAAACGTTCTTAACAGTTGCAAGATTGCAGTACTGAAACATGCCTGAAACTTTCTTGGCAAAGATTTTTATACTCACTGCCTTTGGCATTTTAAAGTATTAAGCGCAACATGAACAGCGTCATTTTCGACAAAACTGAGCTTTGAATGCTTAATTCACAATTAAGCAAGGGAAAACTTCGATACATCTATGTTGTATGGAATGGAAAATAATTTTCTGAACTTTTTATGCAGCGAGTACTACTTTGTTATAAACCAATTCAGAATAGACGTGTACCGGGTATTATCGAATCAGCCGGTCCTTTCATAACCAACCATAAAATTTTCCCCTCTCCCAACATTGGAGCCAAAAATTGTTCTAAAACCCAACCCTCGCGCAAGCCTAGCTTCTTCAAAACTTAATCGAAACTCAATCGAAGCTTAATCGAAACTCAATCGACAATCAAGTTATTGCGTAAAAAGGAAAATACACTATGCTCGTCCGTGATAATCGCGTTTTGAACTAAGACAAACGACACATAAAAATGATGCAATACTAAAGATGTATTTTGCACTCATATTACCCTGGCAAAGATATGTATGATGATTTGCAAGATATTTTAACATCGACATGCCCTCCCCCAGATAAAAGCTCCCTTAAAAGACTCCTCACCTAAAGTGAACAAGGCCAAAGGGCATAGACTGATGATGATGTTACTTATGATGATGGAGATGGTGATGATGATGATGATGATGATGATGATGATGATGATGATGATGATGATGATGATGATGATGATGATTATGATGATTATGAAGCTGATGATGATGATGCAGAGGGAGAAGGGCGATAATTGGAGGTATCGGGGCTATGTTTTCCAAGTCTTCCAACTCAA
Organism: Catostylus mosaicus; assembly: GCA_964019065.1. Lineage (NCBI taxonomy): Eukaryota > Metazoa > Cnidaria > Scyphozoa > Rhizostomeae > Catostylidae > Catostylus > Catostylus mosaicus. Next base: position 2,977,172 of record OZ025191.1, read on the forward strand.
CAATGTACACCTCCCCCGTCGAAAAGCTAAAAACATAGCAATCATATTACACAGAAATTGTTTTTCTGATATTAATATTGAAGAACATAGTAATAAATTAGTATTGTAGCCGCAAATCTTTGCCTCGCCCTTAGTTCAGCCTCGCTGTGCTTTCTGAAACTATGGGTATATGGTTGACGGATCGTGCTTAATGAAAATTAATTCAAATTTCAAATATGGAAAGCCAACAATTTACTCAAGAAAACCATTCAATTAAGTTATTTTTCACAAATTCCATTTTTGCTCCTTTCTCTAATTAAATTTCTCTCTAATGAAACCGCAATCACTAGCCACAGGTTTTGTTTGTGCACGAACGATAGCGCTTCGAGTTGTTGTCGATTCCCATATTCCTTCATATATAGGATTACGATAAATACAAAGAAACTTTGCGAGAGTAGCATTTCTCACTGGCCACACGCACAATAACAACGACCCAAACACTGCTGTAATCGCCTGTTTTCAACGGTTGGTAATCGTAAAAATACTATAACAGACATTTGTTTACTCCTAACTTGAACCACACTCGGGAACATGCAACAAGAACAACAAAAGAATTTATGAAGTGTACACTAAATGTACAAAAGTGTGTGTGGGGCGGTAACTAGCAGGCGAATTCACCTCCCATATTGCCAATGTTCTTTAAAGCCTATAATCTCTTACGTGAGAAATTCGTTTATAAGAAACTCAGCATTGAGATGTCTAAATTAAAATGACCAGAAACTCCCAAACCTCAACGATCTTAGGAATAAATGTTCAGCATTGATAAAAGACTTAAATGCTATATCTTACCTAAGATGAAAATTTTCCAACCATTAAAGATCGCCAAAGAATGTTATCTTTTTGCATTTAAATCTAAAAAATATATCAAACTTCCGTGGTCGCTTCTCTATTTTCACTTTGCTTTGGCCTATCTCTATGAGTGGTGTATTGTTGAAAGATACGGGGTAATCTTACCACCGTCACTTCCTGGCTTGTCTAGAATTCTGCTTACGAGAAAGTTGATGGGAAAACCTCCGAAATTTTGGAACTGAAAAATCATGGTTCCTTATAAAAGGTACGATATCTTTGCTTGGGTCTGTCCCATAGGGCTTTCTGTCTCCGGTTTTTGACACTAAATTTGTCCGAAAAACAGGTTTTCTGCATTTCATATATCTTGCTGTCTTTGAATGTATGTCCTAAAACTGGGCATCTGATTACTTCGTAAAGACTTTATGTAGAAGTTTCTCCCGAAATCTTGGCTTATTTGCAAAGTTTTTGTTCTGAATTATTGTTAAGATCAGGTTGGTCTGGTTATGCCGAGGAGTATTTTGGACCTGACCGCCTCTGGAACTTCGAGGGAAGCAATTATTACACATGAGTGCGTGACATGGGCGTATCACCCCCCCCCTTAATGCCAGTGTTCCATTGTCACAGAATTGCATGAATTTCTCAGCGGGTAGATCTCAGTACCAGCGGCATCGCATAACGATTCTTTGTGGATTACGAAAGTTAAAAGGATTTGAAGATTAGAGCAAAGCTTAGAAAACAGAGTTCTCCCTGTAAACGTGGACACGCTTTTAAATAAATTAAACCCCAGCTAAATTGCAGACGTAACCAAAATCTCCTTACAAACTTTTAGAGTCGATGCAAAAGGAATTTAAGATACTGCTATGAAACTGATTGTCTTTGAAACTGGTGTGGGAGTTCTGCATGTTGGTAGGACCACTTCGAAGGGAACTGGACTGGGAGTTATCTATTGTTTTCTTAGTAACAAGGGACAATAGGTCATTTGTTTTAAAGATAAAACAATAGGACTTAGAACAGGGCAGAGGGCAAATGCCCACCCAGTTAGTATGTTAAAAAAGGCCCAGTATATTGGTACTGATGAGGCGTCCAGATTAAGATGTCAATGCTATTAGCCGGATTCTATGAATGGGTTTGACTTTTCCAGTCGGAGGGTGGTCTTTATGGCTGTAGACGTTTATTACAGAATCTCGACAGGTTCCCCTACCCTCACGTCCCTCTGAGGTCTCGAACTTAATGCTTTCATACAGTTGCTATTCATATATATGTTATGAATTTGTTCTCCGAGGATCAGTTGGAAATTACCGCATTCTGAAAGTGAGGTCAATAGTGAAACTGAAGTTTAGGGCATGAGGTCATCAATTATGTTCCTGCATAAAAACGAGGCTACCGGTGACGCTTCCATTTACATAAAGATTCAGTCCGTTAAGAAAAGCACATTTAAGACATGTGACTTTAAGGACTGCAAAGTGGCTTAGAGAAAACAATTTGTTTCCTTTACTTTGATAATTAACCCTTTCCCCCACCTCTTAAAAATGGCAATACTAGAGGCAAGCTGATATTGCCAAAACAATGATTTTTTTTACACCTTTAGGCCATCCATTTCGGCAAACACGATTCAACATGCATACAAACATCTAATTTCTAGCAAAAAGTCATGTCTAGAAACGGTGTGTTTCACTGTGTTATCTTTGTGACGCATACAAATATGGCTAAATAACAATAAATAACGCCATGTAGCAAATAGGAAATTTGTCTGCGTAAACGGACAAGTGATTTCAAGTGCATCAAATTACAGAGAGCCTCTTGTGTTACTACGTAGAATATTGTGCATCTACTAATATTGTTGATATTGTGGATCTATCGTTTCTTAGTAAATACCTGGCTAGGAGGGGGGAGAGGACGATGTTTAGCAACACTTTTGGTGCTAATTGCATTACGAAGCGTATTTGGGTACGTTAGCTTAGGACAACTAATTTCATGGGTATTCCTATTGCATATTTATTGCAAAACGTACTTTGTGCGGTTAGGTTTTGAGTCCCAGCTTAAAAATTTGTGGTTTATATTCCTTTATTACCCAGATACTACTGATCGACATTACAATTCTTCACAGAAAGTGGTCCCAAACGGCAGAGTGCAGGGTTTAGAGTGCAGTCACAGACGGCGCTGATAACTACCACCGATTCCAAAAAAAAAATTGGATCGAGCTTCTATTAGTTAGAAAATGAAGCCAACATATTTCGATGGCGGCCATCTTACTAGGACCCATAAAGCTGCAGATCCTACTGTAGAGTCTACGGCAAGTCACTCGGCGTGGATTATCAAATGCCATTTAACAGGTTTAATTGCTTTTGGATGGTATGTTTGTTGGACGATATGCTTGTACTTTTTGGAGTATATTCTTCCACGTGTTCGCTGTTGTTCTTTGTTTGGGTCCTACCAATATGGCGCCGATCTACGTTCAAAAAGTTGAATTCTACAACAATAGGTTGCTCGATCCAGCCTTTTTTTATTTCAAGTGATAACTACGGAAAAGCTATCCACTTCTGGGTAGAGAGAGGACACAACTGCCCAAGGTTGCTATCCTCATAAACTGTAAGGACAAGGATTCTAAAAAAAGCATTGTTTGGATTGGTAGTCCTGAACCTTAACCTTGGGATTATTTGCAGTGCTATGAAAAGTACTGGTGTTTCCGAGAACGGGAGAATCTCTCAACAATCTCTCAACAATCTTCCCGCGAGAGACATTTGTAGCAAATCCATCCAAGTTAAATTTTGTAGTTCGGTCCAGTGTTCAGCACGGTCTTTTCATGAATTCGCAGTAATCCTTTTACACGAATCCTGAGGTGAATAAGGGTCAAAGATCAAATCCAAAGTCTTTGAAGCCATTAGTAATGAGCGGATCATCATAGGCATGTCCATTTTTGCAATGCAACTCAATATGGCTGGTATCTTTGATGGCCGGCATACGGCATAGGATTTCTAAATCTTCCATTTGGTTGACCAGCATGCCCATTGGTCTGAAATAAAAAAAAACATGGTTTCTTTTCAAACGTGTTAAGATTTCCTCCGTCCAAGCTGTCATTAATGTAAAACCATAGACTTGGACAAGGGAAATGCTGTACTCAAATAGGCTTTTGATGGAATCCACAAACAACACTTTTTTTGCTCTCTCTCTCTCTCTCCTTCGCAACAACGCAAACTGTGTGCGCAGGCTTATACTTAAATAGACTTTGAAATTTATCCAAAAATTGGCTATTCTTTTAGTAATAACATTTTATTCTATTCTTTTAGAACAGCATTTGTCTTTTCCCAAACGATCGTTCCACGCCTCATTGCTTCTAAATTCCTCCTTTCCTTTGTAATACTACGGTTTGTAAATCATACATGTTATATGCCGTTCTGGTAATGTAGTCGAGCTTGGACGGTCATATAACATCAAGAAAATGGTGACATGATAGTCAAAAATTGTCACACAAGGGTCATCTCTTTTTATGTCATAACAGGATGGCCAAAAATGGTCGCAAAATGGTGAAAAGGACATACTGGTAACAAATTCGCCACAAATGATTGCTATCTGGTCACAACATGGTTACTAATGGTCAAAAATGGTTATGAAATGGACACAAATTGTCATACTTCTGTCAAAACATGGTCATGCATGGTCATAATATGGACAGATAATGATTGCAGAATAATTACATAACGATTACGACCATTGGTCACAAAATGATCACAAAATGGTCACAAAATGGTCGCAAGATAATGATAAATGATTTCGCTAAAATAGCACATAATGGTAAAAACATATTACATATTGTTATATATCAAACAGGTATTTGCTGAGAAGAATGCAGAAAGGCAGCGCTGAAAAGTATAGTTCGACAGATGGGTTGAGTGAACAATGAGGTTGAGTACCCCGCTTGTTGTACAATGCATACAGGAAGATTAAATGCTACTGAACAATAACATAAGCATCTGATTAGTGATTAGACACAGCCCTTTAAGAAAAAACCAATCCTCACTGAAAGTCATTGGGCCAAATGGTCACTCCGTGGATGGAAGAAAGCAACTCTCAAGCGTTTATAAATAATCAATGCTATTCTGTCACGCTACCAAGAACATCAGTACACCAGATTGGGTACAATCCTCACACGAAGAGACCACTGCGCCCCAAAAGTATCGTTCATATCTGTACTGAATCAGTATTTGCCAAGCTAATATTGCTCGTTATATCTTTAGCAGGAAAATAAAACTGGATTCCAGATAATCGATAAATCCAATAAAGTAATCTTATTTATCTGATTTACCTAGAATTGGATAATTTCACGTGTTAAAACTTAGATTCTAACTACAGCTAAAGATGGTAAAACTGTCAAACATCTCACTGTGATACATCTCTCATCTTTGATTATAAATATAGCCATTATGTGGCAAGAAGCGGCCATAATCTATTTTTGCACAACTTACAGTGGCTTAAGACATGATATCGGATCGTGGGAAATGACAGGTAATGACAGACAATTCACAATGATATCATGACTATGATGATATCAAACAGTCAGATAACATTTTCCAATTTTATAAAAAGGACTTTAAACTGGAAAGGACAGGAGTGCAATTGAAGATTACGAGGACCTTTTGTGACTTTGACTCCGGTATAAACTCAGCTTCCAGGTACTGAGCAAGGAAGCATTGTTAAAATTTGTAAACGCATTTTTGTATTTTATATCTTTTATTTTTTTTTTCATATATAGTAGGTATAAATTAGCTGACAACTTATAGATATTTTTACATGTATGCCTACTTTGATCAAGGATATAATAATAATTTTTTAAAACTTCTTTTCAATGAAAATAACTAAAATACCAAATTTGGAAATCTCGTTTCAAAAAGGCAGTCAACAATTGGCTAGCTAATGACAATCTATGCAAAAGTGCATAAATATCACATGATGAGGGGAGCTGCGTCTGATTGGCTGCTTGTTTTGACCAATGGGCCCATTGACCTATCCAAAAAAAGACCAATTGACCCCTCCAGAAAAATGACAACAAAATCTTCCTGTCAGCAAAACTCAGATAGAATATCACGTGATGTGAATGGCTGTGTTTGATTGGCTACTTGTTTTGACCATATGGTCCATACACCCCTCCAGAAAAATGACAACGAATAAAATGGGAACTACTTTCAGATACGTGAGATGAATCCGCTGTTTGGTGCAGTATTCAAACTCTGCAGTAGAGAGTACCATAATTGTCATGTCTCAAAAACGAAAAATCTCAATTTAACAGGATTCTGCATATTTTCAAAACGTTGCTTAGGCTTTCAATAACAGAAATATGCCTTAAATATGTTTCTCGCAAACAACATTTCTCGGCTACCAACACTCGGGTTAAATTTGCAAACAACATATCAAAGGAAACGAGGCCAAAAAGAAGCCGATTATCGCCAATTCGAACATCTTCTCATTTTCAAATGAAACAAGATTAATAAAGATCTCCAGACCACAGTCTTGATTATCTGCAAAATCCTAGAAAGTCTGGATTCTTCGCATTGTCTCTACGTGAAATCAGAAATAGCACAATCACCTCTCCCCATTACGATTTGAAACAAAAATGTCAAAACAGCAACAAGATTAAGAATTGATGGGAAATTAATTTTGTTTTCAGCGGCTCGCTACAACAAACTCGAAAAGCCCCTTGTGATTTAAGTAAGAAGGACAACATTCACAAAAAAAAATTCGGCGTCAAAACAAAAAGCTTTGGGGTTAAAAGCCGCTATGAGCATAGAATATTCAAAGTATAAAACGATCGCAGCACATTTTGAGGCTCTTTATGGGGGAAACCAACTTATCTTTCTCTTATCTTCCGAGATCTCATTGACCGCAGGGCCTCCGACGAGACCATGAACGTGGAGGGGGGGGGGGGGGCAAGCTTCAATGCCTTGAAATTACCACGGCAAAAGATGATGAGCTGCCTTTTAAAGGCATAATTTGCAAAAAAAGGGGGGGGGGTAAGCCCGACGTCGGCGGCCCTGGACCGTATCTATGGGGCCCTACACTTTCTGGGATAGAAGTCATGAGATAACGCAAGAAAAACCCAAACTATTGGGTTCCTTCTGATCTCTCTTGCCCTTTCCTTTGCCCCCTATGCCTCCATTGCCCCATTATCGATCCAGTACCCCTCTAGCAAATATAATCGCAGAGGTTTGTTCCAAAAACTATGAGCCTAGCCAAAACACAATTATTTGACAGTAAATTTTGCGCCATCGCCCACAAAAACTTGAGCATCTACATAACTTGAGAAATACTCACGCCAACGGATCATTTTATCAGACAAAATATTTGTGACTAAAAATAGCTAAAAAATTAAAGCCAGTACACAATAGACAGCAGACTAGTAAACTATTTCCTCATTTGTTCGGCGAGGTCGTTAAAAGTATGATAAATATAGGTATTCCGAGGCGAAATACTAGCATATATAGATTATATGTAACAAGTAAAGCATTAAAAAAGCATGGCTTACTAGCATATGCTTTCTGTTCACTAAAAAACATACACTTGCCTTACTAGCATTTTTGTTTCTGTTCATTAAAAAAACATACACTTGGCTTACTATCATACGTTTTTCTGTTCACTAAAAGACATACACTTGGTTTACTAGCATTTTTGTTTCTGTTCATTAAAAAGCATACACTTAGCTTACTACCATTTTTGTTTCTGTTCACTAAAAAACATACACTTAGCTTACTAGCATATGTTTTTATGTTCATTAAAAAGCATACACTTAGCTTACTAGCATTTTTGTTTCTGTTCACTAAAAAACATACACTTGCCTGAGTAGCATTTTTGTTTCTGTTCATTAAAAAACATACACTTAGCTTACTAGCATATGTTTTTATATACATTAAAAAGCATACACTTAGCTTACTAGCATTTTTGTTTCTGTTCACTAAAAAACATACACTTGGTTTACTAGCATTTTTGTTTCTGTTCATTAAAAAACATACACTTAGCTTACTAGCATATGTTTTTATGTTCATTAAAAAGCATACACTTAGCTTACTAGCATTTTTGTTTCTGTTCACTAAAAAACATGCACTTAGCTTACTAGCATATGTTTTTATGTTCATTAAAAAGCATACACTAAGCTCACTAGCATTTTTGTTTCTGTTCACTAAAAAACATACACTTAGCTTACTAGCATATGTTTTTATGTTCATTAAAAAGCATACACTTAGCTTACTAGCATTTTTGTTTCTGTTCACTAAAAACATGCACTTAGCTTACTAGCATATGTTTTTATGTTCATTAAAAAGCATACATTTAGCTTACTAGCATTTTTGTTTCTGTTCACTAAAAAACATACACTTAGCTTACTAGCATATGTTACTGTGTCAAAGTTTAATCTCATCGTCATTGTAAGCATTCACTGAATCCGCCGAGCAGTCCTATTAGTGACGACCTTTCACTGCACTCTATTTTTATAAGAACCAGTAAAATTTTAGATTAAGGCTGGCCTTTTTTAACTTTCCCAAAATTGAATTGCTCTTAATTTATTCTCCAGTAATGCTTGTTAATTAAAGAAATTTATAAACAATTATAAATATCAAACAGTGACTAGTTGTCTTAAAGCAAATCAGACAGGAGAAGCGAAAAAAGTGTCAATTCTCCTCAGGCTTGCAAGAAAGTATTGAAAAATGTCAACATGTCATCGTAAGCGTACGCATCTTTGTCCAAATTCAAATGTTACGACAGTTCTTCTGCCTCTTGATTGACTTTTTCTGAAATTCCAGTCAATTATAGGGGGTCTATTCTCAGGGCCGAATTCAAGCATCTCCGAACAGGGGGACAAGAAGGACAAATTTCCGACCAATTCCGACAATTGACTGTAAAACCATAGCCCCATTGTTTGCAGAACATTAGCCTATTGTTAAATCTATTGTTTAATTTAGGACAAATTTCCGACGAAATGGCAAAATGTGGTCCTTGAGGGGGGCTCTCAGCCCCCTGCTCCCCGTTGGCTTCGGTCTTGCCTATCTTATTAAGTTATCCTGTTATAGAAAAGAGTATATAGCCACATTTTACTTAACATAAGAAAAAAGACCTTCAAAAGAGTTCAGTTCGTCGTTCAGTACAAATAACCTAGAGTTTTAATTAAGTAAACAAGTTCTGATTACTGTTTGTGGTTGGAAATCTGTTTTTGGTATGCTGTGAGAACGACCTTCTTAACTTTTATGAAGGTCTCTTATAATTACACGAATCCTTGTGTTTATTAGCCTAGGCCGCAGACCAGCCCACAAGAAAAGTTTGGTTGATCAAACCAAGATATACAATGATACTATCTAAACCAGATATTGTGAATCAAACACTATAAATTAATCTCGTTTAACGTAACTAATTACTTTTACAGAAAAACACAACTTCAGAATGGTTAGTTGGTGAGATTCTTTAAGTTAAATCTGATCACAAGGGCAAGGTAATGAAGGGGACGAAACTTTTCTTTACCAGAATACAAAGCCAGCTGAATCCAGCCGAACAGTGAAGGTTGATAGCCCATATGCCCATTGCCTTTACAAACTCGTGCAGGCCTGAGACATGTATGTGAGAGAAAGGTTGAAACAAAGCTCGACCCGATCTGAATTCGATTCGGTTCCCTCACACCAAACTGAAATCTCAAGTTGTCCTGAAACTCATATTTCAATATGATCACTTTTCAGGCTTATTCAGGTCTACAGGATGCATGGTACAAAATATAATTTGATATTGCTCCCATAGGCGCTGACTTTTGATTTTAGCAGGGGGGGCTGAAACTAGAAATGAAAAACAATTACATACCAATTTCTCTAAATTATCAGTTAAGAACGCAGTTTGGTTCTTTGATTAACGATGTATTGTATTCTATTCATTAAAAATAGATGAAGATACTATGCCTATTCGGGAAATTAAGCTAAAAAGCTATAAAGAGCAAATTTTTGAACTTTTCTCAGAGGGGGCTCAGCCCCCCGTAGCAGTATACAGGGGTGGCTCGAGCCCCCAAGCCCCCACGTAGTCGGCGCCTATGATTGCTCCACTAATTTCTTCTTGATTCCAACAGATCCAGATGGTTTAATACATTTAGTCCGTATCATTATTCTGTTTTGAAACGCGAAAAAAACGTCTGACAGGACTAAGTATTCCCTGGCACTCTAGCTTGTAGCAAAGCTGTTTGGACTTACAGTTTCAAAACTATCATAAGAAGAGAAAAGAAAAGAAATTGCACACTTACATGCAACGGCTGGGAATGATGCTGGTAGCTGAAAATTGAAAGCGATATTAAAAATAAAATAGCCATTAAAAAGTAAATAGTAGTAAATAAAGGTAAAGAGCCGTAATTTCTGGTGGGATACAGGGGCATCATTTTATGCTGTGTGATACCACTTTTGCTTTGTTATGCTCAATTTTTGTCCGGCCAAAACTGGCAGAAGAGCGCATTTTGCAACTGAAACATGCACTTCAGCAAATAGACAATAGTTGCATAGTTGGGAGGGTGAGGCACCATCAAAACCCTCTTCAAATGATGCCTTTTAATAAAAGTAGAACGCCGTTCAACCGTTCAGTAAATTGAAGGGGAAAGCTTGAGCTTCGCAGAAACACTGCCCGAGACTGTCTGCGGCATTCAGCTATAAAAACATACTAGATAATTTGATGTTATCAAAAATTCCCCCAATAGTTACGGCTACCGGAAGTGTGCGGAAACTGTTGAGGCGCTTAACTAATTTGATTCGTCGTTATGGATAATTTCTTTACGTATTGTTTTAATTATATTTGCGAGTTTCATATGGGATTAATAACTTACTAACATAATCATTTATTTTGTTTTATATAAACATGCCGTGTTCTATTAGTTTTATTTGATTGGTTGAAAAGTGTCAGTATCTAGGTGTAATTGCGTCAAAACGAGAAAGGCGTAACCGTATATGATTTTGAAAACAGTAGATCGATTTAGAGTTTAGAGGAGATCGCATGAGAGTGAAGAGAACATGGCGAAACATGACTTTTTCTTGAGTTGAGTCTTATTTAAACTTCGACCTCTTGAACTAGCGAGTAGGGGAACGATTTTCCCAACATTTGGTCCACCGAGCCAGAGGTGAAGTTTAATTTGCATTTAGAATGGCATCAGAGATCGAAAAACTTAAGAAAACGCGGAGCTCATACCGAAGGAGTGTCACTAAATTGGTCGGACGAGTGAACGAATTAATGAAAGATGGATTGGAAGGACTAAACAGAAGAAAGTTGAAGTATTTTCAATCCGAATTGACTGAAAAGCAGAGTGAGATGAAAGAAGCGGACAGAAAAGTATTGGACGATCTTATTGAAAATGGCGACGACGATGACGTCGATAAAGAAATGGAGGACATCAGTGACTATAGGGAGAAAGTTTCAACTGCCCTTTATAGTATTGAGGAGGCAATTGAAGAGCTTGCCGAGGAGAAAGCATCATCAATTAATGGAAGTATATCCAGGGAAAGTCAGAACACTGATGTATCAGAAGAGTCAGCCAGCAGTTCTTCGCAGCAGACAAGGCGAGTCAATATAAAGCTGCCAAAATTGGAATTAAAAAAGTTTGGAGGAAAGATACACGAATTTCAAGAATTTTGGGACGGGTTTCAAAGCGCCGTTCATGAAAACGAAGGTTTAGCTGACGTAGATAAATTAAAATACCTGAAATCATTTTTGGCGGAGCCAGCTAGCAATGTTATTGCAGGGATCCCCATTACGGATGGAAACTATAAAACAGCAATCCAACTATTGAAAAGGCGTTATGGGAAGCCTGAGATCATACAACGCGCCCACATAAGCCACCTTTTGAGCATTGTTCCTGTGTTCAATGAAAAAAGTGTTAATCGCCTGCGGTCCTTTTATGATCAAATCGAGACGCATTTTCGTGGACTCGAGGCACATGGCGTTGACAAGGCAACCTATTCAAGCATAGTTGTTCCGGCCTTAATGGAAAAGTTACCAGAAGCGATCAGGTGTAATATGATCAGAGGTAGTCAACAAAGTCACCTGACATGGAGCCTGGATGACATGATTTTTGAATTAGAAAAGGAGTTGGAAATAAGAGAAAGCTGTTTGCCTTTGAAGATGGTTGAAAAGGAAGAAAAGATTTCGCGCCGACCTTACAGAGAAGAAACATTTAGAGGAGGAACTGCCACTTCCTTGTATGTCGGAAGGGATGACAAGAAGAAATGTGTTTTTTGTTTGAACGAACACTTTCCAGAAGACTGTGCAAAGATAACGGATCCTCATGAGAGGAAAAGTATCCTTCGAAAGTATGCAAGGTGTTTTGTCTGTCTCAAATCAGGTCATAGAAGTTTTGACTGTAGGTCAAAACAAAATTGTAGAAACTGTAAGGGCAAACATCATGTGTCAGTGTGTAACAACATTAATGATAAGCACGCACCAGCGGCACCCCTTGCGCCTAAGGAAGCCCCAGCTAAGGAAAGCGAGCCCTCACCCTTTAATGCCAATGCAACCTCTTGGGTAGGTAATACAGGATCAGGTCAGAATGTAGCCCTGCAAACTGCAATAGGAAAAGTGAAAGGATTGAAAAAAGAGTGTAAGGTAAGAGTGTTATTTGACATAGGGAGTCACGCGTCATTTATAACTGCAGAGGCTGTGAGTAGTCTAGGATTACCACCAGTAAGGAGAGAAAGATTGGGAATACAGGCATTTGGAAGTGAGAAAGCTGAGGTAAAAGAGAGAGATGTAGTTGAGATCAATGTTGAAGCCTTGAATGGAACGAAGAATGTAAAACTTCATTGCTATGTTGTTGATGACATTTCTTCTATTTCGAATGTACATCCAGAGATGGTTAGAGAAATTTACCCTCATCTGCATAACATTTACTTTTCTGATGTTTGTAGGAATGTAGAAGTGTTGAAGATAGACATTTTAATAGGTTCAGATGAATTCTGGAACTTTCAAGAGCATGAAGTCAAACGAGGGGGGCCTAATGAGCCAGTTGCAGTTAAGACAGTATTGGGATGGGTCTTATCTGGACCACTTCAAGGTAAGACATTAAACACTTATGAAAATGTCAATGTTAATTTTCTGCCACCAACAAACATAACCTTGAAGGAAGACAGGAGAATTATTGAAGATACTGTAAACAAATTGTGGGACTTAGATTCTTTAGGCATTAGACAAGACAATGAAGTACATGAGCATCTTTTAGACAATATTTCTTTCACGGGGGAAAGGTACTCAGTAAGACTTCCATGGAAAACTGGACACAAGCCGTTACCAACAAATTATGAAAATAGTTTAGTAAGGTTAAGAAGTCTAGGTAAAAAGCTTAGAAAAGAGCCTGCTACACTTGACAAGTATAATAACATCATCAATGAACAAATTGAATCTGGGGTGATTGAGCAGGTAACAGACCTTGAGCCAGCAGGACAGACACATTATCTCCCGCACATGGCAGTAGTTAGAGATGAAGCTGAGACCACAAAAGTCAGAATTGTTTATGATGCATCTTGCAAGGATAAAGGGACATCACTTAATGATTGTCTGCATGTAGGACCACCATTGTCACCCCTAATATTTGACATACTCCTAAGGTTCAGAGAGAATAGGGTAGCATTGGTAGGTGATATAGAGAAAGCCTTTTTGAATATTGAAGTTGACCCTAGTGATCGAGATTGTCTCAGATTTCTTTGGTTTAAGGATTGTAAATCAGAAGAGTCAGAAATTATTGTTTACCGTTTTAAACGAGTCGTATTTGGTGTGAATTCATCACCATTTTTACTGAATGCAGTCTTGAGACATCACATTCGGAATTATGAGACTGTAGACCCTGAGTTTGTTTCAAAATTGATGAACAATTTTTATGTTGATGACTTAGTTTCAGGTTGCAGGGACAGTAAGGAAGCTTTTGCCTTCTTTGAAAAGGCAAAGGAGAGAATGAATGAAGGAGGTTTTAAGTTACGGAAGTGGAAAACCAATGATTCCGCATTAGCCAAAGCAATTTATGAGAGTGAGAATGTGATGGAAGAGAAAATAAAACAGTCATCAGTTTTACAGGATGATAGTACATATACTAAGGAATCTCTTGGACAAGGAAATTTGATTGATTCAGCCCACAAGGTTCTTGGGATAAAATGGGACAACAACAAAGATACTTTGGAATTTGACCTTGAGAGAATGATTAAGAATGCAGAGGTAGAACATCCAACAAAAAGGGGAATCTTGAAAACCTTAGCAACCCTTTTCGATCCATTAGGAATAATAAGTCCTATATCAGTGACAGGAAAAGTGTTATTCCAAGAATTGTGTATACAGAAATTAGGATGGGATGATCATATTCCCCAAGATAAGGCCATTGAATGGAAATCTTGGTTAGATGATCTTAGAATGGTCAAATCTTTAAGCTTGCCCAGGTGTCTTTATGATGGGAGTGAAGGAGAGATATTAAGTTGTCAGATTCATGGGTTTGGTGATGCAAGTAAAAAAGCCTATTGTGCTGTTGTATATCTAGTGTATGAGACCAGTCAGGGGTGGAACACTAGCCTTCTTTGTTCCAAAACAAGGGTAGCCCCCTTAAAAGAGTTATCGATTCCCAGGTTAGAATTGCTTTCAGGAAGAATTCTTGCTGTCTTAGTAGATACAGTTTGCAAAGCCCTTTCTTCTCAAATTAAGATCGACTGTGTGCGTTATTGGTTAGACAGTAAAACTGCACTTCACTGGATATTTAACAACGGAGAGTGGAAACAGTGGGTCCAGTTCCGAGTCAATGAAATCTTGAAACTGTCTAAATCAGAAAATTGGGGTCATGTAGGAGGGAGAGATAACCCAGCAGACATAGGTTCTCGGGGAGTGAAAGCAAGTCAATTAAGAGAGAACGAACTATGGTGGAAAGGACCTAAATGGTTGAGAGAGGGAAAAGACAAATGGCCAACTGTGTTGATTTTAGATGATACAGAGGAAGTAAAGAGTGAAAGAAAGAATGTTACCGTTATGGAAATATGCACTCAACAGGAATTAGGCATAGGTCAGGTTATAGATATTAAAAGGTATGCCACCCTTAAGAAGTTATTAAATGTATCATCATGGGTATTGCGATTTATTGCAAACATAAGGGCGAAAAGAGGTAAGAAGGACATGAATTTTGAAGGACTTAGTGCAGATGAAATTGAAAATGCTGAAAAACATTGGATTAAAGATGTGCAATCAACTTTAAAAGAAGATCTATCTTTTAAGAAAACAGAGAAACAACTTGGTATAGTGAATATTGAAGGTATTTATGTGTGCAAAGGTAGACTTGAAAGATCAGATTTGGACATTGGGTCTAAATATCCTATTTTCTTGCCAAAAGACCATACGTTTACATCGCTCGTAGTAGAGGATTGTCATAAGAAGGTTTTTCATTGTCTGGTACAAGCAACTCTTACAGAACTCAGAACAAGGTTTTGGATTTCAAAGGGAAGACAATTTGTAAAGAAGATTTTGAAGAAATGTTTCATTTGCAAGAAACTGGAGGGAAAGCCGTTTCATTGTCCACCAACATCTGCAATGCCAGAATATCGTGTAACAGAGGCACCACCATTTAGCAAAATAGGAATAGATTTTGCTGGTCCACTTTACATAAAAGATAAAAAGAGTGAATGGAATAAGATGTATGTTTGTTTGTTCGTTTGCTGCGTGTCAAGAGCAATTCACTTAGAGTTAGTACCAGACTTGACAGCGGGTACATTTTTAAATAGTTTGCGACGTTTTTGTGCTAGGCGAGGCACACCGTATATTATTAATTCAGATAACGCCAAGACATTTAAAGCTTCAGCTAAACTCTTAAGGAAGCTGTATGCGGATGTCAGAGTCAGAGATTTCTTAAATTCAAGAAGGATTCGTTGGAAATTCAATTTAGAACTAAGCCCTTGGCAAGGCGGGCATTATGAACGAATGGTGAAAAGTGTGAAACGATGCTTGAGAAAAGTATTGGGCAACTCAAAAATATCATCTGATGAGTTGCACACTGTTTTGACAGAGGTAGAATGTGTCTTAAATTCGAGACCATTGACGTATTTGTATGACGAGGTAGGAGGAGAAGTTCTAACCCCATCTCATCTTCTTACAGGACGTAGATTGTCAACATTGTGTTCGGATGTTCCAAGTAATTGTAAGGTTGATAATACTCAATATTCTCTACATAAACGATACATGTATTTAATGCGATTGTTGAGTCATTTTTGGAACAGGTGGAGAAAAGAGTACTTGACAAATCTCAGAGAATCGCACAGACTCAACAACTGCAAGCAAGTTCAAATCAATACAGAGGACATAGTTTTAGTACATGACGAACACGCCAAAAGAGCAACATGGAAAATTGGAATAGTGGAAGAGGTCATAAAAGGACAAGATGGACATATTCGAGGAGCTAAGGTACGTACAGTTGGAAAGGGTAAGAAAGAATTTTTAAATCGTCCTGTTCAAAAATTGGTTCCACTAGAGATTGCGTGCAAAAATGCCCGGAAAGTAAGAAAGGAAAGGAGGAACAGAGTGAAGTAGTGAATGAGAGAAAGGAGCGTATTGAGGTTGATGCGCATAGACGTTCGAGTAGGACTGCAGCTAGTAACACGCGCATAAAAACCCAACTTATGCTTGACCCTTAGTAGGTTCAAGGAGGGGGGAATGTGCGGAAACTGTTGAGGCGCTTAACTAATTTGATTCGTCGTTATGGATAATTTCTTTACGTATTGTTTTAATTATATTTGCGAGTTTCATATGGGATTAATAACTTACTAACATAATCATTTATTTTGTTTTATATAAACATGCCGTGTTCTATTAGTTTTATTTGATTGGTTGAAAAGTGTCAGTATCTAGGTGTAATTGCGTCAAAACGAGAAAGGCGTAACCGTATATGATTTTGAAAACAGTAGATCGATTTAGAGTTTAGAGGAGATCGCATGAGAGTGAAGAGAACATGGCGAAACATGACTTTTTCTTGAGTTGAGTCTTATTTAAACTTCGACCTCTTGAACTAGCGAGTAGGGGAACGATTTTCCCAACAGGAAGTTAAGGCTACTGGAAGTTACGGCTCCTGGAAATTACGGCTACTGGCAGTTATTGTTACTGGAAGTTACGGCTACTTCCGTTTCAGTTTCAGTTTTCCTAAATGTTTTTAATAAACTATATATATAAAGCTTACCCGTTTCCATAATCATAGTTTTGGTTGGGATAGGCCACTTGATTTCCATATCCCTAGGAACACAAAAATGCTGATAATAATTTAAATTGTGAGTAAATAATTGCGACTTTTATCAACGTTATCAACCATATGGTGAACTACAAAATAATAAAAATATCAACTCTAGAGAGGTTGGATGCATGCAAATATTCTTGGACCACATTAATTAAGTTTATTTAGCTGCTTATATAGAGACTGCTATGGGGGATACGTTAGGCCACTGACCACGGGGATGAAAACAGAGGTTTTTGCTAAGAACTTGGCAGAAAGTTTACGCAGTCGTACAAAAATGTCTCCTTTTGTACATTGGTTCCCTCAAATCCGAAAGCCCGAAAATAACACGCGGCGCAACCGCACATTGGGTGCGGTCAGAAAATTTAGAAACCCGCCTATTAATAAGGAAACATCGGGTGTCCAACTTTTTATATTTTGAACGATGCACTGAAGCATGTTATAGTCAATGCAGCACTATATAAAAGCACTTTTATAACCAATACTATTATTATGCGACTTGCGTGCTCTAGTTTGTTTGCTTGTTTGTTTGTTTGTTTGTTTGTTTGTTTGTTTGTTTGTTTTATTCATTGGTCAACCCAAGCTGGAGCTTGGCAACTATCAAGCCACGGTGGGCCTGATGCGCTGGGGCCTGTACTCTAGGGTTCCCTCCGGAGTACCTATTCACTGACCTTGAAAGGTTGGAAAGCTGGGTTGGCAAAACAGCTCGTGAAAAAAAGGTCCCGCCTGTGTTCTCGAACCGAGACATGCTTGGTTCATAGGTTTGCAGGCCTGCGCCTTTACCATTTGTCCACGCCAGCGCAATTTCAAACGACAGAAAGCAGCGACTCTAAACCCACCTGATAACCATCGTAATAGTAGCTGAAAACAAAACAGAAACGATATTATTAAAGATAAAGAAATATAAAGATTCTGATATTTCATGGATAGTGAGTACTGAAGTGTAAGAGGGAGAACCCTACCTCCAGTAAGGGTAAAGAAAGTTGTAAAAGCTATTTATGCGAGCAGCACTGATCTTAAGTCTGGGACACTAAGTTTCGATGAAAACGCTCTACCAAGTAAGCTACTGGCCAAAGCTTACCATATCTTATTAGCTTACCAATCCAGGTGTATTGAGTGCTAGCAATTCTTATATCTATCAATACCGTGTCCAAGAGTATGGAAGAAATCACTGAAAAGAACTGTAAAAACTATTCCTCTATGAGACTGGTGCTGATTTTGAGCAAGAAATAGCCAAAGTGAAAACAATTAATTCTGGGACTTAAGTAACTTAACCTGTTAGGATATCTGTATTTTCAGCAAGACCATTGATAGATAACACCTATTTCAGATAATGCCCATTACAAATGACACTTATAATGCTTAGAAACAGTAATGAACAGATTAAACTGCACAACACACAGCAATGCAATACACATTACACTGACTATGCTCTACTCTACAACAGCCCCGTTAATACACTACATCACTACATCAACAACAGCATTTGTTAATTATTATAGAATAACATAACATGTAAAGCTCACATTAAAACCCCAATTACAATGTAAAGCGATGCAACAGGTAGTCGTTGATACATTTCCTAGAAATCTCTTAGCTCCTAATAGCAACTTACTTTGGTTGATATGGCGTCTGATAATATTCCCTATTTGCAACATGGTTGTTATGTCCCCTTCTACCTCTATTACCTCTATCTTCAAAAGCAAAATATAATGGCATAAATATACAGTCAAAATGAAACAATACTTTATAGGAACACATGAACAAATTATTCTGTTACAGCTAGCAGGTTGTATCTTAAAATATGTAACCATGCCTCTTCCAATTGATATCATTTAGTTTAGTGGTGTTTCATAGTATCAGCCAGAGACTACTCCACCAACTTTACATTGTCCCGGGTTGCTTGGCGTAATCACTTATAGCAGGGTGCAGCCACCGGCGGTGCTCAACACCACGGATCAGGAACCCATTTATGTTCCTGGGTAGAGAGGAACAGTTTTGTGTTAACACCTTGTCCAAGGGTGCGTTCCTGCTAGTTGTTAAGGGCGAGGATTGGAACTAGCGATGGTTAGATTGATGGTCCTAAACTTTAGCCATTACACCACAGAGGCCACAAACACTAGCTAATTAGAGCACTAAGGCACTGTCTGAAGGCGGCAGAGGATGGTCCACTTTGTTTCTAATGAACAAGATAAGTTATGACTTAGATAGGTTAACTGAAGTATGTCTTGGAAACTTGGGGGAACCTTAAGGGGGGTAAAGTGATAGGAACGTGCCATTTTCAGAAAATAAACGGGCCATAATTGCCATGCACTATTAAAAAATAGCTCCCATAATTCCTCGTCACTGACAAGAAAAATACAGAGTCATAAAATAAAAAGGCACATTGTAGTTTATAAAGATTCAACATTCATCATAATGTTTCGAGTAATTACATATGTTGATTCCATTTTTTTCTTGTCTCAAAATGTATACCCATAATTCCGTGTGACTGCCAACTTTGGTGAAATTGTATACCCATAACTCTATATTTTCTAAAAGGTACCCCTTAAATAATGGTACGACCCCGCTACCATAAACTTGTTATCATACCCCCGAGATCCAAGTTTGTTCTTGTCTCGAAATGAACCCATAATTCGCTCTGACTTCCCACTTTGGTGAAATTGACCCCTTAAATAATGGCACGTCCCCGCTACCATAAACTTGTTATCATACCCCCGAGATCCAAGTTTGTTCTTGTCTCGAAATGAACCCATAATTCGCTGTGATTTCCCACTTTGGTGAAATTGACCCCTTAAATAATGGCACGTCCCCGCTACCATAAACTTGTTATCATACCCCCGAGATCCAAGTTTGTTCTTGTCTCGAAATGAACCCATAATTCGCTGTGATTTCCCACTTTGGTGAAATTGACCCCTTAAATAATGGCACGTCCCCGCTACCATAAACTTGTTATCATACCCCCGAGATCCAAGTTTTTTCTTGTCTCGAAATGAACCCATAATTCGCTGTTTCTTCCCACTTTGGTGAAATTGACCCCTAAAAATGGCCCCTTCTCCGCTACCATATACTTGTTGTCTTACCCCTTGGGCTTGGAAAGTTAGGTTTGGACAAAAATAAAACCAACAAAGATACAAGTTGATGATACGTTTCTTTCGTTTCACTGGAATAAAGATTATCAATACAGCTTTTTGATGGTTCATTGTAGTCTACACCTTTCCGCATAATAAGTACCCTTTCAAACCTGCATCAACTGAATAGGCACATGAAATCAAATGGGCTTCGGACCTTGATCAATGATGAACAAAGATGACATTAGGTTTGCTGCAAATCTGTTTAGTCGCTACGGAGGAGTGCGAGAGAAAGCGTAGTAGTTCATTCAAACCAATTGTGTGGGACGTTCATTCGTGCAAGTCACCAGATCTTTATCCAATGGGATACTTATCATTGGAGGTCCTTGATTAACGATGATGATGCACTCTGAGAAAAAAAACCAAAAATGAATAGGCCCTTTCAATAGCTATCATAATTTAGACTCACCTTTTTGTTTAAATCGTGGGGTTGCATTGTTTACCTAGAAGGAGATCAGTTCGTTTAAATTCTATCAGGATAGATAGAGTCAAAAGCAATAATTTATGGCTTTGTTATCAAAACTTTAAATCCATCCTTAGGGAAAAAAACAAGAGCAGTTATTGATTAAATCACTCTCGTGTGAATTCTTCTTAATCTCTTGTGAATTCGCCAATTTGATAACAGTGCTTTGGTGGTGGTAAGTCAAATCAACAAGAAATTTGCAATCAATTTAATGCCAATTAACGTAGATGGTCAATTAAGCATCGCTTCTCGATTAAGTGATGCAGTCAAAGAAGCGCCGTACTTTTGACGAATAGAATTAAATAAGCGCCGCAGTTATATTTGATTATTCACAATGGGTAAACTGGTAATTAGAGACAGCCAATCAAAAGCCTGATGAGAATCCATTTGAGATGATAAGGCAGACTTTGATCTCGAAAAAGACAATGAGTTGTTGACATTGATAGCAAACAAGATGAAATTGACATTAAAAAGTGTCCTGTAGTTTCACATCTCAGAAATTGAGTTCCTTTCCTCAAGATCTTTTGTTGGTAAATTTTGCCGAAGTAAGAATTGCTACCATAAATAAAAAACTTTAATGGGCTATAGTTACACTAAAAAGTTTAACCATCTTTAACCATAAATAAAAAACTTTAATTGGCACTATTGGGCTAGCAGGGTCTATAGTCCCTCCACTTTTTCAAAGATATTCTTAAAAGCTATTAAAAATATGGCATTTTCAACAGAAATTTTTCCTGCACCGAACTGTTGCATATAAACAAGGACGTAAAGAAGCAAAGTTTTTTTGAAAGGGGGGTTTTCCGACCTTCTAAGGGACGTGGTCTAAATAAATTTTCCGAGGGTTCCCCCGGCTTGATCAGCCCCTCCACTTTAAAACCGCTGCGCGGTCCCTGCTAGAGTTACAGTAAAAGTTTAACCATCTTTAACATTCTTTGAAGTAAGTGCCACAGTTGAACAAGAGCCACACCTAAAAACCTGAGAACTTTATCAAATGATGCAGGGCTTTATCTGTCATTTATGGTAAGCTGCTGTCTAATGGTCTAAGAACTATCTAATTGAAAATATCATTAAATCATGATCGGAATAAAGCATCATTTTTGACAACAACTTGATCCCAAACAAGTAGGTTTGCATATTATGCCAATCATAACACAATTGCATTGATGCGCATTGTTTTTTGGAATTACTTGATGCCTTTGGGCCCCAATGTAATTAATTATACGCCAATGACTGATGTGTATAATTGATGGTGATAAATATATATTGTTTTCCAAAAAAGTTTCTTTTGCCATGGACCTTGTTGGAGGACAAAGCCTTTAACTCTATCAGGATTCAAAAGTTGATGTTGTAAAGTTTTCATTCTTGTCAAAAAAGTGGCCTGGAAAGTACTAGACGAAGACACTGACTATGTAAAAAAGTGAAGCCAAACCTCAATCTTCCTCCCATCAAATGCTTTCCCATTTAATGCTTCCCTTGCTTTCATTGCATCTGCTGATCTCTCCATGGTTACAAAACCAAAACCCTTTGAGAAAACAAGGTTAATAAAAGCCTGAAGAAAGGGTGTACTGAATAATCAGGTTGGGCTCTGGGATCAATGCAAATGAGTATAAAATTCCATGATGAGCCCTTGTGAGCAAGATATGTGAAATTGGGCCTGGATTCTCTGGAATTGATAATCCAAGTGTATAAAATTATGTAGTAGTACAAAAGCATACAGGCATTTGGGATAATCTCTGACATGCTCTCAACATTTGGGACAAAAGGTTCTCTTGCTTCATCCATACTGTCCCATTATATCCATTGTTTCCCTTAAAACTCATGATTTCAATACATGGAGTTTCTCAGACTCTATCAATGAGGAACACCCCCTTGTTAGATCTTGTCACCTCCCAACTAAAAGCTTGTCCTCCTGAAACAGGCCCAAAAATGTTGATGATGATGATGATGATGATGATATTGATGATGATGATGATGATGATGATAATGATGATGATAATGATGATGATGATGATGATGATGATGATGATGATGATGATGATGATGATGATGATGATGATGATGATGATGATATTGATGATGATGATGATGATGATGATGATGATATTGATGATGATGATGATGATGATGATGATGATGATGATGATGATGATGATGATGATGATGATGATGATGATATTGATGATGATGATGATGATGATGATGATGATGATGATGATGATGATGATTGATGATTGATGATTGATGATGATGATTATTATTATTATTATCATTATTATTATTATTATTATTATTATTATTATTATTATTATTATTATTATTATTTCTATGATGATGATGATGATGATGATGATGATGATAATGATTATGATGATTATGATGATTATGATGATGGTGTTGTTAAACTGTCCTTTCAGTGACCCTTTTTGCTGACTAAACTAGTTTTCTGTATCCACAAAACAACTGTCATCATAATATTCAAAAATAAAGGCAATAAAAAACAATCTCTTGCTTCTGAAAATTTGTTTGACTTAAACTGGGAATAACATATCAACCTCAATGCACATAATCATGGCAAAGTGCCCTTTGGGAAAAATATGACAAGCGCAGATATTTTTAGACTTTGGGCCAAGCTTTGTTTTAAAAAGATCTGTTAATCAACTATGGAAAACCTCTCACCTTAGAACCTCTTGCATTGTATATTACTTCAACATCTGCAATATGTCCAAATGGCTGAAAAGTAAAGAATTCTTCCTCATTAAAAATGTGTTTAAAATGATTAAAGCTATAGAAGCAGCAGGGAGGTCTAATTCAAAACAAAAAAGGCAACCCAAGATGGACGCAGTGAATTACATCAAAGTCAACAGAGAGTAACATATCAGAGGTTTTTAAGAGTGCAGGAATCAGACGGGGTTCACTAGGTAATTTATGATACAGTTTGCAAAGAAATGATCCTGGATTGATGAATAAAGTCTTTCAAATCTATTGAAAAAAGCATCAAAAAATTGCTAATGTAAGTAATTGAGACTCCCAATATGGGTTAGTTGTTTGTTTCTTTATTGTGTGTCTGTAATTGTATATGCCATGAGAGTTGGAGTGGTGTGTGCATATTTGGTAGCTATTGGAAAGGTGAATTTGAGTAAATAATTGTAGATCAACAAAAGTGACCAGCAACCTGAATAAAACATATTGAGAAACAATTATCAGAACAGTAGAGCAATTATTAGAACTTGTGAGACAATTCAAAACACAAAACTGCAGCATTCTGTTTATCATCATTTTGTGTTTTTCTTGGATTTGCTTATCAAAAGACAGGGCTGTGATGAAGTATGAAGAAGGAAGTTAAAAAATGTTAAAATCAAAGTTGCTTTAAAAATAAGAAACAGTGCAACTACCAGCAAAGAAAGCACACTATTCAGACATTTGATATCATATGGAAATTCCATGGTACCAAAACAAACAAAGTCACAATTAAACACATGAGGATGGAAGACATACTAAGATTCTACATGCTATCAGAGCAAAAATAGTTATTGATGGTGTCAGAGACTATAACATGTTGTGGCATTAAAAATTGTCAGTTGCTATCAATTATTGGTTGCTGCTCCTATGTGTGTCATATCTTAATTCTCATTTGGAATTTCCTTTTGATATAATGTTTTGTTTGTATCAAAACAATATGACATTGCATTTATGCGTGGCATGAATATGCTTTTATGTCAATCTGTTGTCATTAGTGTCTTTTTTGGTGGTCAATGTGCTTTTAGTTAGTTGATAATTAGGTTTTCAATCAAATATAAAAAGACTTCAGTTAATAGAAAGTTCTTTTCCTCTTGTCTTAGGCCTTAAGGCCTACGCCATAAAAATGGGCCCAATAACACTACAAGACTTTTGATATGGTTACCTGGAAAACCTTTGCTAGATCTTCTTCTTTAAACCTGAATGGTATATTTGTCACATGAAGCCTTCTTGGGCCATCATTTACTTGCAAAGGTTGTTCCTCCTGATGGTTTAAATCACTATTTTGCTCCTAAAAACAAAAATTTGATGAAGATGAATATACTTGGCAGTTAAAAGTATAAGATGTTTTCTAATCCACCTACAAAATTTCATTTCAATCTTATGTATAAATGGTAATATATTTACTTCCTATTGTCTTTGTTGTGTTTAGTTGTATTGTTGTTAGACATTTTGTATTTAGTGGAATTTTAAAAATGAAATGAAATGAAATGAAAATGAAAATGAAAATCTAAACAAAGCAATTTTGATTTCCAAAGAGAAGTGCTTTTCCTGCACATTTTGCATTATTTTCTGCATGCAGAGAACAAAATTTCAAATCTGACAGGAAACAGGATGGTGGAAAGAGATGAAGACAAATCTTATAGTTCAGGCATGCATGCAATTGCTTGATCCAAAAATTTTTCTTTTGCAGTTCAATGGATGAAGGTTATGTTCAAAAAGCTATTTGTGTGAGAGGTTCATTAACTGTGGCCAACTTGGTCAATTGATGATAGCAATCGAGCATACCTAGTTAGAAGATTATTTTGTTGCAAAACTTTTCTCTTGTTGCTAATTGACTATTGATAATTTTAGTCACAAGTTTGTGGCACAATCATTGAGGTCCATTTCATAACAGACTTGCATGGACATGTTTTAACAAGGTACCTACTCGAAATATGCGTAAAAGACAAAAATGTAGGCCTAAGAGTGGTTGGTCTTCAATAATAAGAAAAATTCAGGTCGCTTTTCGAGATATTTTACCGTAGTATCCGTAACGCACTTCTTTAGTAAGTCATACTTCATCAACACACTGAAATCTGAAGATTCACTTTGCATTAATTTAAGCATAAACTTGCTTATGTGACTTACCTGATTGACTTCTGAATAGCTCATTTTCGTCTCAATAATTGCACACATACGCGTCAACCAAAAATTCCCGACGAACAGCAACTACGATTTGCAGAAGCGGCTTCAAATTAAATAATACGATGACTATTTTCTCTTGTTTCACTGCTTTAACTATCAATAAAAGTTGATAAAGACATCCCAACATTTGTCACGTCTCCATAACGTCGATGATCGGAGTGGAAGGAGCATAACCACCCCAGCGCAATGACATCTAACCAAAACATAACCTCGTTTCAGAAATATATATTCGCCGCCAATGTTCCCCTAGCCTGCGTCACAGACCAAACGAAACTTTTCGTTTGGTCTGTGACGCAGGCTAATGTTCCCTGCGCTAAAAACAAAGTTAGCAATCTGGGATGAACACTGATCAGTGGTGATGAAACTGGCATCTTTATAAACTACAATGCGCTTTTTGATTTTGTGACTCTGCACTATTTCTTGTCAGTGGCACGGAATTATGGGTCCTTCTTTTTAATAGTGACACGGAATCATAGTCCCAATTTTTCTTCTCACAATGGCACGACCCTATCACTTTACCCCTTAAGGTACCCCCCAAGGATTGACACAAAAATACAAAGCTCTTTCCCAAATGTGCAATGGTAGGGAGTTTTGCAAGAAAAATCTGATATTTTGTGGCCTGCTATCTTTTTTTCATGCTTGAAGCATCACGAATTGCGCTGAAAGACATGATAAACACTTTTTGATAATGAGGCACGTACCTCAAGGCCTAGTCCCTAAAGTTCGTTATTCGCAGACCTCAAATCATCAAAATGTGGTGCCATAAGTTCCTTAAATAGTTCTTTAATTTTCACTGCACATCATGTTCCAAAGGCTGCTTGAGGCACATGCGAGACAGCATATGCGGAAACTATTGAACTTGGAACCGGCTTTTTAGTTCTTGATGCTTGCAGTTACAAAAATTTTCAAATCGAAGAATTCCTTAGGCATTTCGTTTTCAGTAGTATATGTTCTTTAAATATTTCGGCTTTCTACCTGTAGGTTTCTTATAATGCGGTTCCTTACAAAAACACATACAGTAGTAAAAAAGCGTGTAGTCCTGAATGACAAAATACGCGCGCAATTGCTACCTGAACCGAGGTTATGTTTTGGTATGATGTCATAGCGCTCAGGTTGTTTTCAGCCATCCTATTACAATATCATTTTAATGAGTTATTCTTTTATTTAGTTATTAATAGGGGGACCTTCATTAATGGTATTCTAATTCTTAATTGGCTAGGGCCCAGATTGGACACTTTGAAAAAAGCGCAGGGGAGCTGTCTCATTTCCTAATAATTGCGCGGTGGCAAGACGTCTAAAAAACTTTTGTGCGGCTGAGAAAATGACTTTAACGCACAGGTTTTCTCCCAAATGGATACGAGGCCACACAGAACCCACAGCTCAGTGGCAAGGAGCCGACGGGGGGGGGGGGGTCACAGAACAGAGGGTTACTAGAGCTATATAATATAATTTTGAGCAAAAATTCAAGCATTCCCTGATGGGAGAGCTGCAGCCCCATGCTCATTGTAAAATTAGGAGACAAGCTGTCATGAGCCTGTTCGTTTTATTAGACATAACAGAAGAGGCGAGGATAAAGAGCAAACATTGTATGTTAAAAATCAATATCAATCATTTTAGCTCAAAGCATCATTACACAAGTGCTTTAAAAACATAGGTGTATTTTCACGCAGAATCACGTACTCAATCGGTTGAATAAACGATTTTACGCTAGCCAATCGCCCAGTGAAGGCACATTAAAATTTGAAATTCCTTTCAACTTTCTCATTCTAACAGAATGCGAAATCCGCGCTGACAGGAATCTACCCCATACAGTAGCATAGCCAGGGGGCAAGGGGGAGCGATCACTCTCCATGGGAGATAATTTGGTGTCTGAGGTGGGCTCAAATCTGCGAGCGCCTTAAATTTTACCACTGGCAGCCCATAAGACTTTTTATATTTCTTGCATCATTGGCTCTTTGCCTACCCCCAACGAAATAGCCTTGGCTACGCCTCTGGCCCTAAGTGCTTCAATTACTTCACTGGACACATACTTCATTACTTCCTGTTTGTTTTTTATGCTGTTTTTCGCTCACTTTTTCTCTGACACTCCATTGCTCTTCGTGACGAAATCAAATGCTTCTCGCCTTTAATCATGAAGTGCTCCAAATACCATTTAATGTTGAATCAATACAAATCATTGCAAATTAACTTGATTAAAACTGAATTTTCAACAAGTATCTTATTCTTGCCTGGCTTTCTTTGTAAACGAGATACTCACTTTGCCAAAAGGAGCTGTTCTTGAATTCCTGCATATCAATCGGCTTTCCTTGAGGTATTATAACTTCTTTCCCATCAAATTCACTCTTTATATCATCATTAGGGTCTAGAATATGTGATGGAAATGGGTTATAGCAGCTGCTGGAAAATATCGAAATTCGTTAGCACAATGTATCAGAGCTAGATTCAGCGAGATTAAGTGGAAACATTGGTGGCCAGTGTGAGATCAGCTAGTCATCTATGACAATGCAAGTAAACAAATCGGATCGAAAGAAGCACCGTTGCTCCATAAACAGGGAAGTAACTATACAATTACTAGATCCAAGAATGCTAGAGAAAAATTCGTGAAAGGGAAGTAGGGGGTGATGAATGAAAATAGGAATAAAAAAACAGAAAATGGCATTTTAATCAACACAAAGAGGAAGGTAAACGGTTAAAATAATCTATCATTACTAAGCAATGATTTTGAAAAAAGAAAATGATAAATTGGCAGCGTTATGCTAAAGGTAAAGCTTTTCTTGTTTCGGACTCCTTAGGGAATCAACGAAACGAAGAACATAACGAATTGACATAGAATCGAAAAGCAATTGAAATGAAGTGAAAATTGAAAAGAAAGATATAAAAACGAAATAAAGATAAGATGAATTAACATCGAAATATAACGGGAATGAAACGAAAATGCAATGCAATCTGAATGGAATCAACAGGCGTTTTACAATTGAATTGAACGGAAAGTGAAGCAGTAATAAAGCAGAAATGAAATGAAATACAAAGTTAGTATCAGACCAACAGACCTGGTTCTGTCCTGCCTCTCGCAACAACCGAATCAAATCCTTTTGGGGCAGACTTCAAAGACGACTCATCGTTTGTGATTCCATGCTCTTTTCCAAGTGCAACTTCAACCAAAAACATTATACCAATGTTCTTAGACGATGTGCCAACTGAAAGGCATAGGAAAAATATCGCTAAAACATGATATACAGCTGCAAGTGGACTAACTATTTATCCTAAGAACGGTTCCATTGGTAAATAGATAACTCATCATCTAAGAAGACTAACAGTACATGGAGTATTTTGACAACTCTATTACCAATGTCATTTTTACGGAGGAGGTGAGCGATGGGCGATGGAAAAAAGCGATTATAGATAGAGGTGGTGCTATCCAATTCACATCATTTTTCATGGCCGTTCTGTTATCTTCTACGCAGAAGAAGGACAAAACCTATGTAGGAAAGCAAAGGCATGGTGATTACATATCTATGGACTATGTACATGCTATAAAACATAGCCCATCCATCAATCAATAACATACCGTAACAACTTGATTTCCCATTTTCAGAGGCAAAATAAATTCCTCTGCCAACTCTGCCACCAGAATGAGGCATTATGCGCAGTCCACTCTTAAGAATAGCAACAACAACAGCAACGTTGGTGCCATGCCAGAGAAGTCTACGATTTGTTATATCATTATGAGCATCGAATCTCTCTCCCTTGAAACGAAACAACATCAATAATTAGTCTAAAAATAAACACTACATTCAGTGAGTTTGCAAGCTGACCAACGTTGCATTATTGACAAAATATCATGTTCATCTTTTGCACAAACGTAAATGTGGTACGCTCTCTTGAATAAAAAAAATATATGAGTGAGTACACAGTTTGCAAAATGATCATTTGTCCAAAAGCAACGCATATATTTCTCCACGAGATACATGGCTTTTTCAGAGCTGATAAACAAATAGCTCCCCGGAGTACAAAAAATCTATGTGACAAAGCAAGTTGTCATTCACCTCGGAGTGACGATTGACCTTCCATACATCAAGAATCTTTAAATTCTGGCGGTAACCACAACCTTTTGTAGCATGAGTGTACTTCTCAATGTTCTGAAAAGTCAAAAAGCATTCAAAATTAATACACAGTATACCCTTGTCAATACAATAATAGTCCTTACCAAGTCAAGACAAAGGTAAACGTACCGACTCTACAATTTTAATTTTAATTGTAAGATCAGCCATAGATGGGAACCTTTATTAATTTTACTCAAAGACCTCTGCTTGCGATACATCCAGCTACATCAAAGAAATTTTCCAATCTTCAAAACAAACTTATTTCGGAATGGAACAAACCACCAACAAAGCAGGAGATCTTTAATCAAATTTTTCCTTTGCTTACATGAGAACAAGTTCTTTACTTTGTTTAACTTGACTTAAGTTTCCCGAAATTTTCTAATTTTTTAGAATATTACTTGCCTTGAATTCTTTACTTTTCTTATCAACAAGTTCGAGATCTGCATTCAATAAGCTATAGTCTACATCGAGTGGATGGTCAACCTCTTCAACGTCTGCACTCTAAAGGATAAAAAGAATTAAATCTATCGATCCAGTAACATTAGAAAAGAATCGAATGGCAGTGTAAAACAAAATTTGGAAAATTGCTTCTATAGATTTTTGGATCTGACAGAAAAATTACTGTCAAATGTATCAAGAAGAATTGAAATACCCTGAGAAAGCCCCGTATACCAGGGCAAAATAAAAGCAACATATTATGATTATTTGCCTTGCATTCCTGCCGCTATGCATGGTTTCTTATCTTTATTATTTGTATACATCATCGCAAGCATTCCTGGAGAATCCGGTAGGCAGCCTGATACTTTGCTCTTTACTTTGCTTGTTAAGAAATGAAAAGTTGACTTTTGTCTTGCAATATATATACAGCAGAAGAAATTAAACTGGTTTTGTGCTAGATACCAAATACTTGACTATTATTAATAATTGATAACCCTGTAAACCTTTTTAGGTGGTATCATAAAAGTCCCATGCTGCTGAGGCTAACAAACTTATCTGCCATCTTCGATCACTTAAAGAACGCCCTGAATGCCAGAGCGAAGTATTAGCATAGTTGCTTCAATACTTTAGCATGAAATCAATTTTCAATCATATACGATTTTTTTGGCCGATTGGCGCAATTCCTGTATTTATCTGTGTTTCCACTGTCATGGCAAGAACCTATGGAGCTGGCC
This sequence comes from Catostylus mosaicus, assembly GCA_964019065.1. Lineage (NCBI taxonomy): Eukaryota > Metazoa > Cnidaria > Scyphozoa > Rhizostomeae > Catostylidae > Catostylus > Catostylus mosaicus. The sequence continues at coordinate 3,008,026 of OZ025191.1, forward strand.
TATACTCTGGACAATCCTTTATCTCGTCATAACAAAGAAGTGGTCAATTCAATGCAATCCAATACAATTCAATTCAATCCAATCCAATTCAATTCAGTTCAATGCAATTCAATGCATTTAAATTCAATAGGATACGTTTTTTAAGCAATTCTACCAACCTGACTAGCTTCCTCCTCTTGCTTCAATCTTTGAGCAATTTCAATATCTCCAAGTACCTGATGAAAATGAGAATCTTAAGAGACTTTCAGTTATTCAGAGTTTCACATATTTAAACTACACGCTTCCTATCTGTAAAGATAAATAGATATTGAGAGTAAATTTTACTAAAAATTAAGCATTGCTTAAAAGAATAATTCGAAGCTTCATAAGCTTAATGTAAAGAGTCTTTAAATTTATACGAGATATACTGATGTGAAAAAATAAATATTTACATTATGAATATTTTACGAGTGATTTTAATCTCATACTGAACAATTTTAGGGATAAAGGCTCGGGATAAGATTAAGCATTTCTTATAAAAACAGCCTTCGGCGCAGATGGCAAAATACGAAACTAGAAAAAGAAACTTCGCAATATCTTTGAGTTATAAACGTTTAAAGATTTTGATCGTCGATTGCAATTATCTGCAATCCTTTACTGGTCTGAATAAGTAGCAGGGGCGGATCTAGCCTAATTCTTGAGTGAGTTCCTAAAAGGTTGTTGCTGAGGTCAAAAATTGTCATATTGGGATAGCAGATTAATATATTGTGATAGGTAGAGGGATAACTGCTCGTAAAATATAGGTTTCCTGCTGAGGAATGGTTATTGAATCGTATTTTTTGGGGAAGGGGGTGAAGATCTCATAATTTACTCACAAAAGGCTCCGAATTTCTTGTCCTACTCACGCTGAATAGAGTATTTATTTACGAGATATACAAATTTATGGTCTGTTTTATCCGAGGGGCACTCCCCTTTTTATAAGAGCGTACGAAATTTCCACCAAAACAAACTCTTATACAATAGTATTTCAATCGAACGTTTACGAGATTTCCATTTAGGGAAACGCTTAAATAGTAATCAGTTTAACTTAAAAAATTCATAAGATACCAAGATATTAACCGCACTTTGCTTTGATGAAATAACCCACAGATAGTTACCTTAGATACCTTGATACTATCTTAGACCTTTTGCATATTTGGTTTGTTAATAGGCGATATCCAGTAGAATTACGTCCACTAAAATCATATTCAAAATCTTATCTATTCTTCGTGGAAAATTTTCCACCACTCATGCATATTATCGTGTAACTTTCGTCCAGTTAAACGTTTTTCCCCTCCAGTTGTCGACAGAACACTCCGTGTGACGATGTGATGGGAATGTGTAGCCTCAATTTCAAACAGGCATTTAAGTCTCAGTTACAAACATCATACCACACTCAAGTGTTCAGTTCCCGCCCACAAAAACAATCAAAGTCTCAGTTCTGAACTTTGTGAACAATACACAGGTCTCAATTCCAAACATGTGAAGCAAACAACTGCAACGTAACGAACACACAGGAAACACCACCTCACAGCATTGTCTTGCGTCTCTGGCAGTTTCCAAAGGCCTCGTAGAGATAGAAGCTTCCACAGAAAACATTTTTTCGGGATCAGTGATCACTCTCCGTACAACCTCATTCAGGTGGCAGAAGTTTTATAATTTCATAGGGATTTAGACAGAAGAGCTTTCGAACAAATTTTATATCATATTAATTATTTTCATAACTAACGGATCTCATTTCATAATCACCCTGTTTTTTGTGAGGGATAAATGTATTGAATTTTTGACTAAGCTCTCAAACTCATGGAACTTACGTTAAATCCGCCCCTGAGTAGAAAACTAGTACAATGCTAGCTAAAATTCTTGACTTGACTACAATGTATATTGACTTGCTGAAGTTACAGTTATATCAAATCATGGATAACTGGGCCGTAAAGGTGAATGGGCAAGTAGAGAGCGTGAAATTAACACATCATTATACCATGAGTGAAGGGAGTTAAACGTTTTCAACTGGCTCAAGACATGAAAATAGAGCGCCAAAGATTAGTTGATCTTCTCGATGTCCCTATGATTAATAGCAATGATTCAACTTACAGTTAACATATCCATCTTTTGCTGAAGAACTTCCTTTGTGTTGATTACAGGGGGCCGTTGGCGTCCGAATGAATGGGGTATCACAGTGAAAAACTTTGATGTCAGTTGTTCTAAGCCTGTTTTCTTTCCTTGATCCAAAACCAATTCCATTTCTTCTAAAACCTGCAGTACAAAATAAAGAATTGAATATAAGTTTCAATACATCCTGTTCAGAAAACCTCCTGTTCTCTCTCCCCCCTCCATTTCTCCTCCTTTATCCCTAGGGCAAAATGTTAAATGATTTGGCACAATTGAGGCATAGTTGTCTTTGATCTGCAATCGTCACTATTGTCTCCAACATTCACGGTTACAACTAAACGAACTGAAGATATAAGTAAAATACACTTACATAAAAAATCATTGTGGATTAATAAGATTTGAACTAGGCCTCCTGCCCCCCCCCCCTTAAACAAGCCATCCAGCTGCAGCCCTGCTATTTCATCCCATAAACATTGTATAAAAGAATCTATGAATATACTTTTAGCAGTGCTAAATATCGAAAATTTTCCGTTGTTCTTTGCTGTAAAACCCTCCCTGAAATTGCGAGTAGATTCAAAGTTGATACAATTTACATTCTTGAAATCGCTTACCTCGAAACCTTTCGCAATTTGCATCTTGCTTAATTTTCCTAACGGCATCTTCTTCACATCTGAAAAAGATAATCGTAACTCTCTTTCAATATCTTTAGACCGCGGGTTAAGTTACGATTATCGTTTTTCTTCGAAAGAGCGACGAAACACTAATGAAAAAGTCAGCCTTCGAGTGGAGGAGATCATTCAAGGGGGAGAAGGGGCGCTTATCGACGATCTATTCCACTATTGCCTGTCGCATCGCCGATTTGAGACTGCTTGCGACAGTGCCTTGGTGAATCCCACCATTCGAAAGCCATTCGTCATAGTGCTCACCTTAGATTTGAATGGTTTGTTCCACGAGTCATCTGGGGCTTCTACATTCGATTCGTTGGGCTGGTCTACTTCTCATTTTTTCTTTTCATTCTCAATACTAAATCGTTATTTAAGATGGCATTCCTTGGAGGGCAGCCCTAATTTAGAGAAAAACATTCTTCAGGGAAGCGCTGATACGAGGGGATGCGCTTTTGAGTGGGGTGCTCTTTCGAGAGGAGGTGCTCATCCGAAAGGAGATACTCTTTCGAGAAAATACGGTACAGCTTCTCCTCCTTATTCAATGCTTAATACTCTGCGGAGTTTCAAAGGAAAGTACTTTTGATATGCTGAATAAAATGCAATGTTTTCGTACAATTTTGCAATAAAAAAGTAAGGGCTAATTACATGAGAAATTTCAATATGCTTTGAGTGTAGAAGGGAAGAGAATTTAATTCATCACACCTTTTGCTTTAATTTACACTAACAAATTAAATAAGGGATGGGGTAAGAAAACATAGATCTACAATCTTCAGTAAGGGACCTGCTTGAACATTTTGTCAACAAATACAAAGAATACATTACCTAAATTCATTTTTGCCATTGCCTCTTTAAACATGTCATTATCAAAGAGAAGGCTAAGCAAAGATTGTGTTGACTTGTCTAGCTTACATGGCCTAATCTTTTTTGGAATGCCATCAGGGGTATCAAAAGCTGAAAGCTAGAAAGAAAATAGGTATTTACAGAAGCAGCCAGATATTTCAAGCACTTACATTACTCATAATTACCAGCAAAAAGGAATTCTTTTACTTGGATGGGCATAACAACTAAATAATTCTTGTTGAAAATAAAGTTAAATAATGCAATACATTGTTACAATTAAAGATGCCTTCTATTGCCAATTCAAAAAGCATAAGTATTTGCTTATCTGAATCTCTATGTTTTAGAATTGTTACCTCTTTGCAAAAATTAATACACTGCAAAAATCCCTTCCTTAAAGAATAAACAATTTAAACAAAAACAGCAAAAATATTCCTTCAAGCATCGCTGTTAGCAGTTCACTGTGAGGACTACCTTTGATTTTTGAATGAATGTGAGTGATAAAGTATAAAGATAAATATAATGCTTTCTTGCCCTCCTGTTTAATCTATGCCAAGTGTAACATCTATAAGGTGACTGTTCTTGGTACAAATGATCAATTGGTTCATAATGGTTAATTATATGGTCTTAATCAAAAAGCTTGTTGCATACTAAGTCCAATGTTACTAAAATGCACTGCAGTACTATCATATAATTGCAAGAGTGATAATGTACAGACAAAAATATTGAAAAATAAACCTTCTTCTCCACTGCATCATTCTCTGCATCATCTGAGGTATCCATTTCAATCAATGTATATTTTCCTTTCACTGGTTCAAAGCTATCCTTTGCAGACCAATCATTCCTTGTTTTATCTTTGAACTTCTTACAAAATTCCTTTTCAGCACTTTCAAGGTCAAAAGGTCCTTTAATGGCATTTGCTCCAGGCTCACCCTGAAAAAAATGATCATGGCATTTCAGGCTAGCAATTGCTGCAAAACAGCTCAATTGCCAATAAGAAGTCACATTGCTGAAAAGATCACTCATGTATGTAATTTTAGTTGTATTCTAGTAGTAACTGTACATTGTGAGTGCCAGTTATAGTGGATACTTCATGGCTAGGGTTTTATTCCATTATGAACGAATTAAAATATGTATTGTTAAGATAATCATTTTATGCTAAATAAAAAGAATCAATTTTGAAGACGCAGTATATTCTGTTTTTTGCTTAAACTATTGGTATGTGTGGGGGCTCTGTTATTCCTCTAATAAGCACCCTAGGGGCCTGTTGAGATTTTCATAAATACACCCCCCTGGGCTAAGTTAAGAGGGAGCTTTAATGAAGGAGGAAAATAAATATTAAATTTTCATTCTGTTTTCATTCATTCTGGTCTGGTTTCATGGCAGTGAGGGATGCCTACCACAGGAGCCATTGCCCTTCCTGCTTGAGAAAATAAGTCTGATTCTCTTATTTTGATTTATCTTTGTCCTTACTTTTCACTGTCTTTCCCCTCTTACACTTGATTTCAAAAGGTGTCCCAGTGGACAGTGGAAGGATCGTTAGAGGTAAATTTTAAACAGCATACAATCTAATTAGTGCATTATTAATACTCACCACTCTTCCCCATCTGTTCCACACATAATAACTTCCAGCTGCTGCCAATAGCTGAATAACATAAAACTTGTTGTTATTTTGTCCAATGTTTGTTTGATTCAGCATGCAATCATAGTCTTCATGTACAGTTGCACCGTAAAGAGAGCAGTTGCCATCTACTTCTCGTTTTCTATTTTTCTTTGACTTTTTCTCTGCTTCTGCTAGTGCAACTAGCTTATCTTTTATTGTTGGTTTTTCATCTTCTTCCTCTTCAGTTTTGACCTGATTAATAGATAGAAAAAGAACAAATTTATCGCTAACAATGAGCCTTAACCCCCTGATACCATTATAAATTGTGGATGGGTTAGATTTACCTTTGCCTGGTAAATCATTAGGATGATGGGTATCCCCCTTAATACATCATCTACCCAGTAGTTCCAAAACTACTTATATATAAACCCTGCATTAAAACATACATATCAACCAGTCTGCAGGGCATGGCAGAACTTGAGAAGATCTCGAGCGTGCAAGGTGAAAATGGGGGGTGCACAGCGGTGAGCACATCTGATTCTCTCAGGTGCACCAAGCCACTTTAGGTAGTATGAAACTCCAGTTGAACCTGTATTGAGCCTGTACGCATACAATGTGCGCATGCAAGGCCTGATTTTTAGGGTGCACTTCGATCTGCTGCAAATTTCTTGTCCACGCTCCTGGCTGGAAAACTTGCATGTGCTCGCAGCTACACTTTACTTTGATGCCGATGTGTCGCACCACCCCCTACCTTTGGTCGCACCTTTTTTTGTTACTGGAGGTAGTACAATACTGGTTCAACTTGAGTTTCATACTACCTAAAGGAAAAGGGGTAATAACACAAGAAGCTCGTTAAATATTGGCTTGGTTTTGCTAGCAACACCTATGATTTTGTCGCATGTCGGCGCGAAATTGGCTTTGCTCGCACGTCGCAGCGGAAAAATTGTTGTTGGTCGCAACTACGCGTAGGCAAAAACAGGCAAATTTTCCAACCCGGTCCACGCTCTGTAGACTGGCATATAAACCCTTTCTGGGCCTAGCTAATGCGAAAAATTGAGTAGAAAACTTGATTTGTTTTACATATTAACACAGTTTCAACGCAGCACAGAATCTCTGAGCTGAACAAACCGTAGTTGTATTCTTTTCTACCTGGCACCGCCCATAAAGGATGTTTACAATGTTACTAGGCCTATAAAATTAAAACAGTTGCCATACCTTTTTTCCCCCAATGTCAGCATCATCGTTCTTTAAGATATCCAACAGTTGTTGTTTCTTACCAACAGCGTCAAGACCTCTCTTTTTGCATAATGCTTTCAGTTGGGCAACTGTTAATTTTGAATAATCTTCGTCAGATGTTGCCTTTTGAGATCTCTTCTTTGGTGGCATCTTCAAATGATTCTCTGCTTCCTTCTGTTGCACAACAACAACAACTTAAAATCATTACTGCCCAGGCACGTAGCAACACGCATATTACGTCAGTAAGACCCCACACCAAACTTGCGAAAACGCCAACGTCAGCATTTTTGGCACATGCTTTTCTGATAAAGTGGTTTTTAAGCTAGAAAGACTCGCTTCTAAAAAGATTTAAACAATTTAAGCTCATCTAGGCTAGGAAAATCTGTAACTATGTTCGTTACAGTAATTATTTTCTAGGGCTAGAAAATATAGCTTGGGCAACTGGCTATAATCTGAAACTTCGCGGCTTTACCCAAGATTTTTACTAAAGGGTGTGCAGTGCATCCTCCTCGTTAGGCCTTACCAAAAACATTTGGGCACGATGGCCTGGTGTCTATTCTATTCCGCTGCAGATTTGGAACGGCCTTCCTAAAGAAATGAAGTCAGCAGGAAATCTGAAAAGTTCCAAGCTTTTGATGAAACAATGATGTGTACATAGTTAGCTACTGTAAAAAATCTATTTGAACTGAAATTAGCGAAAAATTCAGAGCAAAAGAAAAATAAAGTAAATCACAAAATGCATTTAACTTGATATAAATATTAGCTATCAATTCAAATATTTTTAAGCTTTCATTTTCATTTTTTAATTCTAAATTCCCTTTAATTAACAAATAATATACGACTTTTGGGATGAAATATTTAGAGAACAATACCTTAAAGAACAGTCTACACCCAATTGTTACAAGAAACTACAAGGCCTTTGATGAGACCAGAAAAATAGGGAGGGGGTGGCTTTTGGTGCAGAGAATAAGAAGTTACTATTTCATCAATCGGAGCATACAAAGACCTGCATAGAAAGAGATGTTTTACGTTTGCCTCGTTCAATATAATTATTTGCTGATCAAAAGCATGCGAGGACTTCTCTCTTGCAGCATGTTTCTTACAAAAATTGGGTCATTATTTCTACGATTGAACGACGAATCTAACGCAACTCTTTAAGATTGAACAACAAAAAAACTATAGCTAAATGAATAGTTCAATAAAAGATTTCCTATCAAAAAATAGCTTCAACTATTTGCTACGTGAAGGCGCAATATGAATCCATATATGGACCCTTGGTTTACGGCTGTCTACGCCTCTGAAAGCCAGTTCTTTCTAGAGAAACGAAATGCTCATTTTTATAACAAGGAACCAAAACCCGGCCCTAGAATGGGTAAGTCGCTCGGTGTGACGTGTCTAACACAAAATATCGCCTGATCCCTACAGTGTATAGTTTGTGGCCAAAGTAGGCCATGATTTCCTACCCTTGCCTCGCCTACGATTACTACTTCCATCAGAATGAAAACTGAAGAAAGCAATAATAAACCTTAGCTAGTCGTCGTTTATGAGATTAAGCGAGAGGCAATCAACCATAGGTCTTGGATCCTTGTATAAATATGAGTGGAAATCTGCATTCCCTAGATGCATGGCATTTAAATAGTTTAATATAGGGTGTGTGTTAACTGCATGTTAATAACGGAATAACTGGAGATACGTTCTAAATAAAATATATTTGAAGAAATGGCAGGTTGAATAGCGAAAATCTTAAATCGTTAAGATAGATTAAACATTAAGGTGTAAATGGCAGTCTTGTGAAACTATTATTGCCAAGTACCAAAACAGACAAGTTTAACGCGTCCCGAAGTTAGGAACATGCAATGGTCAGCAGCTGTGACCCGCAGTATTATCACATTTGAGACAAAAAGCTTAAAATTCTTCAGAAAACTAAATAAAGTTGTGTAAAGATCGACAGATCGTTTAAATTTCGCAGAGTTTGGTTTGCGGGAGGACACAGTCGGAAAATTCCGTTGGCGTAAATCAATGAATAGAATGTATGTCCGTGTTTTTTTTTTCATTTTTGACTCACGGAGTCTTATGGGGTGAATCATTAAAGAGAAAGGGGGCATATTCGTGTAAAATATGTCCACATGCTGCCTTGTAGCCTATTGTTTAGCTATTATATTTGAAAAATGGTACAATCAACAAGAGCAGCCAAAAGTGCATTGAACCCAGTGGCGTAACACACGGTGTGCACCTTTAAGCGCAAAACTAAGGGGCCCCATACAATTAGGTCCCTAGGGGGCCCCCAAGAAATTTTGTGAATTTTTTTGCATATAAGCGCTACTTGATAATTGTTCTGTTGATGTTAGTTAATATTGTTTTAAAATTGCATGTAAAAAAAAATTATGCAGTTAAGGGTAATTTCGGGCTTAGCCTGTAAACTTGAGTTGCAAAAAAATACGGGCCCCAAACACTGCTCCGTTACGCCACTGATTGAACCCATTTTTTGCTGGGCTTGTGGCAGTTATCAAGCTGGCGTGGGCCTGAGGCGCTACCACATGCACCCTCAGGATTTCTCCTGAGGATCCAGTTGGTAAAGAACCTTGTTCGGCTTAAATTTCTAAAGTGCGATGAGGAACAGCAAAGTCTAGAGATAAGATCCCCTCATCCGATGAAAGATCCCTCCAGCAGCATGCTAGGTGGAGGATCTATATTTGAATATTCAAATAAAGGACATTGCTCGGATACCTAATTACAAATGTACAGCATAGCTTCCAAATCTTTGATTGGAGGAGAATAATCACGCCTCATGATTTGTTAAAAGCTAGTGGGTGTGTCACTACTCTCCTCCAATCAAAGATTTGGCAGCTATACTCGAACGTACAGTAAGTGAGACGCATATGATAACCAACCAAGTCAATGATTAGTTATTTTGATAATCAGAAATTAAAATCGATATTTCTATTACGGAATAATCAATTTTGAATATTAAGAACAGCCCAGCATAAAAGCATGTTGAAGCGTGCTATCTCATTTGGCTGAGTGGGGTTATTTCATGGGTTTCAAGAGACGTGTTACCAGGCCACTTTAAAAAACATCGAAAACTAGAAAAAAAGTCTCGATACAACAACTCCTCGTATTGTGCATTATTTTAATACATCATCAGGGATCTGTTCCACCTTTTTTATTTATAATTTTACCATATTTTAATTGCTTCTTCATCTTTTAAATCTCTCCTTTCTTCCTGTTCCATTAAACTAACGTTTATTGCCATTACAGGCATTTATTAATCGCATCTCATCCATTCTAATCATTCTTTTTTCCGTTTTATTCTCATTCCTTTTTTTCCTTATCTGTTATGTAAAAAATTTGTTTATTGATTCAATAGCTTAACTTTTCGTGTTTACCATCTTCCACTTTTTTTATCTCTTTTTTCTTGTTCATCTTTCCAACTCTTCTCTTCCCTCTCAACCAATTAACAAGAATGGATTTTCACATTATTATTCTCGAATACACGAGTAAGATTTTTGAAATATGAAGAGACAAATGCCATGGTAACATGGTGAGTGGCTTAGCAACACGTCTCCTCACATTAAATTGAAGAAAGTTGACGGAAAGCTCACATTAATTAGCAGGAAATGTTCCATACGAAACTGGTGCGGTGTCTTTTAGTCACAAAACAGTATGATCTGAAAGGGAGAGAAAGAAACAGGATTCAGGGTGCTTTGTTTAAACTTTTTGATAATTTTTTAAATAGATCTTCTATGTAAAATGTAACAAAAAGTGACATTAACACACCCTTCACTCATATTGAATGATCTGTTTATATTTCTTGCCACAATTCCATGGCAAATTAACCGCGATTGTTTATGGGCAAGTGCAGCATCTGAGTAGCCTGAGTACAGACACGATTGGTTGATGGAGAGAAAAGAAAAGCTTTCCTCGGATGGTCATGCGATGCGATACAATAATAGGCTCACATCAGGCACACCTATCAGTCAAGATAAAAACTAAGTATTTTACCGACAGGGCCATGGAAAAATACACGGGCAGTTCCACCTATCTGTGATATCAACGGTTACTAAAATACAAGAAAAGGTCCGTCTCGATGAGACGCAGCATTGCCATTGAATGCCAGAATGAATGGCTATGGGGAAAGCCAGATTAAAATGAAATGTCTGCACCATACGGGAACTTTAAAAGATACAGCAAAATTTCACGATCCTTCAACTTTGGCCAAGTTATATTTTGACGACAGAAAATGATAAATTTGAAGAAGCAGTAAGCAGCATGAAAACAAAAAAATTAATAAAATCGAAATTTATGATTTTCACTGTTTTAATTAAGTACAACTGTCAGTTATTCAAAATAATATAAAATCTTCCCCTACAAATTTTATCATGTTCAAACAAAATTAAGTACAAACATGAGGAAAAGGAGCAATTTTTGGGCATGAGGTAATTGAGTAAAAAAGTGAAATTCTTAACTGATGTTTTCGTGAGATTTTCTAATATTTCTTAAGACCTTCAAAAAGGACCACAGACTTTTTGGTGACATCCAATGAAAAAATATTTCATTATGTTTGAAAAGATTTGATAAGAAGTTAATTACAATTAAAGATGTTCCAAAAGGTGTGAAAAGGTAGTTTTGGAAAGTGGCCCATGGGAAATACTACATAAAACAATGATAGAAAAACAAAATAACTTTACATTATACACACTAAATATCAACATTAAATCCACCTTAAATGTAAGCCCCAGAAATGGTAAGCTGAGCTTCTACCCCAAGTCCATTCAGAAGAAACAAGACCATACAAAAGCCATTAAGAACTTCTCAACTTTCTTGATAGTCCATTACTTTCCTTTTTTTTCGCAAACCTATATTTCTACCATATCTATTGCACAGTCAATATTGCGGTAATCACAAGATATGGTGACAAAGATTTTGAAAACAGTGACCAAATTCCAAAAAAGTGCATATTGTTCCATCAAATGTCACTCCAAGATTAACAAATGAAACCTGAACTTGTTAACTATGTTTAGACACTGAGTTAGGAGAACATTAATTGAACGTCTAGATCCTTTAAAGGACTTTCAATTTTTTTGTTTTTTTGCTTATCACTCAAAGATTCCTAATTGCAAAATAACCTTGTATCTTAAACTTTGAAGATGTTATTACTTTTAATTGTAGTAATATATAAATTTTAGTTTGAAACAGAAACCTTGCCTCTTGACACTGAAAAGTCTTTAAAAAGCTGTTAGACTTGGATCAGATACTGTCCAAAGTTGATTTCTTAGAAACTTTGGAGATAATTCATTCGCAGACAACCAATGCCACAGTTATTATAAGCATCAAAACTGAATGCAGACTTACTTCTTAGCGCCTGTTCTGAGCTTGCATTCTTCGATACCCTAGAGAATAGTTTCTCTAGGGAGAATAGGATATGTGATCGGCACAACAATTATGAACCCATGGCAATTAATGAAGGAGCAATTAAACATGAAAACTTATACTAAACTGATAATTTACAATAGAATCAAGTCTTTGAGCTTGATAACTGTTTGAAGTATCAAAATATTTAATTGTTGTAAATAAAGAGAAATCCTTTGAGGAAGCAAAAAAGAATAAAAAAGGTGGCTAACTTGACTTGAATGCTGGTATGTGGGGTAGGTTGAGGTTTTTCAGGTTGTTGGCAATATTTGGAATGTTTGGTAGATTTGGGCTCATATTCTTTACAGCATTTAATGCTCTTGTTGGAGCTGCAGATATACCAGCCTGCAAAGGAATGAAAATAAAATTGAATTAAAATTAAATCAGAAAAAAGGAAATCAATGGATCAATAGAAATTTGTAAAAAGGCAAGTAAATATAGCTTTATATATATCTTAAAATGTTTTCATTTCTTTCAATTACATTTCATATTGTTTTCTGCTGTTTTGCAATGTGCCTATTTTCTTACAATTAATTTCCCTGGAATCTATGAGCACTGAACAGCGCACACAATTGACAATGAACTTACTACTGGTACAATTTTATAAATGTTTTAATAGTAACGTCATTGACGGACCTCTTGTTTTTCTATCTTATTTTGTGCTTCAATATGTGTGAGAATCTCTGTCATATTTGTCTCAAGTACCATTCCACCCATAACAATTTCATTCAGAATATGATGCACCTAAAAAAACAAATAAATACATGGAGATTTTGTACAACATTTATGTATAAACCTTAAGCGCATTAAAAATGCAAAACTGTTTTTAGACCTGCATCTTTTGATATATTTAGACTTCCTTTTTGCCTATTTTTCTTTCTACACACAAACATTGATAACAGCAATTCTTTACTTGTTGAAGTTTCTATTCTGATAGAAAATATGTTATCATTTACTTATTTCATTTTACATTCATTTATTTATTCCTTTATTTGCTTATTTGATGATTTATTTATTATTTGATATTCTGGGGATCAAATAGGTGTTTTATCTGATCTAATACCTTCAACTCCTAAAAAAGTCATTATCATGTGAGGATAGAGTATACATTCTAACAAAATAACCCACCTTGTCAACATGAAAGATTAGATCCAGTTCACAAACATTTTCAAAGCATTTGTCCAATGTTTCAACAAATACCTAACATAAATTGGAAATAATTCAATCTCCATTAATTAATTGAACAACTAACTTTTAACCCAACAATAAAGTTTTAAAATAATTTCAAGAGACATCAAAAGATTAAACAATAAGTATAAATGGAAATTAGGATTCTCCATAGAGGAAAATTTCTTAGATAGGAATGCTATCAGTAGATTAACTAACTGAGGAGAGAGTACCCCCTATGTCAAAACATATCATAATATTCTATAATATAGATTTTTTGAAACGAATCCTCGAGATTGTTGATTGCTTCAAGTAAAACAATTTTGAAAATTCTTGATATTTGGCAGAGAATTGAGGTAATTTTAGTTTATTACAAAAATTTATCACCTAGAGGGATTGTTTGATGTTAAATATAATGTTCTTCCTTATTTCCCACACAGGATATCTAATCTAGGATGAGGTGTGTAAATGGTCGTAAAACAGCAAATAGATATAAGAGTAAGGCCTTGTTTGTCCTATCATGATAGCTAGAACTCACTTGAATGAGATCCAAAATGCCCAATTCACTTTCAGATGAGTCCACACAGAATACAAAGTACAGTGTTGCATAATGTCTATATATTAGCCTGAAATCAGCTCCTCCAATCAAACTATAAGAAATAACATCATTGAATAAATAAATATGCTGTATATACTGTGAAATTTTACAATTGCATAAAAAAACAGAGTATAATACAGCATGATGACAAAGGAATTTTTAACTGGCACTTATCAGCACCTGTCTTATTTTTAATCTCTGTCTTATGAATCTATTGAAGTGGCCACACAGGTATAAGAAGTTACCATTGGATGTATTGCCACAAAAATAGGAGGCTTTGCCTTTGATGACAATGCTGAGTGGCACAGAGCAGTGTCCCTTGGGGAAAAATCCTTTTTAATTCATACAGAGCATTGCTGATACAGCTACAGAAGCATTATGTTGCTTTGTGGCAGAACTTTTGCTATGTTGACTTATCTGAACAACAGTGTGACATCAACTTTTTCATTACTACAAACATGACAAAACTATTGTAGAACACAAATCAGATAATTGAATACTTGCCACACCAGATCCCGCCCCTCTCCTCACTCTACAAGAGTACACGGGAGTGTTTTGAAAATAATCTAATGGCTGCAGCTCTTATAGAATCCTCTGGGGTTTACCCCCCTCCTTACAATGCCTTTAAATATAAATGACTTACGATCCCCCTTCTAGGAAGTTGCAGACACTATCATCTCGTTTTGATACCAGGTGGAATGTTTCCCTGATTATATGTTGCTTCATGTCTTCACTCTGCAAATATTATAAGAAATATAATTAATTTTGGGGTGTTTGTAGCTTAAAATTTGATTCTTTATGATTTGTGTATGTAAATTACATGTTTACAAAACAGTGATCTTTCATTAGGCCTATTTACTAAGAATACCGTCAAATAAATATGTATACATTATCGAAACGCAAATACAAATATCTATAGGTAAGGCTAGCGGTAACTCATTGGCAGTACACTTCAGTACGTGCCTTTTAGGCCAAATATAAGATGCAATCGAATAAGTAACTCATATTATGCATCTAAACGACACAATTGTTCAAATACTTTAATGCTCAGTAATAAGCACTTACATAATGTGTGTAGAATTTCGAGAGCCTTGGCTTTCCATGGTTGTTAAACACTAAAATGGCTTTAATCATTTTCGAGGAGCAGCTTCGACCTCTTCTGCTATCTTTGAACTGTATCGAAAGAGAATTCGTGTACTACACGCAAGAGAGGTTCTGGAAACTAGAGCGAGGTTCTGACTCTACCATTTACCTTTCATTGCATAAACTTTTTTCAAGTAATGGATCTGGCATTCCTCTCCTGAGATACAATTTTCCCCTTTTTGTGCGAACCCATTCATCTCTTGCTTCTCCACTGCTTAACCAAACTTTGCTGTTGAAATAAATCATGAATTGCTGTTTAGTATGTCGTGCTGAAATCTCCTCAGAGCATTTATTGAGCTTGAAAGAATCAAGACTGCAGATGATAGAAAACCTGTTTTTCAAAAACTTGATCTAGTATAGACAATCAAATTCGCACAAAATTTATACTGCAAAATCACATTAGGCTTCAGATTCGAATTAACTCTATGTCTCACTAAATGAAAAAGTTTCATTTGCCAATGATGTTATTAGTAAGGTCTGAAGTCACATCAATCGTGCAAAATTTGATACTAGCATGAAACTTTCCAGACTTATGTAATTTTAGCCGTAGAAAACGATGCGAAACAGACCCAAGCTGTAAAATACCCCTAAAAGCTATTTTTAGAACAGGGGGCTCAATACCAGTCCACAAACTGATATGACTGACTTTGCAACCAATTAATACGTGAAAATTAGTATTATTATACAATTTGATACGTAAAATACGATGAAATTGATAACAAGTTCATTAAGAACCCCCTTTTCTATTTTTAGAACAGGGGCCTCGGTCCCAGTCCTCAAATTGATAGGACTGAATTTGCAACCAAGTAGTACCTCTATATCTGTGAAAATTAGCATTCTTATACAATTTGATACGTACAATACGATGAAATTGATAACAAGGTCATAAAGTACCTCACTTTCTATTTTTAGAACTCGGTCCCAGTCCTCAAACTGATAGGACTGAATTTGCAACCAAGTAAAATCTAGTGAAACCCGTGAAATCTAGTATTTACATAAATACAAGCTGATGTATGCAATACGATGCAGTTCGTAGATAACCCCATTTTCTATTTTTAAAACAGGGCTGGTTCCCAGTCCTAAAACTGATTAGACTGATTTTGCAACCACGCAGCACCTGCATACCTGGAACATTGAATATTAATAAACAACTTGATGCATGCAATGCTATGAAAAGCACACCAAGGTCATTATTTATACATATTTTTTGAAGCGTGTGTAGCGAAACAAAAATTAAGTGAATAAAATAAGAAATATGGAGTAATGACAGCTACATCCCACAGTGGTCCATGTAGCCCTGGTAATAGAGTATAGAAATATGTGCGTTGAATACACCAGCGTGAGAGAATAGAGGCTAAAAGACACGAGCACCCCGGCGAAGGATGTGTAGAGAGTAGGAAAATGATATTGTTGAATGTATGGTGCATGCAGGCCACTCGTGTAAGAGAGTATGGAAAAAGTAGTACGATTCCTTATCTGCCACCTATGATCAACGTTTCGGGGATTTAAGGACAGTACGTTATAGATCACAGTACCCCCAGCATCCTTTTGGGATACCATCGTACTAGTTGGATAGTGGTGTGGATGGAAAAAAAATTGACATGAGATAGAGCAAGTCGGAAAGAAGGTAGTAAGGTGGGGGCAAATAGAACAACTAATACCCCCTGTGCCCAAAATTATGCACATATTTTCATGCACTACCTGGAACAACATATCCTTTCTATAGCCCCAAGGGGCAAAAACCTTTTCTTTGGGTCCGCTACATTGATGATATTTAGGTTATCTGGGCAAGGGATATCCAAGCTCTTAATAATCTCTACTCCCATATGAATTAACTGCATTAGACTATTCAATTTGAATTGTCCCATTCCACCGACAGAATTCCCTTTTTTGACACACTAACAATTCTAGACCAAAGGGGCTGTATCAACACAACGGTTTACAAGAAACTCACCGATATCTGTTCATTATTACATGCACAATCATTCCAGCCCCTAATTGCAAAAGGGGCATTATCTAGTGCCAGGACTTACGCAACAGAAGAATTATTTCCGATGATACTGAATTAGAGAACCAACTAAAACAATTTCTTCTATCCCTTATCTTATCTCTAGGTGTTACAATCTCTCTATGTTTTTACCTATTTTCGACAAAGTTATGAGCATTGAGAGAAATGACTTATTACAAAATAAAAAAGCACAAACACCCAATATCCTACCCTTTATAGTTCCCTTTAATACCAATACTTGACCTGTTGGTAAAATACTTCACAAACGATGGAAACCTATTACTAAAGTCACTTCATTGACACAACAACCTTGCTTGAACCAACAATGGCCTTCCAAAAGAAAATGGATATCAAAGACCACCAGTGTCATGCAAAGCTAAAATCTAAGATATTTTCTACTATATCCTTATTTTGTTGTATTTTATTAAACCTCGCATACGTATGTGCGCGTGCGCAATGTTAGAAAAAGTCTTATGTGGGTGTGCAAGTACATGAGCATTACTTGTTCTAATTGCCCCCACCTTACTATCTTCTTTCCGACTGGCTCTATCTCATGCCAATTTTTCCATCCACACCACTCTCCAACTAGTACGATGGTATCCCAAAAGGATGTTGGGGATACTGTGATCTATAACGTACTGTCCTTAAACCCCTGAAACGTTGATCATAGGTGGCAGCTGAGGAGTCGTACTACTTTTTCCATACTTTCTCACACGAGTGGCCTAGAGCCTATACACACATACACCATATATTCAACACTCTCATTTTCCTATTCTATACACATCTTTCACTGGGGTGTTCATGTCTTTTAGCCTCTATTCTCTCACACTGGTGTATTCAACGCACGTATTTCTATACTCTTCATCGCATTGCATGCATCAAGTTGTTTATTAATATTCAATGTTCCAGGTATGCAGGTACTGCGTGGTTGCAAAATCAGTCTATCAGTTTTAGGACTGAGAACCAGCCCCTGTTCTAAAAATAGAAAATGGGGTAATTTACGAACTGCATCGTATTGCACACATTAGATTGTATACATGTAAATACTAGATTTCACGGGTATAGAGGTATTACTTGGTTGCAAATTCAGTCCTATCAGTTTAAGAACTGGAACCGAGCCCCTGTTCTAAAAATAGAAAATAGGGGAATTTTATGAACTTGTTATCAATTTCATCGTATTGTACGTATCAAATTGGACAAGAATGCTAATTTTCACAGATATAGAGGCACTATTTGGTTGCAAATTCAGTCCTATCAATTTGAGGACTGGGACCAAGCCCCACTGTTCTAAAAATAGAAAAGGGGGTACTTAACGAACTTGTTATAAATTTCATCGTATTGTATGTATCAAATTGTATAAGAATACTAATTTTCACGGCCATAGACGTATTACTTGGTTGCAAAGTCAGACCTATCAGTTTGAGGACTGGGACGAAAGCCCCTGTTCTAAAAATAGAAAATGGGGTACTTAATGAACTTGTTATTAATTTCATCGTATTGTACGTATCAAGTTGTATAAGAATACTAATTCTCACGGGCATAGAGGTATTACTTGTTTGCAAATTCAGTCCTATCAATTTGAGGACTGGGACCGAGGCCCCTGTTCTAAAAATAGAAAAGGGGGTACTTAATGAATTTTTTATAAATTTAATTGTATTGTACGTATCAAATTGTATAAGAATACTTATTTTCACGGGCATAGAGGTATTAATTGGTTGCAAAGTCAGTCTTATCAGTTTGAGGACTGGAAATCAGCCCCCTGTTCTAAAAATAGCTTTTAGGGGCATTTTACAGCTTGGGTCTGTTTCGCATCGTTTTCTACGGCTCAAACTACATACGTTTGGAAAGTTTCATGCTGGTATCAAATTTTGCACGATTGATGTGTAAAATTGTATTAACAGACCGAACTATATGTGTAGTGCAACACTGAAAGAGTCATTCGGTTAAGACGCTAGTGATAGTTGCTCCTAGTCGACATTGTAAAAGTTTTGAAGTGCAGACTTAAAATTTTAGATCCTATAAATTTTAGGTTTTTGCAGGAACTCGAAAATATGCTCCGGCGTCCCTGTTTTGCTGAAACGTATTGGAATAGGACGCCGATATTTTATTTTTAGATTAGCGAGGGAGATCTTGTTGTTTAAGTTTTAGTCAAACCCATGCCATGATAAAATCATACTCGAATTCTGGCTGGATATAAACATGACATTAGATTGGACAAAAGAGAGAAATGGCTCGCCACATCTCAATCGAATAATTTGTTCATTTATCCGTAACAGATATGACTGAAGCACATCTCGGTAGATCAAAACACCATGATTATCGTGAAGAAGAAATTGTACTCACTTTTACTAGCTGGCGTTGCTACATATTTGATGGTAGTATTCTACCTGGGAAATCTGAAGATTCCTAAGAAAACATTCAAATCAACTGTTGGTTTGCAATCGAAACTTAAATCAATTGGAAATCAGTTGAAGTTTGCGAAGAAGAAATTTAACAGTAACATTAATTTGAAGCCGAATTGCTCAAACTTGTCATCGTTATTGATAGGCCCCCTTTCATTCGAAATCGATAAAATTCCTTCGCCTACCAACCTCTCAGAGTTACATGGCGGTTCAGTAAAAGTTGGCGGTTATTGGATGCCTGATTGCGAAAGTAGCACCAAAGTTGCCATTCTCGTTCCTTATCGGAATAGAGCTGAACAACTGGAGGTTTTCCTGAGCCATATGCATCCGATTTTACAACGACAGATGTTAGATTATCGCATTTTTGTTGTCGAACAGATTGGAAAAGAATCATTCAATAAAGGTGCTATATACAACATTGGCTTCAACAAATCGTTATCTTATGGTGATTTCAAGTGCTTCATTTTCCATGATGTAGATCTGTTGAGCGAAAATGATTACAATTACTATGGATGTCCTGTCTCACCAATGCACATGTGCCCAGCAATTGATAAGTTCAATTACAGAATGCCATATTTTGGTTTAATTGGAGGCATCCAAGCAATCACTAAAGATCATTATGAAAAGCTGAATGGTTATTCTAACAAATTTTGGGGTTGGGGTGGTGAAGACGATAACTTTGGAATCAGGATGGTAAAAACTGGCCTAAAACCAATAAGACCAGACGCGAAAATTGGTCGCTATAAAATGAATCGAAAACACCATTTTCAAAGCGATAAATGGAACGAAGAAAATGCCATCATGGTAAACAAAAGAAATCTAAAGCGTGAGACAGATGGTTTAAACAGTATAAATATATTGAATTTCACGTTAACAGAAGTTATTAAGCCTCTGTATACTTTAATATCTATAGATCTTATGCGATAAAATTCAATTCGATGAGGGTAGTTTTGTGACAAGTCGTGAAAAACCTGAAATTTTCATTAAAATAAAAGTTTGCAAAGAACCGCGGAAAGAACCGCGCGTCCAGATTTCCGCCTAATCTTTGCAGCTAGGCGTATGATAAAATGGACACTAATATAGGCGCGAGCGAATCCAAAGGGGTTTCCGAGGTAAATCCACTTTTGAGATTACGCTTCAGAAAATGTTCTTTATATAATATCGAAGCCATTTCTATTTGAAATCAAAAATTAAATTTGAAACCTTCCATTTTTATAGATCACCTTTCTCACATTCGTGAATTACACGCTAAACCCCCCTCCCGTCCCGAAAGCCGAAAGATTCTTGCACCTTCCCTTATGTTGGATTGTGTTGATTGTTTAAAATTTGACAAGATACCTCTCGATGTTACTCATAATTTTCGGCACAAAAGTAATATTTTGAGGTCAATGTCTCAATGTGATTATTTCTTCCATAATCACGCATGCACAACCAACTCGACCAAAGCCTGCCTATTCACTACGCACGGAGTTATAAAAGAACCTCAAGGATTGTAGTTATCTGTGTTTGATAACGGAACACACCAAATGCGCTTTGTAACCGCAAAAGTTACGTTGTGGTGTCCCTAGTGGTACTGGAGCAGCGCGGGGGCACCAAAGTGCCTTTCCGAAAAATGAAATACAGTAACATTCAAATTGCAATTATACACAGCGACAGTATTTATGTTTTGCTATAATAGGACATTTGGAAGTCCGATGAAAGCTGAAGATTGCCTAGATTTCTATGATTGATAACAAAATTAACAGAGAATAAATATTTAAATTTAAGTCAGCTTGCAGCTATCACAGACGAAAACAGTTGAATTAAAAGTTTTGCCAGTGCAGTACAGGTACATGTGTAGTTAGTTATTGCAAATATTGCTCTGAGAAGATTTAACTGTAGACATCCTAGAAGTGCTGCTGCAAGAAAGTTGGATTACAGGGGTCATTTGATAATTTTCTATGCCAAAAACACCCAGAGCATAATTTTGCTACATTTTGATTCATTAATGATCCCATCTTGGACACTTGCAAAGATGCAACAGTCTACACTTTGCACAATAATCAACAGAATGGTCATGTATATATTAGTATATAAAGGCTTTTCTGCTTTAGCAGCAAAAAAAACATTTGTAACTCATCCAGCTTTGTCTTTCTCGCTTCAGCAGTCTCAAACTTTCGAGATGATATATTGCTGCATTTATTCTCTACCTTTGTCCCCTTATTCAGCATAATTATGTCATTGCGTAGAGAATTTGATTTGACGATCGATTCTTGAAAAAAATTGCTCATTGATCACATATGCCTCGATTTTAAAATTCAAAACAGCTAAATGTCTTTAATGAACTCGTTTGCTTCCTTGTAATTCCTTGCTTATCTAATTTCCTGTTTTAGCTTCACTGCAAAGTCCAGAAAAGATCTTAACCTTCAGACAAAAAAATAAAATTCCGAAAGGTAACCCTTCCTCACAGCACAATAGATAACAGGCATGCCTTGGGTGTGTCCACAGGAGTTTTATATCGTTTTTACGACCTTCCTTCAGCTAGTGACCGTGCGACCGTAATATATTCCTTACTCTGCTCTACCTTTTATTTTGCGATAACTAGCTAATTGTAAGTGTCATTGCAAGTGTCTCTCATAGCAGGTACATCATGACCTTGCGTCTTTTCCCGCGATGGGATGCACAGTCTAAAGTAAAAAATAGACGCAATCATGTTCAAAATGAAAGAGAAAAAACAGCTTCGTGGTACAAGCATTGATTGAATTTTATCTCCATCACCATATCAGCAAATTAGCTTCGTCTGATGTTTTTAAAAATCATATTTACATTAAGACAATGACAATGTTCCCTTTTCTTTCTAAACCCACCTTGAATCTGTTATGTATAAATTACAAAATTTCTACAATTTACATTGCAACGGTTAAGAATTACAACAATAAACACGTCACTTCACACTAAAATCTTACCGTTAGAAAGCCAGTGCGATACATATCTGCCAAGCAAAATTCAAAATATAAAAAATGAATCTAGTTAGGGGGTTTTTCTTAAGAATTAGCCTATTTAAGCTGTTTATTCTCCACGTTTTATAGTTTAAAACTGAACTGATTGGAACTGAGTTGAAGAGGAAGTAGCAGAATTTGCCTTACAGACCGTTAGAGTACCTAAACCAATGACTTCAACGGCCTCTGACACTGGTTATAGAGATAGGTAGGACGGCATTGCAATCAAAGGATCCTGTCCTTCACAATATATAAAAAGGGGATTGCAAACAAAAGGATCCGCATTATCAGAACACTCCTCCAAATCTTGAGGGCCAAACATCCCAGTTATAAAATACATGGCATGGCAATTGGCAGGGGACCGAGACTTTCGTCACTATTTTTGATACAGGTTTTGTTGTAAAAGTGAACGTATTTATTGTTACTCGAGAAAAGACTTTGCATTTAATATGCAAATAAATTACTACTCCATTTAAATGCATTAATATACTATATACAGTGATTTACGGATTATAGCACTACTAACGTTTCCACTACTTGCAGGAGTGAAACACATTTTAAGCAATGTTCTTTCTAATTGGTAAGTTAGTATTAGTGAAATATATTTCAATTAGACTTTTAAGGTGAGAATTAGGGTTTGCTATTGTTATGGAAACAACAATTTTTCAATGCAAGCCAGCGAGAGACTTAGATACTATTTATGCTTGCCAGAACTATATATTTGATAGTGCAGTATTGGAATGAGCAAGCCACTATGTGCAGCCAGACTTAAGGGTACAAAATTCCAGTAAAATTGAGCAATTAATCATTTTGCCATTATTAATAATGCAAGTATAGACATATGCCATGAGCCTCAGAATTGTTTTGCTGTCATATCATATCATATCAATCATATATCCAAGGCACTGCGCAGCCATTGGGCTAGCAGGGGCTATAGCCCCTCCACTTTTTCGAAGATAGCCCTAAAAGCTATTACAAATATGGCATTTTCAACTGAAATACTATCTGAACCGAACTGTTGTATATAAACAAGGACGTAAAGTCTTTTTTGAAAGGGGCGATTTCCGACCTTCTAAAGGGCGTGGTCTAAAAAACTTTTCCGAGGGTTTCCCGGACCACCACTGCGGCTCGATCAGCCCCTCCACTTTAAGACCGCTGCGCGGTCACTGATATATCATAACCCTGTGCTATCTTTATTCTGGGTGTGATGCATGCGTAATTGTGCGAACATTAGAAAAATAAATAAATCTAAATTAATCATAATATAAAAGCAACGGTAACTAACGCAACAAAAGGCTCCCATAAAACAGGAAAAATTAAATAATTTCAAAAGAAATGACTTTGTCGGTAATAAAAACCTTTTTGAACCGAGTGAAAGTTTGCTCGTAAACATCGTACTTAAAGCACCTGCAATTACTTCCAACGTAAAAAACGTAAAAAAATAAAAAAGTCTCAAAAATTGATTTTAACTTACTTCTAAGTCCAAAGTTAACGACAGCCGCAGTAACAAATTTTAGGCAATAAAGCAGGGGTGTAGCCATTCTCGCTTAAGGGGCAGAGTACCAATAATTTTGGGTTAATGTGGAGGCAGCCAGACGTTATAAGGACAAACATCACTAAAGACACTTGTGTTTTCTCTTCAGAAGTTTGCTTTGCCCATCATTATAGGATTATTTTGAGGCACAACTGGTGCATCCACAATACCAAATGAACATTCATTATGCTTCAATGACTAAAATGCCTTATTTCGGTACTTGGCGTCATAAACAATGCATAAACAAAACAAATCACACAATACCCAAGAAAACGGCAATGTCATCAGTACACATTCCCCCAACCATCCGGACTTAGTGATGGGATTGACAGACATGACGTCAATTACGCAAACACACATCAATCGACGCATGAGTGCTCATAATTAGAGGCTGTTGTTGCTGTTGTTTTTGTTATTCTTAGTGCTGTTTTTGTTGTTGTTGTTGTTGTTTTTCCTGTCGTGCAAGATGGTTTAATGATGAAAACGTGTCAAATGGAGACTCCATCATAGAGTAGGGTATTCAAAAGTAGTGTGTTCTTGGACTAGCTGTACCCTTAAACTGCTTTGGTTTTCATCCCTGATTTACACCTACGCGAAAGTCTAACCCAAGTCCCTAGCGGTATTCTAAAACATGTCTAGGCCTTATACTCTTACTACGTGTGACGTCAGCAATCCGTTCCAGCCTGCTGTAGAACTCATCCTCCATTATTTCATCATATTCTAGCTGATGCACGTGGTGTAGGATTTCATCAGTGATTGGTGTAAGTCGGTTCATGGCTTGTTGTCGGAAATACGATGGAATGTGACTGTACGATGCAAGGCTATGAGAAGAGAGCCATTGATCTGAGCCAAGGGATATCGTCTGTTGTGACATTGCTAATGTGTTGCGGCGAACTGACGGGTTCAAGCTAAACTTCACTCGTTTGGCCTACGACAAAACAAAACAACTCTTCATATAAAATTTTTCAAAGCATGATTACCTCCATATTCTACGATACTTCTTATTTACTTTACAAGGTATACAGCACGACAGGGACGGGACCATAAGGAGCAAAGGATAATGAATACCTTGCGGCCATTGACATAGAAAACATATAATGGGTTGCAACTAAAGTAATCAATTACGGAAACCTACAAATATTATTAATTGCTTATAAAATCTAGGACCCATTTCATATTTTCAATGTCAGGTCAGCATATAAGAAGGATACTGGAGAAAAGGAACCACAGGCGACTATATCCATCTTCATCGTCATTAACATCTTGACAACCATCTTTCATATGTCAATTGTTTATATGCAATAACCTTTTAGCTAATAATTTTCAAGATACGATAATTGTTAATGAAGGTTGAAAAAGCTAATCGAAGGCTAATCCAGGGGGTCGTGTTTGCACTGGTTTTCAGCTCATCAGATGACTCTTAACGGTTATTTGTATTGAGTAGGGAGCTCCCTGAATTTTATAGAAATCTCATCCCAAGCCTTCAAAGCTATGCCAGGAAATCTCTTTAAGAATGTTTAAAACTTAACTTTGGTATTTGAAGATTCTTACAAAATCTTGTACTATATTCAAAATAGTAACACCTCCAATTCAATTTATTCCAAAGATTCTCTGAGCATAGTGTGGTCATTATTTTACCTCAATCAAACTAAACTAAGTTATTTAACTTCCAAAAAGTATAAATCTTTATCTATAATGGAATCAATTGGCTCAAAGCCGCTAAGTGAAAATTGGTTATTTCTAAGAATGGGGTGGCTAATCTCTTCAATATAAAACAAAAATGCCTTATTACAACTGGTATTAAACAATTGCAATATCAACGCTAATTACAGGTGCGCTAATTAGGGGGTACTTGATTAAGGGGTACTCAAAATATATATTTGCGTCCCTGAATAAGTAACTTTGAACTTACTGGTTTTTTCTTTCGAAGGGTGAATCTGTTATACAAATACTTGGTTATTTCAACTTGGTGCATCTTGTTGCCAGTTAGATACAAGAACTTGCCATCTTTGTAGGACGCACAGAGGGCAGCTCTGAAAAAGGATACCACGAAAGCTAACAGAAAAAATACGTAGAGCACATTCCAAAGTATGAACATTCCATTTTGTGGGATGCTGGAGTCAGTTGTGTCCCAGTTGCGAATTTGGATTGTGTAGACAATTGCTCTCCAGTACGTGTGAAAGTAGAAACATGAGGGACCAAATGCCTGAAACGCAAGGACAAACACATGCATTGAGGTAATAATAGTAATAATACTAATACTAATAATAATAATAATAATAATAATAATAATAATAATAATAATAATAATAATAATAATAATAATAATAATAATGCTGCACAGGATCAAAGCTTAGCAAAAAGATCATACCACAATAAGATCAACAAAGACGGCACTGACCCCAAATGTAGGATGTGCAATGAATATAGGAGCACTTGGACTCGTCGAAAAAGGCCTTGAGAGGTACGCAAGTCAAATCCCTGGCTACATACGGATTGAAGAATTGCAGAAGATTGCTCTCCTTGGAAGCGCCCACATCCTGAGAAGAACGTTGTCCATCAAGTGAACACTGCTGTTTCCTTAGGGTCATGGACTGACCTTGGCACAGTGGTGAAAACTGTACAGCATTATATGCAAAGAACAAATAATAATAATAATAATAATAATAATAATAATAATAATAATAATAATAATGTGGTGAGGAGAGATTGTGGTAAGGTTGTGGTAAGGTTGTGTGGTGAGCGGGATGAAACTATAGCTCATATTTTAGCAGAGTGCAAGATGTTGGCACAGTGTCAGTATGAGAACTGGAGACATGATAAAGTGGCACAGGTTCTACATTGGGAAATTTGTAAGAAGTATGGGCTACCAGCAAGTGAGAAATGGTATGATCATCGCATTGAAACTGTCATGGAAAACGAAGAAGTCACAGTGATGTGGGATATGAAAATACAGACAGACAAAGAGATTGAGCACTGTAGACCTGACATAGTCATCCGATATAATAAAAGTAGGAAATGTTGCATTGTTGACGTCGCTTGCCCATTTGATACGAGGGTACAAGGTAAGGAGAGGGAAAAGGTTGAAAGATACGAAGATTTGAAACGGGAATTGAAGAGAATATGGCAAAGTCAAGAAATAGTCATAATTCCAATCATCATAGAAACGTTAGGCACAGTTAGCAAAAACTTTGAACACTGGTTAAGAAAGTTAGACATCATGGTGAATTTCAGCACATTACAAAAAGCTTGTTTATTGGGATCAGCAAGAGTAATCAGAAAAGTTCTGGATACCTAAGGCCGTGGGATATGGCTTGGTAGCCAGTACATTCATGCAGCAATAACATCATATGCTGTGATAAATCAATGAATAATAATAATAATAATAATAATAATAATAATAATAATAATAATAATAATAATATGCACTTATAAAGCGCTAAAATCTACAAAAATATAATCTAAAGCGCTGAACAAATTAGTTAACTACAGTGAGAAAAGCTAATGAGGTTTAAAATAGTTAGCAAATAAATTTGTCTTTAATCTTGTTTTTAAAGTATGGACGTTCTGAGATCTTCTAATTCCTACAGGCAGTTTGTTCCAGAGACTAGGGGTCGCAGTACAAAATGCTCTGTCCCCACGAGACATAAATTTTGTCTTTGGAACTATTAAGGATGTACTTCAACAGTTTGTCAGAGAATCTAGTGCAGGAATAGTGTTCACTCAAACTTTAATCAAATTAGTCGTAGAATTCTCAAATTAATTTAAAAAATGAAAATTACATACCAAGTAGCCCCAAGAAGCAAATGCATTTAAAACAAGGAGAAAGCCAATGGTGACTAGAAACAGATGTTTGATCTTCCTTCGAAGCGTGAAACCAACAATACGGTATGCACGAGTCCATGTTAATAAGGAAATTATCTGAAAAAACAAAGCGAAGAGCAGTCAAAAGAAGTCAAAAGTTACGTTGGTATGGAATGAAATTGCACTTGAGTCCCCATAAAGATGGCTGTATCAATAGTTGAATCTGAGGCAAGACGGTTGAAATGTTTTCCACGTTCAATTACTCCAAAATGAAAATATTATGAATGATAATTTCTTCCTGTACGAAAATAAAGAAAACAAGAAATCTATGATTAGATGTATGGAGGGATAAATAAGTGTGTTATCTAATGCATAATTATATAGATTCATATTTTTCTGTAAACATCTGCCGCCACGCTGAGTCCAAACGCAAAATATTAGCATTGTTTTGATCTGTCTCGTTGCTTGTCAAATGTCCTGCATTTGAAACTAAGGTGTGATGCATGTGTGAATGAATGAATAAATGAGGCAATAAATCAATGAATTAATGCATAAATGAATCAATGAAATTATAGATCAATAAACTAATGAATTAATGAATTCACGAGTCAATAAATTAATAGACAAAGGGATTCATGAACCAATGAATCACTGAATTAATCCGAGAATAAATAAAGAAACGATTGAATGAAAGGAGAAATAAAGACGCGATTGAATGAGCTTATGCATTATTTAAGAGCAGAACAAGATAGTTATTAGTAACTGAGGAAAATAATTGATAATTTGAATAACCAGCCACCTTTACAATTAATAGGAAGCAGACAAATCCAAAACACACTCGGATTGACCAATCAATTGTGGCTTCTTTTCTCAGATCGTATCCTTGTGGAACACCCTTTTTCAGGTACGGTCGTAGCTTGAGGAAGACAAACAGCCTATAGATGGACAGCCCGATGGCACATGCATTGACTGCAAAGCTGAAAAGCAAATGCACATTCCAGAATTTGTCAAAGAAGCGTCTGCCTCTTCTTCTCAGTTTATCTTGAATCAGCCATAGTTGGTAGAATGTCAACAAACCGAAAATTACTTCACAGAACAGGCGGAAATGGTCAAGCCTACTAACATACATATGAACGCGTAGATACATCACTTCGAAATGTTGTAGAACAAGTCCAGTTGATGAAAATTCAAAAGCCACTGTATTCACAGTGTATTTATTTATGTTTATATTCTGCATTACAAATTCAATAAACAGGGCTCTAGTGCGCAAATCAAGCCATCCAGCGGCTTTCAAATTGGCAATATGTGCTAAATACTGTGATTCTGTCAACCCAAGCACCGTCAAATATCCGGAGCGGGGATAGTTGCCAAGACTACCGATAAACATTGTTGCATTTAGTCCATCTTCAGTTTTAAAAGACCAAGGTGTGTTCTTGGATGGTTCGGGTTTTATCCAGTTTCTTACGAATTCTCTTTTCTCCAGTTCAGCGCCAAAGAAATCCGGATTACAAATCTTGCTCTTCTTCACAGTTTCGGCTGCCTTTGGAACAGGGCAATCTTCAGATCGGATTCGTATTTGTCGCAGTCTTGGTTCAGATCGCAAAACCCAGTTCTCATTATTAATCACAGCAGGGTATATAAATTTAGGTAAATCCGTTTCCATCCACGTCCAAATTTTAGCGATACTGTAAACGAGAATAAGATACAATGCAATGTAATGCGATAAAGTAACACAAATGAATGCAATTTAATGCGATGGACTGTAAAAAACCATAACGCAATGCAATGTATTGTAAAGCAATGTAATGTAGTGTAATGTGATGTAGTGTAATGTAAGGCAATGCATAATTAAATGGAATATAATGCATTGTAATTTGATGCAATGTAATGTAATATAACGTAATGTACTACAATGCAAGTTGCCTCGTTATGTAATGTGATATAATATAATTTAATGTGATGTAATGCGATGTAATGTAATGTTATCAAGGCATACAGGGCATCATTAGTGTGTAGTCATATAAATATAAAATTATTATCTGGTCGTATTTACTTCGTTTTGTTGTCAGTTTGAGTTGTTCCGTATATCTGTCAATGTATTGTATGGTTATGAATAGCAATTATTTACGATGCAAGCTATTAACTTACCTGTTAACGCTTTGAATGCCGCCGTTTCCTGGGAATAACTTCATCTCATATTCTTTCTGTACAATGTAAGTATTCTGCTCATAGCTTGTTATGCAAATAGACAAGACCAGCCACAAGTGAACGATTTGAAAGATTAGATTTTTCATGATTCTTCTAATTTCTCTTTTGCCTCTTCCTTGCCTTTGGGCAATTTCAAGAGCGTAGCCTCGTACCGGTTCAGAACTGGCATTTGGGTCGCCTGGAATGACAGGGCTGAAATGGAAAGTGTCAATCATTGAATCACGGATGGAAAAGTGATGAGAAATGTGATTGAAGATTTCTCCAAGGGGAGCAAAGAAACTGCATTGGAAGAAACAAGTGTGATATTGAGTTCAGAGAAAACGAATTTCAGCTTAAGCTAAAGCTTATTAAACTAGAGATAAGAAAAATCATTCTTTAATCATGGCTACCAAAAACAAAGACTCGTCAAAGGGTGGAAGAGTTCAGCTTAAGTCAAAGGCCATCATGCACTAAACCTAGGTTCAACTGCGGTTCTGGCAGTAAAAATGGATCAGTTGTGGGACAAAGCAACGTGTCGCCCCTGCGTCAGCCTCAGCTATGCTGTGTCGTCGATCAACTAGACTTCTTGCCGCGGGACGCTGTCCTCTTCTGTCCGCACACCAGCGGCGCCATAATAGACGTAGCCTTAGTTTTATGGTAGGACATACAATAACAAATTGGTGAAACTTACCAAGTAACAAAATCAGAATAATCCAAATTCATAGGCTTCCTCAAGATTGCCCAGAACAAAGCAACGATTACAAGCTGAAACGGAGACACAACATAATTATATTTATGCTAAGCATTGAAAATGTAAACCATTCTGTTGCATGCGAGCATAACTGTTGGGGTCCTAAATACAATTTCCATTCTACTTAGCTAAAGCAAAAGATTCTTATTAAGTAGACACCTTCGAGCAGGGAAGAGATAAGTGGGCACCGATCACAAACACCAGATTAAAATCCGGCTGTATTAATTTGCCTTTTGTGCAATTTAAGAAGCAGATAACGGAGAGCCAGTTAATCTATAATATAAATACCCAGAGGCACTGTAGTGAGCTAGTTATTACATTGATGGTTTTGTTCTACCTTTGCATAGTTGGTTTTTGTACTAGCGGGTCTAGTTTTTGTACTAGCGAGCCTGGTTTCTGTACTAGCAAGATTGGTAAATGTGGTAGCGGGTCTGGATTTTCACACGGATCCGCTTTTTTCTTATTTCACTTGTATCTTGGGAAAAAAGTGGTTTCTCCACAAAAGCAATACAGGCTTTACAATTTTCATCGTTATACTAGCAAAACTATAATTTTTTTGCCTGCCAATCATTGATAACACATTATTTATTCCTTTCATCAATATTTGTATACCTGAAATGCCTTTCAGCTTTTAGTTACTTAAAAACAGTATGGAAATAGTTCTAAAAATATAAAAAAGGAAAGAAGAAAATATTGATGTAATTCGCTGCTCTATCAAGGGGTCTTGTTTAGGTCCTGGGAAAGGTTTGTAAGATACTCTCTAAAACCCTTCCAAACTAGCATTCATAATTTTCTCGAATGTTGTCAGAGATATCATTCCAGTTTTTCACATCAGAGAGGTAGAACCTTCACTATGCATATTCTAATCTTTCAGTAAATTCATGGTGAAGATTCTCGGGTCTTAGGTCTTAGGCAAGATTTCATAAATGCTTCGAGATACCTACCAGAACTGGGTAAGTTACAAAAACATCTTGAAGCAACCCGGAAAATATTGACTGAAGCCAGCTAAGCGCCTTGTCCTTTCCAAACTGTTGCCCGTAAATTAGGATAACGAGAAAGGCCAACACTGAAATCCCTAAGCAGATGAAGTATGCAACAACAATGAACCAGGATGGCAACATGCAATCCAAACTGGAATGGAGCTCCCGTATATCTACAAGAAAATAGCATCAATAGGATTAAGACCGGCATGTGGCAAGGGCTCATTGATTGCTGCAAGCGCAAACGGAAATAAACCTATGCCGTGGTCAACTTTATATTAGAAATAGCTTCAAGCATTATTATCATCATTCTTCTTCGTGTTTATGATCTGTTTCTTTAACAATAACATGTCTAAAACCGATATATGAGATACAGTTGACGTATCCGAACTGTTTATCAAAGCTAAGACCCATTATTTATAAGATACACCCTCCATTTATATTGGAGAGGCTAGAAAGGCAGACAGAGACTAGAGTAGGTAAACAAAGGGTAGATGAGAAACTTGCCTGGTACATTTCGGGTCAATGCATCTTCGTCAACGGAATCAGCATTGACTTGAAATTGAGCATCATTGAAAAAAGTTCTCTCCGTTGATGAGCTTGTGATTCGACTTGAATGCCGGCTGCTAAAACTATCGCTTAAATTCTGATACTTTGCAGCAGATTTACTCATGTATTCATTGTTGTTACTGCTATGTCTGCGTCCAGTTTCTGGCGGAAAAGAAGTCGACCCTTGCCTGGAAAAAATATTGACGATGAGACAAGTTTCGTCTAATTGTAACACGTAAGAACAATTTAGCAGGCTGGCGTGCAGTCTTTCCTGGAATGTTCAATTAATTTGTGATGATTAATTGTCCATTGCTGCAGTCTCTTAGGATGTGAAATTACGAAATATTCAAGTCGAGAATTGTCACATTTGAGAATAGAAATTATTGAACTGAGATATGCATTTTTGATACTTGAGTTTGCCAAATTGCATCATATTCATTGCACTTCCATTGTATTATAGATAAAAAATACAGGAGTTCTAAGACACCATCAGCATGAAAACATTCCCATACCGTGACCTTTCCAACTATATAAATTATCATCGCCGGTATCATCAGCACAATCATCATAATAATTATCATCCTAATAACGCGTCACAAAGCGCTTGGTGCGTCTCAATTAATGTCGC
The DNA here is from genome assembly GCA_964019065.1 of Catostylus mosaicus. Classification (NCBI taxonomy): domain Eukaryota; kingdom Metazoa; phylum Cnidaria; class Scyphozoa; order Rhizostomeae; family Catostylidae; genus Catostylus; species Catostylus mosaicus. Next base: position 3,040,635 of record OZ025191.1, read on the forward strand.
TCATAAACCATTAATTTTTCGTTGAAACAAATCTTAACTGCGCAAGACTAGGCCTTCATACAAATTTAAAATGATCCTTGTCAGCCGGAAATTTTCAGCACTTCACTCCTAAAAATTTCCTTCAATTTACATCCCCAGCCATCTCGCTTAAATGTGGAGAAAATGTCGCTTTGATACCAGAGCAGCCCTTGGCATCAAAAAGGCACTCGAACTACTTTACCAAAAATACTTGAAGGAAAATAACCTTCACCTTCATCGCGATTGGTTTAGACTTGCTGCAGGAAATCAATCTACATTCAAGCTCCAATTCTTCCAGATTAACAAAGAAGATGCGGAAGAAGATGAAACCGTTAAATGGGCATTTAAACTCAGGTCTCTTGATATGAAGATATATTGATTGCTGAAAAATTGGTCTAAACAATAGTTACCCATTTCTCGACGAAAGTGCTGTAATTTGTGTCGAGACAGTAGCGACCTCACACGTAGTTGAACAGCGACTACTGCAAAAACAAAATAAGAAATAAATAAATCATGCTAGGTCGACTGAATGTGAATGAGGATGATATAAAAAATAACCCTCGTAAAGACGTATCTTTGGTTTATTTTTGTCTTGGCTTCGTAACTTAAAAGTCATTTTATATTGCATGGGTACACGAAAACTCGACATGAGTAGGATGAAAAAGAAGCATATCCTTTTCTCTTCACCTTCATCTTTTACAAAATGACTTAAACGATGGAACTAATATAACTGTGACTGTGGCTGAAAAGCTGGGAGGAAATTGATGAAAAAATCGCACGAGACGGTATTGGTACCTTTGCGGTCATTGACGCAGGCTCTTAATGACCAGCTTTGTCCTTAAGCATACGTCATGAAAATACAGTACTACCATTGTTCTTATTATGAATATTTTCAAAAAATGCGTACATGTCAGATGAATAAAAAGCTGCTGTCAATATCCATTCTTTAACAGACAGGTAAATACAGGAATAGAAAAGTGCCTATTTACAAATATATCTGCCCCTGAATAAAAGCGTATAAATTTTCCTGAAACAATGGTTTGGAAACTGTTTTGAAATATAAGTTTACTTGAAAAAAGCACTTAATTTTCCTCAAATCATATGCATTTCCTATGAAGTCTAAAGGAGGCGAGTTATACAACCTTGCGTCCATAAAGAAAAACAATATTTATGAGGTCTGTAGTGCAAGCCTACCTTACTTGTGTTGTATCGTATTTTCCAGCATCAGCATCTACACTAGAATCTATTTCGTACGAAGCAGGTATTTTCGAATACTGCGGCCTAAAAGGTTGAATGATTATGAAGGAATATCAAGAATAATTCAAAATAAATAAAGCATAAAAGCCTATGTCGGTAAGAGACCTAGCTCCTACTGCAGTCAGGCCTGAAAAGCAGTCCATCTGGGAAGATTATTAATATTGTTTTGATAAGGGTGTAGGGAGTATTTTGCCCTCAATATCACATATAAAGGATACTGCACCATCACCTCCTACAATATCACAAATTTGATTTCTATCATTAGGCATCTCACGGTCCCATGAACATCACTTTTCTTGATGCTGGAGAAAAGGAGAGTGTGAAACGAAATGGTGCCTTCAAACAATGCAACCTTCGTATAACAAGATGTGCTACGTGCTACATTCGTATCACAATGCAGCTAATTGCGATAATCTCAATACATTTGTAGAAGTTTTAATGCATGGACTTTGCACAAAAATAGCCATAGCGCGCAAGAAGAACCTATAACATCAAGAATATGAGTATTGTTACGATTGTGGCATACTTCTGTGGAATTCTACTTTGCATATGTGTGTTTACGTCTCGCTGCACGTCCGTTTGATGTTGCGGTAACGTCTTAAAATGTTTGATTGCACGTTTATGTTTCTTGCATTGACGCATGATTCACGTAAGCGGCTGATTGCTAGAATTATATGACCATTGTTTATATTCATGAGTCAGTCTGCTGCGCAATAGACCAGAAGTCTTAGTGTATTCGGCTGTCGACACTATAAGTTACAGTCTTAATATCTCGCCTCGGAAAACAGGTCTTCTTTATATCTTCAAATTGATATATTTAGTGTAACTGATTACAGCCTTTTACAGTCAATGGTGTATAATATTTTCTTACCCTGATTGCAAAAAGGCCGGCCGAGACGGCTTAAGTGTACATGCAAGGGCAGCTCTGTATATTTTGCAAGCGGAACTGAATGAATCCTGAAAGGGAAAATAGCAGTGAAGGTAACTTAACCATGAAAATTTAGTCGAATATGGCAATAGCATTCATTTATAGATTATGGTAATTTACAGACTGCGGACTACGACTTCGATTACAGACTATCATATTTTACAGACTCAACGGCTTCTTAGAGGAAGGTAAAAACAAAGAAAGGGAGCAGAATTGAAAAAATGAACAAGAGGCGTTAGAAAGTCAAAACCATGACATGGAAAAAGCCAGAGTTGAAGGTTTCTTACCACCGTTTGTATCTGACAAAGTATTGTTTTATTACAGTTTATGTTTCACTAATGTCCTATTCTATCTGTTTAAATCACATCTCCTGGCATGTCATTAACATATAAACAGTCTATGAACCAATTAGATGCTTTTTTTTGCTCGCAGTCCTGGTTATAAGGCATGGAAGGATCCAGCAATGAAAAAGTTTCAGTTGCAAACATTAGCTGCTCCATGGCAGAAGATCTACTGCCATTTGATATCTTGCGCTTTCCTTTTTTAAAGCAAACGACCTCATATCAAATGGAAGGCATTTTATTGACTTTAAACAACAACTCATGTCACGTTGTGAGTTGTGCTCATACGTGCATTGCAGCCTTGACCTTTCAACCGATTAGGGTCAGAATCTAGTCTAGTACAGTATCAATTAGATATTAAATCGTCCGTGGCGTTGTGTTTTTTGGTTATCATTGCAAGTCTTTTCATGTTGGTCATGGGGTGGTCATTGTCTTTCGCTCACCACGGTATCGTCCCTGTAGTGCTGTAATCAGAAATCAGTAATCAGAACCTTCTAGTAAGATGTAGGATGAAATATTTTCATATAATATATCCACATATACGATCTTCATTCAAACGGACAGAATCCTTTGCGAGAACATGCATACAAATAGTTTTGTGATATCGTAAATGAAACAAAGTTATCGAACCTCTGGGTTTTCTAGCTGCATCGCATCTCTGCAATAGGGGTTTGATAAACTTTCCACAACCATTCTGCTTGATTGCTCTAAAAAGAAGTGGGCAAACGATCATTTAAATGATGTTATCAAGAAGTTAGCACCCCCGCGCACCTTTCTGGTCTAGTCGAATGCCCAAACATGTGGATCTCTATGAAATGGAAAAGTGATGGTTTACTAACCTTGAAGAGATGAAAATTGATTAAATGACGTCAGTCGAAAATATCCACCACATCGTGGAAGTGAGGTGTCTATTAATGAGTGAGATTCAGTGATGTCTTCAATTTCAATCCAATCTTCAGATAATCTCCTTGTACGGTGACTTTTCGACAGAACATGTATCGCAATCTCATCATCACCATCTATGATTTGCTGTAACAAATGACAAGAGAATCAACGATTTCAAATTGTCAATTAAATGGCATTTCGATGCATTTATTTCATACATGTTCTTGCTTGATTTCATTTCCTTTCCCACGTCTTTCCCTACTTGTATTGCTTTCTTACTCTCTTGCAAACCTTGAATTTTCCTTTCATTGCTTAATTCCTTGGCTTGCTTTCCTTACTCTGCTTACCCTACTCGATTTCTCGCTCGCTTGCTAGTCTACCTTGCTTTGCTTCGCTTGCTTGTTTTGCTTGCTCACTTTACGAGCCTGTTTGCTTATTTTCCTTGCTTGCGTTGCTCAATTGCTTGCATCATCTACAACCTTTAAATAATTAAATACTTACACTTGACTTTGGGAGTCTGCAGTTTCTGAATATCAAAACGATTAGGAAGTTGACGGGGAAAACCATTAAAGATGAGATTATGCCAACAATGACTTCTTCGTATGAATAACCTTTTAGGCCGATATACAAATCAGTCCTTTCTCTCACTGTTCCATACCACATTGCATCGACACACATCCATGACAATAGGAATGTGACACAACATGTTAGTCGCTGGACTCTTGTGAACCTTAAAAGAAAGCAAGGAAATTTAATAGCGAACAAAATGCAAAGAATTTACTTTTCATAGGAAAAAATCCATGGCTTGTTATAAGAGGCATTTACATCGAAAAAACGACAGAAAAAGAAAAAGACGTCAGTTATGTTTTCACTAGGTTTGGAAAGTTTCATGTTACAAACCCCTGTTCTTGGTACCGTCGAATCAGTATCGAAATAAATACAAAATTTTTTGATAAATTCATAAGAACCAAAAACGTAACGATAAAGTAACAATTTGATTTTCTTTTTATTGTTACAACAATTTTGTGTTATCTTATATGTTGTATTTTATATGCTATATGTTATATGTTTAATGTCATATGTAATATGTTATATCATGTCATGCCATGCCATGCCATGTCATGTCATGTCATTTCATGTCATGTCATGACATGTTTTGTCATTTCAAGTCATGTAATGTAATCTCCTGTCATGTCATCTCATTTCATGCCATGTCAAGTAATGTCTTGTCATGTCATGTCATGTCATGTCATGTCATGTCATGATATGATATGTCATGCCATGTCATGTCATGTCATGTCATGTCATGCCATGTCATGTCATGTCATGTCATGCCATGTCATGTCATGTCATGTCATGTCATGTCATGTCATGCCATGTCATGTCATGTCATGTCATGTCATGTCATTTCATGTCATGTCATGTCATTTCATTTCATGTCATGTCATGTCATTTCATTTCATGTCATGTCATGACATGTTTTGTCATTTCAAGTCATGTAATGTAATCTCCTGTCATGTCATGTAATCTCCTGTCATGTCATGTCATGTCATGTCATGTCATGTCATGTCATGTCATGTCATGTCATGTCAGGTCATGTCAGGTCATGTCATGTCATGTCAGGTCATGTCATGCAATGTTATCTTCACCTCAACAAACGAATTAAATCACATACCGGCTTAACTTTGGCTTTTCGAAAATAGACATCCACAAATGATAATCAGAAAATGTTCTACCGATTGTGTCATTGAAAATAGTTTGAAACTTTGCCATCATTTTCGCATCAGCAACCTGAAAAAATCTTTCAACTTCACCATCATCACGATCAACACCAAGCCACCTGCAAGGTAGTATATATAATTAATGTCTTGAGATACTGACATATCATGGTTGAAAGCATAACATAAGATAAGATAAGATAAGATAAGATAAGATAAGATAAGATAACATAACATAGCATAGCATAGCATAACATAACATAACATACCATAACATAACATAACATATCATAACATAACATAACATAACATAACATAACATAACATAAGATAAGATAAGATAAGATAAGATAAGATAAGATAACATAACATAGCATAACATAACATATCATAACATAACATAACATAACATAACATAGCATAGCATAACATAATATAACATAACATAATATAACATAACATAACTTAACATAACATAACATAACATAACATAACATATCATAACATAACATAACATAACATAACATAAGATAAGATAACATAACATAAGATAAGATAAGATAAGATAAGATAACATAACATAACATAGCATAACATAACATATCATAACATAACATAACATAACATAACATAAGATAAGATAAGATAAGATAAGATAAGATAAGATAAGATAAGATAAGATAAGATAAGATAACATAACATAACATAGCATAACATAACATAACATAACATAACATATCATAACATAACATAACATAACATAACATAACATAACATAACATAACATAACATAACATAACATAACATAACATAACATAACCTGGGTGCCAGCTTGTGAAAGTTAAATTGGTTCTAAACATCCATATAACCACTTACAATACATATTGACAAGCTATTAGACAATAAAATACTTCACAAAACACTAGTGGGACGGGACCACAGGGAGCAAGGGCAAAGATAACCCATTGGCAATGAATATGAAGCCGTTTAGCTACAAAAAAATTTAAATAACAATGTTACACTTAGCTTAAATACTACTGCATACAACGAGTAGTAAAGCAAATGTTTAAAGCCGACACGAGACGACACGGACCCCACTTTTCCAAAAGTTGGTCCCTGAGATTCACACAAAAATGGAAAAATATTGGTCCCTGAGGAGGGGTACGCTATATCTAGCGCTTTTGTCATGTATTTAAGCAATCTAATGAATGTTCAACGAAAATTTATTCTTAATTTAACTAAATGGGCGTTTTCTGCGTTTTCCGAGAGTTTAAATGGCCTATTCATGCAACATTTTTCATAGCCACGTCCCTGATACCGCCCCTGATCCCCTCACTTTTCCAGTTCTGGCTGCGCCGCTGGTCCGTACTTATTTCTACATACCTGTTACAAAAGAAAAAGTACTTTTGTCCATTCAGCAAGTTCTTGATTACAATTCGTGACAAATACCAAGAAGGACTTGAACCTGAATTGTCATGCCATACACGAATCCGTGATATCTTTCCAAGTCTGTTTAAAAGAAACATTATACGAAATGAGAAAATGAGAGCAGTCATGAACTGAATACGTAACTGTGGTATTTGAGTGCCCCGCAAGAACCCCAAATAACGGAAAAAATCCTGTTTGTGGAGGAGAAACGATGCCACTTTCAAAACAATGAGTTGTTGAGGGTGACTGCAGCTGTTTAATGCAGCTAAACGCTCTAAAAATTGTCTATTTAGAGCTGACGCCAGCAGATTTTATCAATTTTCCGACTATCTATACCGTCATTAGCACGTGATCAATCTTTGTTTTGTAAAAAACCCAAAATATTTTCGAAAAGCATTCAGCTTTTTATTAAAAAAATTTTATAGGGGACCACCCTAAGCCCCCATTCATGTGCTGGCTCTATGTCTTTTTCTTCAGTTAGAAACGCAATGTTTCACCATCGTATGCATGTTATAACACTACCTACCTATTAATTAACATATAACAAATTTTCATTCAAATACACTCAAAAGTTGGCTTTAAACAGGTTACAGTTATAACTAACCCACAGCCAACTTCCTATATGAGATAATTGTTGTTATCATATTGGCATAAAACACAATTCCAACTATGTTATGATTCGAAAATAAAATTATAATCGCATAATTGGAAAAATTCACTGCAGAAACTCCTGCCTATTCTCATATCAGAATTGTCGATTTACATTTTGCCTCAAATGTTTTGTCGCTTGACAAGCGGAGTTAGTTTCACTAAAACGTTCGTCAGCAAGTGCAGGAAAGGCGGTGAAACTGAGAAGAAAGCACTCCATATATCTGAATTATTCACCATCTTAACAGCAAATGATCCCAACTTGGTCAATTAGTATTTCCTAGCACTGTCAATGTTAATGTTAATGTCAATGTTAAAAACAATGTTTTAAAGACAGCCGCTGAAATTAGCCTCATTCAAAGACATGATAATCATCATTAGCGGAAACTCAAAAGATTTCATATTCTAGCACATAAAATCCCGAACCCAAAGCTCCAGGACAACGAGAATCGGTGTCATCTCTTTTGAGCCTCCTTTCAGTACACAGTGTTGGGTTTTTTCAACATGGCTGCCAATCAGAACAACGGCGAAACTTAAAATTGATTTCGCAATAAAACAGCGCCCCATGTGAGGAGAAACCCATCATAATCGTGCTCAGAATATGTGAAAATCATCATTTTGTCAAAATCATGGGGTACAACTCTAAGGGCTACTAACTGAGACTAAATCCATCAAAAATGACGTCTAAGCTGCTTGACAATGATGACAATTCTAGCAATTAAATCAGCTGTTCAATCTTACAGTGGCTATAGCTATACAAAGGAATCATTCCTTCTAGCTGTCCTTCTAGGCATTGCAGACTAATGTATAAATATGAAATCCTCCAGCTCGTTCTTGATACTTCATTCAGCCAAAGGGTTAGAGCACCACCCTAAACGGACAAATTTCCATTGAATCTGGAATATCGATTGGTCAGGTCATTCCCCAGTGCCAGCTTTGCCATGGCTCTATTCTGATATCCTTCCGACACAACTATGATAAACCAACAAGCAGGGTCATTCCCTTTCCCCGTTCATTGTTGTCTTGGAGTATGATCCCAACCAAAAGCGATTGAAACTGTTTCTATGACAACTATGAAACTATGATATCAACATAACAACAACCACGTGCATGCTATGACGGAAAATTTTCGTGGCACGGGCTAAATAAGAGAGAACTAATAGGATACAATGAAAACCAAAGCAATTTTCATTTACCTTGTAGAAGATGCAAAGCGAAAAATATCAACAGAATTCCTCTGGAAGCTCTTCTGCTTTGCAAGAACTATCGGTTTTGTAACACATTTAGTAGCGTAAATTTGTATGCCAACGGCTGCCGATGTTCCTAAGCAAAACAAACAGGAAAACTGAGACATCATGTATGACATAACTTCAGGATTAATCCGAATAATCATGCTCTTGAGAGTCCAGCGGAAATGATAAACTAAGAATATATGTAAAAAGTAAAGTAAAAACAAAGAAGGCAGGCTGTCTTCTCTATGAATACTTGCGATGATGTATATACAGGGTCGTCGAAAGCCAGAGCGGGCCTCGGGGTATTTAAACGCACCGGGCCCGAGTGAGCAATCAAATTTTTCATTGGATAAAACTTTTTCGGGGCCCGGGCCCCAGATCTCCAACCCCGCCTGCCCCCACCCCCTCTCGACGGTCCTGTGTATATATTTATAAAGGAGGAAGGGACAAATGCAGAGCGACAGGAGTACACAGCAAATATCACCTGATGATAATTATAAATTGATGAATCATATATCTACTTTTTCGTCCCGGCATAGAAGAAGGGCTATACCCTTAAGAAGCCCTGTTTGCCAGGGCAAAATATTAGTTATATTCTATATGAATACGTAATTTTTATTTGGTAACATTCGCTGCTTTGGGCTATTCCTTTCCTACAATTTTAAGCTGAGTTACGTTTCTTCTTTATTGTGCGATTTCAAAGCTTTGCCATCTAGCTGCTAGAGGAGGAGAAAAGACTTCAGCTCGGTCTAGTTGGCGGTACATTGGAGAGACATTGCATAGCACCAGTGGGTGGAAAAGAACATTTCAAACCGTATTAAAACTAAGATAGCTTCAATTTAAAAGCGCAAATTTTGGTTTTCAGGATTTTCTGCTCTCACTGCTTGTGAATGATGATTTCTCAAAAAATTAACCGGCATCTCAAATCAAGTTTTGGCCAAATCATTTTTATTTAACGAGGCAATCATTTGAGTCCATACCAGTGTAAAATTAATATATTACCTGCACCAGGAAAGGAACCAGTTTTCAGTCTTACTTCATACTTGAAGAATTCTTCGTTACCCATCATTGGTATATAATGACTTTCTTGTCTATCATGTCCATCTTTACGACCAGCAAAGAAGATTCCCAATAAATAGATGACAATCAGGGCTAAGCACAATGCCAATGCTATCGGATTTTTCTCAATGTCAAGTTCCTGCGAGGAGATGAAGGTTGGGATGTATTACTTTCGGTATTATTATGTGGTATTACATAACATTTGACATATGGTATGACATGACATGAGATGACATGACATGATATAACATAAAAAGAGATGACATGACATGACATGACATGACATGACATGACATGACATTACATGACATTACAAGAAATGACACGACATGACAAGACATGACACGACATGACAAGACATGATAAGACAGGACATGACATAAATGCACTACATAGCATCATACTCAAATACTCGTTCTTTTGGCTACATCAAAGTACACTGCATTACAATACATTGTTTTCCACAATATTAAATGATATCAATGTCACTTTACGCCTAAGCGCTCTAGATTTTCTATTAGTTGTTGCCTTAATGCGCAATAACGTATAATTTAGGTGCGACTTTTGAAAAGACATGCAAATAAACCATACCGATAAAGTAGACCATCTGATTGGATTTGGGGCGATTTTGAAAGTGGAAGCAAATGATGTCAGATGAGTGCTTCGACAAACGGTATAATCGAGGTTTGTTTCGTCGACGGGGGTAACACCGTCTGACTTCCAGCGCTGCTCGTTTCTATCCCAGAACACACATGAGGATGAATATACAAAAACTGACAAGTTTGCATCTAGGTTCTTGTCTTGGTTTTGTAACTTAAGTGCGTGTCTTTCAGATATGTTGAACTCCCTGTAAAATAAACGAAATATCTTAAAAAGGACTCTAGTTCACAATTAATCAGCCAATGTAAATGCAATTGGCTGACAAAAAGTTATTACAACATAGCTCATTTTCATTTATTTCGATCACGCATTTAAGATAACTGCTCACGTGAAAATTTGGCTCTAATTCTCCTCCGCATAAGTCAACACATCAGCTGAATCTGAGAACAAATATCTTTTCATGTCTTGGTTAGACAATTTGTAGGCTGAATGAAACCCGACAAAATGTGCTCTATGTACATTTGACAAAAAAATTTAATTCTCCTTTATTGTCATATACGTTTCTAACATGGCCCTCTATAAAATCTTTATACTGATCTGAAGGGCGATCATTTATGCATAGAAATGTGTTGGGTTTTAGAAACCGCATTTTAAAGATAATCATCACCACACGTAAACACATTGTCAGTCTGAATACTAAATACGGAAGGTAACAAGCATTAAGTGAAACTCACCCAGCATGGAAATGCTTGATTAAAGTGCCTTGCTTTGAAACATTAAAACGGAACATCGACGGGGCACCGTTTGCTACTTTGATAGAGCTAACAAACGCATCTATATTAGAAATAGATCGGCCGTGAGACATAATTTCGAAAATAAGCGTTGTTGCATTCACGTCAATACCAATAACTAGAATTTCTCCTTCCACACTGCCTTTGGCTGGCACAACCTTATATTCAGCTTTGCTCAGCAGCCTCTTTCTTGAAGTGCTTCCATCCAGTCTTATCAATATGGCCTCGCTATCAGGCAAATCTTTTACTGCAATCTCAGTTCCATTTGGCATCGAATAACTAAGCCCTGCAATTTTGGATTCAATGGGCGACGGCTTCGTAAAAGGATCATTGTAAGACACGTTGAATATCTGAAAGACATCGCTGTATGCTCCAAGAACCTTATTCAAAACAAAGCTGCAGTCATCAGAGCTCAAAGTCGTGTTTAAGAGTTGTGACTTTTCTCTTCTTAGAACCACTTGCCCATATTTATTCGATAAAACACTTGCATCCTCACCGCGGATACTAGCACGGAGAATTGCCGTATACAGCTGCATTGCCAGATTCAAATTCCGCTTTACTTGCGCCGATGATTGTGATACCGAGCGTCGTTTGCGGCTGATCATTTGCTGGCTGGCTTCGCTGGCTATGTTATTTTGAACAAGAAACAGCAAGGATTCCAAAGTGGCCTGGTTAGCCAATTGTCCTTGTGATGCGAAAGCATCTACCTTCGTTATCATCCTGTCTAGGGATGTCGTTAAACTTACACGAGCATCTGATCTGAGTTCAGCTTCATTTACAAGGCTGACGGAGGCTTGTATCGCAACTGATAGTTGGTCCACAGCTTCTAAGGATGCAGGATTCATCTGTGACGTGCTTTCTGTTAAGGTTGATAAAATGCCCGTCTGTTTTGCCCCTAAAGTACCCGACTCACTCAGGAGTTTGGTTGACGCTTGGGTGATGGACACGACTTTGTTTAGATCGTTTTCGCTGGTCAGTAACTTGATACCAGACATTACATTTGTCTCAAGAAAGGTTGTTGGGTCTTCATCAGGAGGATAAACTTGTACCGCCCTAATCGAGAAAGATTACATTTCAAAAAGTAAATCAGTTTACTTATGTTGCATTAAGCAGGGCTAAGTTGATTTAGTTTAAGGTCATGTAGCAGGGAAAGTCCCCTATGTCACTCAATTGATTTGGCACACGTTGATAAAAATGAAAACTATGAAATACATTTGTTTTCAATACCAACTGCAATGGTAACAAAATGTTCGCTACAACTGGCGATAAAAGGAAAAAGGCAAAAGGGCGAAAACAAGGCGACCTTCGTTATAAATGATGCAAATATGTCGTCCTGGCATGCGGGACTTTTTCGGGCTTTCTTTTGCGGGAGTGCTCACGGACAATATTACTGCTATTACCGTTCTTGAGAGAAATGATGGTTATCTTCTGTTATTTCTCTGAAGAAACCTGTCTGCCGTAGCGAAATATTGGCGTATTACTCTAATGCTACCAACTGGTTGCCCGCGAGCTTGCACATCCCATTTCCCCCTGGCAAATTAGCCTTCGATAGACAGGAAACTTTCTAACTTGAAAACGCATCGCATTCTTACGATCAAGATTCTTGATTTTCGATGAGAAAGGTGCCGCAAAGGATCATGGGAAGGTGACGTCACATGCAACTGCGAAGGAAAAGTTTTCAGTCGAAGCGAAGAGAAAAATTGGTCTTAAAATTTGCGAAATAAATTGTGAAAGAAAATGCCTTAATACCACGCCAGTATCATTTTTCTCAATAATCTAGGCCAATTTTTTCGTCTTTGCAAAGACATCATTTGTAATCACATATCACATTGTTTTTCGCCTTCTGCGCTGTTTTTATCTGACTGTTTAACAATGGACAAACCTTTCTAAGCCAATGGCCTGCGCACCATACGTATCTTCAATCAACACTTGCAGGGACAGCTTCCGATCAGTATTGCTATTGCCAACGGGAAGGTATACACTTATCACTGAACGTATACCTCGGTACACAATGGCCCATGATCCAGTGGCACTCTGAACCTTCAGTAAAAATATTAAGGGAGTATCTATATTATCGCTGTCTTGCCAACCATTACAATTGACGGTGAAACGTGTTTTCAAAGTCACGCCAATGACAGGGGCAACACCACATGTTCCGTTCTCTGGCGCTTTGTTTGGTTTGAGAAGAATCTGAGAGTAGCCACTTGAAACTGTGTTACCTAGAAATCAAAAGCAATATCTCTTGATTCAATTCACATCTATGTAGCTCATTAAGCCATAAAAATTGGGGTGTTGAGTGCTGCAAATATTTGTAAATTGCAAATAGTAAGAATTAAATTAAGATAGTTGGTTTATAGTAGCTATGATCATTATTACTAATGTGGTTCACAAATGTGAGATACACAAATAAAGTATTCTGCAAAAGAAATAAGCACGAATCCAGAGTTGTTGGACTTTGAAGACAGCGAGACTTTGATTGACATCTTGGTGGGCAAAAACAATGAAGGGTATTGATTGACAGCTCTGCTTCACTCTCTTTGTCTTTGTCTTTGTCTTTGTCTTTGTCTTTGTCTTTGTCTTTGTCTTTGTCTTCACCCACCATAATCGCAGGTTGATTGACATAACAGTCACATGTTTTAGAGTCCCATTGATTCAAACTGTTTTTTGCGTATTTTTATTACGTACATGTATTGTCATTGTCGTAGAGCCAATTGTACATGTCATCTCATGTCATGTCATGTCATATCATGTTATGCAATTCCCTGTCAAACAATGTTATCTCTTGTCATGTCATGTCATGTCATGCCATGTCATGTCATGTCATGTCATGTCATGTCATGTCATGTCATGTCATGTCATGTCGTGTCGTGTCATGTCATGATATGTCATGTCATACCAACCCGTGCAATGTCTGATATTAAAGAAGACTAACCTGAGACTATCAATGAAAACTTTATGGTGAAAGGGTCAATTCCATTCAATGTATTTGGATTGATAATCAACAGATCAGTCTGTTCTGTTGTGCTTCTTGAGATGTTCAGAGCAATACTGCCATTTGAAGCAGTGACAATCCAGTTAATTTTCAACCGCACTATACTTCCAAAACCCGAATGACAGTTTTTGCATGTGCCACGAAGTTTAAGGCTTCTGTTGACGATGTACTTAAAAGTCTTGTAAACGTTGCATGTAAGACATTGGAGATAAACGTCAGGCGTATTCGTTGCTACCATCACAATCTGAAAAGATTACTCATAATTCAACATAAACTCATCTTTTATCAGTATCAGAATAGCGCCTTGCCCTAATTCTAATCCTGAACCTGATTTTAATCCTTACTCTAGACCCAACCCAAACACTAATCTTAATCCATATCCTAGAATCCTCGCGCTGGGCCTAAGCATTATCCCGGCGATGATGCTTAATCATCCTTATCGTTAATCCTAACCATAATCCTAGCCTAAACTCTAAAGATAATCCTCAACCAATCGTAACTCCAACCTTGGCACTTTACACCTTACCACAATAAAACTTTTGTATTTTTGCAAAAACCAATAACAAACACATAAAAGTTACAAATACAGGAATTTTTTTCATACACTGTGCCTAGAAGCATATGGAAATCTATAATGGCACCTTAGCTTGCGTAACCTTATGCAAAGGTCTTATTAAAGCATATTCTAATTAGTAATATGTTCTTGATCCTAATAATTCATCTGTCTATGATATCAACTTCAAATGAGATAAGTATATAGATATGGCATGAACGCTCCTTTTAAGGTGAATCCTCTTGGCTGATGCGTCATCGTGCTTCAACAATTTCACAATGAAATTATTATGGGATTACAAATGAAATTAAATGAAATAAAACAAAATCAAATCAAATGAAAAGTAACAATAACACCTGCCATACCCTTTGAGAAGCATAAACAGGGCTACCGCCAAATTTCTTAACAGACAAGATGAAATCATACGAATTGCTGAATGCGAGGCTACCGGCAGGGACTAAAAGCAGTTTCCCATCATTCCAGACTTTCCAAGTTGTATTTCTACATCCGGTCAGATTGGATTTTGTAATGGTGGTGTTTCGTGAATCCAACGTGCAATTCCATTGAAAAAGAAGCTCGGTTGGTTGTACATTATCCGGATCGATGCTTTCGGACGCATCCAGGCTAAATGTCTGATTCTGTCCAATCAATCGAATTTTTCCACCCAGAATGACTGGGATAGGAGGTGATGGGATAACCTATAAACGATAGCAGAAGGTAAAATGGTTATAAAATGTTGCAACATGTGGAAAACTGAATCACCATAAAACCTCCAAATTTTGCGCAACAGACCTCATTTCTTTTCAGTCTGATGTTTGCTCCTGAGCATAAAGATCTGGAAAATAGTTTGCGGTAAAATGATAGGTTATAGATGCAACAGCATGCAACAATATGCAACATCAAGTGACACAGGAAACAATACGCATAAAAAGTGAAACAGCATGCAATAACGTGCAGAAATAAGTAACAATATGCAACAATGCAGCAGGAAGTAACAACCTGCAACAACACGCAACAAAAGCGCAACAACAGGCAGCAACATGCAGCAAAATGAAACAACGCGCAATACCACAAAACAGCGTGCAACATAGTTCGCATTTTGCATTTTCAAAAATTAAGCTCTTTTGACAGGCGTTCTACAAACCTTTAAGATGGCTGCGCTGTAGATGTTGAATTTTCCTTTATGTCCATAGGCTGCTGTGTAGTATAAACAGTAAGTACCCACATGAAGGGCACCTGGCTGCATTGCCAACAGGGTGGAATTAAGATCGACTGCTTGGTCTAAATAGTATGGTTTCAAGGATGCACGCTCTAGCAAACAATCAGTAGTGTCTTTGGCAATTCTCAGTGACCAAGAAGAACTCACTGACGACGTTGAGCAGTTATATTCAATAGAAGATTCGAAGTAAAGCCATTGCGATCTTAATAACGTGCGATGTGCTCCTCCTGAGATAGCCACTACTGGAGGTGGACAGCCAGGCAATTCCACGCTAACCTCAACAACATTAAATCTCAAACTATTGATTATGTCATTCTTCACCTCGACTTTGATTTCGTAAACACCTGCGCGGCTAAATTCAATACTCGTCTTTTTACCGGTCCTGTTTCGAAGTATCGTGCCGTTGACGAGCCATGCAAACGACAAATCAGTCCCATTTCGGGTTATGGCCTGGAAGTCAATAGCTCCTCCTACAGGTATTAGGGTTGCAGAGCTCCAAATTAAGACACCGATTAAACGTTCCTGGGCGACGAACGTGAAAACTTTACTTACTGCGCTTATCATATTATAAGCCGTTATATTGACTGAAACCTCCCCAAGTTTTCTCGCGATGCAGGTTATGTTTCGCCCAAACTGCTCTATCAAACGCACGTTCTCTTGCGAGGAAAATGACACCGAAACATTAGTGCCTGAAACAACTGCTTCTAACGTGATATTTTCGTTCGTTGGTAGCACAGTCCCAAACGTTGAAGTTAAGTTCAAAATCTGAGGAGCATCTTGAACGTAGATCGAAAAGGATCGGTTCTTAGAACTGACAAGGTTAGCTGCATTGACAGTAATTAGATATTGGCCATGGGTAGCCAAGAAGCAATCGATTGTTGGCTTGGTTTCAGAGCCCCAAATCATGATGCCGCTTTGTGGGGCTATATACCAGGAGAAGGTTACATTAGAACCGCTGGTAACTGATGCAGAGTATGAGGCATTAGTCATACTGGTATAGAATACTTTGTCATTGAGGACGCCTAATCCCATAATAGGGTCCTGGACAGCAATGTAGAATGTTTTATTCACTTGTTGAACAAGGTTGCTAGCCTTTAGAAAAAGAGGATATATCCCAGCTCTGGAAAATTTCAAGCTAACATTCAAGCCAGTCACCACACTGCCTCCAACGACATTGGGAGTAGTCCACTCAAAGTGTACGCCATTTTTCGACAAATCTACCGTAGAGAAGACCGTTGTTTCATTCGTAGTAGCTGACTTTGGGAATAGGTCTATGATTTCAAAAAGACTTTGAACTTTGACATCAACTGTAGTTTTAGATGAGCTGATTTGGTTACGCAAAACAACAGATATTTTGAAATCACCGATCTGTGGGAATGTATGAATAAATGTCCTTCCAATAGAGTTAGTAAGGATTTCATTTACACTCCATTCTATCGAGAAATTACTCCCATAGTTAAGTTCAAAGGTAAATGTTGCTGAAGTGTTTAATATTATGTGATGGGCTGCGGTTATGATACGGACTCCTTTAATGCGTTGTACCACAGGGATCAGTTTTGTGTCTTCTCCTTCTGAGATATTGTTCTTCGCAATGACTGTCAAATTGAGGTAGAAATTGCCTAGCCTTGAGACACTAACATTGTATTCTGGATTCGAGAATGTGATGCATGTTAAGTGAGTGCACCAGGTAAATGTCATGTTGCTCCCTGAGCTGAATCGAGCATTAATTGTTACAGATTCATTAAAGGGGATAACAGAAACATTCCCTTGTAGCACTATAGAAACTCCACGAATAGGCTCCTGCACGCTTATGTCAACAGCCGCACTCTGAGAGCTAATGTCGTTGCTCATACTCAAAGAGACCCAGTGCATCCCGAGCGTCGAAAATGTGTAAACAATGTTATCTCCTCTTTGATTAAGTGCAACTCCATCAACTTGCCATGAATAAACATGTTCCTGTCTCATTGACAAAGATGACACGACCGCGACGGGGGTATTTAATGCTGAATATGATGCATTGGTGCTCAGTGTTAGATTGTCTATAAAGATTTGGACGGATACGTTTAGACGAGATGTTACAGATGAAATCTCATTCGTAGCCGTTACGTCAAAGTACACGATACCCAACTGTGGAAAAACAAGGTCTGTATAGTTGCCAAAAATCGAAGAATAGTTTTGAAATGTCCAATTGTACCTCGGATCACTGCCTTGGACTGATGCAGTTAAACGGCTTGAGTTTGTAGAGGATTGTGCAACGAATTTAGGATAGATTTCAACACTACCTACTATTTTGTCCTGGACCGTGACAATCCCCTTTCGAAAAGCGCTACTGACGTGGTTCCACACGTGCAGATTCAAATCGAAAGTACCAGCCTTTGTGAACTTCTTTCTGGTTTGATGATATCTACCTGCTAGCAACAAGAAATCACTACCCAAAGAAACATTGTATCCATATATTGAAGTGTCATGGATAGATATGCTCACATTGAAACTGGAATTAGTTGCAACATACCGAGGTGATGTGATGTTGATGTTGGTACTCAACGGCTTCTCGACATAAACTTGAGATGAGTAATTGACGATTTGATTTACGTCATTCCTCGCTGACAACCGCAACGTGTAGTTTCCTTCAGTCTCGTACGTATGATTTTCACGAGGTATCGCGCTGCCGATATACAGCCAGTTAGTCTCATTTCCGTCCCCGAAATCCCATTTTGTATACATGTGCGTGCCTGATTGCCTTTTGGCAGTAACTTCCTCCAGTTTTTTCATCGTCTTGTACATTATCCCATCCAATACTAAGTCTATCAATTCCTGCACAATTGCATGTAGGCTGGCAGTCTCTGCACTTACTTGATTATATGCTTTGACTGACAGGGTGCTATTTCCCGCGACTGATATCTGGAAAGAATTTGATGCATTCGTATTGAAAGCGAAGGTTGGTAAATGCTCACTACTGACTTCGTATTGAACATCTGTGCCTCTGTCTACTTGCGCAGTTATATGAAGGGGTTCGTTGACACGTACGATAGTTTTACTAATGAACACAGTGAAGTTGCGTATCTCATCTTGCAAGTAAATAGTAATCGATTGGGTCTCAGTTTTTGTTTGCGAATTCCCCGCCTTCAACGTAACTACATATTGCATTGGCCGGAAGAATGTATGGCTGCAATTTGTCACATTTGTAGTCAAGTTTACGCCATCTCCAAAATTCCAGTTCAACTGAGGGTTTTCTCCTTCGCATAACTGCGATGAGAAATAGACTGATTTTGAAGTAGGGTGATATGAGCCGGAGGAAGGCCTCGTTATATTTAAGCCGTGAATCGATCCGGTTTGGTAGACACCAATATTCACAGTGTGACTAGCGTTGCTTAAATGGTTTGAAGCAAAGGCAGATAACGTGTAGTTGCCCAAGGCATTGGCAGTATAGTTCAGGCGAAATGTATCGTTGGCAATTATTAAAGTAGACGAGAACCAAGTAACTGAAATGATGTCACCAATGTATGTTAGCCAAAATTCCTTAGGCTCGTCCACGTTTGCGTGGTAATCGCAAGAAGAGATCGAAAGTTTTGTAATTTTTGTTTCAGCAATAAACCAGTGTCGCTTTCTCAGTGCCACTCTAGTGATAGGATTTGTGAATTCCACCTCAAAGTAATAATCTCCACGATTTCGTAAAAAGTACGTCATGGACAAAATGCAAGAATAATACGTGCAATTAGTATGCTGGGATGAAGTCTCATTTAGACAATTACTAGTGCAACCGGAAGTATTACGATACAACACAGAAGACTTTGTTGAATCAAATAGGGTCCATGTAGCTTCGACAAAGCTGTAATTTGAACCAAATGCGAAGTATAGATTTTCAAACGTCGGCACGTATTGATTTGATAACATCAAGGGCTCTGGGGTTACTCCCATTGGTTCTATCGATGTAAAATTAAGAGTAACAGTTGCCAGAGAGTCATCATCATCATCATCAGTAAATCGTAACTGGAAGCTGAATGGCCCACTTAAGCTACTATTTATCGCCTGCGATGTTATGTATTGAGTAATAACAATTCCTGAAACCAAAAGACTCAAATTGGAAACAGTGTCTTTGTGAATGCTTTGAACATTGATCATATCGTCGCCTTTACCTACGGTGATCGAAACACTGATGTTGATGACGGTGTTTTCCGGGACGGCGATACTATTAGAGTTCAAGATATACACTCCACTGTTTTCATGGCTTAAGTTATTATTGCCAACAATATACCGCAAAACCAAATCCGAGGCATTGTATCTGAAACTCACATTGATCGCCAATGATGTAAGATCCTTGGTGCTTGCATTTGTAAAGGTAAAAGCCTCATGGGCAATGGTCACTTCCGACTTGGAGGAGCTGTCGCTCGATGATAAAGATGACTGAGACGATATTTCTCTTACACTTCGATGGCCTAAGCTTATAACTTCGGGATTTTCAGATGGTGTCTGTGTCAAAGCAATGTAACTGGTAGTGCGACTTGTTGTTGGAATAAAGCTCGTCTTCGGACTAGCAAAAAAAGTCTCCCCTCCCAAGGAGATGTTATGCAGAGACGGTGTCATAATCTGTGAATAAGAACCAGAGGTATTTGTGGAAACAGTGGTCGAGGGAATAACCGACGTTGATGCAGACTTGGTTGCATCGACAGATACTTTATCGCTGCTTGCAGTGTCTTGCGGGCTGTGAGCGGGAAAAGAAAGCCATGCGCTGTTGTACGTGAAGCCGCTCGTTGAGGCGTTCGAGGAAACACTAGAGGAGACGTCCTCGGTGACCTTGGACAGTTGAGAACTGTCGGATAAACTCGGCGATGATAACATCTGGTCTGAGGTAGTTGCAAAGCCTCCGATGCTTTTTGAAATCACATCCACAGAAAGATTAACCACGCTTGTTAGAACTACTTCTGTTAGGCTCGCATAGTCCCTTTTTTGTAAATCACAGCCCCGGGGCTTTGAGATACGGCAATCAAAACTGCATCCAACGATAGCGCCAGCTTTTGACGGCCTCAGCTCCCCACAGGTGCATGTTGATTCATCTAGCAGCATATATTGAAAGCCATTATAAGAACAGTGATCATAACAAAGCGTGGAACTGCTCGTCATAAATGTACTGTTGTAAAGGAGAATGATCCTGTCCAAATGAGAGCATGTCCAATATACAACATTAAACGAGACCCCTTGAAAACAAAACAGAACGTAAATTGACAAGTGCTATGGCAGCAAATAACTTTGAAAAGTGACTTTTAAAGATAAAATATTGAAGAAAACGAATTTTGGAAATTTCAGAGAACAAATTATCGACTAGATGAAACAACTATAGATCTATAATACTTATATCATTTTTATCATTATTATTTTCATTATTATTAAAAACAATATTGGAAACATAATAAACATAAGTAATAAGGGCAACATATTATATATTCTGTAAGAGTGACAAAGAATGGACCAACCCAGAACTTTTAGCATTTTAAAGAAGTAAGATTGTTGAAGGCAGTAAGGCTTGACTAGCATGCCCCTTTTTTCTGGATTACTAATATTATCATTATTAGCAGGTTAGTAAGCTAGTCAATTACAAATAATCTTTAATAGTGAGATAAAAGACTCTTCTTTATGGTATTACATATTATTTCTCATGCCTGCCAAATACAAGTTATCTTCTAGTTAGATTTGTATTTGTAATATCAAACGTTATCATAAAATGAAATTTGAAAAAAATGTTATTGATATTATTTGTTTGCTTCAACTTTGAGGCCTTGTCGGCAAATTTATATTTCAACCTTCGAGATCAAAAAATATTGGAAGAAGACACACAATGTGCATTTTCGTCAGTTCAATATTTTAGTGAAACTGTAAGAATATTGCTGGCGTAGCTGTCTATTAAAAGAACAATTTTTTTAAAAAGATTGATCATATATACAAGTAAATAAGCTCCATACTTGATCTTCTTAATCTTTTTTTGGGAATCTCTCTGGATGTAAAACCTTCAAAAAATATGGAATTATATTTTAATCGAATCGTATTCATCTTGGTTTGCAAAAGTTAATAATGAATTCAGAATAATGAGCATATGAGGAATGGAAGGGATTTGCGTAACGCGAAGATATGAACAGGGCTGAGCATCCCCTTTCAATACAAAATGAAAGTAAAAAACCAAGAAAAGAGACAATAGTTAGCATTTACATAGGAAGTTCTTAAACCGATTTTTGCTTACGAACGAATCAAACGGTGCAGGAGTGGATCCAGACAGGGTTCAAGGGTTTAAGATCCCCATGCAATATTTTCTTCCAAAACGATTTATTCGTGACTGGTGATGCATGTTTAAGCGCGGTTTCTAGCTGATGAGTTCCTAGCCACTTTAAGCGTACTTTTTAATATCCTTCGAGGTGAAATTGAAAATATTAAGCAGGAATAGCCACAATAAACAATTAAAAATCTTGTTGGTAACAATACTTTTAATAGAGAAGCAAATATCTGTGTTCCTGATGAACCAATCACTGCAAACATATTTTTCACTTTCCGCATGAAAACAATAGCAC
Source organism: Catostylus mosaicus (assembly GCA_964019065.1). Lineage (NCBI taxonomy): Eukaryota > Metazoa > Cnidaria > Scyphozoa > Rhizostomeae > Catostylidae > Catostylus > Catostylus mosaicus. Next base: position 3,062,861 of record OZ025191.1, read on the forward strand.
GCGAAAACAATGGCATTCGGATAAAATCTGTGCTCTCGCTTGAAAGCGGCCACCACAATGTTCTCACTATCGCATTGGAGTCTGATACTTGCCTCAAAAGTCGGAAACCAGCCATAAAAAGTCGAAATTCTGTCTAAGTTGCGCAGTACTCATAACACTGCTCATAACTGCTTGACTGTGCTGTATGATAGGCGATACCTTTGATCTTTTTGGAGAAAATAATGGGGGGCGAAGAAATGCTATCTTGCCTCGGACGTTAGAAGTTGTTGAAAAGGAAAACAAGGAGGTTTCTGGACAAAAGATTGCGGAGGGGAGACAAAAAGATGTACAGACTAAGTTAGCAGTGCTTAAGAATGATCCATGTGCAGCGAAGATCATCTCATATCAGTCAGCCTCTCTTACTGCTAAAAGGTATGGGCCTAATTTAATTTATAACCCGATTCCATTGGTTTATAATTCCTATCAAATTTCTTCCACTCCTTCCGTCTAATAACATTTCTGAGCCAAGTAAAACTCGGTTAGAATTTTAGTTAGTCTCTATGCAATGCAAAATGCAAACAAAATCAATTATATGTGCATTGCAATACCCAAGGAGAATGACTAAATTTTTTGGTAAGTTTGTGTAATGGGAACGATCTGAAACAATGGATTCTACGCGGATTTTATCCCACAAATTTTGAACAATTCACATAGTGGAAAGGGCTGTGACCACTCAAAAAAGGTCACTTCCTTAAAAAAAGGGCGTCTACCAAACGGAAAAAGGACGTGGTCCAAAAAATTTCCGGATCCCTAGAAACCCTGTAACTATACTTCCTGGATTCCTGGATCCGCGACTGCTGTGTTTAATGAAAAAAAGTTACCTTTGCGTCTAGAACGTTCTAAGCTTGCCAGTATAACAAATTGTTTGGCACTTCGATCATAACATTTCATCTGCTTTTCAGAAGACGACACAAATCGACTTCTTTTTGCCTTTGACAGCCATCCCACAAGCCATGTGATTTTATTGTCGCAAATAAGGCGGGTGTGATCTAAATTTCTGTAATGAAAAAATAAACATAAAAGAAAAAATATGGCAATGATTAAATTGATTCGACGTTTGCTAAATCATATAGCAATGGATTAATTAAGATCAACTATGCAGACCATGCAAGTGTTATCAGTACAAGCCTGATTAATACCCAAAAAAGCATTACAAAAACCTGAATTAGCAAATTTCTTTTACACAAATGTCACCCGTACGCAAAATTTTCTGCTATTGCAAAGCGATTGAGTGCATACATTTTGATTAAAAAATTCCATGATCTGCCGACAAGGCATTCACTCAGCAACAAACTTTTGACCATTGCAACTGTTGTGTTGATAAACGACGCTAACATAACAATGGCACTTAACGCGTTGACATTTACAAAAACTCACTGCTTCATTTTGTTTCTCCATACATTTATCTTGTTAAACCTACTTGCTATGGAAGCAGCAAAGAATTGCTCAAAACTTCTTATATTCATACAATCAATCAATCAATCAATCAATCAATCAATCAATCAATCAATCAATCAATCAATCAATCAATCATTCAATCAATCAATCGATCAATCAATCAATCAATCAATCAATCAATCGAGCAATCAATCAATCGATCAATCAATCAATCAATCGATCAATCGATAAATCAATCAATTAATCAATCAATCAAGCAATCGATCAATCGATAAATTAATCAATTAATCAATCAATCAGCCATTTATGCATTCATACTAGTGCAAATTTGTTACGCCATACTTACAGATATTTCAGTGATGGAAACTTCTTCAGTATGCTTTCTTCTACAGTCGACAGTGGGTTCCATTTTAATAGCCTTATAAAATCAAAGCAAAGTTATTCTTTTGATAGCAGTGTAACTTATGTCTAAAGCCAGGGGAATTCTGAAAAAAGCCATCAACACAAATTACGTCATCAATCCTCTAATGAGTACCTAGCTATTTTAAGCCTGATTTTTAATTTCCCTCGAGGTGAAATTGAACATTTTAATCAGAAATAACCTCAATGAACAATTAAAAAAGTCTTAGGGCCCTTGTTGATAACAATACTTTCTAGTGTTGCTAAGGTACCTGTATAAACATGTATATTACTAAAACAGACGCAAATATTATAGCTCGCAAGGAAAAATTACTTACAGGATTTCTAAAAACGGTAGCCGAGGTACTCTGCTGCTGTCAATATATTTTATCCTGTTGCTGTTAAGCTTCCTGCAAGAAAAGCATTTATCATTTAACAGCCAGTGAATGCTGGACATATAGAGGACATAGGGATGCAGACTTTAAGCATCCCAATTATGGTTTTCCGGTGACTGCCAAGGTTTCCAAAAAAGTGTACGGTTTTCATTAAGTAAAGAAACAATAACTACTAGATTGAAAGTTGGCTAAAACAATCTTTTTTTATAAAATGATGGTAATAAAGATTTTTTTAAGCATTCGGTTGCAGTGCAAAGCTTTTTTGATCTTATGTTTATGTCGTAAAGTGATTTCATTATTCTTAACTTCACCTGGTATTTTATATTTCAACCAATAATTTTTTAAATTACCATAATGTTTTCAGTGTCATAAGTAGCTGTTTTACAACTGGTAACTTAAAGATGGAACAATAATAATTAAGATCATCGTATCATTGAAAATTATTGATAAAAGCTACTCAGTGTCAACAAATATATGTTCTCATTTTCCATCGGAAGTTAGAACCTCTGCAAAAAGGTGTTGGAAGAACCCTTGTAAGGTCATCTGGTTGCTTTCTGATTTGCGGCCAAATAACGCTGGTATCATTCCCCTTCTCCCAAGAAAACAATGTTAGTGGCAAAAGATAATAACTTAACCTTTCTCCATAATTGATATATCGGTCGCGGTAGCCATGAAACTTAGTCTAAGCAACATTATTTTGAAGGAAGAGAGGGAAACTGGAGATTGAAGACAAAATTTGTGGGAATCGTTGCAAGATCTTTGGCAAAGATTGTACATCATTTTCAACTCTAGCACTTATAAGGCATTCCTCTCGAGGTGATGTCTTCTTGACTCATAAATATAGCCTCCAATATGGTTTAAAGTCAACTCGTGATATGGGAGCAAAATTGTGGAATGATCCCCCAGAAGAGAAATTCACCTTCTAAATATTCGTTTAAAAAGCATCTTAAAAAGGATATTCTGAGTTATTTGCAATTCTGGATAACAAGTCCTACAAAAGTAAGTCCACTGCTATTTAGGTAATCATTTCTTATAATTTAGAGAGCTCTCTCTTCCTTAGTTCTCGGACTACTTTGAGATTCATCCTTCCAGCAGGCCGAGGGGTTCTTCTTTAAAAACATCCTTTATCCATGAAGTTTAGACAATATTGAAAAATATGTATTGTAACATTATGAATTGTAATTTTTGTTGTATTATGTATTATGTTGATTGTAATTAATAAAAATATAAAATGAAAATGAAGATAGCATGATAATAAAACTCACAAGAATCGTAGTTTCTCCAGGTAGCCTAAATGATGAAGCGAATCACCATCTAATTGATTCGTTGATAAATCTCTGTAACAAATAAACAAAAATATGAATTTTGGATAACAGTTTCGTAGAGCAAAACCTGTTATAACGCACAAATATGGGAGTACAACTTAGCATCTTAAAAGTGCTATTATTCACAAAGCCGGGAAAGAAGGAGCGTAAGATGATGATAGGGTTCCGGATACGCCCTTCAGGTTTTGGGAAACGCCCTTTTGAACGCAATACTACTGCTTTAGAAATTCAGGTGATGGTTAAACCCCTTATATAGCTTTCGGCATCCCTAAACGTATTTACATAGCCAAAGACAATGGCAAAATGAATTGCAAACATAAAAAAATTGCAAATAGCCTAGCATAAAAAATAGCTACATTTTCACCCCTAACTCTTCACTGCATGAAATTTCATATGAGATTCTGAACAAACTAAGCCAGGAAAGCCCTTTGAGACTAGTGCAAATATATGCCCGTGTGTTCAAATTACGAAAAAAGGAACTGCTAGGATCTCCAGATCCCAAAGATTAAAGCTGACCATGAAAAAGATGATATCACTACCCTGCCTTAAAATCTTGGAATGCTATCCCAGCTAGTATTAGAGAACCCAGAACACTTTGGATCTTCAAAAAAGCACACTTGGTGAGCTGAGACTGCCAAGAAAAAATATACTTTAAAACACGACCCTCTGGAAGGGGAGCCTTGTTCTTGTTACCATAGGTATTACTTGTTATTATTATTTAGAATCCGAAACATTGTCATTGATTTTACTTTTTATCTCAAATGGGATTCGTGCAATGATGATGATGATGATGATGATGATGATGATGATGATGATGATGATGATGATGATGATGATGATGATGATGATGATGATGATGATGATGATGATGATGATGATGATGATGATGATGATGATGATGATGATGATGAAGACGAAGACGGTAACATCAGCTCTCCTGAAGCCGTCAAAGACGTGCAGAGGCCTAATGTATAATTTATCAAACTGCAAATCTCCATTCTATGACAACGTGGCCGTGCACCTGCACTTTGATGAAATCGATTTGACATGAAATTAGCCTAAATCCTCGCACTCCAAAACTTAACGTGTAAATGTAAATCACATTTGAAATAGCAGGTTTTCCAGTATGCTTTTAGCAGCAATAGTTAATTTGAGTTTTTTCCGAAAAGGGTTAATGTTATCAAGTTTAATTTCCACGAGGTCGAAGAGTGCTGTTTTGAAAGGCCTTGGTCCCATTTGATAATCATCTGCCACACCCTTCAAACATATTGCAAAATCGTCCTTCATCGCGTTCTACAGAGATGAATCTGCATTAAAGTAGGCAAACGCACTTTCTCAAAGGAAAGTGCTGTCATTACGCTTTTTAAGCTAATAAGAGAAAATTAAGAATTGATCTCTGTCCAAGGGTACTGTGCGGAGCTACAGTGGCTGGAAAATTGCTGATTTCGCCCTCGTGTGCTAAATCTGTCATCGCAAAGCATCATGCTATTCCGAGACCATATGGAAAAGAGGTCTTACAGTTTATCCTTAACAGTTGAAAATAAGGGTTAGATATTCATCAAAAATATATCAGATGATGTAACTGAGGAGTCGTTTTATTTTCATTTTTTTCATGTAACATATTTCATCGTAGTCGAATGCTATTTTCTGATGTGACACTTTCAGGCGTGAAGATCAAACTCCTTGCCTGATAAAGGGAGGAAAATCAATATTTCAGGGGAGGTATGCATCTTTGGAATTATGTCATTCAAAGGAGTCTACTCTTTCATATCCTTGATGATAGTATCAAAAATGAAAGAGAGTCAGGGACTGGCCTGAAGATAAAAGCACCTGCAAATATGTCTATAATTCTTTACGAAAGTATATTCTTATTTGTAAATAGTTGGTTTAAATTCGTATCTTTTTAATTACTCTCATAAAATACCAACTGTTAATAAGGATTGGAGGAAAATGAAACGGAGCCTGTTCCATCATTCCTGAATAGCAACTATTCAAGCACGTAGCTGCTATTGTAGGGCAATGCTCCCAAAAACTGAGAAAATCTTTTGTTTTCCAATCAAATGCCTATTGCTCCAATTTTCTTGACACAATGCTGCCCCCCCCCCCAAAAAAAATTATCTCCCACCAACGGCACTGCAACTATGCGGATATGAGCTGTCTGTGGACCTTGTGGACAGAAGTAGTGTAGGAATAGAGCAAGGTAATGAGTGTGCTACTTGGCTGGATAATTTAATCAATATTCGGCATACATTTCCAACTTTCGGGTATCAGGAAACTTTCGGTTCTAAGAGCCTTAAAGCCATGGGTCTTCCGATCTGGAACCGTTTGCCAAATGAAATAAAATCAACTGACAACCTCAACAGTTTCAAAAATATGATAAGACGATGGGATGGTCCTACCTGTAAATATGCTATCCTGTAGATTTTATCATTCAAATCCAAGTAGTTTTAATATTTATCTTAAGTATTTGTGCATTTGTTTATCCCCTTACATTTGTTTTTAGATGGTAGATTCGGTTTAGATTAGTTGTATGTGAATATTTGTATATGTATATGTATAGCTAGATATTAAAATCGAATAAGAATAGGGTAACAAGCAAACAAAATATCAAGATCGATCTATGATTTAAATTGGCGTAAGCGAATTCGTTTTGTAATGATGTAAGGCACACTCAAAAACAGCTTATTTAATCTAGCTGAGTCTATTCAACTCTGTAGCAATAAAGAATGAAATTGAAAGAAATAACACCAGTAAGATAAAAGGACAGGTGGAACTACAAACCATCGGACCACAATCAATGTGCAATAATATTAGATAATTGTTAATGCTAAGATAAGTGTTATGCACAAAAAAGGCAAGTATCAAGGAGATTCTCGATGTGCGTGCTGAAAATAATGTCCCAAGTGCAGTCACGAAATATTTAAAATGGTGCTTATAAGAGGAGATAGGGAGATAAGGGAACTTCTTGTGTCAATGATATGCAGAGACGACACCATTAGTAATCTACAGGGGGGCGGACGTGTTCAATATTCCAACGATTGTCATCGCCGGCACACCGCTATCAATCTTTGCAACGTAGAAAAAACCCAAAAACTTGGCGCTGACCATTTCTAACTAATTGTGGGCTTTAATTAGAGCTAGGGGGTAAGGCTAAACACCTAAAATACGAAAACAGCTTTACTCTTTTTAATGAACACGAAAAGATTTTGTAATTTCCAATATTAATTGCAATGAGTTACGATCTTTATATTCGAACTCACTCAAATCCGAACTTCCACTGAGATTTTGAGACCTTTCGAATTACAAAAATTCAATTTCTGCATCTCTGCGATTGCTAAAAAGAGTCTGGGCATATTCCAAAATTCCTTGTGAAAGAACTATTTATCTAAAAACGCTTTTCCGCAAGTAATGAAGGGGAAAACGATGGTATCCATCATTACCAAGTCATGCTGCTTTAAGCTACATTGTGGGCTTTTTCACCCACAGTTGCGTCGGCTATAGGATTACTTATTCGAAATAGTCGTTTTTCACTATTTTTCAGCATGATTTTCCAGGGTATCCGACGAAATCAGAATAGTGAAGGGCCACTTTTTGATATAAAAATTTTCCATGCCACAACATGATGAGTTGCCTTTCAAAACTCATGCAAAACTCTTCATTTCATGAAAATGTGTATGAAATAGGTCTTGCGCATTGATATAAAGGATTATTTTAGCAGACGCAATGGCATATTTAGTAAATGCTAGGTAAAATAGTAATAATAATATGGCCACTTCTATAGCGCCATTTTCCCCAAAACTTAAGCCCATGCCCCCAGTTGTTTGAGGCCTTGGTATTCTATATTTTACATATTCATGTAAATGGTCTATGAATTGCAGGTTATCAGGGGTGGGGGAGCAGTAAAAAATCTTGCTAAAAAGTATCAGAGGCCCCGCAACAGTCTCAAGCTGCCCTCAGTTTAATATTCATGCTGCATCCCTACTACCAGTTGAAAAAATACTTCAAATACCAATGATAGCATCTTGTATGGGCCAAAGTAAACTTTGGGAAATTTTGTACACAAAACATCTTTCAGTAAATATCAAGCGATAAGCAGAGCTGCGCGAAGCCTTCGGGCAGACGAACTATTTGCTCAGGTTCAACATTTGACAATCTCTACGCTCAATTCACATATCCATCTGCAAATAACGAGCTGGTCCATAATCTCGTAACAAATAAATATATATCAATTAAACATAACTTACAGATATTCGACGGTCTTGGGCAAATTCAATGGCGGCTTCGATAAACTTCGATGTGAACAATCTGCGGCTTTCCCATCGTACGAAATCGAGCATCGACCTGGACCAAACTTGACGTAAAAATTCGCATCAACTGTTTGAAGTGCGGCTGAAAGAATTGTCAAAAGCAGGGTGAAGGATCGACAAGAAATGTAAAAATTTCTAATCATGATCATGCCCGATATGTGGCTGGAATGAATTCCATTTTAACTCCAACTATCAGCCTATGATTTCGACGGCCTGACGAAAAGCCATCATCGTTGTTTCTGAAAAATTTATTGAATTTATAATTCCCTGTTACGTCCTACTCATCTTCACGCGAAATCTTGAATCCTACAGTCTAACTGAACACAATACATTTGCACTTATCCAACCATAACGAAACATGTTGTTGTCTTGCATTGAAGCCTCTAAACAACTGATATGCGAGGTTAATTTGCATTTGACTCGTCCTCATTATACTTGCAGCTGGTAACATCACAAAGAAACCACAAAAGAGTTCGTCTTTTCTTCGATCAATATTACTAGCATTGCACCCCTGTGGCCATAGACAACAAAATGACGCAACTATTTGCCATGACGACCAGCATAAAACCGGAAACCGCAAATAAGATACACATTCGTTACTTTATGCAGAAATCATGCCAAAGACCTTTCAGAATTGGGGGGAGGGCACAGAAAGAGAGAGAGCTATTCCCTCATTTATTGAGATTGGCCTGTCAAGTCGCAGATATGTCCTTACATTTGATTAATCGTTGATATTTCCTCCTCTTAATGTGTCATTCGGGTCGGCAATGCGTCACCGACATGGGCAAATGCTGGAATTATCTGGGTAAAAGTTAGCGGATACAAGAAACCATTGTTGCCAGCGACAAAAGAAATTACCGCATTACAGCAATATCAAAAATTTACTCATGGGTGTGTGAAACTTTAATTTGCAATATACATCTTTTACAAAAATCCGTTCGTTTAGAAAGCGGCACCCTGCTAATCAAAAATGGAAAGAGAGTTTACAAATCAATTTCCTTTCAAAAGCTAAACAGTTGTATTGAAAAAGGCCAATGCATTCAGGGTTCAGTATTTTTAAAAATTTCATTACATTTCATTTCAAAAGTATTTACCCTGGATAACAATTCATAATAACCAAAGGCGGTTTTGCGAGGGGGGCATGGGACCCCCATCGCCCGGCGAATCGGCAAAATGGCGAACAATTTCAAGAAAGTTGGCAAAAAGCGGTATACCTTTTATAGGGCGTTGTCACATTTTCGTTGTTAAACCACGAAGTTAAACTGTGATTGTTAAGACTTATAGAACTAGGTCTTAACGCGTGAATTCAGTAACAGCCTCCGATAAAATTCTTAATAGCGGCTTGGCTTTTGGTGCGATATTTAGTTAGCTTGGGAAATAAGCCAGTGTCGAGCGATCATTCTCGAATCTTACAATCATAAAAATTAAAGAAAGAATAGAATTGATCAGAAGCGTCTGTCAGGACTTGCACTGCTTTCGGTTGAAAATGAAGTTGCTTAATATCAAAAGATAGAGTGCTTAACTTTTGCAAGCATGTCAGAACGAAAACATAACCTTAAAAAACTTTTTATGATATGCGAGATATTATGGTATTGCGTTATGTTACTTTTTAATCACATCATAAAACTTTATTTATTCACTGCTTGATTTGTTGTCTAGAAATATGTTGATTTCATCAATTTTCTGAAAATCACAAATTCTGCCTAAGCATTTCACCTGTTTTCAGCAAAGCACTACCCTGCCTTAAAATCTTGGAATGCTATCCCAGCTAATATTAGAGAACCCAGAACACTTTGGCTCTTCAAAAAAGCACACTTGGTTAGCTGAGACTGCCAAGAAAAATTATACTTTAAAACACGACCCTCTGGAAGGGGAGCCTTATTCGTGTTACCATAGGTACTACTCGTTATTATTATTTAGAATCCGAAACATTGTAATTAATTTTACTCTTTATCTCAAGTGGGATTCATGCAATGATGATGATGATGATGATGATGATGATGATGATGATGATGATGATGATGATGATGATGATGATGATGATGATGATGATGATGATGATGATGACTGTTCAGAAATAAAACAGAAGCGAGGCTGTCCTATGGCAACAGACAACAATCATGGCTGATCAAAACGAAGAAGGCAACATCAGCTCTACTGAAGTGGAATCAACGGTATGGCAATGCACACGATTCATTTAACATTTATTATGAATGAAAATGAATTAATTGATTCTTCTGTCATTGCTCAAACTTTGTATTTTCAAATGAAAATGTTCCATTTGCTTCGGATCGAAAATTTTCCAATTAGGAATAGGCCTAAAATCGGATGGTGATGTGTTGTGAAGTTCACAATAAGCGCTCTTGAACACTCGCTTAAATGCTCTTGTACCAAGTGCCAATGGACCTAAATCGATTTTTACAAAGATAAGATTTAGAATGCAACATAGGATCTTGCAACGATAACGAAGACCCTTTGGCCAACAGTCAGCTCGCACCTCGCACCTGGCTGAGCATAAAAATATTTTTGCCAATAGAATTCTGGTTATTGTCTACCAAATGTTAAGGTAAATGACCATTAATGTTGAATAACGGCGTTAGGGTAAACGTTTTGTTCAGAGGCGGGACTGCAATTCACCAGAATGTAAAGTATGGTAACGGCTCACCCAAGATTAATTTTTAATGCTCAAGAAAGCGCACATGGGCGCCCCTAGGATTTTGAAGTCTTTATGTTTGTGCAGTGGTACCCATAGTGTAGGGCGCACCCAAGATCTTGTCAAGCTTGGCCATACTCTGCAAAGTGGGCAATTCATGCTCCGTGTTGGGAGAGTGATTACACTTTTTCCTGCAAAAGTTACCCATTTTGTAGTTAAAACCTGTTCTGTAGTGCCAATTTTTGTCCAGGCAGAAGTTGTTATTTTCATAGTTTGGAGGGTGAGCCATCCCGATCCCCTTCCCCCTCAAGTGAGTCACAACCTTGAATTTATTGTTGCAATTATCAAATTTATGAAAACTTGCATCCAAAGAAAGCTTTTCTCACAGATTCCAAACTTGAAATCCTAGCAAATAATAGTCTCTCGACAAACAGAGAGTTATAAAATGGATTAACAACCATTACAATGTAAACTTTCATGCCCTTTGTATTGAAATTATACAGGTGGAACAAGCTAATGCAGAAGTAATTGTTACTGATAGCAAAAATAAAGTTGAAAATCCTGATGGAAATGATGAAGATAATGCTAAAAATGAATCTGATGTGAATAATGAAACTGTTCAAGTTGTAACTGAAGAAGCTGGCTCTCCAGAAAATGCAGACGATCTTAATACAACAGGTATAATTCCTTTTGTACAATTTGATCACTGACAAAGCAAAACTTCTCTATTTCAAATAAACATGTTTATGCTTCCTTCACGGTAAATTTCATTGTTTGTTTTGTTTATTACCTGGAAAGGATTGACTGCTGGGTTAGCCGAGCAGATTGTATAGAAAGGTTCTGACTATGGTCTTGAACTGTGAGCCTCCCTGTTCATCAAATGTCTCTTTATTCTTGTTGAGGACTTTCTTGATAAATTGACCTTAACATTGGATTGGCATCTTGGTAAAATCAGGATGAGCAAAGTGGATGAATTTTAGAGAAATAATTGATTGATTTAGCAGTCACATAATGTGATATTTTCATTGAACTTTTTCACATATAATACCTATAATGCTTATTGTGTGCCAAATCCAATTATCTGTTTTCTCTTTCGTTGCCCTGATGCCAAGTGCAAAATTGTTCATGTCTGTTGTCAATAAGGTATGGACTGATTTGTCCCATGTAGGTGTGAGCTATTGCCTACACCTGTTGAGTGGTGGCTTATAAAGGAAGGTGTCATCAAAGAATTTTTCTGATTACGCTGCCTTTCAATATACATTTCAACTTGTTAACAACTTAATTGAACATTAAATGCTTTGTTTAGCAGTGAAGCAACAAACCGTTTCAATACCACTGTTTTTGTAAGGGATAAAAAAAACTTATGCAACAAAACATTCTTACACACTTTCTTTGTTTGGAGAAAACCAGCGCTGGAGTTTCTTACATTTTTTTAGAGCCAAGTCCTGTTTTGTTCTTATTTTAGAAAACAATGTACGTTTTGACTCTGACATGCTTCATTAGGAATTGAAACCAAATTTTCTACCAAATTGTTAAGAAAAGGGTCATAGAAAAGGCCAGGTGTCAATTAAACCAAACTTAATTAAAAGCATTCTATACCTCCCACAGCGTTGTTCTGCATGGGTTACCCTTTATTAACTTTGATGGAAAACCAAGTAATAAAGCAAAGATTTATAACTTAATCATACAGTTTTATCCATTAATGGTGTTGGAATCACACCTTTATAGGAACCATTAAAACTGAGGTTCAGTGTCACTGTTTTTAAGGTTTTTTCTAACTATAAAAGGCTGATCTGCCCTTTATTTTTTCTTAAATTATAAGAGTGTAGGTAGTTTTGAGCTTCATCCTTTAAGTTTCCATATCTTCATCCTGAAGTTATTTGGGGATATTTCAGTTATGCTGTTTTAGTGGCAGTTAAGTCTTAGGTATTATCTGACCCTATTTTTGTCCAGTATACTCAAGTTTACCGACCCAATCTTACCACCTACTCAAAAGAGAAATTTGTAATTAAGCCAAGATTCTTGGACAAGCACCCACGAGGTTTGATAAAGCGCGCAAAACCCGTTTTTAGGACATTTATCGAAAGACCAAAGTTGACTGAATTCAGAACAACCTATTTTTGGGACAAAACTGGTACAGTCCCTGATAGGAAATATTAGCATTTGTGACAAGGGTAGGAGCTTTAATCCTTTAGGGCAGAACGGCCCCTGCTGTTTTGAAAGGGAGGCCACATCCCCGGTGGGAAAACTCCCATTGTCAAGTGTAAGAACCCGTGTCTTTAAAACCTCTGAGAAAGGGGTTCAATTTCATCCAAAACCAAGGACATAAAAGTCGGACAAAGGGGTGGTTTTTTGAAAAAAGCAACAAGCCTAAGAATAGGGTTTTTCTTAGGTCCAACTCGTTGTATTAAAAATAATATGTCCATTGGTTTCAGAGAAAAAGGGAGGTAAAATTAAGTTAAAAATCAGAGAAGGGTCTTTAATTAAAGGGTTATTTTTCTGGTTCCTCAGGCGTGGGTGCTTACACTTGACAATGAGAGTTGACCCACCGGGCCACATCATTCTGTTCACATTTTCCAGGGTGACTCTCGTGACCTAAAATATTTAATGATTGTAGCCAGATAAAAAGCGCGGATTAATATCTCATATTTTCTCTCCACCTTAAAAAGTTTACACTTCTCTGAAGTGCTTTGAGGATAGGTCGGTCATGCTGTTTTCAAAGAGAGGCCACATCGTTCCGTCAACATAACTCAAGAGGGACTCCTGTGACCTCAAAAAACTATGAGATAAGTCAAGAAGCCAAGTACATGTCGATGGGAAAACTATTTAAAAACTGATTTTAGAACCTAATCAAGAGTCATCACACGAATTCTATTCCTTAAAAGCAGCAGCCTACGTATGGAAGGGCTTAACATCTACTTAAAAGATGCCCAAATATTCGACAGTTTGTTAGGATTTTGCTATGGTGACACATGATCTTTAACTCGTATACATTGGCGATGGGAGAGAAATTCTAATTACTTGGGGATTAGTAACCAATGTCAGTGAGGGAACAAAGATCAATGAATATTTCTGTATTAAGAATTTTTGTAAAATTGTTCATAATGTAATTTCAAGACGTTCATTGGTAACGCGGAGGTAATTAGGCGCTGTTTGTTGGTGGCTTATAAGAAAAATGTTGGGCTTTCAGACCAAAAGTCACTTCATAATTCACAAATCTAATGATGTAGAACCTTGAACCAAAACTGATTGCCGTCCACATGAAACAAACACGTTGACTATTGGAATGCTTTCACCAGGAAAGCCTTCATTCAAATTCAAATCATATTTAGAAATTTTTAACCATATTAAGTGCCAATAAAGTGTTTGTAAAGACAATTAACAATTTACACAGAAATAAGATTTTAACGATAAAGTTGCCTAGGGCGTTGGGAGGAACCGAAACTGTTTTCGAGCCCAACCCCCTAATCAAAGAGCCATGCTCTTTTACCGCTTATGCCCTTGAGATCACGCCCTAAAGCCACGCCCTTCTACCGGCCCTCCCAAACATTTTTTAAATCTTCGCCCCTGCTTATTTAGTAGCCTTTCGCACTGCTCACAGCGCTAGCATTCAAGTTTACGGTGAATCTGAGAGAATCTTGCTTCTTCAAAACTCTTGCAATCCAGGTCGCACATCTGGTCATTGAATTCATTCTGGCTCATTCTTTTTTCTAATCTATTACGTGATAATGTTTTAAAGGTGTGTCATGGGATAGGGGATTTTAGACAGCTGGGAAAACAGAGATCTGTGGATATGAAAAAGGATACTTTGTTTTTAACCGATGCTAATGATTCATCGGATATTCTAATAAATTCAACAACCGCTTCTCACTGCAATAATCTAATCCCTGTCAAAAAAGACTAGGATAATTAACCACAATTTTTGTCTCCTATCTGGAGATCCCCTTTTTCCCCTTAAATAATGTTGCTTAAACAGAGTTTCAGGGCTTACTTTGGTCGGAATCATGTTTCAACGATAGGTAAGGTATTGGGCATTGAAACCAACATTGTTTTATTGGTGGAAGGGGGGAGATATGGAATCAGTGTTATCCAGCCGGGAGCCACATAGCAATCGGCAGTCGGTAAATCATAGGTGTTCCAACGACTCTGAGCAGGGGGTTGCCTATAACTGACGCGTAGTAACGTAGTAAATAAGCATTATTAAAATCAGTATTTTCGTATCACGCTTGCATCCGTTTTTTTAATTTGAAAGTAGTATTTGGCTTACTCTGGGTACCAGGCCCTACCATATCCCAATAGGGGGGTCTGACACCTAGGGTATCCTTGGTCCTTCCAAACTTTTAGAAAGCTCAGCTGTTGCCTATGGAAGTACGTAACAATTATTTTATTTGCAGAAATTTTCGTAGCTTTTACTTTTGAAAACAATTTTTTGACAGAAACACCTGAGGCAGATAGTGGACAAGCCAACACAGAAACTGTTGATGAGGTACCTACTGATCAACCTGCGGAGGAGCCTGCTACCGCCGAAGAAAGTGAAATAGTCATTGACAGTGAAATAGTGGAAGAAGCGGCAGCACTTCCTACGGTGATTATACTATGCATTTATGAGAAACTGCCCACAAAACACTACATGATAATTCTGTAGCATTATATATTAGAAACTGCCCATCATGCTTTGCGAGGAGAGGAAAGGAGAAGCATGTGATTGGATAAAGATGGTCTAAGGATACAAAGAGTGGCGTATGATTGGGAAATTTAATGCAAGAAGGGAGATATTAAGAATGTTAAACTTTTTCATCCATAGAGGGAACATTTAACCCAATGCCCCTTGTGACAATTGGCTAATTCCTAGAGAGAGGAGGCTAATCCAATCAATATCCGGATAAACTGTAAAATTCCCCCCCCCCCCAACATTATCAATTCTTGCACCCCCTTACAATCTGTGGAAATACCTTCGATGTTACTGTACAGGTTTATGATTACGGGAGGTAAAAGGGTTAAGTCATATTTGATATAAAATGCATCAATAAGTGCAAGTGTCCAAAATCAACTTTTATTTGACGGTAAATGATCCTCTCTTTACTACTATGCCAGTTACGTTTTCCGCATTGGAATCAAGACATTTTATTTTTCTGCCTACTTTCTGCAACTATTGTCGAACATTTTTCGAAATTACATCACTCTTAATCACCTGTCTTCCGTAAAGTTTTCCAGGGTTTCTTTGATTCGAAATATTTAGCCTTTCAAAGTTTTTTCATTACCGTGTTTTACTGTCACTAATTTGAAACCTTGAATGTCTTTTAGGGAGAAGATGCCGAAGCAGACAAGCAAGATGAGGCTAGCATGGAGTACCCAAGTGTACTTGAAAATATGCATTCACAAGTAAGAAATTATCTTTGAAGTGATTGCATTCATGTTTCAATTTATTAATCACGTTGACTTGACATGCAGGAATTAGTTAGATTTTTATAAATAAGCTATTTTTCCGTTTATTAGTTACACTTGCATAAATTATTTATGTTTATTTCAGTCACTTGTATTTGCATGAATTAGCGATGTTTGCATAGATCAGTCATGCTCCCTTGCATTAGTCATGATTGCATAAATTAGCTGTGTTCGGATGAATTGGATAAATTGGTGGTTATTTTCGAATGAATTGGTTATTTTTAGCATAAATTAGTTTTGTTTTGGTTAAACCCCCCTGGAATCGCTCATGTTGCTGCTACTTCTAAGTCCTGTAGATAACTCTACCATTGAGGTTTTATATTTCCAGTATGATGCAATTATTGAAGAAGACGAAGAACCTAGGCCTGATATTGAAATTGCTACTCAAGAATTACCAGAGGGATCTCAATTTATTGAAAATGGCGATGAATTCGAAAATAGAGAATTCCCCGATGCATATTCGACGCCTCCACCCCAGGAAAGACTTCCTGATCATGACGGTGAGTGTGGGAATGTTCGATGAAAACAAATTTTAGTATTTCAAGTTACAATCCTGCTTTATCGTGCAATTAGATCGTTTTACAGTAGCATACGGTATGATTGTATGTCTTTATGAAGAGCAGATGAATAACTTGTAAAGCATACTGAATATGTGTAATCGAAGTGTTTGTTCGTTCGAACGAAGTAGCTCTGCACTACTTTAGGTACAATTAAAGAAAGGAATTCTACAAAAAAAAGCTGCGAATTTCATCGAAACGTTGTAAGACTTCAAAATTTCATCTCAAATGATGATATTTAAAATCTCGTCTTATCTGCCGCAAATATGAGATTTCAAGGCCGAGATAACCAACTGCGCTTCACAAAGCAGCGAAGATCCGGTGTGCGGTAAATCTAGAGTCGAGAAAACAGTAGGTTCCCGTTGATCGAATTCTATCGTTATCAGTTTTTCTGACCATTAAAAAATCTTTTTAAGACTTTAAATTCTGCAAATAGGAAATTCTCCAATTTTTAATCGACTCCAACTGCTCAGGAAAGATTTCACAATATTAGTGATGAGTACTCAAATAAGGTACAGTTGCTAGAGGAAGCTAAACAGGTGTCTCTCTTTGGTGAAATAGTTAAGGTAAAGGACTAACGAACTCAATGCCACTGGCTCGAAACTTAGCCCTTGCGATTTATGAGGGTGGCACTCTTTGTTATAATGTTAATAAAAAGTTGCACTTCGCTTTACCTTGGATAATATATGGGTACTTTGTTCGATTTGTGAGCGTTGTATGTGACTACACCGTGCTATATGGGATTACATGTAGCGAACTTGAAAACTGGTAAACTCTGGTTTATAATAGATTCGGAAATCGAAACTTTTTTATCATTTGGAGTTACAAATAGCTTTCCAGTCTAGTCCATAGGCCCATAGGATCAATTCCTTGTAATGGTATGCTAGGCAACTATGCTAGCACGACATCAAATGTGAAACATTCCACAGTTTTAATAATAGTGTAACATTGTCTAATTTTTGTTGTAACTGGATGTTTTAATGTTTATTGCCACAGGCTAGTTGTCTCCCGCATCCATTAGAGTTTTATACAGTGGTTTAAACGAACAGAAGCGTGTGATAGGTATTGTTAGTGTTTATGTGGATTGAAAAAGGCCTAGCAATTTTTCCGATTCAGGTGGCGTACTTCGATAAGAGTGTTTTGTATTTTTTTCGGTTCTTTATAGAATGGTAATGATGTGCTTGTTTATATCAATCGTAGAGTATCAGAACTTCGACGAAGACGAAAAGGAAGACAGCGACGGAGAATCTTCTCCAGAATATCCTATTTTCGATAGAGCTCTGCTTCTTGAGAAATATAAGGTTTGTAAATTTAGGGCCTATTTAATTATGTCTACTTTCTCGTGGTCCACTTCACTCTCTATTCGTGTCTTACTAGCATTGTTATTAGTTGTTTATTACCAGCACTATGAATTGAAAGGAAGCACTCTAAACAAAATCTAACTCTGTAATGAAATACCTCAAACTCAAAGGCCACAAATTCTTGAAACATTCGCTCAAAAACAGAAATCTGAACAACAAAGGCACGTGAAAAAGTCGTTTTTAAATCAATTACAGAGATACCCAGATTGCATTGTTAAAATGTTTAATGCGTTTGTAAAATGCTCCTTGGAACACCCTGAGTCATAGGAACACCGATCAATCTTTCTTCTGTTGCTTCACACAATAGAAACCGCAGAAGGCCCCATTTTTCCCTTTGCCATTTTCGCTTAGTCCGTTGCTAACGAGAAGTTGTTGAAACATCTGTGAAAATCATTTTTTATTACTTACTTCGTGTTTGGACATGATCAGGAAGCCAAAAAAGGGGGAAAATAATCCTCCCCCCAAAAAGAACAATATTCGTCATTAAGAAGAAGGCCGCGGAACTCGTTTGATACTGCATTGTCACGAGGCGCTATAAAGAGTAAAAAGATCGTTGCTAGCGTTCTAGAACCTTTTGGAGGAATTGTAGGCTATTAATATTGAAATTGTTCCAGACAGGCTCATTTCAGTCCATGCTTTCATTTCAGCTTTCACAATGACTATGCTATGATGTAAAGTTGATTAAATGAATGCGTAGTCTTATTTTTGATACATTATAAATACCGTTTTCTTTATTTCACAGGAAGTACGAGAAGAAAGATCACAACTGCAAAATCAAAATAACCAACTGCAACACAAGCTAGCAGAATATTTCAAGAAGAAAAAGGTAGGCGATCTGTTTGAGTTTTTCTAGCTGAAGTTTAATGTTCCCTTCTCATCTTCTTTGCAATTATGAGATTTAAAGGCTAAGATGGCTAGTTCCATTTCGAAATTAGCGAAGATCTGTGGTGGGGTAAATAAAGAGTCAAGGTAACAATTCAATCTCGTTGATCGAGTTGTATCTCTAACCTTTTTCTCAAAGTCTAAAGTTCTATTTGTCTTAAAGACGATAGTCCTGTTTACAACTGAACAGTTATTGATCTCTCTGACGATGAAATGGTCAACCGAAATTCGTTTTGAACTGCTCTCTTATCCATTAACTTCAGACTGACGAAAGAACACAAGAGATGGAGAAAAGTGTTACTGACCAAGAACAGAGATATCTAAAATACATATGTGAGTACTCCCATCTTATTCCATAGATTTGCAGCGTTAGAAAGGACCTTTATTGCAGTTATTTGTCTTCCAGATCATAAGGGAGAAAATGTCTCCAGCTTTGGGACTGATTTCATGGGCCCTCTTGTTCAAAATATATACTTTACACAACTTACTGAATAAGTAAGACTACCACAACCCGTAATACCACCTTTACGAGGAAATTCAAAGCAGATAAAACTAGAAAGACTAACTTGAGGTTTTGAAAAGCTGTTGTTGAATTCCATGGTGGAAGACGCATGTTAAATCTCCTGTGCAAGGACATTCCATAATTTAGTCCTACGATCAGACTAGTTTCTTTGCCAGCTTAAGAGCGCACTAACTAGTACCCCTAGGAATGTTTTAGTATTTCTCAGGTTCAGAGAGATGCAGTTAGGGACTCCCGCAAAAAGGATGCACATTGGGCAACTAGGTATGCCATTATGGCGGCTTTGGTTGTCACAACAGATTATATGGTTAAATTATAACAAAATCGAGAAAAGGATGTTGTTGACTTGATACTCTATTGCAGCGAATTTGCAAGAGCTGCAGCAGGAAGAGAGACGACAACTCGAAGAAATAAAGGCGCAGAAAGAAGACATGAAACAAAGATGTGTAGAGAAGCAAGACAAGGTTGAAAATGCCAGGTAAATTGCATGTGTATGCTGTTATTAAATGATGAATATTGTTGTTTTGGTAACTGACAAATTATGAATCAAACTTGAGTTAAAGTTAAGGCTCATCAAGAGTCTGATCAAGAGGATGTTATTAACACTCCTTGAGGTCTTTGACCGAAGACGTTATCTCAAGATTTTTGTTTCGGGATTCAGGCGCTTTGATTGGCCAAAAGTGAGACTCAGAACCCAGGATAGGAGTCTAATGACTATAGATTGGTAATATTTATAAGAGATTTATGGCAATTTATAAGTTAATGAATGTTGTGGTTTGAACAAACTGCATGCTTTACGCCTTTCGCCATTTATAACGCAACGTTACCAAGTAAAGTAAATTGAGTGATCGGGTAAAGATTGCGAGAGTAGTTGGTCGAGACAAAATGAAAGAAGTAACCTTTGGAGAACAATCAAAAAGAAAATTTGCTCAGTCCAGTGCTATCATTCCAACTCGATAAAAATTTGGGCTTGTAAATTGTGAATTTGCAATATGCAGGGTATTGAAGAGCAGGGGTGTAACTGGAGGGGGTGTGAGGGTGGTTCATAATAATTATAATGATGATGATAATAATAATAAACGAATGCATTACTAGGGTAACCAATCAGTACAATGCATACTGTTATCATTAGGGTCCTGATACCTAAGACTAATTATAAAAGTTGAATATAGTTCTACCCAGACATTAAATAGCTTCAAATCGTAAAATCTTTTCCTACCAGATAATAAACCCTTTACAACCAAATTCTTTTTTGACTCGAGGCAACTTTACGAGATGTTGATCTTTTCTAGTATTTCTCCCATGAGGATTTGTAATGAAATTATTTTCATAGCACCACAAACATTGTCTTTTTTACCCCTCACCTATAGAATTATTGGCTTATGTGTACATGGCGAAAGTGCAGCCACCCTCCCAATATAAACCATGAAGTAATAACATTGAAGTAATAACACCATGAAGTAATAACACCATGATTTTTACACATATGTGCTAATTTGAGAACATTTTTATTATTTTAGTGATGAATATTTAAAATTCAAATACGATGTTGCAAAATCAGCCATTAACAGTCGGTCAGGAAAAGCTGTCCCTCAAAAGGTTAGTCATCTAGTTTTGTATTTGTACACCTTATATGATAGAAAGGGGTTTACTAACAAACTAGTATCTGGTTCCTCAAAAGTTACAAAAATTCAATACTGAGTTTCTCCAACCTAAGAAGGTACTGAACCATGTTCTATTCATACATTTCTCATAGAAACAGGTGTCTTGAAAAATGTCATTACTTACGAGGTGAAACAAGGCATTAAAGGCTATTATTGTCTAAAATTTCAGTCCTCAAAGAGTTGCAAAATACTTTGAGTAAAACTTGAGGTAATAAGGATAAAAATAGTTAATTTTGATAAGAAAGTTTTGGACAGCAAACAGTTGGAATACTGTAACTGCTAACAAAATGAGAGTACTGGGGTCATTCCTAAATTTTTTAAAGCAAAAGCAATGTTAGGTCAGGTCAGCTTTGCCTTAATTTACAATAACTGAAGATGAGGACAATTTTAAAGCCAACCTACCATTTTGCTTGCAAATAATTCAATATTTACCTGACCTATCATCATTGGTTCAACCTTGTTTGAGAGATGCAGCACTTTTGATATAACCCAAATTAATCTGACCCAGTAAGAGCTGGAATAATTCCATTCTCGCTTACATCTCGAATGGAAATCATTGTTAAGGTATTCCCAGATGCCAAATCTGCAGAGTGCTACAGTTTTCACCGAGACCTCGTTTATTCAAATATTCAACTGATGAAAGCCAAGTTTTCTCAGGTCCGTTTGTCAAGTTCGGAATTTGCTTCCCAAGTCCACCAAGCAGTGGCGGCGCCAGCCACCACAAAGTGGGGGGGGGGAGGCATCTAGAGCGAGGGGGGGACATCTAGAGCGAGGGGGGGACTTTTTAACCACACCCATTTTACTCAGAAAGCGCCCTTTTTCTAACAGATGATGGTCCTCACTTACTGTAAAGAATGACGCTTGCTACTGTCAATCATTTGAGATTGAAACATGAAGCAAACAGTTCCAAGTAATGTTGAATACTAAAAATCACTTTGTGGAAAAAATCAGAACAAAGTTTCAAAAATAAGTGATTTAAAGCTCCACGTGTACTAACTGAAATCTAATAAAAGGAGGCCTAAGCAGAGTTACAACACATCATTTTAATCCATTATAAGGAATTGTAAATGAAAATGATCTTACATTTCACAACTTCGTTCACCCTCCCCCCCCCCGACCATTTTCTGTTCGGATTTTGACGAATAGGAAAATCAATCTTGGTGACTACTGACTACGGGGGGGGGGGACGCGTCGCTACTGCCACCTAGAGGCAATTTCTGCATGCACTCCTTCGACCTACCCCCATTCCAGGCAGCCTTACCTGGGGGTAATTTGTTTCTAGCTCGTTTACACTATGTACATGTGATTAACAATGAACTAGTGCTTGAAGATGCCACTCTATCTTCGCAAACTCAATAGAAGGTAAAATTCACATTTGATCAGTGTCGTTCCACCAATAGGTGAAAAGCAGGGAAAAAATTACTCGTCATATTTGGGTATATCCCCTCCTTTTGCCATGACTCAATTTCGTTGAAGACATGCCTTTCAATGAATTTTGAGCATAAAACTGGGGTTTTGAGTGTTAATTTAAAACGAAACTTTTGTACAATCGATTGTGGAAAGTTGAGGGCCGTTTGATGATAAACTGTTATTTGTTCTGTTTTAGGACCTGGAAACGTTAAAGGGGTCAGAATCGAAAAAGGAGGAGGAAGTTAGACAGGTATATTTTCCATCTTACCTTAAAAGCAATGGAACAGACCAATAGAGGTGCTATGAATGTGGCTTATGAGCCTGAACAAATCAGCTCCGCGGGCAAGGAGTCTGTGAGTTGAGTATCGTTAAGCTGTAATAAGCAAAGTCTGCTGAGAGTCACAATGTTTTGGTATCTTTGGTTGGTAACCAGAGTGGAAAATCCCTTTAAAAGTTGGAGATTTCAGCCCTCAAAGATGCTTGATTACAAGGCGTTTAATACTGCATTTCATTATTGAATGTAACCTTTAAAATTCTCTCTTCTCAGGTCCGCCTTGACAATATCAAACTGAAAAACCGACTCAGAAAAAAGGAGCAGTTGTTAAAAGCAAAGGTACGTTCAGTTGTATTTATCAAGCCTGTTTCCCAACCACTTCCTTAGATAATCAATAGAGATCCAAAGTTTTATTTTCGAGTGCGAACAACTGTACCAGATTTTACTGAAGAAATATTGTGTTATGATATTGCGAAATAAAAAGTGAAATAAATGAAAAAATTGTATCTAATAATTGAAAAAGATGAAAGTAAACTTAATGAAATGAAAGATCTGTGACACGGGATATAATTTTTGAACTAGTATTGCCTTGTGATATTGCTAAATTAAAAGTGAAATCATTGAAATGAATGCTATCTATTTCTTCTATTTCACTTTGATCTAGTTATTCTAAACATAGATATTAAATGGACTAAATTATAGGTCCGTCTTTTGTACAGTGATCAATGCCATAACAATAATAATAATAATAAATAATAATTTAAGCAGGATAGCCTATCAGCATAATTGTAATGCTGTTATCTTAAGGGTCCTGCGATAAAAATTAAAGAAATAAGAGGAAAAAGGTGAAAGAATTTAATCTGCATTATATGTTTATCTACATTACATTATATCTACATTATATATTACATAGTTTCTTCATGTAAACAGAGCATAGATTTTACTAGAGGGACAAGACAGTTGCTACTCAGAGTTTACACCAATTTCAATCATCAGACAAATGCTAACTCCTCTCCATGATGGGCCTATATAAACAAGCAAGATGCCCCTTGGGATTTGCTAATAATTTACATTAATTGGTGTAATTAAGCTCATCTGCTCGAACCGTCCCATTAGTAATATCTAGATGCTAGATTGCATTTTAAGAATAAAAATTTCTGAGAACTTACCAAAATAATTTTTTTGCAGGAGGAACTCGCTGAGGGTCTTCATCTTATCGACTTTGAGCAACTGAAAATCGAAAATCAAACCTACAATGAGAAAATTGAAGAGAGAAATGAGGTAACGTGTTGTGTTCATTGACGAAACTTTAGCTTGCCCTATTAATTTTAATATTTTTGCTATTGCTTAGAGTGTTTAAGGGGGGTAGCCCTTCAGCCGTAGCTACTTCACAAGGGGCCCTACATCTACATAAAAATGCTTTACATAAACCTAAAACGAATGAAAATCTAATTACAATGCCAAATTCTGTTAATGACCTTATGTCAATAAAGATAGCCTTTATCCTTTTAAAATTTTGGATAGAGTCGAGTTGCGTTAATATGCTTAAATGCACAAGAAAACAAGCAAATCTCAATCCTTGTTCAACTCTACACGGCTTGAAATTTCTCATGTTTCGAATGCGTTGGTAGTGAACACCATACCCTGTTTTGTATGCAGTTCCCTTTTAACTTTTATATGTTTTTACCAGGAAATATTAAAGCTTCGCAAGAAAATCACAACCACTGTTCAAGTATTAACCCATCTCAAGGAGAAGTTGCAATTCGTTCAGGTATCGCAAGTTTTTCATTTTAAGCACATATTTTTGCTTCAAAGTGAGCCACAATCCTATTGCCGCTTGTGTATAGGAGCTTTAAGAATATGACATACTGATCGAATGTTTCTAGGTAACGGTTGATGAACATTATGGGCGTTAAGCACTAGATAAATGTCATACTTCTCATTAAATCGGATGCTTCAGTATTTTACAGATAACTCTGCTTAGAGCGACAAAGCTTTCTGGATTTCAAGCTAAATTATTTAAAGGCTGCTTGAAGATTTGACTGTGCTGTTATCGAGTTGATTTTTGGGTTTCAACGAACTGAATTGACGTTTTACGTAGTTCACGGCTAACGGTGTAAGAAAGTCAAAGCTGGATTACATTAGCAAACGATGCTGCTCCTGAAGCACAACAGAACTTACAGTAAATCAATCAATCGATCAATCACGTCAATCAATCAATCAATCAATCAGTCCATTAATCAATCAGTCAATTAAATCAATCAAACAGTCAATCACTAAAGTCAATAAAATCAAACAAATCAGTCAATAAAATCAATCCATCAATCATTTAATCAATGGAAAGTTTTTCAATGCGAAATAGCGATTTATTAATAAATACATCTTTGTACTTTTTAGACTTTTTTACTCAAATTTCTTAACAACTTTTTATTTATAGGGAGAGAACCTTGAACAGAGAAACAGGCTAAGAAGCATCGATGCTACAGTTGCCCAGGTAATCTTTCTACTGTTTCTTAAAATAGCCGTGTTTTTCCGCTTTATTTTCGAAATTAGTTGATTGCAATTATAAATTGGCCTATGCCTTAGGGGGCATGAAAACACTATATTTTGTCTCTTGAAGAAGCTGTCTCGTTTCTTATTTATAAGTGCACTCCATAAAAACTGATCTCATTTCCATTGTAGAAAAGGGATGTTCTCACACGTACAAAGCAAGTTAGAGATGCATTGCGGATTGACAACTTGAAGCTGAAACAGAAAAGTGGCCTACTTGGGAACGAATCATTACTTCGAGATTTTGAAGTCAGAAAGGATGAGGTAAAACGCAAAGTTACGAATAAATTACTGTCTCGTGCTCCAAAATTTTAAAATTGCTAGAAAAGGTGTCTTAAAGCTCGAAAATAATGTAAAGACATTCTGATTTTAATTAAAAAAAAAACAGCTGCCAATAGGTCATTATGCGTACAACAGGATATCGGCTGAGAAAAAGCGTTCCTAATGGAATATAACATGCATTAATTCATGAAAATAAATTGCATTTTATGAATTTCTAACGGTGTGGAATGGCAAGATTCTGGATATCGCACCATCCGAAACGGTGGTTTTTTAGTGATTAATTTTTCTAATTTGTATTATAGTATTATACTGTAAACTGCTGACGTTGAAACTGCCGAAGGGTCAACAAATTTAATGAAAGGAAAGCTTAAAATTCAAATTTGTGAAATTTCGTGATGTGCTGCATAACTGTGAAGCATATTTTTCTTGTGTTTTTGTTGAATTCATCACGCATATAACTAGGACATATTTCACTTTAGGGAGATGACCTTGCACAGAAATTGAAGGATTTGAAAACGGATCACACGGGTTTGAGTATGAACTTAAACGGAGTGAAAAAGAAGATAAGACAAACAAGAGTAAATAGTGCCTAACGATAGCGACTCCACAAAACTTCAACTTTTTTAATCTTATAAGATTTATTCCACTTGTACATATAAGACTTAATCTGTTTGTAAATACGCAGTTTTGGTCAAAATATTTTCATTCCTATTGATTCATTTCAGTATCCGTAATAATGTGTTTTCCTTGACGATACATATTTTTATTGTTTTTCGTGGAAATGTTGTTAAAGCATCCTACTATTGTAGTGAAAACAACATTGCAAAATGCCATCGATTCTTTAAGAGCTGTAGGCGTGCATTTGCTAATTTTGGCAGTTGTGTTTTAACAACTATTTCAGAGTTCAAGTTTATGTTATCGATATAGTTTATGATAGGAGGAGGACATTTGCTTTCCCAATAAATAACACGATTTCCAGACCGGTAGCTTTTCCTTTTGGTAGAACCGGTGAAAACAATGGCGCCGACGAGTGGTTAAGAGGCAGGTCTACAAACCTATAAACCGAAATGCTAGCCACTTTCGAAACCCTTCTCTACAGGCTGCACAGCCAAGCAAGCTGCTCATCTTTTCGGGGTTGGTAAATGGGTACACACTCAAAGCATCCCCAGGGTGCTGGCCTTGGCGCTCTAGGGTCACATTAGCTTGATAGCTGCAAGTGCCTAAGGCTAGGTTAAAACATAAATAAAACAAACAAATAAACAAACAAACCAACAAACAAACTCATAACTTGTGTCATTACTAAAGATCATTTACAAAATCGACCGCAACGAGGCCATCCGCAGTGTCGATAAAGTTGAAGTTGAACTGATGCCTCCCCCACGGTGCCGACGTTCCTGGTCTTGAAAGTACCAAAGAGCCAGGAATAAATAAAGATTTAGTCTGTGTACCGAATTAACGGGAACTGGGGAAATGTAAGGGATAATCTCATTACTTTCTCCTCCCAAGTTACCGTAAAGTCTGTACACACGCTACTAAAGACTAAAAAGGCCTTTTCATTTAAGGGTACACCTAATGCCTGGCTCTGGGTAATCAACCTACTGCGTAATGGAAAAGGTTAGTTGATTACTCGCATAGATTCAGCCTTTCGTAGAGTTTTGCGGTTGTTGATGGTAAACTGACTCCAGACCTATTGGGCAGTGATTTTGAAGCAACAACATTACCAAAATGCAGAAAAAATACTTCTAAAGACAATCAAAGTGCGTTTGTTACAGCCAAAGGGCACTTTGGAAACCGCATTGACCCCTTCTCATACAACGTTCTTCCCTTATGAAGGTACTTTCCCGATTACGCAATGGTTCAGACCAATTCGAGGCCTTAACGTGTGTAAGAGGTAGTTTCATAATGCTTTGTTAATGTCAGCAAATCTGAACAACCAGATGAATGAAGTAAGTTTTTTTTTCAAAATATAATTTTTCATTATTGTTAATTAAGTGGTTCTGACATTATTAAAAAAAAAAGATCCGCAAAAAAGCCGTTTTGCAAATGTTATGACCTTGAATCGTATTTCTCTTAATCTGTGATGCAGTGCGATTAATAAATAGAGGGAAAGGGCGACGAATCTGCTCTCTGAACGGGGCCTTCCTCGTCCCTCTCAAACATTTGCAAGAAGCGTATATATTAGAGGCAAGATACTGTGGGCAGACAGCGAACTCTCCAGTCTTCGAGGAGACAACAATTGAGCGCGAAAACAACAATATAGGTCCCATGCTTTTTTCTGCCTACGGCCTCCTTTTCTTCGCAAAATATCCACCATTGACTTAGGGAATGCATGCAGCTACTTAGCAAAATATCCATCTGTTTAAAGTTAGCTCATATGCTCAGCTAATTCGTTAGGAATCTAAGAGAAGCCGTCCATGACTGTTAACTGGATTATTTTGGAATAGCTAGGCTATTCGTAGCAAAAAAAAATTTAGTAGGCTACTAATGTCATTCATTTCAGGGATTGTTTTTGTCTGCTTTGCTGGTGTGAATTTATAGACAAGATAAAATGTCAAACCCAATGGTATGTATCCTTGAACTTTCTCCTTTATCCCAGTGTGAATTACCAGCAATCTTTACTCTCAAAGTATTCTTAGGGAACTTGTATTGTAAGATGCCTGTGCAAAAAAGGTTTCATCTATGGATGCCAAATACTCAAAAATATCAGATTTGAATACCACCATAAGGTCACAGAGTCCTTATTTCGAAAGGTGTGTGCAAAAGCAAATTCAAATGTCTTTTAAAGAATCAGTGTGAAAAAGGCACTTCTTGCATAAAGCTTTTGGCAAAAAGTATGAAAACATTTAATGTCAATTGCACATGTTATTGAAATACTATGTCTTTATGTACATGATTGATTGCACATTAGCAATAGCTGCAAGGTTTTTATTACTCTTTTTGAAAATTGCGAAAGTGCCAAAGCATAGTCAGTTTAATGTATTTCACTCTTTCTTAGATTATTCGAGTTCAATCAAAGGAGGGTACAAAGCGGATTGAGATTTTACCAAGCAGCAAACCAAAAACACTTTACAGCAAGGTCTGTGTCTCGTATTTCTTTCCAGATTTGAATGTCATCTCTTTTTAACTTATGTTGATGCAGAGCTATTGTTTCATTATTTGTAACAACTGAATTTTGTGATTTGTTCATAAACCAGCTGACTTGTTTGGAGTCTGCAGGTCAGATTGGTTCAGAAGTTTATTTCAAGGCATTTAAAACAATTTGTTTCAGTTGTGTTGGACTTCAAGCTCTCAGACACTCTCTCCTTTCCTATATAGGTATATTTATAGTTTCCATAAGACAACCATAACCTTTTTTGAAAAAAAAACAGTGTTAACCACAAGATAGATGTTTTACACCATAGCTTCAATAGATTGCTCTTAGACAGATCCCCTGATTTTTACATTGATGTCTCAAAAGGATTTTAATGTATTGTGCTCATCTGTGCTCAAATTTGTTTGGAGAAAAAGAAAAACTACACAGTTTTGGAGATTGTTTATAGGTGGATATAGTATCATGTTAAATATCAAATTCTTGATTATTTGATTTTTCAAGTGTGTGTTATCTTTGCTAGTATAAACCTTAAATAAAGCCTATTTTAATAACAGGTAAGGTCAGATTTGAAGCTGGATACTAATGGCTGGGCATTGTTCAAGACCAGAGATGGAACTGATCTGATAAAAGAGAGGAGCAGTCATACAATCAAAGATGTTGGATTAAGGTATGAATCCGTAGATATTTTTCTTTTCCATTAGATGTATCTGCTTGGTTTGGTGCATGGCTTCATTAAGAACTTGTCAAACAGCTGTTATGTTTGCCTTGGAACAATCGTCTGCCTTGAAACAAACTGATTTCTAGAACTTCAAGAATTTCTAATTTTGCCATCTGTGATACAGTCTATTACTCATTGCAAACGATTCAGTTGATAGTAATGCAAAGCTGTGGAGTGTACAGAACAGGTTTTCGTGGCACTTACGGGGACACCAGCTGAGCTGCAAGCCTCTCAGGTTTCCAATAATTTTGAGAATCAGGCAGTAAGATCCACATTTGAAATCATTGACAGGGCTAATAGTCCTCTTACGATGGATGTTAATCATAGCAAAGGGCTTTTCAGCCATTTATATTGCAGAATAGGTGACAGTGCTTAAGCATTCATAACTCCCTTTTTCAAGGCATGGAGATATGATATTTGTAAAGGAAGATAACAAAGCAGTGCAGCAAGCAGAGGCTGCAGATGACTGGGTATTTGAGGATGAGATTG
The DNA here is from genome assembly GCA_964019065.1 of Catostylus mosaicus. Taxonomy (NCBI): domain Eukaryota; kingdom Metazoa; phylum Cnidaria; class Scyphozoa; order Rhizostomeae; family Catostylidae; genus Catostylus; species Catostylus mosaicus. The sequence continues at coordinate 3,092,620 of OZ025191.1, forward strand.
ATGTTACTTTATCAAACGATGATGGATTGACCAAGCGTAAAAGGGATCCACAGCTGTGAGTAGTCTTTGTTATGGATATCGTTTATATTTGATAGGACCCATTTGATACGTTTATCATGGAAGCTGTGTGAGAATTTTAGAGCTTTTTCAGCCAAGTAATAGGTTCATCAAAGCAAAATATTACAGCTTCAGCAAAAAGATAAGAAGGCAAAAGAATTAATGGGCTCTTACATGGTATATGTTGATTGGTAAAGGGATCTAGGTTATCAAGGTTTGATTGTTTAAAGCTTTAATATATGTAACTAAACTTTGGCAATTTAGGAACAGGATGTCTTATTTTAAACTGATCAATGTAAAACTGTTTCTAAGGACAAGTTAGTTATTTTTCAACAGCTGATACCCTTATTGAAAATGGTTTTAATGGTTTGGAGATGCTGGTTAAAATGGTTAAGATTTAAAAAGCTTTTTTTGAATGCTGTCTTGGGTAGAAGCTTAGTGTTTTTTATATGGCTGTCCAAATAAAAGCACCATTATCGTTGGTTTCTAAATTGCAGAGAAGCCACGTTTTGGGCTGCGATTATTTCTTAAGTTAATGAAAAATTACATTTTAGTTGCCGTCACGGACCTCATGGAAAATGTCTGCATTGTTCACCAATGGAGGTAGGTTCATGCTATTGTGTAAAGCTCTTCATGGAAACCAATCTGACAGACCATAGCAACCGTTTCAGTTTTAGCAACCTTGCATAGAATGTTATGCTGAATTTAATTTGTTGAAGCTGGACTAACGTAAATTCTGAGATGTGTCGTCTTTATTTCAGCCGTATGATGAAGCGTACTTGAAGACGTTAAACCCTCCCGTAAAACACATGGCATTCCATGCATATATAAAAAAGTTGCGAAGTGGTGCAAGTAGGTAAGCATCTTTTGCCAGCAGTACAGCATTCGCCTTTCCATTTTCAATGAACACTAGATTGCATGGAGGTAGTTTCAAGTACGTAGTTCAAGTAGTTTAGCTGAAGGTCGATGGTAAAAAGGCGTTCTTAGATGGAAGGCATCTGTCTTCATTATCAAACTAAGCTTTCATGTGATCAGTCAGTAACTAGATCTCCATTGAGGCCGTTACAACGTTGTGGTATCTTATCACAATCAACACTAGACAGAGTTCATGTGATGAGTTTATGCTTCACCAGTTGCAGTGTAGCCAGCGTAGCCAGCGTGTTTTGGGATATAACTGTAATTTTTGAATCAATATCTTTCATATTTGTTTTCAGAGGTAAATTTGCGTCTTTGGAGGACATCAGTTGCAAAATAAAACCTGGATGTATTGAGCATCCTCCCTGGCCTAAAGGCATCTGCACAAAATGTCAACCGAGTGCAATAACATTGCAAAGACAGGTAAGGTTATTGCGTCAAACTAGAAATACGTTGTAAAAGGTTTTAGCTAATATTATGAAAGAACCGTGCTACAGTGCAAAAACCAAACTACAGAACAGACAAATATCATTTAAAGGTAGTGGCCTAACTGCACTTTGGAAAGCACTCAATAATTAATAATGGCATGCTTTCCATCTCAATGGTTTGCCTTCTATTTTTCTTTGCATTTCTAACGCTACATTTCTAATATCAATTGATATTGTAGCATTATCGCCATGTTGATAATATCATGTTCGAAAATTCAGTGATGGTTGATAGATTCTTGAATTATTGGAGAAAGACGGGTACTCAGGTATGACCGATTTATTTTGAACTTGAATTAAATCTTCTTTCTTATATTTTTTTGCTTTTATTTTCTATCGTTGACGAAGATAAAAAAATTTGACAAGAAATGAGTATCATAGCTTTGGCATCTTCAAAATCTATTTTTACATATTGACTGTATCGTAAAAGCATAGTGAAAATAGTACAACTGTTAGTTTTAGTTGAATCTTTCAAGTATTAGCTGAGCTTAAGACAAATGAAGGCAGGCAGAGTTAGGAAAACATGACGGTTATACGGTCACTAGCTGGAGAAAGGTCCACAAACAACAATAGAAAGTCCTAAGACACACCCAAACCATTCCTATTTTCATTTGTGTTGTAAGGACGTTTTTCCTTCTGGTTTGCCTTCCTTGAGGACATCATGAGTGACATCATGAGTTTGGTACTCTGTTGTCCTATTAAACGACTTTATCTTAATCATTTACTTTCATACTGAATATAGATCCATGAAAGTTTCCCTAGATACCTGCTTTCTAGCTTCTATTTCCCTGCCTATTTTGATCTTTTTAAAACAACCCAGTAGTTAATAGGCTTTGGATCTGAAATTGCAGTGCGTAACACTTTTACGTCGACTAGCATTTGCTGCATAGTAACATTTTCCGATTGCACTTTTTGTCTAATTCAAAATACCTTCCATACAATGAACTTTGGTCGCTTGTAAAGAATTTCTCTTATCATTTCAGAGGTTTGGATTTCTTTATGGCAATTACGAAAGGCATGATAATGTGCCTCTTGGTATCAGAGCAACAGTTGCTGCTATCTATGAGCCTCCGCAGGTTAATATTTTTAGTTACGCACACTATTTGCTACTAGACTGTTTCTAAATTTCAAGGCGTCCTGAAACCCGAACGTTAACACAGATCTTGCCACATAAACGTGTTGATTAGAACTTTATGTGACAGTTAAAGTTATTATTGAAAGACAACATAATATGTCAGTCATGGCGACACTTCTTATCAGCCTGAACTTTCCGAATGGCACAGGTTTGTCTCATAAAAGGCCTCTGTGAACAATGTCCATTACTTTTCATCGCCAGACCTGTTTACAACTTGAAAGACGCCTAAATGAACTGGAAATGCTCAAAAAAGGGTGATTGTATTTATTGCTTGCGACGCAAGGTGATTAGATGAGACTGTTGTATTTCCATAGAAGGTCACTAGGTTGGAGTTGTAGCCACTAATTTTGTGCAAGAATGCAAGCACTATGTTTTCATTATTCGTGTGTTTGTTAGAGATATAGTAGCATTTAATTGTTGCTAACAATCATGAGATACAACGTTTGGTTTGTTCATAATCGAATTTTAAATTCATAATCTCTTCTGTAGGAGAGTACAAGAGACAGTATTGAATTTAGAGATGATCCAAACTCAGAGCTCGTTGATAAAGTTGCTGCTAACTTAGGCCTCAGAAAGGTACGTAATTAATACAGTTCTTAACAGGATGAACCTTCTCTAAGCTTTCTTGAATGTAACGTATATGGTATCAACGAAAAGCGTCGAGGAAGGACTGCTTAGGCCCGAAGGCCTAGACCCATGGACTTCAGAATTATGACAAAGGAGACCTTAATGAAAACGAATTGACGCAGAGATAGGATATTACATTGGCAGGATACAAATTCAAAACACAATGGCACAAAATATGTTAAAAGGAAATGCCTAATGAAAATTTAAACATAACGCGTATTTAAGAGTTTTGCATTTTCAAAGATCTTTCTTCACCGTAGGTTGGATGTATCTTCACAGATTTAATTGCAGATGACACTAAAAAGGGCACAGTTAAGCATCTACGGCACATTGAGACACATTTTCTCAGTGCCCAAGAAACCATATTAGCAGCACATTTTCAAAATGAGAACCCAAACATTTGCAAGCTGTCAACAAACGATAAATTTGGGTCAAAGTTTGTTACTGTTGTAGTATCTGGTGGGTATAAATTGCCTTCGTTTGATATTGAAAGATTCTTGTGATAAAGAGTATAGGACCGAGTAGTGGGCCTTGCGGACGATGGAAATCAAATGCAATTTCTACATCAAAAATTTTGGAAGTAGTTTGAAAAACTGTAGGATTGTTTGCGACGAGAGCACGGGCGCCTGCAGCAGCGGGTTGCACTCAGAAGATAAGCCCAATTCTTCCATTTTACTACATTTTGCCCTTATTTATACTGGCTTGCTCCCCTTACAACGGAGTGCAACAGGCGTCCCTTGACCTCCGACGAAATTTTACAGTGAGTAGGGTTTTCAATACCAATTATTTTAGTTTGCTGGTTCTTTGGTATTATTCCAATTACCACGCCACCAGTCAGATACTCTGAAGAAGTACTCTAAAGATGTCGGTTATCAACTTAAATCGTATCGATTTTGATTTTTTTAATGCGGATTTATTTATACTCATTTACAATCTTCGATGCAAGTATTAGTCGCTAAACATGCGCCAAACAGCGTCTGCTGATTGTAAACAAGCTCATTATATTTGTTATTGCTCTCTGTCTTTTCAAGGTAACGAAGAGAATCATATTCATTTTGACGGATGGCAGGTCAGTATAAACACTCTTCTTCGTCATTTAATGAACATTCACCTTGGGTTTTGTTATTTCAGACCATAAATTTGGTATACCATGAAACTATTGCACATAAACCTCGATCGCAGAAAGTAACCTGTTCAAACAGCGTCTGTGCGAACCCGATAAGTTACATGTAGTGATGAGTTCCCTATTACTAGAATCCTGGTTGTGAACACCGTCAAATTGGAGGTTTAAACCTGGTCCACACTAGCCATAAGAGTCGTAAAACCTCCATTTTCCTGCTTCTTACAATTCTGGCGTTGTAACTAATGTGAACTTAATCCATGAGCTATCCCCAATATCGCCGGCAAAGTTTCTTTAAACGGGCTTGTCACGATTTGTAGGATATGATCATTGCAAACCGATTATTGTCACAAGTCTGGAAATATTTGCCAGGATAATTGCCGATACTTTTAGCTGGTTTGAAGTCACTTCATTCAACCATTTTGAAAGTCTTCCTTGTTGGCGCTCTTCTTTGGCGTGGTGATTAGAGCTTCATCTATTATCGACTTCGCCAACCATTTTGTTGACATTATCAGGAATTTGTGTTACAATTGTAAACACTGGCCACGGAGCCCCTTACGTCCTGGATGCTAGGCAAGCCAGGGAATCACAAAGACTTTGTTCAATAGGATCTCCTTCTCCTCTGCAATAAGGCAAAATTTTTGCCCAGGCTAAGGATTCTTGCGATTCTTATACCTCGTTTGAGCCAAGCTATATGCTTATTACTTTTTAGGTTTCTAATCAGTGCATGGCTTTGGTAAGAGATGATTGCCTTGTACCCACAATTGATGATCCTTCGCTTAGTTATGTCAAAGAATCCACCAGTGAACAGTATGTGCCAGATGTATTCTATAAGGTATGCTGCATTAAATGTAATTGATTTTGTAAAGTTCGTTTAGAGTGTTGTGTATAGTTTGATATCATTGTATTCCCTTTGCGCTTTCCTAATCCATGCGTAGCAACAAATAAGTAAATCTGCAAGAAGATTAAAGAATCTACTTCTAGCTAAAAGGCACACGATTGATGTAAAAGTCGCTGATACCAGTGTTAGCAAATCGGAGTTTAAAATCAACAATTTCAATTATTTTGTAGGAAATCGATACATACAAGAACGAAGTGACGAAGATAGCCAGACCAATGCCTATAGAGTTCTTTCTCATTGAGGTATTGAATTCTGTTCAAATATAATTTATTAACTATTCTAAGGTTTATTCTAAGGTGTATTACGTACTTTTCATGCGCAACCTGTTTATTCATTTTTCCTTTTTGGTCACTATTGGAAATTTCATGCACTAACGAGTGTCAAACGAAAACAATGCTTTCGGGATGTTCAGTTATGTTTCCGCTTCTTCGTGTAAAGATGAAGAGATAAAAACTGTATTTACAGAAGATAAAACTGGTTAGCCTAACAATTTATCTCCCCCAGTATCCCCCAGTATCCTCTCTACAAACTAAACAATATGAATATGATGCATTTGATAAAAGGTGTCCTTTAAATTTCTAAAAAGCTTAGTAACTTTTATTATCTAAGGTTAAGTATAAGTGTTTAAATCTGTGAGGTCAACATAGTGATGATACCGCTTTGTCTTCACAATTCACAGTGGTGTTGACGGTCTAATGTTAAGTTGAAGCTCATTTCATATTTTACTTCCCTTTATTGATACTGCCTGATCAGCCCATTTTCACTTTTACTCTGATCACATACAAATTGTTGTGTGATGAGCTTCTCGTGAAATCTTAGAATAAATAATACAAATTTAATTCAAAAGAAGAAATATATATTGCATTGTATATGTTTAATTTTTGATTTTTCAGGTTCCCGCCGCTTTTCCATTGCAACCCACTTTCACTTTCCCTGAAAACAGACATCCATTTCTCATTGAAAACCGGCAAAATCTTGGTGAAATCCAGGTAGGATGTGTTTTATAGAACCCTTACATAGGTCATCTTGTGTTTCTGCAGCCAAAATAGTTTACGATTTTCTCGCTTGACTTCCAGTTAAGTTCAGTTGGGTTCATTTGAGTTTATCAGTCCCATTCAGTTGAGCTCAGTTCAGTTCCTGAGTCTAGCTCTTGTTCTGTTCATTCAACTTTATTTCTGTCTATTCGAGATCAATTCACGTTCATTCGCTTAATTTTATTCCAGAATGTTTAAAATTCAGATCTTTTCCCTTCCACTCCATTTCTGTCAAGTTTAGTTCGTTTCTGTCCACTTCATAATGTTTTTAATTTTTCTACCCATATTAAAACTTCAAATATCTTTTTAATATAACAATTATTACATTTGTCCGCATCGCAACTGCTGGCAACATACTATTGCCTTCCTCGTAACAACACGTTATTGATACACCATTGTTTAAGAGTTGCGTGGTAAAGAGCGAATTAAAAACAGATTTTATCGTCTTTATCTATGAAATATGTGCTCCCGATTCTCAATTCACTGGCGTCGCCTCGACAGAACTCGATCCTGTAACCTTTCGCCTATGACGTTTGACCACTGAATGGCCAATACAGAGCACAAAGACTTAACCTTTCACTTTTCCATGACCTTGGCAAGGCAGGAATGCAAGTTAAGGTCGATCCCCTTACTAGACATGCCAAAAGCTCACCTTTTCTCCCTTTCTACATGATATGAGTACGTCTAATGCCATGTAATATGGATTTAGTATTGCCCTATATTAATTCTACCACATGCTATACCTAGGATTTCAATGCTTTGATGAAATACATCGAGACTATTGACAAGCAGTCTTTGCCAAAAATGATGGAGAGATTTTTAGATTTTCATCTTCTTCTGTTTCTTTTGACCTTGGATACACTACCTTTAAAGGTGAGCTTTATTTAATTTTGCTTGTAATAGTACATATTTCTATGGCGTCTAATCGCATTGCGTTGTAGTGTATCATATTGAACTGTTCAGTATTGTATTGTATTAAATTGAAATAATTGCATATCATTTTTTTTGGCAAATTATTGTATTTAATTGTTTTATTTTGTATTGTACTGAATTGTATTGTTTTTAGATACTTGCATATAATTGCATTGAGCAAACTAATATATCTATTGTATTTTCTTGCATTATATTGTATTGTGTTGTATTGTATTGTATAGTTTGTTTTGTATTGTATTGTATTGTATTATATTGAATTAATATTTTCATATTAGAGCATGTGCTCCTTTTTCTAGAATCGCATGTCCGACTTGTGTAAAGCTTTGAAGAATAAGGATGAAGAGGCATTCTACCATTGGACAAGATCGGAAGAATGGGGTACAGTTCTACAGATAGTTGCTGCGCATGGTAAGGTCCTTTCAATCAAATGTCAGTTTAGTTCCAGATGACACATAATGCATGCTTAAAATGCATAAAAGCTAACAGGTGGTTATAAGCCAAAGTGCGATTTAAGAGTTATGTAATCGAATATAGGATTAACCATTAGCAAGCTGCATGAACACGGAATCTTATTGTCGTTCATATACTGCACTTACTTATCTTCACTGTGAACCAGACCACCGCGTAGCTATTCATGCAGGCATTACAGCTATGCCAAATTCCGTTTCTTGATGCTAGAGACCTCGTTATACAAGCGATAACTGGTTATTCTTTGGTAAAAATATAAGCTTTCCTGTGTTTGAAAACGAGAAGCAGAACACTTGTTTTGATCGTGAAAAACTGTCTTTTGAATTATACAAGCTTCCCGTCTGAAGCACTTTCTAAAATGTTATATAATTCTTACTAGGTACTTTTTCTCCCACGCCTGGAAGAATGGAGCAGAGTCCGACAAATAGCACAAGCTCAATAGAATACATGGACACTGACCCAGCTGATGATTCCTCATGGACATGTAAACATTGCACTTTTATAAACAGAACAAGTGGAGACTCATGTGAAATGTGCGGACTACCGAAAAACTAGACCCATTGAAAATTGCTGCCCTGTCAAATGTTAGATGAGGAAACAAAATCTTATAAACATATTGTATACAATGCATGCTGTTAAACAAATATTTAAATGTGTTACGAAGCATATTTCGATTATGTAAACAAATTGTTTGCTATTCATTTTCTTGGTCCTGCAACATTAGACGTTTTTCAAATGTTAGAGTTTTCTGTTCGAGGGTTTGTGCAAGGATAGGATAAGATAAAGTTCGCTAGAGCCAAGCGTGTGTGTTTGGATGTGATCAGATCGATGAAAAGAAATCTTGTGGCAAAATGAGCGAGACGTCATATGGGAACGAGAAATTTTTCTAGCAACTCAAAAATTGCATTGGATAATTCTCTCGATCTATTTAAGTATACCCTTGCTGTTGCAAATCCAAGTTTTGAACCAAGCCCACATCTTCAAAAACCTGTTGTTCTGCTTTGCCTGGCATTCAGTAATTTCAAAAGAATTATACGTTCTGTTGTTTGTTCTCAATAAATTTGTTCACGGCTCCTCTGGCAAAGACGTAAGAAATTTCTACATCATGCCCTATTCTTATTAATGTCCATATAGCTTTTTCTTGAGTCTGGGCCTTAAAAGACATAGTTTTTGAGTTTTAGGGTTCGGATGGAGCAGTTGTTCACCCATTTGGCGCTGTTTGGGTCTGGGCTGGCACAAAACATGGTTTTGAAACTATATCTAACAAAGAACTATATCTAGCAAAGAAAACTAGAGTTGAATCTTATCTAAATGTAAAAAATCTTAACCCAGAAAAATCTAGATCATTTACAAAGACCATGATAATTACAGATAGGATTTACAATGCAAATTACCAGCCATCTCCCTCTCCTACACCAAAACTATAATCTTGACTTTTCTGTAATGCTTCGACATTCAACTCCTTCCTATTTCTATTTTTTTGTTTAACAACTTTTACTGCTAAAACTCCAGATCTCTTGTCAATTTCTGATTTTTTCTTTTTAGATTTCACCTTTTTATGCAGAGTTTTCTCTCTCGCATTCGGTACTTTACTTGCAGTCTCATGCGAATCCCTTTTGGTTGTATTGCTTGCACTGTGGTCCAATATAGCATCTTCTACAGAATCCGATGCCTGTTCGTTGTTTCTCTGTCTCAATTTTGCAGATTTCTTTTTCTTTTTTAAACTCTCTAAATCGTCTTCTACCATATTTTCCTTCCGCTTCCTCGATTCATTTGAAACCCCAGCCTTGATTTCAAGACCATTGTGGTCAACTTCTAATGATTCATCACGTCCTTTCGCAGAAGATTCTACATTAACATTATCTTTTTCTCCAAGTTTTTCGGAAACATCTTCCTCATTAAAAACCTTGAGATTCCCTTTCTTTTTCTTTGACTTCGACCCATCAAAATCCTCTGAGCGTTTCTGCTTTTTTTTCCTCTTCTTGGAAACCTTTCTCTCTGAGTTTCCAAACTCACTAACGCCTTTTGCACTTTTAGGGTCAGAATTTCTATTTTCTGATCTTTTCTCTCCCTCACCATCTTTTTCAGATTTGTGAATATTTTGAGAGAACCTGGAGACGAAACCTCCAACTTTTGCAGGCTTTGTTTTAGAATCAAGTTTTCTTTTCTCTAACTTTCCTTCATCGACTGGCGGCAAAGATTGTTTTGTGTTTTCCTTTTGGACTGGCTCCTCTTTGGCAGGTTTAGAAGACGAAGAGGCATCTTTCTTTCTCTCTGCAAAAAATAAGAAAGGTATGCTAGAGAACAAGATAAGAAATATCACAACACTCCAACCCAACTTGAACTTCGTTTTTGTTCATTTTTCTGCAAAAGAAAGTCTACTTTACTATGTTTCAAAAATGTTATAATATCAACGCAAATAGAAAACTGAAGTAAAAATGTTTTTATTTATTGAGTAATAAATTTTCATTTTCAGGTTGATGCTCTATAATAAATGAAGATTCTAGCACACGGGTTTAAAAGAAGTACTCAGTAGAATTAGATAAAATTTTGTAGTTACCTTCACTATCGATTCGACGACCATCAAGAACCTTAAGATGAGGCAGGGCACTCAAAATCTAAAGAATAAAAAAATTATTGTATTGCAAGTAATCAGCAATTACATAACTAGAAAAAAAGCAAGAAATAATTCTGAAAGAAAGAATAAAAATATTAGAAAAACTTACAATCTCCAATCTCGATCGGATCATTAAATTTCTTCTAGATGATGCTTCTTAGGGGTTTCCGCGAAGGCTATAAAACTCTTCCTACAAATCGTCTTTTTGCTGAAGCTCCTATTTAATATCTTTCCCGTGCCGAGTTCGGATACTTTATTTTACAAAATTTATGATTCCAAGGACCCTTCCGTCTCGTTTTCCTTTGACGTGGCTGACCAGTACTCACCACTTACTGTGAAAAGTGTTACAGCCTAGATAACTCCATTCAACTGACAATGAGCGATGTTGCAGCAGTCATCATTTCTATGGTTGGGAGCGATTCCTCAAGAAGGAGAAAATCCCATCTTGAGTGTTTGCATGCAAAATGTATAAGAGAGAACGAAGCTTGATAGCGTAGGCTTCAACAATGTCCATACTCCACATTGACCGGTATGCACATTTATTAGCACTATATTCTATTATAAAGTTTATTCAGATATTTTTTCACTGAACTATGCTCTTCAATTTTTTAATTAAAAGGATCGAGAAGTAGGCCGCCAAATAATGAAACAAAGGTGACTTCTATCGCCATTTCTATTTATTTATTCTTTCTGCGCTGTGTACCTTTACATGGCTCTGCTGTTCAGGGTATTTTGCTCGAATACAAAGTTAAAAGAAGAGGATTGGAGTGGGAACTTCTGACGAATTTCTTGCACTTGCATAAAAAGTCGAGATATCACCAAGCGGAAAAAGTCTATTACTGGCTTTGAAAAATATCTAAATTTCTTAAAGAAATCAAAATGTGGCATCCTCACCTTTTCCTTATAATGAGGAATGGTACAAATTTCGTTTCCCTTCAAATTTAAATTTTCCACTTTGGTGTCACTTAGAACTTTCAAACACCTTCAACAAAATTAAATAATAAGTATTTAAAACCAGACCTCTTTGAGCTTGACTCTGTACAATAAAGCTTGCGACATTTGACATAGTTTCATTTTGTTGGATTTGTTGGATGGTTTTGAATATTTTTGCATTGTTTTTCATGTTATTGCGTTTTGTTTCACGTTGATGTATATTATTGCATGATGTTGTATGCAATTTCATGTTGTTACATGTTTCTGCATATTAATGCATAATGTTTCATGTTGTTGCAGGTTGTTGCATGATGTTGTATGTCAAGTTCAATACACTGTTTGTGCCTATATAAATATGTCTCCTTGCAATGGACTTTCTTTTGCAGTCACTTATTACAGCCCCAAAAAGTGAGACTTGGCCCATTCAAAATAGACAGGGAATTTCCCATAACAATCTAAGGGTTTGGGTAACCTAAAATTTTAAGTGTTTGAATGAAAGATTAGAAGTAGGGGATCAGAATTCCGAGTTGGGACGCTTCTAAAAATACACCATTGTCACGTGACACTGACGTAAGCAATAACGTCATAGGTCCCGGTCAGAAAAAATTTAATTTCTTCAAATTTCAAATCTAAATACATTTTTGGAATGCCCATTAAAAGTTACATAAAAGTGATAAAAGAACCATATCTTTAAATTGTACCGTTACAAAGATATGGGCCATTAACGCTTCAGCAATCCAGGGGGTAACTTGATACACGTGAACTCGTTCTTATTTGGTGTCTCTCCGTTTCATGTACAAATGGGAAATTGATAAACCACAAATATAAATAATTATCTTATTGAAGCTATGGTATGGCATATTCTTGGCATCAAATGCTGGAATTTGGGTGAATTATGGACCTTGCACTTTTTAATCGTACCCCCTGACTTTCTTATAGTGGTAGTTCTGAGTCCTTTTGTGCCATCTTTTCACCATGCATACTGAAAATATAAAAATCTGATGGATTGTGCGATTTTGGGGTCATATCGAATTGAGAATCTCACAGGTGGCCTTAGCAAATTAAGCTCTACCTTGCTAGAGGCAATGAGATCCGTAAGAGTTAATCCTTCTACTGTAACTCTCCAAAATTTAATGCACTTGCAAGAATTTGAAGACATTGTAGATAATGTCCTTCGATATGAAAAGGGCTCTGATTCAGAACTGACCGTCAGTTATCTCAGAGACGTTTCACTGATGCTATCCCTTGTAGCAGCTGTACGAGAATCTGACATTGAAAAGCATTTGCAAGCTGAGCAAAGAATGACGTGTTTGTGCTTTGCCTACGACCATCAAAACTATGCCCGCTACAACAGCTATCAAAATATGTACCTATCCCATATCAAGCATTCAAATCATGCTGCATTCCAACAATTGAAGCTGAAAGGCATGGGAGGTAGCATCACAGGAGAAAAATTTTCGGCCATTCACGGAGATCCTGTTACTGAAGTATTTAATAAGGAAACTAAAGGGACTGCTGGACCATTCAGATGCGGGTTTAGTACCGATATAGGCTCTGTTAATACTTGGGTTAATACAATTCATATACATACAATGCTGAAGACAAGCCTTCACAAAGTGCTGCATATGAAAACCTCTTCAAAACATAAAGAAGTTACACCACGTGGCAAACGACTACACAACGAACACGTCAGAAGTTTGAAAAATAAGCTGCGTGGATATGGTGTAGATCCTTTCTCTACAGGATTTCCTAAGCATATCTCAAAGGGAATTGAAATTAATACTTCCGTCGCTAAAGATATGCTTGAAGCTCCTAAAATTGGTATGACACAGTTTAAAGCGTTTGTTGAAGAAAGGCAGGTAAAGGGAACGGTTAAATTCTTTGCACCAATTAAGAAAAACAAATTGCAAACTGGAGTCAAAATCAAGAAAAAAGCACAAAAGCTGTGGAAGTATTGAAAGAAGATTGCCAAGCGTTTGGGACTATTGTTGCAAAGTCGTTGAGTTTGAAAGAAGCTTTTCGCTATCCAATTACATCTATATCGTTGTCTGTTGCTTCCCCAGATGGAGTCTTGCGTCAATCAGAAAAGGCATCTTTTCGAAATTTCCTCATTGAAAAATCAAATGCAACATCAAAGATAATGCAAAAAAGGCAGCTTGGCTCGTAGATGGAATGGCGGCAGTGCAGACTTTCAAGCCAAAAGACACATATAGGGAATGGATAGAAGGCCTTCTTCGGTTCATGAAGCCACCTGATGCAGCAGAACCTGTATTGGTTGCAATGGTCAATGATACATACCAGAGAGTCAGTGCAAAGAGTGGTACACGCAAACAGAGAGGGGAAGAATACCAGAGAGCATCTGTGGATGGACTAGAGCAGCGCATGCCATCAGGAATAAAGTAGCAGGAATTGTTGGGAAATGCTGAAAACAAGGAGCAACTGCTTGAGCTGATTACTTTGTATGTATTTGCTGAGAATGGAAAGCAACTAATCAACACGCCATTTCTCATCACAAAAGGTAACAAAAACTATAGAATACTGGAGAATGATTGCCTTGAAGAGGAATGCAACCACGAAGAGGCTGATACGAGACTTGTGTTATTGGCACTTAAAGAGCAGACCGATGATGTCATTGTTGCCAAAGATACTGACGTTTTGGTGCTGTTGGTATGGGCATACTCACAGTACTGCATAAGACATAAATGGTACTTCAAATATGATAAAGAAAAATATGCAGATGTTGGTGCTATTTGTGATTTCCTAGGAAAAGATATTTGCCTTGCATGTCCTGCTTTCCATGTACTTACCGGCTGTGATACAACATCATATTTTTATCGCACTGGCAAACTTCGCACTTTCAAGAAAGTTCTTGCTGACAAAACAAGGCTGACCTTACTTAAGTCACTGGGGCAAGGACGCAAGCTGACTGATGCAGCTCTTGAAAGCATTACAGAGTTTATACGTTTGGTAATATATACCGGCAAGGATGATGAAGATTATATTGAAACAAGAATTAGGCTATACAAAAGTCTTAAAAATAAATCCTCAATGCCTTTGCCTCCTGATCCAGATTCTGTTGTTCAAGTTATTAAAAGAGCTCATTACCAAGCTTATGAATGGTACCGTTGTGGGCAACAAACAATTTATCACCTTGATTTGGAGGAGTGTGGATGGACCATTCAAGAGAGAGATGTGACACCAGTCTGGTTTGTTGGCAAGCAATTTCCGCCATCAGCGCACAACGCCCATAGGAAGAGTGAAAAGGCAAGAGATGGAAGTGTAGCTGATGATGAAAGCAGTGTGTCAGATCAGAGGCCTCCAGCAAAGAAGGCTCGAACACTAACTCTAGGGAGGAAAAGACGAAAAAGGCCAAGTTTGGATCATCTGCCAGAAACATCAAGAGTTACAAATGACAGTGGAAGAGAAGGTGAAAGAGAATCTGATGGTGGTGTGGATGACGCTGTGACAAATGATGATTCAAGCCGAGAAAGTGAATGGGAAGTTTCGGATTTCATGTCTAGTGAGGACTCTTGTGATGAGTGGTTGCCATAGCCATTTCCACTGCCTAGGTTCGATTTATCAATAAATATCTTACAAAACTGTTCTGCACATGGTGGTATTCTTACAACGTAGGCAGAGGTGTAAATGACCCCAAAATCGTACAATCCACCAGATTTTTATATTTTCAGTGTGCATTTTGAAACAAATGGCACAAAAGGACTCAGAACTACCACTATAAGAAAGTCAGGGGGTACGATTAAAAAGTGCAAGGTCCATAATTCACCCAAATTCCAGCATTTGATGCCTAGAATATGCCATACCATAGCTTCAATAAGATAATTATTTATATTTGTGGTTTATCAATTTCCCATTTGTACATGAAACGGAGAGAAACCAATTAAGAACGAGTTCACGTGTATCAAGTTACCCCCTGGATTGCTGAAGCGATAATGGCCCATATCTTTGTAACGGTACAATTTAAAGATATGGTTCTTTTATCACTTTTATGTAACTTTTAATGGGCATTCCAAAAATGTATTTAGATTTGAAATTTGAAGAAATTAAATTTTTTCTGACCGGGACCTATGACGTTATTGCTTACGTCAGTGTCACGTGACAATGGTGTATTTTTAGAAGCGTCCCAACTCGGAATTCTGATTCCCTACTTCTAATCTTTCATTCAAACACTTAAAATTTTAGGTTACCCAGACCCTTAGATTGTTATGGGAAATTCCCTGTCTAAAATCATTTGCAGTCATACCCTTGAGTTCCACATATAGATAATGAAAAACCACAAATTGGAAAATTACTTACTCGTATGAATTAAGTTTGTTATTTCCGAGATCAAGCAGCTTCAGTCTATAAAAGAAATTTGCCGTGGTGACTTACCGAGGTGATGAAGAATTCCAAAAACGTTACGATATGCATGCTAGGTAGAAGTGGCCTTTGTTACTCATTAAAAAATTACAGGAGTTGACATGCACTTCACGATTTCTGGATTTTGTGCGGAAATACTAGCAGGGAAGCAATGTCTCATTTTTAAAGCAGTTTAGATATTTACAGCAGACAATGAAACTTTTAGTTTTTAGACAGAACGATAACAAAGCTGGATCAAAGCTTTGAAAAAGCCCTAAAATGTCTTCCATGACGAAATATTGGCACATAGATTATTAATTCTATTTGCGTGTGTTTTCTCTCGCTTTTGTTTCTTCGCTAACTTTCTGGGCCTAACTTCATTTTCATCATCATCACTAAGTGAATCCGATAAGCAGTCCTATTTCTAGCAGCCTTTTCATTACAGTCAGAAAATAATAATTCGATAAATACACTAACTGTTTACACGAAGCAAGTGAAGATGGGATGTCTGCTATTTGATTATCATTCAGTCGCAGTTCTTTCAAATCTGACAGATTCTAGGGAAAGGAAAATCAACCTATTAATTAACAGAAGAGCTATGCTTTGAAATACCACAGCAAAAGTTATCAACTTTATTAACAAGCTGTATAATGCAGTTTGAAAACACTTGTATGGAAGGGTAACAAGATTCTACAAGGGACTGGTACTTTTTTATTCATAAAAATAGCTCGATCTTACACAAAGTTTATGTGATACACAGGCAATTACTCCTGACAGAGATTGCCCCAAATTTAAAAGATACTTTTTTAAAATCAGTAGGAGGTGTGTGTTCAAAGTTGTAGTTTCTACCATAGGATTGCATCATGAGAAGAATGACAAGCATATTGAGTTAATGCACTTTTCAAACGAACAAATTTAATAACAATACTGATGCTTAAAAAAACATAAGACCTTGCCCAGCTTTAGATAAAAGATGATGAAAACCCATGTGCATTTTTCAAATCAAAACTAATCCTTTATATTGTTGATTAATACAATTTGTATCAGTTCCCTTTCATTTATTCACAGAGTTGACTTTTTTGTTTCTATAGGCTTTAGAAGCAAATTACAATGTTATGAATTCTTGTGTCTTGGCAAAAATTATCAGCTCTCAAAAATGTCCATCTCCCAAAGACTGTACTTTTCTTTTATGATGTTTCAAAGACGTTCAAATACATTTAGAAGAATACAGAGCAAGTTGTCTCAAAGAAACAAAGAAATCATACCTTAATTTCAGGTATTTGCTGAAAGTTATTATGAGACAATGACAATTTTGTTATGTTGCTGCAGTTTGACACATCTATTGTTTCCAAATCATTATGGGAAATAACTAAAACAATATGTAGATAAAATAAGAAAAGTTGATTCTATAAAAATAATGGTTTATTCGTGGGAAGGAGGTTGGTTAATCTCCTTAGGGCGATCATTCAATCACATTCTGGTTCATGGCAAACAGTAAAATGTTCTTGTTGATTTTTAAAGAATTTCGCTAATTGCCGTAAGGCACAAAGAATTCAAACTTAGTCAAAATGGTCCCACAAATGAAAACAACATTTCTTTCTACAAGAAACGATAAAACGAAACAAAATATAGCATGCAAATAATAGATGAAACAAAGCGTAAAGATAATCAGCTTAAACTCACTAGATTATGATGGGATCACTACTAAAAATATAAAACTTAATCAGATTTACTCTTAGCGACACACATTCAAAGTCATTCCTTGGTCTTTATTAAGTTTTATATTTTATACCAATAATATTTGTAACAAAACATTCTGCAACACAAAATCAATAATTTGTTTACCAAGAAGAAAGGTTAAAGGACTCAAAACATCTAATAAAAATCAAGATAATTCTTACTAAGGGAATTCAATGAAGAAAGCTTTTCAATCCCCTCAACTGACTTGAGGCAGTTATTGTTTAAGATCAAAGCCTTCAAATCTGACAAGAAGATTTCAATTCAGTTTAGAGTTTGTTACATTTTGCTACTAAATGCTTGCAAATCAAAGATTCATTAGTTAAATGTATTAAATGTACTTGCCAATGACAAAAAACTCATTTGGATTATTTTGCACTTTGTCTTGATGCTGATTGGTTGAAAGTAGAAAGTAATCTTAATTGTTCCCGGTCTTCTTTTAAATGATTGCAATGTCAAAAGGCTATGGCTCATTAATTTTTTTTGCTGGGCAGGTAGGATTGAATAAAAGCTGCAATGAATGGTTTTCTATGCACTGTCATAGGCCTTTCAGAAAAGTAGCATTTGTATTTATTCAAGCTATTAATTCTTGTGTAAGATAGCAATCAAAACACTATATTCTCTCAGCATTCCAATAAATTTACAAGGGTAGGAAACAGTTCAATATCCTCTGCTCTAAAAACAAGATGGTACACCAGAATTTAGCAGTACTGAGATGCCATTATACAACATGAAACTATGCAAATACCTAACTCTGACCATGTAGCAATGGACAAATATATGTTTATAATAATCGAAAACAATGGGATATATGAAAAATTATTTGCAATTGGAAAACTCACTTTCAAGGTGCAAAATATGATGAATGTTTTTTATTTTGTTGTTGCTTGCTTTCAAAACTAAAAAAACAATAAGAAATTTGATGACTGTGTGAAACTTATGCAAAAGTCAAGCATATAAGCGGGGATGTTTAA
The DNA here is from genome assembly GCA_964019065.1 of Catostylus mosaicus. NCBI lineage: Eukaryota > Metazoa > Cnidaria > Scyphozoa > Rhizostomeae > Catostylidae > Catostylus > Catostylus mosaicus. Next base: position 3,110,912 of record OZ025191.1, read on the forward strand.
ATATTGAAGACCTTATATGTCAAGCACTGTCATGTGAAATATTAAAGAGAAATAACTAAATATATGTTTGGAGTAACAGGGTTCTGCAACAGCCTTAAAATTCTGGTTCCATTTGTGACAAAAAAGATGTTTGTAGCTTCACTTCCATTACATTAAGCGATGGCTTGATTGCTTGTATCAAAAGATTTTCTGGCCTAACAAATAATCTTTCTTTAGGTGAATTATATAAATTGCAGCCACATACCAACTATTTTCTTTAGCTTTTTCAGCCACTGAAGATTATCAAGTGAATTATTTGAAATGTCCAGCCATGTTATTTCTTTGCATTTTGCTGTGAAAAAAACCTGAAACGATTAACTTAAACTAGTTCCATAAAGTATTGCCAAGCAAACATTAAGTCAACCTCTTATAGCTTAGCAGCATTTTTTCAGGGTCTAGGTCTATGATTAATAAATAAACCTTTTAATAAGTGATCCAAGCAAAGGTATAGAATCAGCCAAAACTGTGAATTCTTTTGAATTTGCAAACATCAAAATCATGTTGTAAAATAACATGTTTTACATTACATCAGATCAGTGGCAGACACTTGGGCAAATATTGGAGGCAAGCCTATTGCTTTTGTAGGATGACATCACACATTTCCAGTGTTTTTGAACAAAGACTATTGTCTGCCAAAATATTTAGGGGGCCAACGCCCCCCCTTCCCCCCAAGTATTCACCACTGCATCAAATCATTAAATGTTTTCAAAATGCTGCTTCAATAGCCAGGTATGAGCTAGGTATGAGCCAGGTATGAGCCAAGTTGAGCGGCCAATTAATGCAAGCCAAGTTTTTTGTCTGCCTGTTTGCATGTAGTTTCTTTATGTCCAGTGCCAGGGAGTTTTGTATTATATTGCCTCGATAGACTGGTTGTCCTTTAAATGTTGTTTTGCAGTTTTCGTTGGGTATAGTTCAGGTAATCTTTTGTTATACTTATTGTTTGAAAAACATTGAATATAAAAAATGAAGTAAAATATCAAAAATCTCAAACAAATATAGAAAAGATATCTACTCACAAATTCCTTTCAATGTTGCTAATTCTTTCTTAGAGGCATTTAATTTGTTATTGTTAACCAGTTTTCTATAGAAAATAAATTGCAAAGGACAAATAAATATATCTTTTAAACACCTTTGCTGCCCTTTACTCTTTTTGGGTCCTCACCTTCAAGAGTTACAGTGCCTTCATTAACAGAATTGTTCCCTTCCTTTGGGGGAGGGAGTGCTTTGATACAAAAAATTTAACGAGAAGGAACTTGATGAGCAGCCTTTTCAAAAATGATATAAGAATTTTGATTTCAAGAAAAAATCTTCAACCAAATCTTATGTAATTACAATAATTTTAGCACATGCACAACATCCTTTTGACCTCCAAACAAAAATACCTGCCCCTACCAGAAATCAAGGGTAGCAGCAGGGGCAGGGGAAAATGCTTTGTTGCTTTGTCCTACTTTTGATTGGTTTTGTTCTCCCAGTATTGGAGCACACTTGATCTTACTGTCCTTGGTTATTGCAATTGGCATTTGGTGCAAATCATAAACAGAAGTGAACCTCAGCAAGAACGTTGTGGCACCCAACCTAATTTAAGATCCATGTGATCATAGTGATCATATTTTTACATGGGACCCAAGAGCTGCCCCTAGAAGGAAAATGGGATGATAATCAAATAGTCATTTTATTGATTCCAAATGAAAATGGATAGTTTTACCATGATATGGACCAGAGCTCGTTAAGGTAAGGCTTGCCACTGGCCTAGGCTAGTAGGAGGGGGTCCCGGGGGAGATGAAGGGGCCCGTGTCCACAAAACCTTGGGCAATATTCTGGTACAAATTTGCAGATACTTCAAGAATTTAAACTTACTCCCAATCGATTATATTCTCTTCCATTTTACCAGTGTTTATTCCATCTTCAGCACCTTTTCACGAGCGTTTGTTCCTAAGGATGTTCAACGATCCACGAGCAACGGCAAGTACTTGGCCTCGTTACCAGGATAAATCATTCTGAGTTAATCGACATAAATCCGAGTTAATATTGGCCTAGAGAGACCTCCAATTTCATTCAGCCTGAGTATCTTGTTGTTTATGCCACATGCATATAATGTCACTTCAAATGTTCTCAATTTCACATATTTTCAATCATATATACTAGTCTCATCTAGTTACGCTGCACCTGTTTTTTTAGTCTTATTACATCTGAATATGTCAACTTCCTTTTAGATACATTAGATTAGATATCCTCGATTAGCTTACCTATCGAGGAAGCCCACCCCTCAAGAAATTCCTCTTATCTCACTTCGGCTTTTCATACTCACATGTTTAGTCTTCCAACATTTTGCTTCAAGTATATTATCCAGTCCTTTTCTCCTTGTCATGTTATTTGTCACATTCTATTTCAATTTATCATTGTTAATATGAACTGTTCGCAATCGCACGTAACCAAACAAACTTCGATAATCATCAGGCGAAAAGAATATTTTTGATTATGCTACTATGTTTAGATAATTTAATTTCCTTTTTAGATAGAATGTGTTCCCTCTTCGATCGGGCTGCCTTTTGATGAAACCCTTGCTTTAGAAAACAAAACCACATATAACTCTTCATACTTAAGTATTGTTTCATGTTGTATTCCATTTCAGGTCATCATTTTTAATTAGATATGATGATATGTATGATATGATGATATTTATTCTGAAGTATCATCAAAGGAATTTTGAAAATGACTCGAGTGAACTGCATTTGCTTTTTGAGCAATCATAAACGTTTTGCGGAATGATGCCATTGTAATGTTTCTTAAAACGCAGTGAAAAGACAAAGAAAATGATAGAATATCATATTAAATAATCGATTATTGCTTTGCCTGCAATATAAAAATTTACACAAATTGATAATCACGTCACTTCATTACTTTACTACCTCAAATACTGTATATTAATTAAATTTCAAATGAAAAGTACTTGTTCAAGTTTGATCATTTAAGTATTCTGCATCAGATCAGTCCTCTCTATGCAAATGAAGGCACTAGCTGCGGAAGCCAAGACATAGTCTTCTATGGAGGGCAATAAAAGGTGCAGAACTAACAATCTGTATGTTGCTAGTGTGAACCGCTGCTATTGGAGTTTATGAAAATGGCACCCTCGGACAAAGCGTTGAGACAATTGTGCCTCTAGCTACCCAGGAATATGAATAGGCACCTGCTCCGTAGTTTTTAATGCCATCTGTAGCTGGACCACGCTAAGTACTATAATGCATAGCCTACATATAATAGTCTTAAGTGAATGGAAAAGCCTCATAAAATAAACAATGAACTACCAATTATCACCCTTCAACTAAATTTCTATTTTCAAAATCCTGGAAACTGTGGGAGCAATCAAAGACATATACACGACTTGCTCTATACGATAGAAAATCTGGAAATAGAGAAACTGATTTCACTCAAATTAATTTCATTGAGATGTTGTCATTGCTTCATACTGGAAGGCAAACATTGGGGGGGAGGGGGGAGTGTGACAGAAAAATCTCTAGACTGCAAAGTGGCTTTTAACTCAGGTTAACCTGGATATTTCTACATCTATAACTCGGTAATCAAACCCTAGTAAGGCTGCCTTCACTTGTCAATGATTCGATTTCATTGTTAATTATTTTGATTTGATCTTATTACATGGCCGTCTCGTCAGTTCTAGATAAATGCTTTTTTGGGTGCCATGACAAATAAACAACTCTACAAATACAAAACGATTTACTGAAAGCAAATCAAAATATGACAACAAAACTTAATATTCTTATCTCAATTAAGGTTAGATCTACGACTCTACATTAGGTGCACATATCAGGGCCTCCCCCACTTTTTGCAAATTGTGCCTTTTAAAAGGTAGCTCATCATCTTGTGCTGTGGAAATTTCTTCGTATCGAAGCTTGACCCCCCGCCCCCACTTTTTTGGTCTCGTCGGAGGCTCTGCATACGTTGCTAGATATTGCCAAGAACTTGTTAGATGTACGGAAGTTTCTTGCTATTGTTATTTACGGTGGGCCAGTGACTAACTCTTTGACCGATGCAAGACTTCCACAACTTATGAGCATGCCTACATGTACAGAGTAAGAACGAGAACAATTCGAGTAGTATCATTTTAGTCCAAAGCACATGCTTATAAAATGTGCGGGCGGGTTATTGTCTTACTCTCTTGATACCCTAAACAAAAACCGCGAAACAAATCTGTCTTAATAAGTGATCTGGCAAGGTTACGGCTGCACGTTTTCTCTCGAATAAGATTTTCTCATACGAATAGATAATTCACTGCTACATGTATCTAAAGAAAATGGAAATATATGTGACAATACAAAATCTCTGCCCACTAAAAAGTCGATAACGACTCAACTCAAACAATTAAAAGATTAAGATTTAATGTATCATAATAAAAAATTATTAAAATAAACAATTATTAAAAGTTGGATTGAACTTTCAAAGTAATAAAATTATCCGATCCATTACAGTTCAAGATTGAAGGACACAGGGTGAAAAAGTCGGCAGTCCATTGCGTCAGATTCATTTTCATCTGGAACTCACAAACTCTGACTCAAATTGAAACGGATTTTAAAAGAAATTTGCAATAGCGACATTGCTAAGTGCATGCACTTTGAAGAGATGAATTAAGATTATCAAGGTACGAAATAAATTGATATCAGTTTTATAAGAGGCTGTTTATACGAGCACTTCTGACCGTATTCAGATCTGAACATGGATTGAGATGCAGCCCTTGACGGTGTTTTATCATGTAAACACCATTAGGGTTTACATCGTAGCCGAATCTCAGCGAGTGCTGGATTGAGTACTGGTTGAAAGAACTCATGTAAACGGCCTCTCAGTTATCAGAGATGAAAAATCTATGACAAATATGCAATAAGAAAACGTAAATGAAATACAACGTTATCGAGCAACACTTCGAGTGACTCCTACAGCATCGTATCACCTGGAAAAGTCATCTTTGTCGTCTTTAGTCCTAAAAAAGGAATGCATTCACAAATGATTATGATAGACGAAAGTCTTGTTAACTTTTGATAGAACGTGACTATAAAAAAGGGCCTCACATAAATCAACAATTTGATGAAATGCAGAGAGGTAACCGCACATTTCGAAACTGAAAAAAAGTGGCTAAGTCTGCCGTAAATTAAAAAAAAAATTTTTCTTTCTATATATCTAGTATTTTTGCTTCAAAATATTGCATACTTCACCAAATTCTTATGTCGATAGCATGTGACGAAATCATTTTACGCAGCAGGGCCTACTTTAAAAAAAAAAATTTTAATGCACATTTATTTGCACATTTAAAAGGAATTTAGGCCATGGTATAACTGAAAAGCGTTCGAAAGAGTTATGATGGCGCCATTTAACAACGTTAATGTTATGAGAGTTTAATAACGCATTCGTGAAGTGTTTTCTTCTAAATAATCTATCATTGAGCAGAAGTGTTGGACTAAAGTTAAGTACCCTAAACCAGGGCGACACCCCCCTACTGCACACTAAAAGAGGCCCTGTTACGCAGATTTCAATCTACCTGCTTGCTAGTGTATCCAACCAATCGAAACCATATTAAATCTTAACTTACCATCTTTTCCTCAAAATTTACATTCGACGGTGTAGAGACTTGAGCTTGAGTCACGTATATAGAGCTTGTTGATCCAGCAGTAGTTGATGCAGTGTTCTGTGTACTCATACTGCTCGAGCTCTGATTGCTGAAATCACTTCCCATTGGTGTTCCTGGTAGTGACAAGTCCACACTATTTGGAAGATCGGCTCCTAGATCTCCTCCCTCTGTTTCAAAGTTTGGTGCATCCTTGATCATACCTTGCAGTACTAGAAAAATAAAAGTATTAACAAAATCAACACTCGTGTTTTCTATCTTAACCCTTTCGCATCCGGTTTTATTTTCAGTTAACGGTTAAAGCCCATATAATTCCACTCTTTTCAGGGGGGAAGCATAGTCAAATAACTTAGATGAAAGCGTAAACTATTATAGAAATCTGCCATCAGAACATTTACAATATATTGTACTTTACCTCCTGAAAAATTATCTTTTCCGGTGTTTGTCATTGGGCCATATGGCCCGTCCAGGGGTGAAAGGGTTAAAACTAATCGCAATGTGTAGCTTTAATTACAACTTTCAAGAACAAAAACTGAAAAAGACATTCATAGCTTAAGGCATGAAATTAAATGAAATCTATGAAACATATTGGAATATAAAATAAATAAAATGAAATATTTAATATCGAACAAATTATAACCGTGGAGTTCAATGCGAAGTACATTTTCACTCGCAGTATCTTAGGCCTGATAATAAAACAGTCTAAAAACAGCTACAATGAAAACAAAATCAGAATAAAGAACAACTAAAAAAACAACGTAAAGATAAACAAAATATAATTTTAAACACACAGGGCTGTTTATGGAAAATACTCAGGACAAGGTGATTTCAATTTACAACTTTTCGAACAAAACTCAAAGGTCTCCTGAAAACAACAGATCTAAGAATCCTATACAAATAACTTATACAAAAATTTGGTAATTCGAATGATTTCACGGTCGCCCTAATAGTTCGAATGACACGGACTTTTTTGATTGTTTTCGTTACGACTGACAAATCTTTAACAACCGCCCTTTAACCTAAAAATTGATTTCAGCAAACATACTTGTGCTCTGAAGTGATTCTTGGAGACTATCTTGATGGCCATTGGCACCATCATCTTTGACCGTGGAAGTAAAGATGGGCTGTTGCGAAGCCTCGTCCGCTACTTCGACAGTCTCCTCAGTTTCTGCTGCTTCCAGTACAGCCATTGTCTTTGGTTGCTCATGGTTCGGATCAGTGTTCCACAACGTACCACCGTGGACCAGTTGTTCCACTTTATCAACAGGTGGAAGATTCGTGTTTGGCCTGCAGCCATTCCTTGAACCAGTTCTGGATTTTCTAGAGCTTGGCCTTGAGCCACTTCGAGACTTCGAACGTCTAGCAGATGACTGGCGACTCGAATAGCCTGCGGATTTAATATTCTGAGTTAGAATTTTCTATTGCAAAAATGACAACTACCACAACTTGCTACGAGTAAATACAACGCAATGCATCGATGTATCAATTAAATTATTCATAATTGGTAAAATAAGTTGGTACACGATTTGTTTATGGTTAAGCACTCATCATTAAGCTTTAACTTAAGTTATCGAACGAATACCCAATAATAATTCTAGAATTTTTCGATTTCTTACCTGTGGCTCCATCAGCTGGTAAATAGCCATTTAAAGCATCGACTAACGGGACCTCCTCGTATTCCTCAGAATCTTGGTTTCCCTTTGAAAGAAATGCACATATTTGCTTAAAGTGAAGATGCTTTAACTCTTTCACTCCCGGCGATTATACAGCTGTACGGTAATATCGAAGGCATCGGGTCAGATTGCAAGGGGGTATAATAACTAATAATGTTGGTCTAGAAAAATATTATTAGACAAGAACTAAAAAAATTCTATTAACGTTGAGAAGCAGGTGTATCAAAATTTTGGAGGAATAGGAATCCACTTTTTGGAAATCATCAATTATTGGAACTGCGAAATTTAATATCTTTCTATGAGCTGTTTAACATTGTTTACCTTGGAAAGAATGTAGGAAATGGAAGGAAAGTTCTTTATGATGCAAATTATCTTCACAGTAACTTTCCTACCAAGTATAGTTTAGGTATAAACACAATTTCCACTATTGTTTGGTCTACACTTTTGATTAATGTCTTTCTATAAAGCTTATTTGCTTGGACTGCCGACGGAAACATCGAGGCTAAAAGCAAGAAGTACATCTTGTTATGGATTAAATAAATGCCATTAGATGAAATAATACTGAATCTTACCTCCTTTCCATACGCTCGAGCCTCATTTTCAGTACCACTGGCCATCGTTTTCCTTCGAACTGCTTTTATTTGCAAAAGAGCATGGAACGCTAGAAAGAATTAAGAAAGAATTTTACTCTCTAATGTAACAATGGAGGTATTTTAATAAACAATTACCATAACAAAATTCAAAATTTATTGGTAATGATGATGATGACGATGATGATGACGATGATGATGATGATGATGAAGATGATGATGATGATGATGATGATGATGATGATGATGATAATGATGATGATGATGATGACGATGATGATTATGATTGATGATGATGGTGGTGGTGAAGTGAATTGACCTGAAATGAACTGCATGAAAGTACTAGCCACTTACGAGATCGGCAAATTGGGCATGTGCTTGCTTGATATCGTAAAGAATTGGCTAAAAATAAGAGCATATAGATTAATAATTGAAATATTTACATGGGTCTTTAACTTGAATTACCAAGGAAACAAATATCAACCAACTTCCAATATTGCGGAAGGCTTTGCTTTTTTCTTCTTCCAGGAAGAAATGTTTATCTATATCATATGTAAGAAGGACTAACACTAAAATGGCAAAATGGATTTAATTGGCCACAAATTCATATTTGGCGCTTCATTCTCGTATTTCACGTAGACAGCCCCCCCCCTTCCCCCTGAAACAAGTCATATCCCCATTTCTCTTCATTTCCATATAATATCACAACATCGTATAGAGGGGGAGGGGACAGGATCGTTTACAAAGGTGCGTAGTTTTCCAACGCTCTTGACGGGAATTGCAAATAAATAAAGAAATGTAGACCTACCACAACCGTTGCAGAGACAAAGATGCCTGCAAGGAAGTATAAGAGTATCCCTTGTGTCGCACATACAGATAACACATTCTGTTCCATTTTCGTCCAAATCATCATCCTGAAGCAAAAAGGTATTCCGGTTACCACTGTCAAAAAAATTAATTGATGCTCCTTGGGCGAAAGGGTTAGTTACCCATTGCCCTGCTATTATGTGGACGGATATTTTTGCATAACTCGGATGGTCGCAGCAAATATAAAAGCTTGACTTGAAATGACTACGAAGGCAAAGCTATTTCAAGGTAGTGATAATCGAGCTACTATTACTTGCTATAAACTTTAAAATTACATGCATAATCAGAAACGTCATTTTGCATGCTGAGTAATGCGATTATAAATTTGCGTAAATTATTACATTGCAATCACGTCAATAATCGAATATTCAATTAAGAAACTTTCTCATTTTCACTCCCTTTTCACTTTGCTTTACTTTATGAAGTCAAGCACCCTTTTCGTGAGAATTGCCACAGAGTATTAAAATGACCAAAAAGCTATCGGGTATAGCCAACCAGTTGGCAGTCAGTCTCGTTTTGACTCATCAGCACCCATTTGCTGCACTCTTCATTGGAGAATCTATGTAAGAAAGCGATGATCTTCCTTTTTCCTCGGTATTGAGTTCTACACGAACAAAATCTAAAACGCTAAGACTCATACTCTGAGCAATATCGGATGGAAACTGCTTTTCAGTAAACCCAACAGTGCATCCACTTTTTCGAAATTTTAATTTTGAAGTAATAATAGCCCGGGAGCCTTAACTAGGCTACTTCCTAAAATCATCACAATACTAATTCTTTATGGCACATTTAAATCAAACTTTGTACAATCTTTTTAATAAAATAAAGCCTACTCTTCTTATCACTAGTTGGTCTGCCGCTGATAAATTTTATTGAAATCAGTGATTCAAAAGCTGTCGGGACATGCCATCAGATAATTGTCTAGCATCAGAACATTTCAGAACCGTGGTAATAAGAATATCATCATTTGGCATGCCAAACGTACGCTAAGGTCAGGAAAACCAACCGGGCTTTTTAAATCCCATTAACTGTGAATGAGATTCCAGTAAATGAATAAAAGCTATAAACTCGGGAGATGCATGGTGTAATGTGATGTGATGTGATGTGATGTGATGTGATGTGATGTGATGTGATGTGATGTGATGTGATGTGATGTTGTGTACTGTATCGTGATGTAGTGTACTGTATTGTACTGTAATGAACTGTAATGTACTGAAATTAATGCAATTAAATGCTATGATCAAAAACAAATTCTATCATTGTCGGCCTTTTCATCCCCGTCGATTCATTTTAACCCCTAGTTAGATTTAACAGATGCATCAGAGAAAACATCGGTCGCATTAAACTAAATTGGTTATATTTCGTTACCTTATCCTTGTTCCCGTCTTTCTTGTTTTCAATTCCATATATTTCTTGAATAATGTAACACACGCCGTCAGCCTAGGCAACAAGAACAGCAATAAAGTCTACACATTATCATACAGAACTTTAAAACTGTATTCATTACCATATAATCATTACCATTATATTGGAAAGTGCAATGCGAGTTGTGCAGTGTCCCTCTCTTAAACAGATCGTACGTCCTTAGGGGCCATAATGATTGAGTAATCAATAACAATTGAAAAAGTGATGAAGTTCTGCAGGAGATTGATTGAACAGTTGTTGTCATTTGTGCATTTGTAAATAACTAGCCGCAGATATCTTTTTTTCAGCTCTTTTTACATATCGTTTTTGGCAATAACTGCAGAAGAACATGAAATTTGAAACTAGTAGCTGTGTAAAAAATTCACATACTTCTATTATAATCAAAGAGAAAAATCTTCAACATTTAATTATCTAATATGCAATAATAAATAACAAAAAATTGTTAGTTTCTAAAGCAGCAAAATAATATAAATACTCACAATTATCTTTTGCTTCAGAAATTTGATTGAATATGTACCATCAGAGTTCTGGAAAAAGCATTGAGAGATTTTTAAGATTACGAAGATTATTCAAACAATGGAAACATTACTGTTAAATTGTTCAGCACAGTGACAGATTTGGTAATAACAGCAAAAAGCGGAGAGTGGTGGTAGTCTCCGAAAGATTCTTTTTGGTGTGATACTCATCAGCATATGAAACATAGAGGGTGATAACCAAGGTGTGAACGAATTAAAAAGCCTGCATGCGGATCACAACAGGAAGAGATAGAGTGCGCGTAATTGGCTATTTTTCTAGCCAATCGGTGTCACTTCGCTGCAATCAATTCTGGCCGAGATTACAAATAGATGTAAAACATCAACTAATGAATGTCACTGTTAACCGGTCTGCTAAAACATGTGGCTAAAAATAGTGCTCGATGCCGTAGAAGCACAACGTTGTCTGAAGATCGCATCAAAGGTTGTCTGCAAATCGCATCAAGCAGATAACTTGCAACTTAAAGTTGCAACTTAAACCGTCGCGTTCTGTCGCTAAGTTTAAAACACCAACTATCTTGCTAAGTATTGTTCTACTGTATTTTTGATTATATATGCGCTGTTTGCAACTGGGTAGATTTGTACTGAAGAATGCTCGTTGAAGTTTCTTCTTGAGTTCTTGCAAAACATCAAATTTCCTTAAGACTTTTTTGTAGTCGTTTGGTAAAAAGACTACTAGCAAAATGGTCAAAATATTACATTTGAGACCAATGAAAGTAATATTTTAGGCACCTTTCCCTAAAATGAATTCTAGAGAGAGGTTTCTCTATCAATTGTTCTCATCTCTATAGTTTGATCTCCATATTTCCTTATCGCTTATGTTTGTTTCGAGCATGACTAGGTTACATATTTTGACTCGGTATAATCATGAGAAACAGAAATATACATCTATAAAAACATAGCTATGAAAAAAAATTATCTTTTCCGAGACCCAAAGTCTTACCTTTTCAAACGTGGCAAAGGTAACCTCGCTCTGCGACGAAAAATCTGAGGAAAGATAAAAGTTGGATTAAGCAAATATATACGGAGTAATTGACAGGATGCTACTTTATAACTTTTTCACTTTATAACAATTATCAAAATATTCTTTTGAGCAAATGACCGCAAACCATAAGAATAATCCGATAAAATGCGTTTTTATGCCATAAAAACAACATAGACCAACTCACAAACCAATTCTCAATGGCAATGTTTTCACACGTAAAAATGTGCAAAATTCCAACATAAAATGTTTTTAAATGTTTCTATTTTTCATATCATTGAAGCAGCAAATGTTATGATCTATTTTCTACCATTATGGGAAAAATCTTTGCCACAAAAAAGTTATTTTATTCTAATTTTTGGTGCTTGAATTGGTAAACGAGACCTACCTTGGCCCCATTTAAAAAACAAGCGAAGCTTTAAAAGAAAATCAAGTAGCAGTGGTAGTGCACTCTGAATAAGTTCACATGTTTAGAAAAATAACACGCAAAAGAAGCCTTTGGTCGTTGCTATACAAATTTGGCACCTTTGAACATAGAAACTTGATATATGATACATCTGGTATTGACACTACTATACAGTACCAATAAATGCATTACATCAGTTAAGGCACTGGTCCTAAAGATTTGGAGCACAGGGGCCTTGCTGACATGTAGCTGCAGATGTTGAAATTATTAGCCCACATAAGAAATAACCAATTCTATCTAAAGTTTATTGGATCCATGGGCCATCTGTTATGAAAGGGTTAAAGATACTTACCTTCTTCTTCAACAGTTAGTTGTATAACAATGGGTATTGCCATGGCCTCGTTTTGGTTTCCACCAGGCTGATATTGAAACTATCATCAAAAAACAGGATATCAATTATGAATTAGCCAAAAAGGAGCTGCATATGCATCACTACAAAAGTATTTTCTAAGCATATGTGCCTCACAACACGAGTCATTAACTGAAAGAAGAAGGTTTCTATTGACAGCATTCTTCAATATTTACCTCAGCTTCATCAAATGAAGATGGAACTATGACAAATGACTTGTTCTTATGGACTTGACTTGATCCTCTCCTGTAGAAGACTGGTTCAGACTGCTTACTACGACAAGTGTACCTATGATAAAATAGAGCATAATCTTGAGAGCTCTTTCAAAAACTCTTAAGAGTTAAATGATGTAAGATTATGTAAATAAAGTAGAACAATTATAATGATTTTATGCAATAACATGCAACTGATTTTGTTTTGCACTACTCAAAAATATACTGATGGTTGTTTTAACAGCACCTTAAAACAGAATCTAAAAGGAAAATAATGAGGCACAAATCTTAAGGGAAAATTTCACCCCTAGTCTTGTGGCCTATTCATACACAGCAAAGTGATTTTAAAGAATATATATTCCTTTATCCATAAACTAGAACATTAACATCTGCAATTGTGTTATAAATATATCTTGACCATATCTTACAACAGCAAATAATTCCTATTATTGTTCACAGATTTTCAAAACTGCAGTTGATGATGATATTCTACCATATTCCATTGTGAAAATGTGTTGGGAAATTTTGGTATAACATGTATATCATACACTTGATTAAACACTGCCATCAATTGAAAACCAGACAAATCCTTTAAGAGAGGCCAACTGTGATATTATCATCTCAGGGCCCTTGCTGATCACAGTTCTTTCTTTGCTGATAATGTACTCATATCCTTTGACAACATTCTTAGTAGACATCAAACTATACTTGAACGATGGGAGAGCACCAGAAGTAAAAATTGCAGCGCTAGAGAGACTAGCGGGAGAAAGAAGCAAGTGGCAAAAATTAGTAAGAAACATTATGATGGTGAACCACTAAACATATTTAGATGATGATAAACATGCATATATTACACATAACTTTTGTTCAATACAAAATGATAATAACCTTGCTATTCCTCCAGCTAGATTTTCCGTTGCAAAAAGGTAGAGCCTGGCAGCACATGCCACATCAGTGTCAAACATAAATTCAATACTGTAGCCATCAGACAAAACACCATTCTCAGAATCCCTGGCAAAGACAATTACAAATATCATCAATATCATTGAAAGTAAATAAATGAAAGCTGCCCAAGGGAACTTTTTAATTGATACTGACAAGACAGCTGCATGAGATATAGCCCCATACAGTTTTACATCATACAATCAATCTTACAAGTTACTGAAAAAATCTTTTTCCACAAAAATACAAAAACATCCTGCATAACAGTTGATTGTTACTTTATGTCACAAAATAAGATTAACTTCAGAATCTTTAGAGCATACCTAATGAGCCTCAAAGTGTCTTTTCTCAGGTGAACTAAACTCCGCAATGTCTTACTTGGTTCACTACCAGTTGGTGATGGATAAGGAAACTGCAATGAAAATCACAGCATTTTCATTTGATGGTTACAGTTAGTGTCACCAGGATGGGTGGAAAGGATGGAAAGGGGGGGTAGGCGGGGTCTAAGGTCCGGGGCCCACAAAAGTTTTATTTAATGAAAAAATTGATTGCTCACTGGGGCCGGGTGCAATGAAATACCCTGGGGTTACAAGTAAATACACAAGTAAGTTAATTATGGTATGCATCATAAAAATTGTTTTATCAACATAGAAAACTAAAACAAGACTTCTCCCATTTAATTGCACCACCCCTAGCAGGAAAAGGGTCCTTGCATTCTCCCTATAAGAGCCACTTACAATGAAGTATCCATTACGAGTAGATAAGGCAAGTAGAAGGAAGGGGCTACTGCAATTCATATTTGTAATTCATTGAAAATGTTGAGTAATCTTAATGAGTGATATTGTGACATCTAATATCATTTGTTCATTATAATATTCAAATTTGGACTTCCTCGTAGGAGGAGATGAGTATTGGCCCTTGCATTCATATCATTAATATACAGGGCAGGGAAATTTGTACATTTGGCATAGTATATAAATTTAGGAACAATTATAATAATTTTTTTTAAAATATTTATATATGCATTAAAAGAGTTGATAAAACTATGGATGCCACTTATGATATTAAACATATACAAAGAAATTAACAAATAAACACATTAACAACAAATACGCATATTATAATAACTTCTGTTAATGAAAGGCTTTTATTAGGCATTGATGTGGCCACAAGGCTTCTACCATCTGTGATTTATTGTTTTTCTAATCTTTATTACACTGAAACTACCTACAGGGTGACAACCCATGGTTTAAGGCGTCCATCATGATGATTAGAGGGTATGCCATGACTTGGCAAATAATCTGGCTGACATCCAGACTGTGAAAATTTTGAATTAAAGTCTAAATTCAATGATTTTGAAGTAAGTTTTTGAATTTCGAAGTATGAGACCAATAGAAATTTGCAAAAGATGGATTTTATATATACTTGATTCAGGGGCAGTCTATAATCACAAGGTGGCTAGTAAGCTCAATGGGACTAATTTAGGTTGCTTTCTCCAATGGAGGAAGGACACTGCATTTATCAGGACCTTGGTTGATAGCCACCTTGCTACCCAGCAATATTTCCCTTGACTTCAAATCATATTTCCCTAGTCACCTTCTCATTGGCTCTCAGTAATTAACAACATTGGACAGAAAGGCCCTACTGCGCAACCATTGAAATGGATGACCCTTCTGAGCAACCAGATTCAGATTCTTATGTTAATTCTATTTTCAATTCAAGCCTGTCCATTTTCTGAAAAGTATAAGTTTCAACTTACAGGTGTTGGCTTATTACAGAGATAGTTCAAATCATTGTTCTCTCCAAATAAAAAACACTCTGGATTCACTGTATCAAATTTTTCACCACCCATCATGAAGTGACTTGCAAAATAGTTACCTGCAATTCAAAACATTACAATGATAACATAACTAATTATATCTGTTATATGTTCTTACTCTGCAGTTCAGGGAGGCACATCAGGGGGTTGTAGGGGGGTGTGACGTACCTACATAAACCAAAGATATATAAACCAAATTGGTTTGCAGCCCAACAAAAAAGACCCAACATTTAGAAAAACACAACATAAACAAAACAGAAGAAATTTTAAAAGTCAGTCAAGAACGCACAGAGTCCCGCCTTGCCAAACCAAGAAACAAACAACAGACGAATCGCACTTTTGTTAGTTACACCCAGTCGGTCCAAGAACAAAGATATAATAAAAGTCGTTCCAGCTAGGGTAAACATCCCCCACAAAAAAAATTGGATGTGTGCCCCTCCTGCAATTGCTACAGTTTAATATTCATTTACTATTTTCAATCAAAACCAACTTGTTTTTTACTGCTTTGTGGTTTTTTCTGTGATGTTTATTGATCATATCTCATTGCAGGTCTTATTTGATATGTGAAACAGGCTATCAATTGAGGTATTCCATAATTTGTCAACTTCCTATATATCAGACAAAAGAGTATTTTAATGTAGCATAGTGAATGCTACATTTTAACAACAACAGGAAAGTTCTTTTTAAGTTTGTGCAGAATTACATAAAATTGTACCCATCTTATATCACTCTTTACCCTGCCATCATGAATCATGACTGTAAATATTGATGGTAAGGATGGAAAGGTTAAAAGAGAGACAAACACATGCAGAATTTGTCCAAATCATAGATTTGTGCAGAAGATTCAACAAGATTATTTTTCTCCTTCCACACTCAATAAAACTCTGCAGTGTGGCTTATGTATGAAATACAAAGCAAAACTCGAAAAAAATTTTCTTCAAATCACTCCAACCTTCAGCTGGATAAGTGGGGGTCAAGTGACAAAAAAAATAGCTCAACACAGATGCCATTTATCTCTTTGCCAGCAAGGGTTACATACTTTACTTTGATTTCTGGTTCCTCCTTGTATCAGGAAGTTGGACAAGAAAAAGGACTTCATAAGTATGTTTTATAATCTTTCTTTGTTTTTAATGGGATTTTAATTAACATCCTGCAGACCTGTATTGTTTCCAGATGTGCAGAACAAAATGAGGAAATCTATTTTTCGAAAGTGAAAATAAACCTATAAAAACAATTTCCATGAAATACAAATATTTTAAAAAACTCATTTTTCAATTTGTTTAAAACATTGATTCCATCTTATCCTTGTGTTTGTACCCAAAAGCGCATACCCATCTCTCAAATTGCATGTTTTATATAAAATATAATAACTTAAAAGATTAAAAATAATTGACTCATTTGAGTTGATTTAGGCAACATGTCAATTTGAGTAGCTAACAATATATACATTATATATTTAGTCCGTGTCAGCCAATGCCTAATTGATATTAAGCTATTCAAATATATACAAGTTAAAAAATCCAGTTAAATGTACAATAAACAAAAGCAATAAACAAAAACACTTTCTAAATTACATTTTAAAATTGGTAGGCATTTACAGGAGCTACATTTGCAGTTGGGACTGTTCCTGCCTTATCGAAATCTTAGAAAAATTTCCAGATTTTCTGCTGACTTTATTTCGTTAGGAAGGCCATTCCAAATCTGTGGTGCAATAGACATCAGGCTATTGGACCTGAAGGTTTCTTGGTTAGGCCTAATATGGGCTAAGTTATTTGCATTTCTTCGTGAATAATGTGAAGACCGTAATATAAAAGTGTTCTGCAATAAAGGTGGGTTCAAACTAATGATTCTAGCGAAGAATCATTCTGGTTCTGTTGATTCCAGTATCATAAATTGCAATTTGAATAATACTTTTAATTGAGATTGTTGTCTTCTAAAATTAATTAACTACATTTAATGATCGGTATCCTGATTATATTTGCGACCATTGAAAATTTGTTTAGTGGGCAAGATGGCGAAGGAGGAATGAGGCCTAGACAACTGTGGTGTACTATTTACCAACACTAACGGTTGGTATCGCAACACTTACCACATTTGGGAGGATAACCATATGTCCTAGCTACTGGAATGTCGATATCTTCGACTCCATGTTCTTGCCTTGACTGAAATAAACCCATTTTTGATATTTTTTACATAACGATAACAAACCACATTCAGCTAACTTGCTCTTCCGCAGTTGGGAAGCCGAAATGCACCCTGGGATAAGCATTGGATTGGCTTCGATGCTCACTGGGGAGAAAGTTGAAAAAACTCAACAGAATAGGGGTAATTTGTTGGGGGCAGCGGGGTTAATTGCCCAAAAAAATCCCAAAGTCTTCTCCTTTACCTGCTGCACTTATGGACAAGAGGGGCATGACACTGAAAATAATGGCAAAATGATAAAGTAAAATAGAAGATTTGGCATTTTTCCTGGGGGCAGGACGTGCAGTTGCCCCCCGATCCCCCCTGCCGCGGGAGGTGTTGACCAAATATTTTGATAGAGATGCTAGGGCTATTCACACACATCGAAGAACACTATTGTTTGCAGTTGTTAAACCCCTTTCAAACAAGGATCATAACAATACGTATCATATAACAATTTGTTTCCTCGAAAGAGGAAAATAGCTAACATGAACCCATCAGTACACGGCAGAACCAATTCATTATCTAACACATTTATTTTAAAAGTTTCTTCAGTTTTATATTAATCGGAGCGAAAAGCTCCAAGGATATACACATTTCATATATTAAGAAACAAACATCATGTTAATCTTGGTATCTAAAATTGCCGGGGAAAGCTTTGCAGAAGTTCCGTTTGCAGAACCTTTTCTTGAACTGTTCTAAAGTACAAAGACCTTCAAGAGAATCATGGGAGAATCATCTCATGAACTCAAGTATTTCCATTTTAGTGTTTTACATATTTACATGGCCTTAGAATAAAGAAATAAAAACAAATTGAATTGAGAAAACCTTGAGAACCGCATAAAAGTACTAGATCTAAGCAAAGTTACTGACAGGAAAAATGCCGCTGAAATGTCTGTAGATAAATTCGTTATTAGATTAGATAGTTAGTTTTTATTAGTTTATTGCAAGTAGTCCATCCACCTGCTGCAAATAGATTGATGATTATTACCATATCCAATCATTATTAATTATTAACGTCCCTACGCCACCCCCCCCCCCCTCTCCTACACCTTCACCTGGCTGAGTCACAGAACTGTCTCCATGGCGACTTTCACAGTCTGTGACGTGGGCTACCCTTACCCGGCTCTTCTGCATCGAAACCTGCCAAATGCGGGCATGGACGTGCGGAAATAAATGGACGGCTTTGGACCCGGAAATAAATTGATGTCAATCACAGAACACAAAACGATAACCGCGAGATTGTCTTTATTCATAACGACCTGCAAAGCGAAATCTTAGTTGTAGAAGGCTGAAAAAGCAATCATATTGTTACAATGTTTATTCGATTTTTGCCTAGTTACTAGTGTAGCTAAATGCAAGCAAGTTACTTGAAACAGGGGAGAATACAGAACTTTCAAGATGGCAGTTAACAACAATGAAAACGTATGCAAAGATCTTTGGGATGTTGACCCGAACGAAATATCGATGTCGGCGTTTGACAGCATCGACGAGTTCAAGCCTAAAATTTACACGAAGGATGTTGGCTTTGGAAAGCGTAAAAGTTTCTTGTGTTTCAGTAAGTTGGCTAAGTTCTTGAGGTTTTTCATTGCAATCTCACAAAGAAATCTGCGCATTTGTGGCTTTAAGCGTTTTGTAGCGATAGTTCAGCGGTGAAGTCGCGCGAACGCTGATAAACTTCATTCATATTAACGTATCTTTATCTGAAATGAAGCCGTCCAAGAATGCATGGTCAAAAAAAAGAGTAACATGTCGAACTTTTTATGCTGTTTATGTGGCTGTGCCCATCGGACAAGAGTAAGGTTTGTGATGCGTTGTTCCAATTGAAAGTTTTCAAATTCAGCATGTATAGAAGCAAAACCTGAACTTGCTTAAAATGGTAAACATTTAAATTAAACTGCTTAGTCTTCCAGCAATAGACTCCAGCATCCTATCCCCTACCCCCCTACAGTTTTGTTCAATATTGTTCTAAAATCGTTTTGGCATGAAATTAACTTGAAAGTATATCTATTAGCGAGAGCGTTTGCCTTCAGAGGATACAAGTTAGGGATCCATATCATTCCCTGTCTTTTTCTGAAACATAAAGTAGCTTCAAATTTCATTAATATCATTTGTAAAACTTGGGGTGCAGTGTCTGCCAGCAGGAGCAGGCATGATTTTTTAATGTTCAAAACAAATAACACTTCTTATGAAGATACGGTTGGTTAGGCACCAAATTTCCCGTTACTAAGAAACTTTCCGTGTGCAAGATTATTCTTTATTTGTTTGATTCTAAGAACTACAAATTTTTTTAAAGGAGCGAAAAAAGCTTTGTTGCCAAATACTGGTCTTCTAGCAGGTAGAGGTGTATAAACAACATTTAGTTTGGCCAACGTTAAAAATTCTCATTTTTAGCACCATTTAATTTGACATGAGACCTGCACCAGCAACACACAACATACAAATCAGTACTGAAGAATAAAGTTAGACATCTATGGTACAGAATACGGTTTATTTTGAAGAGGAGAACGTTTTCTCATCCACAAAATATGAAGCGACACACACACCTTTTTATAAGACCATTTTCTGAAGATCACGAGCCTAAAACTGTTCTGAAGTTAAGATCAAATTATAAAAACAGGCTGCAGCTGAGTCGTCAACTGATACGTCAAGGATATGTACCAACTTTCAGCATGTTATGAAGAACAATACCCGTTTCATACTGTTGTATACTGTCATAGGTCTGTATGAATTCAGCCTAAAAATTTGGGAAAATTTAAGATCAGCCTGCTTGAACCTCCTTTTTACTGGTTCTTATGGACAGAGCCGGCACCAGCAGAGTTAGATGGGGGCTGGGAACCGTCTTCATAAGGCTGTTTAAAGACAAGACCAGAATACTTGTCGGAGAATTTTCAAGATTTTCTACACAATAAGTATTGATCATGGGAAAATGACAATGGATTCCTGTATTGGATAACTGCTCTAGAAATGGAGATTTGGCATAGATAATAATAATAATTATTATTATTATTATTATTATTATTATCATTATAATTTTTATTATCATTATTATTATTATTATTATTATTATTATTATTATTATTTATATTTTCATTATGAAGAACATCGGAAAATGATGATGGTCGTCCCCTTTGTATCAGTGCTTTTGTAAGCTCTGCTTGTAGAAAAAAGATTTTTCTATTTGCCTCTCGAGCTGGAGAAACTCTAGACAACGGAAGTAACAACTTTAAATCCAGTGATTTACGCGTGCTCCGCACTGGTTCCAAAATGTAAAAAGATACTATAAACGTATTGATTACATCAGACGTCTGTTGCTGAAGTATTCTGCCTCTTGTTCTGTTAAGGATAGAATTGTACTTTGTAGAGGGGGCTAATTAGTATTTTCTTGACATTTGTCGACCTATAAAATCCATTCTCATATTTTGGACTAAGAAAGCCTCTGGCCTCTTGCGAAATAAATGACATTATCAATTTTTCATCAGGGACCGGTTCATGTAGAAAATAATTTCATTCATTGCACTGGGAGGGAACAAGTAACCAAACAAGGCCCTTTTTGACATGCCAACTACGTAGGCAGTTGCCCCATTGCCCCTTCCTTAGTCCTGTTGTTTTATAGAATAAAACAAAAGATGTTTTTTCCCTTTGTACAAAGGTAACAATATATTGTCCCCTCAAATCTTAGTCCCTTAAAAGAGATGGGAGGCGCTCTTGGACTTCTGGCAGCTACCCAGTAAAACAGATGGGAGGTGCTTGTGCCCCCCTAGGATTTGACATCAGTGTTTGTCATGATTACCGACTCACCGTCCCCGAGTGATGGACAGTTGGGTTGGCTGAACCCAAGACTGAGCTGATTGTTGGAAAGGTATTGACTGTGGTTTGCAACCAGAAATATTATAAGCTTCTTAGGCGTAATTTACAATGTGTATCACGCCGCAGCTCAGTTAAATCATAACAAGGAAAAGCTTTTTATGCTGCTCAAAAAATTAATCGGTTTCATAAGGCTTAATTCAACAACCTCCGCTTCGCCATAATCTTTTTTAAAAGAACCAGTAAAATAACATTTTATGACAGTGCTTCAGCCTCAGCTTGCTTTTTTTTATTTTTTTTCTTGATTTCCTGTCAATGTTGAGGCTAGTGTTGTTATATAAGAAGTTATCGTATAAAGTTGTTATTATATAAGAAATGTTTAGCAAAGAATTAATCTCTTCAAGTCAGGGTACGGTTTTTTCAGTGGCCATCCGGAAAATTTGCGTCTCGATGGGTCCCGCCGCCACTGCTAAGTTTTCTTTCACATACCATAAAAGGTCAGATATAACTTTCTTATAGGAAACCCTGCATTTGACAGTAGTTTTGACGCGATTGACGAGGATGCATTGGAGGAAGACAGCCCATTTGAAGTGGTAAACCTTGATTTAGAGGATCCTTATGAAAACGATCTTGACATAGAGCTTCCTAGTTGTCAGCAAAGAAAGACCAACAGGCCTGGTATGTGCTTCTTTATTATTTTGTCAGAGGTGATTTTCCTCTACATTTTATTCATCTATACTTCATCCTCTTTATTCTATACTCATGCTTTATTCCCTATATTTTATACTCTACATTTTACCATCTTTAATTTATACACTGCATTTCATCCTCTATTTTTATACTATATTTTTTATCCTTTATATTTTATTTTTAATATTTTAATCTCAATATTTCATATTCCATATTTTATCCTATATATATATTATCTATTTCAATTTGATCTATATATCGTTTCTTTATAACAGCTCCCATTAAATTAAGTTGTTTGAGGATATAGTGATTTGAATTAAATGGTAATCTGGAACATTTTTCAGCTCCTTCTAATCAAACATTTTGCTATTTTGCCTTATCTATTCAATCTTTCTTCATCTTTTCCAAGTTGTCTTACTTTATTGAAGAATTTTAGTCATGATTTTCATTGCACGTGTGATTAAATAACATAATGAAGCATTTTATAATAAGATATAAAGGCCTACTTCGAGCTTTGGTATCACTATGGAGCATCTAGAATATATTGAGAGCAAGTTTTGCAATGTTTTGAATTACCGTAACTTGCAGAGCTGTTAGAAACAGATTGGGCCCAATGTTAAGGTAGTGTGAACCTCGGCATGGACCCCTCTGCATTGAAGGCAGTGAGAACCTTATCCGCACTTTAGTTTTTTGCGGCCCCTCATGGCTTCAAGCCACCCAGTAACCACCCTTGCTACTCTCCTTCTCAACGGTCCTGTCCGTAAACCCTTGGCTGACGAAACTGTGTGTAATAGCTCATTAGCTCCTGTACAATGAATTATAAATAGATGAATCGATGACTGATACAGTAAACTGACATAAAATTATTTCATTTTCAAACAAATCCTCCAGGTTTCTTTTGAAGTATTCACTTTTAATACAGGTAGTCTTAGACAGCGGAAGGCACAAAGAACTCCTCAAGCAATCCCAGG
The DNA here is from genome assembly GCA_964019065.1 of Catostylus mosaicus. Taxonomy (NCBI): domain Eukaryota; kingdom Metazoa; phylum Cnidaria; class Scyphozoa; order Rhizostomeae; family Catostylidae; genus Catostylus; species Catostylus mosaicus. Next base: position 3,134,090 of record OZ025191.1, read on the forward strand.
AACTTCCGATAATACTGATTCGTGAGTATCATATGAATAAGGTTCATTCGATCTTTGAAGCTCTTCGACGAACCTTTGTGTCGGGGATGTCTAATGCACTCAAAGGGGGAGGGAAGGCAGTGTAGAAGAAGGAAAAATTAGTAGCAGAATAAAGGAATCAGGCTAGGAATTTGGAGGGCCCCTTGAAAAACAACTTCGGTTGAAGGGCAACCCTCCCTAAACAAATCAAATATAAAGTAATATGAAATATATGCAATAGGCTCATTTTTTTAAGTATCAAGTTGCTTTTCCGTCCAGTGACAATTTTGCCTTTATCTCGCTGTTGCTGGGCAGGTCAACTTAGATCAACCTCTTTCGCAGAACATAGGGAACAAGAAAATTCTTTAAGCCGTTTTCAAAATAATACAAAACTAAATAATAACAGTTATAAGAAAAAAAAGGAATTACAATAAGAAAATCATTATTAACCACTGTGGCATTGCTCTTTCTATTTTACTATTTTTGAGGTATGAATCATCGTCAAGTTGGATGTGATTTTGGTTGGAGGGCTCAAGACATCCCTAATGAGATGCCAAAATGGGCCTGTTTGCTGAATATAATGGAAACCAGTCTTGTAGTTTGTTTTAAGCTAAGATCGCAAATCAATATTTGATGATATTTGATATTTTATGACGATACATTGAACAATTATTAGTTTCCAACACTAATGGATTATGCTCTTTATTCCGCCAGGTAAATAATTGCATTTGTAACATGACCATTGTGTTTGGACTAAGTAATTGTGCTTCGACAGACATTCAGTTTTTACTCACGGAGTCTCGAGAAGTTTTCACTTACTGCCTTGCGGTCTATTGTGCAGATGTTGAATGCGAAAAATGGTACAATCAAAAAATTATACAAAAGTACAATGCACTGATTGTTAGTGGAAGCAGTAGGTACGAACTGTGGAGGGCAATTGACTGTGGATTCCATCTCTAAGTTCATTAAATCATTGAATCATTAAAACGCAGAAAAGGCAAACCAACTTTTCCAGGCTGCATCATTCCCCCCTTACCCCACGACCCCAATACCTATGTCCTCCTCCGTAGTGTCTGCATTGAAGCCATATGACTTCCAAGGCTATTTTTCCTTAAGCCTGATAAATTTTATTGTACTTACGTATAGCTATACCTATCGCTCAAATCTTCTTTTTTAGGGGACATGTGTCGAAGATAATACCACGGTCCCTTGGGAAATGGAAGCAGTTCAAATTTAGTGCAGCATTGGTAAGTAAATTGCATAAAATGGGGAGGGGCTGAAGAACAATTGTGGGGTAAGGTGGAAAAATTGAGGTTCTTTTGTGTGTACCAGTCTGGTGGTACGTGCCCCCCTTGAAGATGTACGCTGTACGCTTGAATTCGATACCCTAATCCCCCGTCCAGGTCCCCATTGATTTGTAGGCGGCAGAGCTTTGGTGTGTACATATACAGAATATGAAATCAAATTGAAAATGAATGAACGACTTTAGTATACAAAACAACACTTCTATTGATTTCCAAGTGTTTATTATTTTAGAAATTGCACTACATCAAATCAGACATCGTCGAATTTTTCAAAGACATCGACTTCTGGAAGTCAAATCTCAAACCAGTTGAAGGTAATATAACTCGGGTATTGTATGAATTCATTTTTGTAAAACTATACTACAACTATTGTGAAATTTTTCTTTTTGTGCATCGGGGAATCTCCACAAGTTGATGAACCCTATGCATAGTGTCTTCTTACACAGCATAGTGTCGTATTTATTTCATACAAACAGGGGAGCTGGAGTGACCATTGAACAAAGGAGGGGCAATTGCAAGGGCATCTGATACAGGAAATATTGAAATTTCAGTAAGAATTCAGCAAAGGCAGATTTTACTAGAAAAAGGATGTCAAAATCATGTAATACGTAGTCAGTTTTACATCTGCTGAAAAATTACTTATTAACCAAGCATTGCATTTGAGATGGAACTAACAGAAGCGGTCTATTTGAAATTTTTCCAGAATCTATCTTGTCTAAAACTGAACAAAATGTTGAAGGAAGAGAAAAGAACTGTCTCCAGATGAAAGGCTATTGACCTTTGATTCTTTAGATAGTTTCATAAATCTGACCCAGCTTCGATTTGTTTCAAACTATCAAAGTTTTCATCAAACAAAAATTCTGTGGCAGATTCTGGTTTCTCAATGTACCGAGTATTTCGAGCTGTTGGAGGGGGAGATATGGTAATTGTTCTCTCCATAACGTATCAGACCCTGGTTTTGTCAGTTACCCGAGTAATTAGAACTTTAGAAGTGGTAGGGGGGGGGGGCAATTTCAACCCATACTCTGAAAATTTCTACCTCACGGTTTTTACAACACAGCATTATTTATGGGTCATAATCTTATTTAGGAAAATTTGGATCTGGAGTATTGTCATACTTCAAGTTTCTTCGGTGGCTGTTCTTGCTCGACGTTGTCATAGCAACGCTTGTCATGGCATTTGTCGTCGCTCCGCAGCTCATGTACTCTCCAAGCTACAAATCTAATAATGTCTCGTTCACTGGAATGGAATTGTTAACTGGAAAGGTATAGTCTTTTTACATACACCTTACAGAATATGACATGTCTGCATTACAGTTATTTAAAATTATAGGTTGGTATGAGAACAGGAGTGGGGGTGCCCTATAGTGCAGAGCTACAAAAACGAAACAAGGGACTCTTGAAGGCCTTACTATCAAATTTGTCATAGAAAAATACTAGAAAAGGATGCTTTTCCTATGATAATGTAGATAATGATATTGTTAATAAACAATTAAGTTACTTTTGGATAACAATAAAGTTACAGTTGGATGTAGTTTATGTTAAAAAGCCCGAACTAATATATGTGAATCAACTTAATTAGATAATCACTATTTACAATTTATAAGTACTACATTCGCAGCCTTCACCAGCTCAATTTTCTATGTTTTTCTTAAAACAGATAGGGATTACTAATCATAATGACATCAGGTGGGCTGTTTCAAAGCCTCTGGTTTTGTTGATTTTACCATTCCTGAAATTCAATAGCTGAACAAATTTTTGCCTGGGGAAAGACTGTATGCATAATCTTCCCTTCTCTCTGCTTTTTTCTGCTTTCTTCCCTTTCCCTGCTTGTTCGAAAGAACGCAATCACTCATTTCGTATTGCTCTGTGAGTCAAAAATGTTTATTTCTAGCCGTGATAACCTCTAATATTACCTTTACAGGACTGGTTCTTGAAGACAGAAATGTATTATAGCAATTATGGTGGATACAAGAATGATACTGTGATCTTATCTTATCAAACGCCATACAATCTCACATTTGCTTATCTCTTGGTAGCTGGTGGCTATATTTTACTTTGCCTTATAGTACTTGTGCGAAGGTAATGGTTCTATAAAGCAACCAGTACACATCTTTTGAACAATGCTTTTCGACATGAAATCAGTACTTGGGTGCTCTTTGCAATCCTGGGATTTTAGCTCTGCAACTTTACCACCTTTGCCAGGTTAATACAATATGCAATTGTTCGGAAAAACACATTTAATACCAATCTCACGCTCTTAGACTACATTATGTTGGCAAGGCTGGTTCTTTTCAATAGGTTAAGAGGTGCAAGCTGTGTTCCAAATGATGTCTTATTTTTCAAAAGCTGTACAAATTTTGCCCCCAGAGCAGGTTTTCCAGAGTTTAAGTCTCTTTAAATATTTCTCCCAAATTCTTGTTTTCTGTTTCCCACAGAGACTTCAAGTTAGTCCAACAATCTTAGCTTTATTGCAAACTATCTATCAAATACCTGGTGAGATCATGTTGATATGCTTGTGAATACTATGCAAAGGACTGTTTTGGGAGTATCTAGGACTTGCTCGCCCCTGTGGACGTTTAGCATATGCCTGATCATGCCCCATGGCGGGCAGTTTGACCATTGTATTCAATTCATTCTCTTCCTCTGTTGTACCATTATGCAACAGCTTACCAGCTAATATTATCGACAAAAACAAATTCAGACACATTCTTTGATTAACGCAAAACACAAATTTCAGTGAATTAATTTTGATTACTTAAGGTTAAACGATATTTTAATTAGAATAGTGATGATGATGATCTTAATAACGATTATTAATTTGTGACCTTATCTTCTTATTGCTGATATTGAGAACTTAGTCACAAGCAATCTAGAAACGTCGCAGGCCAACATTTGCTAGAGAAAATGATAGCAACAGAGTGTCTACACTATTTATAGTCTATAAATTCAACACTCACTGAACTACATGTTCTTTTTTTTTCAGCATGGCAATTTCCTACAACAAGAATTATATATCTGGCCAAGATTTCAGAAACTCTTTCTTCACGAAAATATTCTGTTCGTGGGATTATGCTGTGACGCAGGACAATAGCGCTACGCTTCAATGTAAAAATATACATAACGATCTACTGGTAGGTCGCCTTCAGTGTCTTTATAAAAATAAGGGACAAAGCAAATCGACAGTAACAGAAAGCAAACAGAACAATATAACAAGTAAAGTAGATGATATATATAACAAGTAAATGATAGATATCAGGAACAGCGTTAAGCGGCAGGAATATGAAGGAAATACGAAAGGATTATATCTTTCAAATACAAAAATTTTATTACTTAGAATTTATTACTTTTAGAGCATGACTTACATTAAATCATATGAATAAAAGCCTCTATTTTCTTTTTCACATTTTGCATGCAAACTTATTTTACAGAAGAATGTATTTTAGAATTTCCTGAAATTAAATAATTGTTTAAAAGGATAGTAATTGTATTAATAGAATCTGTGTCTTTTCATATTATCTAAATTGCATTAAAAACTTTTTACATTATCTTGAAAAATCTCTGATGAAAGGACACACCCCTGTAGAATATTGTTGTTCTGAAGCTGACGAGAAATATTCCTGTCTTATTGGTCTTTCCTCTACCTTTGAGGGAAGTGTATCAATTAACGCTAATCCTCTTTCTTTACACTGCAGGAATCGTTAACTGAGAGCAGAGAAAAACGACAGAAAGAGTTCAATGAGCTGGCTTCTTTAGCTTGTCAAAGATTGGTCACCCATGTCATAGTCGTTGGCTTAATGGGTGGTTCGTGTTATGCATTATACTGGGTCAAAATTTATGGTGTTGATAAACTCAAAGTGAGACTGATTTTTCACAATACACTTAACTTAATTAAAAGCTCTGTTAAATTCAGCGCGTCAGAAACAATGATATCAAGATTTAAGACAAAAAAATGATATCAAATTTTTGGCTGGAGAGGCCCTTTTACACCATGTTATTTACGAGCGCCAGGCCTAAGACTTCTTAACAGGAGGAGAATTCTTGCCACATTCTAGATCTGAGCTAAATTGATCAATCAACTTGCATTCTGTTGCAACATTCCTATCATAAGAAGTTTGTAATGTTTAACGTTTTAGCACAGCAACTAATTCAAGATATGTAAAATTGCTTGCTTGCTTAATTCTCAGGTAGTAGAGAGCATGCCATGCCAGGTAGAAATAAAAGTAGTGAATTGTTAAAAAAAAATTTTTTCGTGGTTGCTTTGTATCCCAGCTGCTTTGCGATTTTACCTTCTATTCAACATTCACATACATCGTCACAATTATTTCTTAAAAAACCGGTAGCCAGCCTACTATTTGTTCTCTAGTTTATTTGAAACTTTAATATAAAAGCTACTGTTCTTGCAGTGCTTTAACCGTATATTTTTGTTTTTTTATCAGGAAAAGATAGCATTAAACAAATGGACAGATGTGTTTTTCAACTTGTTTCCAGCAATTACATTAACAGCATTGAATATATTTTTACCATTTGTCTTTCGAATCATTGCAAGTAAGGAGCGATACGAATCGCCAAGAACGACAATCGAAATTTCTCTGTTCAGGTAGCAATTAGCGCAGTTCTTTTTATTAAAGCAAGCTGGCTGTTTGCTGTTGAGATTAGGATACCATTTTGTGTAAATTGCGCCAAAAACTGAGTGGTTTGCGGCCCAGGTTCCATTCTAAAAGAGGCTAATTTTACCATCAGGTAGTCTCCCACAAAAAAATATTTTCTCTTTTTCAGCATGTTCTTTGACTTGCTACAGGTCCCCATCCTCAGTTCTGACTAGACCTAGGGCCAAGACCGTCGGAAGTTTTATCCAATGAAAAAAGTTAATTGCTCTATTTGTGTTTACTCTTGTTGTTCACACCATGAAGCCTTGATTTGTTAAGAAAAAACAAGAACAACTATTATGACAAGTTTCTGTAACATGATACTTCATTTCTTAGGCGTTTCGACACCTACCGGGGCCCGCACTGGCTCTCGACGGCCCTGCCTAGGGCCATATGTCATGATGACTTCTTTCTTTATCCCCGACACCAAACCAGAGCTTCTCTAAAATATGATATTGTAGGGCTTTGACTCTATAATCTCTAATTTATTCTCAGAACTGTCGTATTGAAATTGTCAACGCTGTGCGTTTACATTTGGCTAGTATACGCAGACATTGAAAAAGCAGCTGCAGATTCTCAAGCTGTTGCAAGCCTCAACCAGAACGTTACATTAATGAGAAATTCGTCTTTGACAGCAAAGGTAAGTTCTATTTATCACTTTGTAATTAACGCTTACATAACGTGGTGCGTCAAGTTCAAGATTAAAATGGAGATTCTGCCCTAAAACTTTACTATACTATACTATACTATGCTATGCTATACTATACTATACTATACTATACTATACTATACTATACTATACTATACTACACTATACTTTACTATACTATACTATACTATACTATACTATACTATACTATACTATACTATACTATACTATACTATACTATACTAAACTATACTATACTATACTATACTATACTATACTATACTATACTATACTATACAATACTATACTATACTATATTATACTATACTATACTATACTATACTATACTATACTATACTATACTATACTATACTATACTATACTATACTATACTATACTATACTATACTATACTATACTATACTATATTATACTATACTATACTATACTATACAATACTATACTATACTATACTATACTATACTATACTTTACTATATTATACTATACTATACTATACTATACTATACTATACTATACTATATTAGACTATACTATATGCGATAGTATACTATACAGTATACTCTACAACGCTACACTACCTTGCGCCAGGATTTCGTGGGTGCAATCTCTCATGAACCACCCTGTAGTAACTGCTTGATTTTTCAGCTGCCTTGTCTTCCAAGTTGCTCTTGACTGCAATAACATCTTCAATAACCTCGACTCAAAATTCTTTGCAGCCACAAGCAACAACATCATGCTGGGAAAGAGACGTTGGAGTGGAGTTTTATCAACTGGCAATCGTGGATTTTGTGTTTGTTATTTTAGAGACGTTTTTTGGAGAAATGATACGACGGTATGTAGAATTCATCTCAATCTATGACATATAAGGAAACAATAGGTGCATGCTTTAAGTATATGCTGACGCCAAAGATGCCCCTGGAACCGTAATAACCGCAATAACCCAGCCTAACCGTAATAAAATGTCATGGGTCTAAAGAATATATTAAAACATTTTCACTGTCCAAAACTGAATACATGACTTTCGGAGCTTGTACTTTCATACATTAGCACAGCACAATTGTTTACTGCGATATTTCACCTTGACAAAAGAGTAAAAGTGCGAGTGATATTTGAATAATCATTCAGTTTTAATGATCTGCTGGTTTATAATGCCAGGGGTGCAGCATACGGAAGAGACTCATTCTCAGTAACTAAAGTCGGTAGATTCCTGTTGCTTTGGGCGATGAAAGGCCTAAATAGTAAATGGTAATTATTGCGAATCATAGTTGCTAGAAAAGTCACTTCAAGCACTTGTTTTGATCTATTTGCCATCATAGTATACAAGATATTTAGAATTGTGGGTCGAAAGGTAGAAAGACAAAAAATGGCAGCGCAGCTGGCGGGAAAGTGCCTCCTTTCTTGTGATGAAACACCGAAATTCTTTCTTTTTCTATCGTTTTTTATATAATTGCCCTGACCCTTACTCCACTTCTTATTATAAATTGTCCAAAATTTTTATCTGATTTATCTTTTCACTTTACTTTCGTTTCATTTCTGTCCTTTGTATTTATCAAGGTGTTATCCATTTTCTTCCACAGTGGTTTTGCTGGATTTATGAATGCTTTAGGCTGCAACTTTGATCATCCGGGCTTCGATATATCAAGAAACGTTCTTGGATTGATCTACACTCAGGGATTATGCTGGTAATACTGTTATGCATTGTTATATTTTTAGATATTCTCTTGCGGCTTCTCAAGAAATGTTATCAAAAGCTATCCAAAACTTTATGGAATAATTTTAACTTGAAATACGTTAAACCAAGCCACTCGTTTCCAATTTTTGTTAGGAGGACCGGTGTATTTTTCATGTGCATTGTGTGAATTTCCTAACACGTTAGGTGTGTTCTTTCTTTGGTCTTCAAAGAATTTTAGAGCGTCCTCCTTAATAATAGTCTGTGCCACTGAGAGTGCAAAGGTGGAAAGTGCACAAGTTGAAAGTGCTGTTATTTTCAATAATTATCAACAAAATATACTTCTAATTATACATCTATAACTTTCTATATATGAATCTATAGCACTTATATCTAAAATTAGCTAATGGGGCGAGAATGTATGGAAATCTGCCTACAGATAAATATCACTTAGGGTTGTCACAGCCTCCACACTTTTAAAAAGCAGTCCTGCCTCTAAATCGCCAAAAATTAGGCCAAATATTAAAGCAAATATTTGGGCTTTAACCATGCTACTATATCAGGAAAGACATACTCGAACGACTCATTTGCATGCAGTTTCTTAACCTCTATATATTAAATACCTTATACAAATCGTCATTCTGGAGATTTTGATCTCAAATTGTCATTTTATTCAGGCTAGGAGCATTCTTCTGCCCGATGCTACCTGTGATTACAGTCATCAAATTTTTTATACTTTTCTACTACAAAAAGGTTTGTCTTCTTAGTTTTAAAGCATAACATTGTCTTGCACCTCGGAACAAGTCACCAGAGCAGTAGCTACAGCGGGATGAGATGGGAGTGTCAACCCCCCCAGGGAAAACATTTCAAAAACAAGGCGTTTTGTTCATGGGGTTCAATTGTCGGAAGATTTTGCTAACTTGTGGGCAATTGAAAGATTGTACGCCCATTTCGTCAGCAAATCCATCGTAGACCCCCCCCCCCGGGAGGGGGCATCTGATACTCTACTAGAGGCATTTGATGATAAACTTGCTTTGTGTACATTAAATTTCACATTATGTTAATACACGTTTCTACTTGAAATAGGCCAGTGTGTTACAATTTTGCCGACCCTCGATGCGACCATTCAAGGCGTCGAAAATGCGTTTACGATTTCTCTTATTGCTGAGTTTCATGCTTGCTTTGGCTGTTGTGGTTATTGGATTGGTTATTATAAATGAAACACGGTATGTGTTTTTACATTGCATTAAAAAGTTCCTCTTTTGCTTTCAAAACAACGTTTTAATCTCTATTTCCTCTCTTCGTGAAATATTGCGCTAGAACGCAAGATTCCACGCAATGTTTATCTTTGCCATTCGAAAGAAAGCCAAAGTTAGCTGTATGAAGAGTGCCCGAATATTTTCAAGGGTAGCGATGAATGTCACGGTTTTTGGAGCGGTATCGCCGCCTCGTAAAGATTTACGAATAGTGTATTCTTTTTGGACTATGAAGATCATTTGCTTAATTTTTCGAATATTTCGTCTGGTTAACGATCTCGACAGATTTCTCGGGTTCCAAGACGACAGGTTAGTATCAGTTACACAGTTGCTGCTGGGTGTCTAATCATGAAATGAACCAGTAATCAGAATTATGAACATTAGTATTCTAGTAACATTGATAGCTTTATGGTAATTGCAAAGATATTTACTTATATCAAATTGCATGTCATTAATGATCAACTGCAATTGTTAACTTTTAGGCTGAAGCCATCACTGAACTGCGGACCATTCCGGTAATTTTCTGCTTTTCCTCCACTCCAGATTGTTATAATTGCAATGTTGGAGTGTGAACATTGAATTGTATAATTTCCAAATGGGGCAGCAAAATTTCTTAAAAGGTTCTCCTTAAAAATGGAAAATTGACTAAAAATTGGCGTAAATGTGCATGTACCCTTTGTTGTTTTGATTTGAAAACACTTGGGATGCGAGAGTGAGGAAAGAAGGCTTTTTAAAGATCACCAAAATACCTCACAAATGCTGATTTATTGTGTTTATAGCAATTAAAAACAAATTTTATGTAATACCACAGTATTTTAGCCTCAAAAAGCGAGACCGCTAGCGAAACTGAGGTTTATGGCATTAGCCTAGAAAGAGATTTTTCTGCATCGACTTTGAGCAATCCTTGTATAAAGACAGCAGCCACACCAAGAATTATGGAGCAAACTTGTTGCAAACTTTCAACAGGGGTGTACAGCATTTAGTTGAAGGGAACAGAAAGCAGCTTGTTAATGACCATTCTCAATACCTTGGCAGTTTCTTTTCACGCACTGCCTCTTAAAAAATTACTAAACGTTGCAAAATTGCCATGTTCATTTTAATAAATTGAAAGAAAGATTTCCTTATTGATAGAAAGAACTAATTCGAGAAGTTGTGAAAAATATTGGATATTGATCATGTAAGAAAGTCCAGCAAATACGGTATATGACTACAATTATGTCTACCACGGCCCTCCCGGCGTATATCCGATTCACTAGTTCCCGCGGGAGGCAGGGTGGTATCAAGCTAGTAACAGCATTTGATCCACCACTTTGAACTTGAAATGTTTTCACTACTACCAGGGGGAAGAAGAGTATATTTGCAACTGTTCAGGTTGTCTTGAATCGAGATTTTGGTAAAGAGCTGCGAAGAATAACCAAATCATTTGCATCAACAATAGTGTTGGCAATGGTATTCTTTATTCTCAGGTAGATATATTTGTTTATTCTCTCTCTCTCTCTCTCTCTCTCTCTCTCTCTCTCTCTCTCTCTCTCTCTCTCTCTCTCTCTCTCTCTCTCTCTCTCTCTCTCTCTCTCTCTCTCTCTCTCTCTCTCTCTCTCTCTCTCTCTCTCCTCTCCCCTCTCCCCTCTCCCTCTCCCTCTCCCTCTCCCTCTCCCTCTCTCCCTCTCCCTCTCCCTCTCCCTCTCCCTCTGGAATAGCTATTTTCCAGAGGAGATAATTCTTGCCTTCGCTTATGGGCATGTCGCTTTTCCGTGTCATACATTGTGGGTATCATCATTACAATGATCAATTGCTAACATTATGAGTTGAGTATGAAATATATTTAATTGATAGCAATATAAAGTGACCTCTTTCATAAACCTTTAGCATGATCATCTATTATCAACGTTTACGAAAATCATCTGCAGAAAAGAAAATCAAATTACTCAAAGAACAGATCGCATTGGTAAGTGGGATAATTTTCATATACTCATTTTCTGTGTCGTTTTGTGAAACGGCCAATCCCTTCAAATGATAGCAACAAACGAATGCTGCATTTTAGGCCAGCTGTTTTTTGCGTAGTAATCAATGGGGCTTCAAAATGGCCCACACATATTACACATTGTTGCTACAAGAAAGTTGTTACAACAATTGCTACAAGTTGTTACAAGAAGTGATTGCTTACTTGCTTTTCCTGTTTGCTTTGTTTTGCCTTGTTTGCTTTGCTTGCTCGAATGTTCGCTTTGCTCTGCCTTGCATTGTTTTGCTTTACTTTGCTTAACTGCTTGCTTCATTTGCTTTATCGTACTTGCTTTGCCCTGTTCTGCTTTGCTTAGTTATTTGCTTCATTTGCTTATCATGCTTCCCTTGCTTTGCTTTCCGTACCTGCTGGCTTTGCTTTGCCTGCCTGATATGCTCTGCTTGCTTGCATGTTTACCTAGATTTCAATTTGGAAGTAGGGAAATGCTCAAAAGTAAAATATCTAACAGCAGGCTATATCGTTTTGAAATTATAGGGTTTTCCGTTAAAGCAAATCCTCTTGTACAGTAGTTAAATTTTAAGAGCACTGGCCATAGGCTCAAATTCTTTCACGTTTTGACCAATCATGGCCGTCGCTAACTTCTCACGTGATCCTTTTTTCCTCCAGGCTGGCCATGACAAGCTTTTCTTGTCAAATCAAATCCGTGAAATATTGAAAGCAAGAGGAAGGGCAACCCGGCAAATTCAAACCTAATGCAATAACTTTCATGTTTCTTAATCACATTCATTGACAATGAACTCAAAGTAGTCTATTCGAATTCCCTGCAATCCCTTTTGTAAAAACGTAGTGACCATTAATGGCTTCCAACTTCTAACTGATGATGAACCTTATCTCTTGGTCAGTATCAGCCAACGTTATCTAGTAACTGGCTGTATTTGTAAATACAGGCTACGTGTCATTTTTCATCGGGATGTGCTCATTTAACGACCAAACCTGTTATTATTTTGGGGGATGTCAATATCAACTTTTTGGTTTCTCAAGAAAGAAGCCCAGGGAATATTGAATTTGACTGATACGGAAATCGTTGACAATGGACAGGGAAAGGTTGCCCCTGGGCCTGGTTCAAGAAACTGCCTTGTAATCGGAGACATTAAAATGTTTCCAGGATCATGTGACATCGCCCTCTTCGCAAAACATGCACGGATTGATGCTCGATTTTCATAGCTCGGTGCTGCTGACAACCAGGAGATAGTAACACCCTTTTGCAAACCAACCTAGAACATGTAACACAGTTAGCTTCGCCATTAATTCTTTCTCAATAACAATCCCATTAGTCTGTAACTGTATATGATTTTTAGTAACTATAGAACAGTTGCAAGTCTTAGCAGGGGCAGCAAGGGGAAGTGCCCCTCCTGGTGCCATGGGGTCAGCTTTTTGTCAACTCAGCAAGGTTAGTTTGACTTGGCCCAGGCTGAGCAAAGATTCAGCACGAATGCTATTGTCAAACTAGTTCAATGAACAATCCAATACCAAAGGTGCTATTTTCTACTATAAAATAATTAATTGTATATCAAAATTACCAAAAAATGCAAAAAGAACAAACAACTTTGTTTCGTTTCCAAAGAATTAGCAAATTCAGGACCTGATTTTTCTTGAAAAGCCGCCACTGCTTTAGAATAATTAGAAGCTTTAGAAAGAATATCTTCTTTAGAGATTAAAACGTGGAATTTGGTGTCTTCTCAGAGATTGAACGATGAAATTTCATTATTTGTAAAAAATTTTCATTATGAGTAGTTTGATAGCGGTGTTTATTTGCTCATTAAGTGCAAATTTTTTATAAATTTTTGCATGTGTACAGATCTGTGAATGTAGGTCTAAAAGTTTAAGATATGTTTATTTGATTAATTAATATTTTCATGCTATTGAATTTTAGAAAGTTGTGATTTTATATTATGGAAAAATTGTGAATTCTCGACAATATTTTTGCATCATGTAATTAAGACTTCCCCCTCCTTGTTGTTTCTGGTGTGTTTGCGTGTACTACAGACATGGGCTTGCTTCATCTATTGATTTTAATCACTGGTTATGAATTGGTCATGGCAGCAATTGGTCATGGCTTTGGGAAAAATACAACATTGACGTCACTCAGTCTTCGTTTAAATAGGTACTGCGATTTTTAAACAGTATTTAGAGTTTATAAAAGTTAAATCGAAATGTCAGCAAATAATGGCAAGATTGTTATGCATATTTTCATAATCGAGGCAAGTTAATTGACTGCAATGACCGCCAAAAGTAGTTAAAACAGTAGGTTTCATTGGCCACAAATTCGCATTTTGCGCTTCACTGTCATATTTCACGTAGACAGTCCCCCCCCCCCAGAAACAATATTGGGAAGAAGAGCTCTAATGCACATTTTCAACTCACATCCTCATTCTCCTTAATTTCCATATCATATTACAATATTGTATGGAGGGAGCGGGGAGAGAATGCATTGGAAAAATGAGCATAGTGTTCCAACAAATTTGGCGGGCATTGCAGGTTTTGTTTAGACGATATTTAACCGTTTTGAATGACTGAGGAACCAGCTAGTATCAGTTTTGTGCCATAAATATACAGCATAAACAAGCCACCTCAACAACATTTACCTTTCAAATAAGTCTGTTTTTAATCTCTGATGGGACCATATGGCCCTTTGAACTTCAACGAGGATTGGTTACTTCGTAGGAGGAGGGAATAATGCGTGAATACCTCGGTTCTTTTTTAGTTTGTAGTACAATTGTATGGTTTCTGCCCTTAAACATCACTGATTATAGCCCCCCTAGCAATCTGACCAAACGCATTAGTTGGTACTGTATAAATGTATCATTACCGGATGTGAAGGGGTTAAGCCCCCACTCCTTTAAGTAGAATTTAATATGCCCCAAGAGAGCTGAAAAGAACATTAAAAGTAAACGATGAGATGATACCTGAACGTGGGCTGAAATCAACACGGATTGAAAGTTCTCATTTATGCGGTATTTGATTTATCTTACAAACAATGTTGCTATTTTTTACGTTATTAAATTCAAAATCAATTCAAGATGTTTTATAATCCGGTGAAGCCAGCTTGTAACAATTTTGCCCTTTGCTAATTCTCCAATTCGTGGTTGAATGAAACAGAGATCCATGGCGGCACCTTAAGATACTAAACTTTATTTTCCAGCAAAACCCTTTTTAATTATTTGTTTGCATTTGTTTTCGTTGCTAAAACTCGCCTTTTGTTGTCTTCGAATCTCTCTGCTCATGATGGATCTGTTTGTACGCAAATGATTCTCTTTTTGGTGTAATCTAATAGTTTGCTTTGTCATGTAGCCGAAATGAATCGAGAAAGTAACTATCTGTCGAAGCTTCTACAAATTTATGTCAACAATGTCTATGGTAGCCTGTCTACAGATTTTACGGGAACTGGGGAGGAGAAAGCAAACTTGGAATTTACTCTTTCATCATGCGCATTTACTAGGAAAAGATACGTGCCGTCAATGCAAGTAGCTAAAAAGAAACGAAGATCAATCACAAAGCCAGTTGGATGATATTGTACAAGGAAAACACATTAATCAAGTGTAATTTGACGGTGGTGTGCTTCGAAGATGGTCATGGAGAATCTAGGCATGAGTACAGATCAGTTAGATCCGAATGATGTTGATATATCGACCTGCGTAGAAGACGAGAAGTTTGAGCCAAAGATTTACACGATATGGTCAAAAACTGGACAGAGAACTATATACCAAACGTATTGTGAGTTGAAGTTGAGATAAATATTTTTCAAAGGGACGGCCTTAGGCCAAAATCTATTTCAGATCGGATGGGTAAGGGCAAGGGGTCACTTCTTGCTCTTTCAATACCCATGAAAATTGCGCAATTTGAAGGATTTGCCCCCTTCAGTAGTTGTTTTGTACCCTTACTTCTCATGGTCCCCCTCCCTTGGCCTGGAGTGCTCCAATCGTCCCTATCATGTTTGATCTAAACAAAGTCACTGTCTTCTTCAAGTGTCTATGATCTAAAAAGGCCCTTTTCAAGGCAACGATCATTTTATAGCAGGTTCATCAATGAATCTCTAAACTCCCCTAAAGTGACAAGCCTGGATGGGGATTCCATGTTAATAATGAATTTCCACCAGTAAAATACTGTTAAGAGGCGTATGGTATTCAAGGATGAAGCCAATGAGGGGGCTGGCGGGCGGAGTGCCCCCCTCAAGGACCGCCAATTGCTATTTCGTCGAAAAATGTTCCTGAACAACACATTGAACAAGAAACTACTGTTCTGTGAACAATGAGTCTATTGTTTTACAGGTAATTGTCGGAAACCTTGTCTTTCTTGCCCCCCTGTTCGGAGGTCCCTGAATTTGCCCTGATTGTATCGTTAAAATGAGCTGCTAATAAGCTGGATGAAATTCAACATCATTTATCACATTTGCATCTAATCTAACGGCTTTTTACAGAACAAAGACAATTAGGCACACTAAAAGGCAATATGATTTGATACATTAATGCTTTAAGCTGCATCTGAATGCATCAGCGCTTTTAATGTGATCTTATATGCCACTTAACCCATGGCACCTAACATGCACATTTTTATTCCCCTTTCTTCTTCCTACCCCCTTTATTTTTTCATTTATTTTCTACTCGTTTTTGTTGGCCTTATGCTCATTACCCGACATTTTCATACTCTGAAAAATTGCAGTTGAAGCAAATATTTCAGGCTGCTAACTTATGCCTCTGTTTTTTGTGCGATCTTAAAAAAAATCGCAGTAAAAAACTTCATTTTTCATTTCATTTTTCCTTTCCACTTCCCTCGAAATTCTCTCTTTTTTGTTTCAAATGATCGAGTAGTGATCAATTGAATACGCCACTGAAAATTCGTGAGTTACTGGTCCAAGACAATGCATTTGTGATCACAATAAACTAACTTTAAGATCATAGCAAATAAACTAAGAAAATACATACCAAACATTGTAAAAATTACTAGAAAAGACTTATAGTTCTTAGAAATGGATAGACCAATAACTTGTAATATGTCATATAGTTGCATTACGTAATGTTTAATACTGAAGTTTAACGCATCGTTGTCCTGAGAAAGTGCAATACCTGCAGAGGTACATTTGGTTGAAGCAGATCCTCGCTTTTTGTTGCAAAAATATAACTGACTTGCATACGCAGCATTTGGCAGTACCAGGGGCTGTGAAGTCCTTATGCTTCATGCAGACATAGGCCAAAGCGTCGTCTTTCTTGAAAGGAACATGCCCACCGCATAACACGCACAAGTCTTTATTCAACCCAGGTATTGGTGTAAATGCATTCATGCGATTCGAGCACATGTGACAAATATAAACAGGCGAGCAAAATTTATCCTTTGGGCCTAGTACCATAGTTTGGCAGCGAATCTTCTTCAGCTTAAAACTTTTATCCCTTTGATTATTTCTCATAGATCTTCTGTCTTTTCTGTAGAAATCCAAAAGCGCTGCGTACTCATTCGCTAACTCTAGCTGTGCTGGAAGCTCCTCCGCAACACGAATGTCATCCGTACAACTAATTTTGAATACCTGCGCGAGCTTGCTGTGATACGATCTCTTCTCTGTCATATCTGCAAGCAGCTTTCCTCTGACTACAATGTTGAATGAGTCGTGGAAAAAAGCGAAGTTTTCTTCACCTCGCCTCTTGCCCACCATTAGCAAATATGGTTGCAAGAGGAAACGGCACCTCTTCCATATCATCAAAGGGACTGGCTCTTCCGTATTGCCATTGCTCCAACGCAGCTCTGTCTCTGTCAGGCCAGATGTACTGCATACCAAGAAGTATATCGTATCTTTAATAAGTCCCGTTTTATCTTCAGAGATGAGCCTCTGTAATACAGTGAAAACAAGCTCTTGAAGATCATCAGGGAGGGTTCTTATCTTGTCTGATAATCTTTCAAACTGGCCAAAAATCCTCAATTCTTCACATGAAAGAGACAACCACAAAGGGTTGCAAGCCTCGTTTCTGGAAACAAAAGCCTCCATTTGCTCTTCATCCAGCTTTTTATTATATCGAGAAAACAGAGAAGTTATGAATTCCTTGCTCTCAGTCGGGCCAAATCCAGTGATATGCAATTCTTTGAAACCAACTGTATCCAGTTGTCTTTTTATGGACCCAAGCAACGGGCTGTCATCAGTGCAACCAATTATACACTTAAAACTTCCTTGCAAGTCTGCAGGGAGCCAGTTCAGAAAAGGAGCTTCAGTGTTCGAGAACTGGTTTACAGCATCAAAGACAAGGGTCATTTGCCTTTGCTCTTTGCAAACAAGCCGAATAATTTCCTTATACTTTGAAACCTTGTCTTCGTACATCATGTCATCAAAACCATCATGATTTAACCCCAGCCATTGCAGGAGTTTCTTTGTAAAAATCTCTCGCACGGCAGTTGAAACTGTCGAGTCAGGAGATGCACTAGCAAAGTTGTAGATGCATTTGACGTTTGAATCTTTCAATTGCCTGACAACGTTAGCTAAGAGTGAGGATTTGCCGATTCCCGACGGGCCTGTCACCAGCATGTAATTCTGTGCCAAAGCACCACAATCATTTGAGATTGAAACGAAATCTATAATTTGCTTTTTTTCTGTTTCTCTTCCAACAAGTAAGGCACCCTTCTTCTCGATAAATATGTCCTGAAAAACGAAGTTGAATTCAACACTTGTCAAATCTTCATCTATCTGCGGATACATTCTTTCAATTGCTGCTTTGAAAAAGCCAATTACTTTGTCTTCAAAATCTTCTAGGCCAGCAAGTGCTACTTTCGTGGTTTCCGGGGTACTTTCAAAACTATCAAAAGTGCAGCTATATTTCATCACCTGTTTAGGGAATCGATCTCGCAACTGCTGCTTGAGCTCTACAAGGCTTTGCGCCCCAAATTCTGTATCTTCAACAAACAACGGTCGCACACCTGCTGGTATTTGAGGTATTATACAATCATCACGGAAAAGAAACAGGGCATTTTTGCTATTTGACCTTAATGATGCATGCAGAATCTCAGTATGCGTTATGGACATCCCATCTACAAGATCGTATTTATCCACTACCTCTTTGCTGATATGCTGCAAATCTGGTATCCAACCATAACGTCCTCCTAAGAAATTCAAAAAGAAGGCTTGGCCCCCAGTCTCTTCAAGGCATTTTTCAATCTCGTTTAAACATATATCAATCGTGTCATTTGCTGTGGAGTCCTTTGGAATTCCCCATCTCAGATCACATTCTATCAGCTGTATTTTTCTTGCCTGGCACCATTCGTTTAGCTGCGGAACGACACGCTTGACAAGAACTTCCCTCTCTGAAAAGAAATCTGTGAAGGTTGAGGAAACAAACAGCCTCACAACTTTCCAACCTTTCTTTGTTGTGTCAGGGCGATTGGTGTTTAAAGTGAGCCATTTTTGAAGACCATCGTCAATTTTACTCCAGATATTTGATATTTGCTCGGGAACACGATTCATAACAGCTTCGTTTGGATCAGAACCGTGGTTTTTGTTTTTTGCAGCTATCTGTGATGCCTGGTCTTTGGTATTTCCGTGATGTTGCTTACATGAGTTTTGTGACATCACAACTTCCTGTATTTTCTCTCGATTACTTCCGTGATGTGCCATTTCAACTTCCGGATGCTTCTCATAAACAATTACACTTCCGGAATGATACAAAGTTGTTTTTTTGCATGCTGTATTATTAGTATTTTCATCAACCCCCAACTCGCCTTGTTCGTTTGTAGACCTTGGACTTTCTAACTTCAAATCATTGATACAAGCCACTTGCTTAGGCCCATGCTTGGAGAGAGAAATCCCCATAGTTATTCATCATCATCGTCATCATTTCAATATTGTCAGCAAAACTAAAGCACTAAGACATGGCTGCTATCAATTAATAATCGTTACTTGTATTATTTTGTTTCGGAAGTTTTAAACAAAACTTCTTTCGCCTTTTATATGCAGCGAAAAGAACCTGAGACGTTGCTAAGGAAAAATTATTCGCCATGGAGTTGTAATGAGAGATTGTGTGACACGCACTTTACCCGCGTTTGCTTTGAAATGATCAAATTACAAATTTTCTTCAATTACTTCTAAGACAAAAGGCCCACGCTCTGGATTGTTAAACACGCGTAATTTACGCGTTTTTATTGTAATCAAAGACTTGAAACAGAAAAAGGTTGTTGCTGCTTTGGTCAACACTGCTCAACAGCAAAACAAATGGCGGTGGATATGAAAGTAAGGTTTTGAGGATGTGTAATGATCACAACAATATTACACTTTTATATCCCATGATTATGTGAATAATGAATGAAAGTACTGAAAAAATGGCTGAACTAAGAGGAAACGACGAATTTGCTCCAATTCTTCGAGGTAAGATGATGTTTCTCCCCTCAAAATTATTTTACGATCTTTTTGTCCCGCCTAATTAACAAAGCCAGTATAGCCTTTCAATATCTGACAAGGCTTGTCCTATGATCGCCTTTTATCCTATGATTATGACTAAAGATTTAAATCCGATATTAGCATCATGTCAGGGGTGTTACCCTTTTCTAGTTTAAGCTGTGATTAATCTTCTTATATGGGCGAAAGGCCAACTAACGACTGCTATATTTGCAAACACGGAATCAAAGTTATCAAAAAATTAAATCCAGCGTGGCAAATTTAGATCAAGCGTGCGCTTTTTCAGGCAAATACACCATTGCAGCTCCAGCTTTTCCTTAATGCACTCCAGAGATTTCACGAAAGGTTGCTATGAATTTCAACACTAAAACATACATACATATACATATAAAATTTAATATTGGAAGCGCTACTGCGCTTGTTTATTAATCTAATTGAAGAAAGTATATTTTTCATTAATTCAGTTAGAGGCTGGCCAATAGCTGTGGACGGGACCTACAAGGAACTAGAAATGCTATGCCAACCTTAATCCTGACCCAAACTGTGCCTTTGCCATAAGAGTGTGCATTTCATCTTGACAAAAACAAAGGATCATTTGTTTTTTCTATTGTTTCTTGGCATACCTTGGTGTAATCTCCATCATGGACTTTACATGGAATGCACCCTGTAGCTGCAGGAAGGAAATAACTTTGTTCCCCTCTGGCTCAGACCTGGATCTGCAAAAAGTTTTTTCCTCATTTAACAAAGTACCAGAAAATGAAACAAGGCATTTATATGAAATTTTTTCAAACAAGGAGAAACAGAAGGGCCATACTTTCAAGTCAGAGCCTTTTAACATGGACAGGCATTTGCCACCCTCCCCCGGCCCCCTGGCTTAGTTCTGTTGTTTTATCATTAAAAAATAGAGCAATCGTTCCTTTTGACTAAGAAAACAACAGATTGCCCTCAGTCATAGGCCCTTTAAAGGAAGCATGTTTAACCTAAAAAGCTTCAACCTGGCCAGGGTTTAAATTTTGCAAAAATCATTTCAGTAAATACTACTGCAAAGAGAAAGGGGAATTATGAATGCACCAAGTCTAATTTGACCCTCAACTGACACAAATTATGATACAAATGTTACTAAAAATAGAATGCTCATTCTCTTAGATTTGACAACTACCTTTTAATGTATTTAAATTTGCTACTGGCTTTAATTGAGCTGATGTAATGATTAAGTATGAATATATATTTTATGTATATTAAGCATGAAATTGATATGAAATATTATCAATGTAACAAGTAAACTATAGGAGCTAATAATATATTCAGGGGCGCACAACCAATTCTTTTGTGGGGGGTGTATATTCTAGCTGGCCGACTTTCATTATATCATTGTTCTTGGACCAACTGGGTGTAAAAAACAAAATTGTGATTCGTATGTTGCTTTTCGGTGCCTGCTGTTTCTGTTTCCGTTCCTGATTCTTGGTTTGGCAAAGTGGTACTATTTTTCTTAATTATGGACCATTTTTTGTTGGCCTGTAAACCAATTTGTTTTATGTATAAACAGTTTTGGACTGACTCAAAAAATTGTTGGGGGTGTCATACCCCCCTACAGCCCCATGATGTGCGTCCCTGAATATATTGTATTAAGTTTTCATCTCAGAAATTCTTTTGACACATAATGAGATCTGTATAGCAATGAATCAGTTTGTTTTTTGCAATCTGTGTGAATACTATGTATTTTATCTTTTTATCTTTGTCTGCTCAGGTAATCCTGGTTATGGAGGAGGTTATGAAACATTTGAGCCAGAAACATCAACTGATAGTTCTGGTCATACTGAACTGCAGGACCCTGCACAAAAGAGTCAAATTAGGATTGATGTAATGCAAGCCACTATTGATTCTGATGAGCCTGGTAGTTCTTATTTTGGTAGAAATGAGGATGAAGATGATGATGTCTCTGACATTGAGGATCTTGAGAAATCATTACCAAGTACTCAGTTGAGAAGAGTTAAGTCACTTGCAAGACCAGGTAATTTTATAGGGCAGTTATCATCGTTCCTACCATGCTGCGTTTCTCAACCCCAATGGACATCCCTAGCCTTAGGATACTTTTCATAATGTAACATTTACCTGGGCAGATTATTTTAATTAGTGGAAGTTTGCAGTATGAATGTTCTTGTTTGAAAAATAAGGAAACCTTTTTTCACTTTCTATTTTGGAAATCCTGCCTTAGCAATTGAAGCAGGTGATCTTTTACCTATTCCTCAACTTACATCAAATATGTCTGGTGCATGTGTTTCAAAAATGAGGATCTAAAATCCTAAAATGATCTGCATACAACTTGTACATTTTGTACATTTTTATTGGCGTTTTATACATCTTGATGGCATAGAACACAAAGAATCACCTAAAGACTATTTTAGAATATTTCCATTATTGAGATTTAAAATGATACTTAAATTTGTATGTTATTGCCCAAGTTTTCTATGCCTAGGTGAAAATTGAGCAATCTGATCATGTCACTTACTTTCTCTTACCTTTACTTGTACGTCTAAACATTCTAGAGCTGCTGATTTTTAAAATTCTCAAAAAATGGATATTTGATGGACTCTGTTTGCCATTCTTTTTCATACATAGGTACTATAAGGCAAAGGAAATTGTCATCAAGAACTGGACTACATGATGTTTCTGGTTTTCAGGATACATCATTTACCGCTGAGATAGGTAGTGGGGAGTTAGTAACTCAGTTGGAAGGGCTAGGCACAGAAGATGCAGACAGATTTAAGGAGGCTGCTGTACCTCTCCATGCCAAGAAGTCATTCAGGTAAGATGCTTAAGATAATGATTTAAAAATGGTCTAATGTCATGACCAGATGGAAGGATGTCTTAAATCTGCTTGTAGCCCACAGTTGTGGAGTGGAGTTGTGGCCCACAGGTATTTTTTCAAAAGGATGATGAAATACTTATTAACGGGTGAGGGTAAGATGAATGAAAAAATTGATGGTCATTCATGGCAGTGTGGAGCCAAACACAAATGGGAGACCTCTTAAACAAAACTTTCTATGGGAATTTCCTAAGGAGGGAGACACGACAGAACATTTTGGCCATCCACTTATATCAATATACTATATTTGTCTTCGCAGACTACTTTTTATACCATTTTTGGTAATGTCAGCAAGAATGGAATAGGTGAAGGTGCAGGGTTTTTGAATCCATGAGCCAAAAGACAGTTTGAAAACACAGTCAGAACCTTTTCTCACAAGCTGTTCAGCCAAAGCAGCTGTCCATCCTGTCGACCTCAATAAATAGGTACTCAGGAGAATTAAACACTTGAGGACATAGGTGTCAAAGCTTTAGGCCCACATCAGCTTGATAGCTGCTAGAAACTTTGAAATTTTAAATTTCTTTTTATTTAATTTTATTCCAGGAGAACATTGAAAAAACAAAATGCAAAGAGAATTGGCAGGTGGAAACAATTTAAGCTCAGTTTGTCTCTAGTGAGTGTACTATTATCGAATCTTTCAAGAAAAATGTTTATGCAAAGTAGAGAAATTTCACCAATAACATGTTTAATTGCAGTTTAATTCCAGAGAGTTCTTCTGCATCAATCATTTTACAGAATTAATGTGATTTCAGTTTTTCAGCACTGGAAAACTATTTCTGGAAATTGTTTGACCAGTGGAAATGATCTATCATATTTTCATAGTGGTTAGAAGTATCTTCTATAATTCAAAAACAAATATACCCTCTTTGTACTGTTGATTGAAGAATGAGAACTTATCAATTTTTGTTTATAGAAATGGGATCATTTCAAGACTGACTTTGTTCATTTTTTCAAGAACCTTGACATATGGCAATCAAATCTAAAGGCAGTGGAAGGTACAATGTCACATTTCTATAAAATAAGTTACCAGAATAAGTATTCTTCATCAGAGAGGAAATTAAACACACATCTGCGAATATCTACAAATTTAAGTTTCCTAAACACCATGCAACAACCCTGGAAAGCAGACTGTACTCATCTTAGCGTGTCTATTTCTCAACTAAGTAACAATAATTGAAGGAACGCTACTGGCATCAAAAACCCAACTGGGTCAAGTAAAGAGCTTGTTTGGCAAGAATAGGCTTGCACTAATCAGATAAGAAATATTCAAACAAAGCAATATTTTAATCAATTTATTCAAACAAATGAAAATGCTATGGTACTAAGCAAAAACATCATAAAGAACAGGTGTTTTGAAAATTTTTCAGAGGGTGCTCAGCCCCCTGTAGTAATTTCTAGGGGTGGCTTGAGCCCCAAGCTCCCACATAGTCATTGCCCATGATAATAGTTGATTGATACGCAGATAAAGGAATAACTCAAAAAACAAAGGGGTTAATAAGTTGAAACAGAGATAGGATAGTATTACTGTCCGAGATCACTAGCTGGAGGAACATCCGTGAAAAACAAAAGTAATTGTTATGACACAACTGTCTTGTGAGGAATATTCAACTTGATATTACTTCAAGAATAGTTTTTGTATTTATTTATGATGTTAGTGTTTCTTTTAATTTTTTATAAAAAGATTCTGTTCACTATCGATTAGTGTATCTGCTCAGAGAACTCTTCTCTTCTCTGCAGTCAATCTATTTATCTTGGATTGTGTAATATTTTCTGTATTATAATCTCCAGCTGCTAATGTTGTTAATTTTTAATTATTCAATCGTAATTCAATTGTCTTATATTTGATGAGCCCTAATATTGGTAAACTTATCTCTAGAGTAAGTAGAAACCTTGGCCAAAGTTCTCTTGGCATCCATGGTCATAAAATAACCTTGAAGTAATAAAACTTAAAAAAGGTCGTTTGCATTAATGTAATGTCAAGAAGAATTTTTCTAACGTAGAAGATGACTAATTTTTGCAACCTATTTTTAGATTTTTCCTGCAGGATTGACCTTGAGTCAAAGTAACTGACTTGTTTCATCTTTTTCGTAGGTAAATTTGGATCAGGAGTCTTATCATATTTCACATTTTTACGTTGGCTCTATCTTCTTGATCTTTTTATAACTCTACTTGTGGTGGGCTTTCTGCTCGTGCCTCAGCTTCTGTACGCCCCAAGCTACAACGATAACCCAATTTCATTCACTGGCAAAGAGCTTTTATCCGGCGAGGTATGTTTTGTGTGTATTATGGTTTTTAGGCTGTAACAGGCACGCTGGAGTCGGGGGGGGGGAGCTGGGGGGCTGTAGCCCCCGCACTTTTTTGCCGCTTTGTTATGTTGAAGGCATATATTTCTAATCGCACTGCACAAAAGGTTCTGTGACCTATGCCCGTTGCACTTGCGTTCTTCGTGCCGTTATCCCCCTCACAAAGCTTGGGCATGTCTTGACCCTTAATTGACTTCTAGGGGGCACCAGTTGTCCCTGTAGCCACTTAACTGTTATTCTTCTTTTCTCATGCTCCTGCCCTTTTGCTTTGCCCTCGTGGAAGTCTTCTAACTTCTTCTTCCAATTGTTTATATCTAGCCTGCTCTATTTGCATGACATTAAGCATTGTAAAAGAAACGGACCAGTAGCAATTTCCATGTTATCTCTATGTCATATGACAACCCGGACATTTCCTTATTTTCAGGGCTGGTTCGAAAACTCAGAAATGTATTATGGCGCATACACCAATAAAACCATTAACAAAATACCCAGCATGTATTATAATATACCATTTGCATATCTCTGCGTTGCTGGTGGATACATCTTGATTTGTCTTATTTTCCTTGTACGAAGGTAAGTTTTTTTTGAAATAATACTATCATGTATGTGATGAAATTATGCATTAAGCTCTTCAGGATCTTATTGTGTAGATTATTTTTCATATGAACTCAATCAAAACAAACTACATGAAACAGATGAACCAAACCTGACATGCATTTTGCTATTCATAGTGGCATTTTACACAAGGTCATTTAGTTTCCACTATGAACAACGATGTAGAATAAGTAGAATAATCATCCTATATTACAAAGAACGGGTGCTGCTATTTACTCAAATTTCAAGGTAGCTCACCCATTCACCCCGACGAACACCAAAGCAGAACCCAGAGCCACCCTGACTATGTCTATCTGTTGCTTTCATTTATGCCATTGTCGCTTCTAAATTATTGCTCTTAGCCACAGTGGTTGATTTATTGCCTCCAAACAGCCAGTGGCGGATTTAGGGCAGTTGCCCCCCCCCTTCGCCGCTCTTCAACTGGTGTGGCGCCCCCTATTGGAACTCGCGGCGCTCCTTTTCTATGAATTAACGAAGGTTTATAGGCGCTCCTCTTTCTAAACTGCCCCCTTCAGAATGATTCTTGATCCGCCACTGCAAACAGCAACAGTTTTCATAAGGATTTTGTAATATCAATCCCGTGTATATTAGCATACTAGACGCAGTGAGTTAAGTTTTATAAACCAAAAAGGCATTTGTGGCATTATCAAGCTAACTCGCCTTATAATTAAATGGTATAAGCAAGGTTAAAAGGTTACATTTGCAGCAAGTTTAATTAACGAGAATGGAAATCATCTAGTGCTATTGATTTTCTTCTTAAGCAACACACTAATAAATTTTTTTATGATGTTTTCTTCATGGTAACTTTTTAACCGTAAACTAGTAGATGTGATTTTATCTATGGCATCTTTATTTGGGGCTTGTATGGTTTTTTTTATATAAGATTGATAGTATTTTATAAATGATGCCTATAAATTCGAAACGAATTACATTTAAAGTCAATAATTTGATAGAATTATATTTAGGGCTTTTCTAATTGTGAATGTTTTTGTGCCTCATTTTATTATTTTTCATCCAGCATGGGAATTTCATACAAAAACAATTACATATCTGGTCAAGACTTCAGGACATCTTATTTCACAAAAGTGTTTTGTTCATGGGACTTTGCATTGACACAGAAGAGCAGCGCAGCAATAAAGAGTAAAAACATATACAATGATTTTGTGGTAAGTTTTTTATCTGCAATCATAGTCATCACAGTCTTTTGATAGTCTAGGATTGAGTTATTGTATTCTTCATATCCACGCTGCCAATTGTTATCAACACGTAATCTTGATCCTTATTGAGCCTACTACTGCCACTTGCACCCTTTTACCATTGGTACGCATATTTTTGTTTACAGGAAAGCATATCTGAAAGTAGCAAGAGACGGGAAAGAAGTTCGGGTGAAATTTGCAGCCTGGTCGCTTTAAGAATTTTTACAAATTTCTTGACTTTTGCGATGATGGCTGCCGCATGCTATTTGATCTATTACGTGTCAAACCAAGCCACAAAAGATCTTCAAGTGAGTAATAGAATTGCGATGGCTAAGTTCTTTAATGTAATGAGTATTCCAGGGGTTATTTATTATTTATTAGCGAAGATTATTATCCATTAAAAAGAAGAGTTTAAAAGAAGACAGCTATTTCAAATCAAATTCAAGTCTACTGTATATAGTTTAAAACAATGATTTCCTAAAATCAACATATGGAAATGGAAATATTATTTGCCTTGGGATCTCATCTATCCCATTTTTATCTTACTTTTTTGTTTTCTACTCAGACTGACAGCCTTACAAAAGGAATGCTACCCGCTGTTTCAATTTCAACTCTGAACCTCTTGCTTCCATTTGCATTCCGGATCATTGCAACTTTGGAACAGTATTCGACACCAAAGCATTTGCTCGCAATTTCTTTATTCAGGTGTGTTGTATGCATCGTCTTAAGAAACAACTTTATTTTCTCCTTTTGCATTTTGGAGTTTTCGATAGCATTCATCCAGTTTTATTTTTCAGATTTTTGATAATGCCTGCCAGAAAATAAATAAGCTTGGAACTAGATTATAGAATGATCTTGCAGGAGACAACTAGATCCTCCCTTCATACTTGCAATTAATTTCTATCAAGAATGAGTAAAGTTTACTTGGAATTTTGTATGTAGGAACGAATATTTAAACGAAAATGATTGGATCTATTGGGACGAGGCTCATCCGTTGCTTTGTTATTTTCCATCTCTTTCCAGTCATTTTATGTAAAATTCTGATTTTTATCTTCAGGACGATTCTTTTAAAGCTATCTACATTATGTGTTTATGTCGCTGTTTTGTATTCTGAAGTCAAGTGTCTTACAGATCCCTCGGATACAAGCTGTGATAATGTAAGTATTCTTATTAACGTATACTTACTATTTAATTGCCTGTTTAAAAACTGCGCCTGCATCCAACAGCCGTATTGTGTAACTTTTGAATTCATTAAACACCAGGGAATGGAAGTCTTGTCAGAGACTGTAGGAACTCGACAGAATTTATCTTTAAGTACGCCTTCTCCCGAGAATCCACATCCTGAATTTGTTCCATCAATGTGATGATCACCATGGAGATGTGATAATCATCTCTGATTGGTTCCTCGTTAAGTAACAACAATAGATGGATAAGGGTAATAACCCTGCATAACAATCGAGTGATCTTTGATATAGGTTCTTGTTAATTCCTTTTCCAACAAAAGGTTAATTTTCGAATCAAAATAAATGTTTTGTAAAGATTTTGCTGCTGTTTCCTGCCATGCTGATGTTTTGTTTCCCTTTTATTCTTTTTTAGGTTCCATGTTGGGAGACTTGGGTTGGAGAACAATTCTATAAGCTAGCTGTGATTGACTTCATATACCTTGTACTAGCCACGTTTTTTGGAGAATACATTAGAAGGTAAATGGTATTTCCTAACAATGCTTTATAAAGAAACCGGGTAGCGGAGGTCTACAGAGGCCCTTGGTGACTTGGTCTCCTTGTTAGAGATGAAACCAATTTAAGAACGATGATATATCTTTACACGTATCAAATATCTATGTTAAAATCGGACGTAGCATATAAATGAAGTACTTTTATAATATCGAAGAATTACTACAATAATACAATTTTACAACATCTATTGGATCTTGTCAGACTTAGGTTGAGGTAGTATGATAATTTGCAAAGAAGCCTGTTGAATGTACAGATGAATAAAGCTCTTCGAATAATTCGCCCCCTCCTTCTAAGATTCTATCGATTCTCACTGAAGACCATTTAGCTACATGGTCCCAAAATGACAGGGTTGAATGAAACTAAAACGAATGAATGAAAATATTCCAATATAAAGGCCTTGTATTCGATACAGCTTTAACTCCTCATCACATCAACCCTTGAATTGTTTATCCTTCGTCATTGTATATTCCTCTGATTATAAACTTTTTTTTTAATAGATTGATCGTTGCCTGTGTTCCTAATTGTGATGAGCGATTTGGATATCCTGGGTTTGATATATCAAGAAATGTCCTCGATCTTATCTATGCTCAAGGGCTGTGCTGGTATGTACAAACTTGCAATGAAAAGGATAGGAGATGAATGACAATTGGAACGAAAACTAGGAAGAGAGAGAATAATACCACTGAAATATTGTACAGTTCAATTCAATCCGTGTTTCTATCAGTCCTATTCAATTCAGTTCAGTTCATTCGATTTCTTAATTCATTAAATTTTTTATTCAATTCAATGCAGTTTTGGTTTGTTTTAACTTCAATTCAATTTAACTCGCTTTACTTTTACTCAATTTGAGTGAGTTCGTTATAAACAATGATACTTGTAGAAGTTAGTCATCTAATGACATAGGCAAATTATATTTGCAAGAAGTTTGTAAGAGTTGATCATTCGTCCAGTAAAGGGTTCATGTTCCTTTGAGAAAAAGTAGCTAATTGATACGAAATCTTAAATTTTAGGGTTGGAGCTTTCTTCTGTCCAATGCTTCCGCCGATTACAGTTATCAAATTGTTTATCCTTTTTTATTTGAAGAAGGTTAGTAAAAGTCTCTTGTTTCTTTAATTTTTTATGATTTCTTGAGATTTTTCACAGTATTTATGTTGCGTACCTTATTCATGACGTGGGTTTTTTTGCATTATTGCAGGACAGCGTATTACGGAATTGCCGACCTACAATGCGTCCGTTCAAAGCTTCAAGAATGAACCTTCTGTTTCTATTTTTGTTGAGCTTGATGCTTGTTCTAGCATGCGTTGTCATTGGATACGTTATCATGAATGAAGAAAGGTACAAGTTTGAGCTTTAGAAGTCTTTATTACCAATTGCATTAATTGGAAATCAAAGGCCTCTTTTTATTCCGGCTGTATGATTTTAATTTACTGAGATGTAGACACAGTTTCATAGACCCTAATAACAGGCAGTTAAGGCCTTTTTATGGTCAAATTCTTGTAGCTTTAAAAATGACATGTTATTGATGATCTATTATATTTGTTGTAAGCCCTTATGCGATAGAAAGGCGATAGAAATACGATAAAAATATGATTGACGAACTTTTATCTTAACATCAGGAAAAGCTTGCTAAACTATAACATTATGTTTATTTGTTTTAAGGATGAAGCCTTCAGACGGATGCGGACCTTTCAGGTTGGTATATTTTTATACTATTGCACCAACGCTTCAAATTGCAAAGCCCCTACATCACCATTGAATAATCTTTAATCAAAATGTATTTGAGGCATTCTTTGTTTAACAAACACATTGTTGTTATTTCTTGCCACTAAAGTTACCAATGGTGTATTAGATCAGAGGAGATGATAGCTTTTGCGACGCAGCGAAGGAGCGAAGCATGTTTGTTTTGAATTCGTGAATTTTATGATCTGCTGGCAGCGCATATGTTTGATAATTTACCGCTGACAGTAGGAGCAGCTGCATCACTATGTTTTGCGACTCTGATGTGAAATAAACGCAACAGTGATAACTGGGACGATAGATCACGTGGTATTTTCAACCAATCCCTCCTTCTTTTTGCTTATCCGCATAATACTTTTTTTATCGATTCCATTAAAACTTTTTTTTATCACTTCAAATATTAAAATAAAAATAAATACAATTACATACTTTGTTTGCACCTCATGCAGCTGGAAAGGACTCTGAGTAATCTGGTCCTAACTGTATATGGGGCTTACTATTTAGTGTATTTACATCAAATTAAGAAATAGTCATCTCACATCAGATGTCCCATGATCAGAAAATTAAGATGAAAGGACATGCTAGATCTCCAGGAAAGACATTTCAAACATATATATCCGTTACAACTGCATTGCTATGGAGGAAGTGAAGCTTCCTTTGGTACCAAATGCCCTGAAAAGTAAAGCATTTTGCTAGATTGGAGATTTTTGCACGGATTTTCAAACATTGATTATTATTTCTGAATTACTTTTAGGACGAAGAGCAGTATTTATCAGTTAGTCAAGGATGTAATCAACAATGATTTCTCGGCACCACTTCAGAAGATTGTCAATATAGCAGTATCGGCTGCTGTATTAGCTATTCTCTTCTTTATATTAGCGTAAGTATCACGTTTTTTGGTTCAAAGTTATTTAACTCAAAGTTATCCTAGATGCTTTCCCACTCGCAATCTGGCAGGGACGTTGTGTATTCGTACCCAAGAAGCATGCTTTCTTGTTTAGAGAGGTATTAGAATGCGCATCACATACCAATGAGATGTCTGCTGTTGAAGGTATTGAATGATTGTAAATAGGCTTCGAAATGGAAATGATCTGTTGTTAGCATCATACATCAAAGCCTGTTAATATGTTTCGAAATTGGAACTTTTCAGCACAATGCGTCAATACGATTATTGCTCTCGAAAACTCAATGAAAAGAGCATCCATTGTATTTCCTCTTTATATATTGAACATTAATTCACAGGTATAAAGAAAACAAGAATAACATAGTAGACACTCTATCTTTGTTCACTGTTTTGTGCAGGAACGCAAATGCTATTGCCATCTTATTAATTTGGTACAAGCACTTGGTCATTACTTAAAAACGCAAGACGGATGTTAAAATGTACTTATCCTGGGATCTGGCTAGGCCTGAGGTCAATAAATATTTGTAATATTATTTTAGACATGATTACTTCGCATCAAAATGTCTCCCTTCCCGCATTATAGGCTGAAAGCTTCCTGAGAAATATATGTGAAAAGTACAGTTCGAGATAAAATATTTTGGGGCAGGCAATATGTGTCGGTTTTTCTTAAACTAGACTTTTCTTTCCCTTGTAGGAAAACCCATCATTAAATCAATTGTAAATCAAAAACAGTGCAAAGATTCATTGTTATACTACGCTGAATTGAGTTACAATTGAAAATAACCAGGTCCAATTCTACTCTTGGCCTGGGTACTGTGTTGGCACTAGATAAAGCTCTTTACATGGCTATTTTCCCCGCTCATTGCAAGTACCAATATTTGCCTCCGAACAATTCCTCTAAAAAACCACTTTCATTTATCTGCAGGTTAATGGCTTATTATTATCGTCTGCGAAAGTCGTCAGCAGAAAAGAAAATCAAAATGCTGAGAGACCAGATTGCATTGGTTTGTAATAAAATTGTTTTTAGTGAACCCTTTCACCCCTGGACGGGCCATATGGCCCAATGCCAAACACCGGATTAGATGTTTTTTTAAGGGGGTTAAGAACACAATATTAGAAATTTTCTGATGGCAGTTTTGAGTTTACGCTTTCACCTAAGTTATTTGACTATGCTACCCCCTGAAAAGTGTAAAATTATATGGGTTTTAACAGTTAACTGAAAATAAACCCGGGGAGCGAATGGGTTAAGTGGCTTTCGTCTTGGGGTCCGGTTTTGCCAAAATCGCCTCAATCCATGGTCTTCTTTCATTTTTATTTAATTAAATTTTGCCTTCATTCTTTTTCAAGGGAGTTTCTTTCACTTCTTTTTGCCTTATGCACCCTTCATTAGACTTTGAATCAAAACTGAGTCGGAATTGTTCTCAGCAGTTGTCAAAGTTCTTTCATAAAACTTTTATCAATTTTAACTATGATTAAATCGATCAATCGATTAAAAATGAATTATTTGCTTGGATAAGATCTAAAACAACGGCTCTTGACTGTAATTGCCCACATTTGTGTTTTTTTCTTTTAGGCCGGACAAGATAAGCTTTACTTGCTGAGGGAAATTCGCGCAATCTTGAAAGCTCGTGGGAATCCAGCAAATAATTCGGTTCGATAATTTTGTTAGCTATGACTGCAGCTCTTTTATTTTTCTACTCATCCATTCACATAACCACATGTAAATAGTTAATATTGTACTCAACTGTCGTGCAATAACTCTTTAGGTCACCCGTCCATGTGTACCTTAGCAGGAAGGTTCGGACAATTTAGGGCAATAAAAACCCTCGAATAAACAATGTTTGCTTGTAACCACAAATATCTTGCTGCTCAAATGCCTGTTGCTTTTAAAAACAAAATAAAGCACCTTAATAATGAATGATGAAAGCAGTTGAAGTGTTTTACTGTGTTATAAGAATACTGATATGCTATGTTACGGTGGTGTCGTGTTGAGAAGCGTGTCCAAACCGTTACAATTTAAGAACATATTAGTCTGTGAAGAAACAAATTTTGTTTTATGGTGAATTCTTAATATTGCAGCCCCCTGTGAAAAGTCAGAACTCATTTTGAAAAGTCATGTTTTACTGATTGCCTTGTGATTCCAGGCCCAAAAACACTTGTTTCACGCCGTTCCCCTAGCAAAATAATGTTGGTTGGAAAGTGCAATACGTAACCTTTTGATTTTACAAATAATTCTGGCAAAGGGAACCTAAAATTGGGTTTAAGGAAAACTGTTGTGAGTGCTAGAGAGGAGCTGGTAAAGCGCTCCCAGGCATTTTGTTTCTGGTATAGCCTAGGACGATTAAAATGAAAGAAATATGATATTTAAATGCTACGAAGCACGTGCAATGTTACATTATTAACTTTGTCACTCTTTTTTTCCGGTAATCTCTGCAAATTCCGCCTATTTTTCTAGTAATTGCAAATATAAATACAGTAGTTCTTTTTCTTAATTTTTGGTGAGAAGTTGTTTTTGTTTGCGAAAAACGAAAAAAAAACTTGGTAAAATGAAAATTTGCTTGTAATCATGGTTTGACATGGAAAGTTAATTATGCTTATCGTAAAAGTATCGAATCCTGATACAAATGTTTTCCGAAGCTGGTTTTCGTCTGCCTTTCGATGCAATGCATCCTGTTGGTGCAATTATGAAGTAAACAAAGCAAGATAGAGGCCATTCTATGTACTGCAAAATCAATTCAAGGCTATCTTCCTGTTGCAAGTGGAGGCTGCATCAGTAGTATTGTAGCAGAGAAATGATGCATCGAGGATGCAGATCCAGACCCTATATCAGCCGGATGGCTGCCAGAACCCTAGACGTGATTAGCTTGTTTGATGCATGCTTTGCAACATCTCTTATTGTAAGAAAGGCTCTTATCATTTCACAGGACTCGTATCTCAGCGGATGATTAATAGGCCCTCCTAGCAGACTTTATTACACTATAAAAATCTGGTGATGTGATACCTTCATCCAACTTCCGTCCACACTTTTCTATATAAAGCAAGTACCGAAAACATACCATTAAGATGTTGCTGCGTGTCAAAAGTGGCTATAATTTGATGCAAGCCCAAACATCGATACCGGTTTCTTATAACCCTAAGGTATCGGATAAACATATATGACTTTTTAAGTAAAGTATCAGGAACCATAACTTTGCCATGCAAATCGTCTATGATGTTATGACTGCTTTTCGCTACGAATCATGTTCTATTTAGATAACACAATTGACCCGTAAATTAAGCGTAAGGTATTTTCTAACTGATTAACTCATTGTTTAAAAATGATAAAATTCTTACGAAAAATAACTGTTTTTCTCCGTCTTCCTGCCTTTCGCAAAATACTTTGCCAGGATAAAGAAGATATTCATGATTTTTATAATCCAATATTGACTGTACAGTTCCATTTTATCATGTTCAACAGCAGCATAAGGCAGGGTGCAATAGGGGACGATGCCCACCACTAAAAACCTATTTGCAGAGGAACAAAAGCAATTTTTTAAGCATCTTGCCCAGAAATGATAACTATGTCCAAAAGTGCCTATATTTTGTGGCTTTCGATTGTTGGGTAAGTTGGCAAGCTCATGAACATTGAGTAGCATGGCAACTCTATTGCTTTCTTAGTAGAATGGCAACTCTGTCCTATGATGACCGATTTTTAGCTCGATTTGGAGGCATTGACTTGTAGCCTTTCGCTTTGGCTGAAAATTATACCATTTTGGACTTGAAGACTGTTGAGAATTTAGAAGATTACAAGCTTCACGCTTGCATTTTTCAGGTTTTTCAAATCTCGCCACAAAGGCGAGCCTATAGCATCGTTTTTTGAATAAGTTTTTACTCTTTCCGGTCATTTCTTAGGCTTGTGATTTATTGGCAAAACTGAAGCCCCCTCCCTTAGACGAAATCTTCATGTACAATTGACACTTCATAAGATTATCAATTTTTTACAGAAATCAAATATTCTATCAAATAAAGAATCAGTTGTCTCCCATTATTGTCTGTTGACTTCCTAACGATTTTCTCGAGCCCGAATTTTCAAAACACAAGGTCATCGAAATTATTCAAGTAAAAGTCTGGTATCGCTTTCTTTGACCTAATATTACATCGACGAATACTTATGAAATATTTGCTTTCAGACGGCACGGAGGAGAACGCAAGAAAAAACACTCTCGTTATCTATCTATTCTATACAATTTTTAGCGTTTTGGTTTTCCTTAAAGGTACCATTTAACCACACACGGGGTTATATAACACTACTTTTAGTTACGAAAAGCAAGTTAGTGTAAGCACGCACAACTATACATCGATAACAAGTGTGTGCTTTACAATTCGATCTAAGATTCTGAAAATTTTTAAGTAGCAGACGCGTTGTACAATACACTCATTTTACAAGAACAACTTTGTGATAACACGAGTGGGGGTTTCTACCAGATTTTCGGAACAGACTAAGAACAAGTTGAGGTTGGCCTTTTTAAAAGAAATTTTGTTGCCTCAAAATTTTAATGTGCGTAACTTATTCAACATCTTTGGGTTTTTAATTTTTTTGGGCTGATATGTTTGTTTATGAAGAGCAATTTAAGAACATTTCAATCCAAGACAGAAAAAATAATCTAAGAATAACCTCATCCACTTATCATAATGATACCATAATGATAAATACAATAACTGCAAGGGAAAGTAGGTATTTAAAAAAGTTTTAGGGCCCATAACTCCAGGTTATTTAAAAAATATCCCGGTAGGCCACACCGTCACTACGGTAAGAATACAGTGCGAACGGGTGGGGGGGGGGGACAAATAAAAAGGATAAGCATGACATATATCCTCGAATTTAACTCCTAGTGCATTGTTAGGCGGGGGTGATAATTTGAAAGGATGTGTATACAAGGGGGCGTATAGATATCATCTAAAGTCATCGTTTTCAGAGCTCATGTAATTTTTCCAAGTTCAATCTT
The DNA here is from genome assembly GCA_964019065.1 of Catostylus mosaicus. NCBI lineage: Eukaryota > Metazoa > Cnidaria > Scyphozoa > Rhizostomeae > Catostylidae > Catostylus > Catostylus mosaicus. The sequence continues at coordinate 3,170,383 of OZ025191.1, forward strand.
TTTGCAGTTGAGATAAAATGCTTTAAAAATATCTCATCAAATTTTTGTTCAGTGTTTAATCTACCATGAACCAAAATCGGGTATTTTCGGTATTGAGTAACGATTTGATTAAGACTCAACAACGGCTTATTGGAAAACAAAAATCTGCTTCTAGTCGCGGAATGATTCGAGGATTTACGGTACTGCGCTTTCCTTGCAGCAACGGGACATGACGCAACAAAGATATTCGGGTGATATGACACCTAACTATGCATTTTATTTTCTGTACAGTTCGTGTTGGTCCTGGTCTATCGAAACTGGAATACGGACGGGCAATGGTCCGGAACATGTACAAGATTCAGCGACTGAAACCTAAAAAACAACAAAGGTTATTTATGAACAAGACACGAAATCAGCTTATAAAAGACTAGTTAAAGTTAAGAACCTATCCAAATATTTATCTACCGTTCAGTTGTTGCGCGTGGAACACAAGGGTTTAAGTTGTAACGTCGAGTTAAAATATAACTGACAATTGTCCGAAGAGTGCACATTGCATGCAACTCCAGGTATACTCAATCAACGTGTCTCGTGTTCAATGTAGCTCTGTTGCCAAGACATTGAGCACTGATACAGAATGACAAACAGCAATTGATTATTGATAAATCTATGCATGACTCAATCATAAAATCTTGACGTAATAATGTAGATCACTCGTTAACCTTCACAGGACCGTCGAGAGGGAGGGGGGGGGGGGGGTAGGCGGGGTCAGAGGTCCTAGGCCCGCAAAAGGTTTATTCAATGAGGAAAATTAATTGCTCTATTTGAGTTTGCTTTTGGTGTTCACGCCATGAAGCCTTGACTTGTTAAGGAAAAGAACAAGAACAACTATTATGACAAGTTTCTTTAAAATGATATTGTATGTCTAAGGCGTTTCGAAACCCGGTGCAATGAAATACCCCGGGGCCCGCACTGGCTCTCGACAGCCATAAACCTTCGTACCGAAAGTTTGCTCCTGGGCTTCCCTTCTCTACAACTAGTATTGGAATACTTTAATTTGAATTGTGTCTGGCAACTCGCTTAAAATAAGTTCATTTTCCACTACGGATGGGACATAATTAATTTACTTGCTTTTACTGAAGTTCAGTTTCAATGAAAAAAGCACTTATGCAAGTATCACTATATTTCTTTATGGCCTCTGTAGCATAATGAGTCTTATGACGTCGAGGATTACAATGCTCTGCAGATTCTCCTTTAATTGACATTCAAATTGAAAACAAACCTCCGAGTATGCTACATATTACATTTTACAGGAAACTTCTATAGAGGTTGTTTGTATTCATGACAAGCCAGGGCCATGAGACATTGATGAACCCATGCCCTGACATATGTCCTCCATTCATCCGTTCTATTTCTCATCAACTTGTCTGATAACCGCTTCAATAAGTTATAATCTTTATCTTCTCTATCCATATCATATCTTTATCTTTGTAAGCCTCCTTAGGACACCTGCTTATGTCACAACACCCTTAGATAAGCATCACAGTGCCCTTAACTATTCTTATGATGATTGAAAAACCTTAGCTTTCTCTACTTTAAAGTTGAGTTAAGTTTTACGTTTAGTTTTTTACTAGACAATTTGCAATTGGCATAATTTCCAACAACTTTGATTTAGTGACACCCTGTTACCTAAAACTGAGCTTGAGTCGTGAGTCTATAGAAACAACTGAGAGAGTAATTCTTACAGAGTTTAATGATAGAAATCAATGCAATGACTACATACCATTCCGAATTTCGATGGTAGTAATATCCCTCTATTGTTGCAGTTGATTTTTGAAAACATATATAATAAAAACCAGCAAATGATGCACCTGGGATGTCTGTGATTGTGTGATCAGGAATGAGAAAATGCTCCTAAAACAAATCAAGTCAAAGAGATGTTAATGGAATTTCACAGAGCTAGGGTTTCTGAGCTTTAAAATGGCACAAATTTGCAACAATGTATTGTATATCATCCTTCCTTTGAGAATAAAAGCTAGCTGTTTACCATCAACAGACAGTCGATACAGTATAATAAATCTTTATCATATCTTACAGATATTTATTGATCTATGCCATGTATGGTTGTATTTTGCTATATGGTGCCAAGGATTGTCTTGCAGAGGCAAATGTACTGCATATGAGCTTTACATGACAGAGCCAAGGGTAAAATGCCTGGGCTAACTAAGACACATATCAACCAACTCTTACCTTCCACCGCATAAATACAAAGTCAATCTTTTTTAACTGCTCATAATCAAATTTGTCAGAATTGAATGTCTTTGCATATTGGTAGAAAGCAAGAAACTTGCCCTATAAGAGAATAGTCAGATATTCCATTGAACAAAGGATTTAATTCATTGCAGAATAGAGATCAGATTTAATCAAAATTAATTAGAAAAATGTTTGAAAAGAGAAATTTTACCCAGTGTTTTCTGTCCACATCTTCATCTGCATCCTAGAAGGAGGAACAGAAAGTTTTAGTTGAAAGGGTAAAGTTGAGTTGAAAGGGCATTATTGAAGAGTTGGGTCAATCATTACAGCAAGGAATATGAATATTTACATGATCAGACGTGACTAGAAAAACTGTGTTTTATAGATTTACACTTAAAGTAAAAATGGGGGTAATGTAAAGTGGGGGCCCCTTGAAAAATTCGTTCTGTACCTCAAGGGTTAATCTCCTAAAAAATTTGAAATGAAATAACATAAAATAAAATAAACTTAAACTAGAGTATAGCTCTACCTCTACAGCATCAACCACTATATTTAGCAGACCCTTTAACAGTAATTGTCATTAGAATAAAATAAAGAAATAAAAATGAAATAAAATAAAATAGAATGAAATCAGTGAGAGTTCTTTCAGATATTGGTGAGTATTTTTGACAAACAGGGAAAGCTATGGTAGATAGTATTTCTCATGAAATCAGGTTTGTATCATGGTATTTTAACTCAAATACATATTCTGTGAAATGTTAAAGAAAGGAGATGGCATTTTCTGCAGCAGTCAAACAGTCATTAAGCAGCTAAGACTAGTGTCAATAAATAATAAGCAATTTGATGGCTCAATGAGTGATGACCAACTACAACATTATAGTTCACTTTGATTTTGTTATTCTGTCAACTTTATATTGGAACAAATCTTTTAAATCAACAATAATAGTGGCACATAAGGCATGATCATGTTTAACACAGGGTCAAAATCTGAGAGGTTGTCCGTGAAATTATATCAAAAAATTGATCAAATGCCATATCTTATTAAGTGATACAATGAATTTAAATAAAGGTTGGCAAATCAAATAGTAAAGACTGAATGGAACTGATGATTAAGTAATAATATAAGTGAAGGGTGAAAAGTAACAAACCCATTTTCTAGTAAGGAAGGGATGCTTAGCTCCAATAATTTCACCATCAAAATAAGTAATCAATGTTGGGTATTCCTGAAATTAAAATAGAGGGAGAATAAGATTGATTACAGATGACATCAATTTTAACATTACCACAAAAAATGATAATTTGATTTTCATTGGCCACTGTCTTCAAAGTGTGGCAAAATTTGACCAAATCTTGCAAGTGCAAGGATGAATTTCCTTATGCTTGTAGTGATAGGGACTCAAGTCAGAGGGTCTTTTGCAAACTCTGTACTGCATTCACATGGAGTACAATTCATCAATATGCTAAGAAATCAAGAGGTATAAAGAATGAAAAAAGGGGCCATTGACATTAAGGTTTTGTCTTTCATACAGGTTTTGGTTGTGACTGTTTGACCCCCCTCCCGCACCACAGACTGTTATGTGTAGACAACTGTGGTCAAGAAGGCCACATAAACAGCCAGATTGCAGAGCATGGCTGTGGCGCACCCAAGAAAATTCTTAAATGGGTAAGATAGCACAAGTTTTAATGTTTGTGCAGTGGTACCCATAGTTTAGTGGCGCACCTGACGATATTTGTTCAGTTTTTGTGCACCTGCACCTGAGGTGCGGTGTTGTTGGTGCACCCAAGATCTTGTCAAGATTGGCCATTCTCTGCAAACTGGATATACAGCAGGCCTATTTTATGCATTGTCAACAATTTAGATACAATTTTCTTTCCCTGCTTATTTTCGAAATATTTTAACTTTTGATAAGATGAGATTTCTTTTGCCTAAAGTTTCATTTGCTTAATCACAGTGGAGATACACATGGTTGTCATGGGAGAAGGTATTTATATTTTTAATTGTGAATTAACATCTGAAATTAGGTTTTGTCCTAAAATAGCAACTAATCATTCTGCTACACCCCATCCCCCTCAGAGCCAAAAGATGCGATAAAAGATAAAAGACGAAACCTAAATGTTCATGGTCCCTAAATAAAGTACAGGGCACATTTAAACTATTCTTGCCTCCATAACTTAACATAAACAATCATTTCAAAATATTATACTTTCTTGAAATGCGACATACCTCAGTAAGACCTTTAATTTTCAGGTATCCACACAAAAATGCATTTTCTTCATCAACATGCTAAAAAATCAGACTTATCATCAAAAATAAGAACTTCAAGCCAAATGATCTCCCCCCAACCACATGAAATGGGCGAAAAATGGCGGGTTATGGCCATGTTTGCAATTGTTAAGAATTGTGTTTACATCAGATGAAATGATAATTAAACGAAACTGAGAGACTGAAATTGGTTAATCGTTGCATAAAATTTGGTGTCACAAACCTGAAAAACTACTTCAACGTCGTATCTGTTTCCTTTACTTTTTTGATGCCCTTGGAATTTGCTACCACTGTACAAGGGTGTTTCTGGAATGCCAATCTGAGCGCTTGTCTTTGGCGCATATGGAACCAAAAGTTTACCAGGCATTTTAAATGTTAATTCCTCTCATTAGCCAACGTAATCCTAGATAAGATGCGTCTTTTGACCCGTAATTTTAAAAATATCGTCAGCACCTGACTTTAAAAGTATGGCCTAACTTAGTGCGAAGTGATTTATCAGCGCAAGCGAGGCTAACGCAAAAGGAACTACGGAACGGAATGAAGGATCCTACTTGCAGTGAGGACCACACTCCCAATAATATCGGCGAATCACGTTTTACTTTATAAGAAATTTGGACAAAAATTTTCTTAATTCGCAGCCCCTTGCGCAAAAATTTTCTTAATTCGCCATCAAAATTTTTGCGTTTTAGCGCTAAAGGTTTCTTCCCTGGTTTGTTATTTTAAGGATAAAATATTACCATATTGTTTTAATGTCGGGTCAATAAATGTGCCGATTGTGAATACCCAATGGGTGGATCTAGTACCAAGAGAAATCGATTTGTTACAAGAAAAATCGTCTAAAATAGCATCACGTCTTCACCGTTATAACCAAAGTCAAGGGAACTAAAAATATTGAAAAGTTTGCAAAATTGGAATTTTCTAGTTTAGATTTTTCTTGAACCTACTAGTAGAGAGTTTCTTAACCTTTTGACAAACGTAGTTCTAGTTTATAAACCAGTTTTTTATAAGAAAAAGCGTGTATAATGGTAGAGAGATTATTTTTACTAGACAAAGAGAGGTTTTAAAAACGCCTACACATGATCCAATTTTTCCATGATGGATGCTTTTTCCGTTGCCCCGAAAAGAGTAGAAGAACTAAGGAAAGTAAGGAAATAATTTCTTCTCGATATAAATATGCTGAAAAAGAAAAAGATTTCTTAAAGAACTCTAGCTTTCTCTACCATGGTATAAAAATAGAAAATTGGTGACGTCATTAAGGTACTTTGCTATTTTTGATAACAAAGCAAAATTGGCAAGGTGATGTGCAACAACAACTACAAGCAAAACATTATTGATTGCACCATAATGGCGTAAAGAGAGTGTAAATTTCTTATAAAAGTCTCCCTTAATCAAGTCACACACTGTTCTCATAGCAATTCATCTGCAACCAACGACTATGGCTACTTGCAAATCAACTGAAATAACTGGGAGTCCATTTGCAGAGGAACTCGATGTTCTCACAGCAATCTATTCCGATGATATCAAAATTGTTACTTCTTCATCATCCGCCTGTTCAACTCCAACTTCAGCTCAAGAATGCAGCGAAGCTTCTCAATGCTTACCATTGACCTTAGAAGTAAGAATCAATAAAGAGGCTTTTGTTCATTTCCACATCCAAGGTATTTTACTAGAAACTTTCTACGCAATTTTTGTAGGAATATATGTAGCGGGGAGATACACGAAGACTCAGTTTAGTTGAGTTTTATCTATTTTAAATTCGCTACATACATTTTATCAGCTTAATTTATCAAAAAATAACTATACTACAAGAAAATTTTACATAAACTTGATACATTGATATAGAAAATTGGTAAAAATATACACATATGAATTTTAAAAATATTAGTAGGTACTAATGATAAAAATTTCGACTTCGTGTTATCGCAAAAGCAACAGCTTCTAAGTGGTTTAAAATTTGTCATATGGTATTCATATAATCTCTTTATGGTAGCAATGTATCCTGATTTATTAATATTGTTCATATTATAGATGGTTATCCCTTTGTAAAACCTGAAATAGAACTAAGAGCTGAAAACAGAAACTCAAATGCCATCAAAGAAGAACTGAAAACACTGTTGAAAAGAAAGGATGAAAACTATCTGTATGAGGCAATTGAGCTTGCTAGAAGCTGGTTCTCTGAAACTTCTGAGAGGGCAGATAAGATAGGTAAAGAAGATGCAATACCTGTGAACATCTGTAAATTCTTTAAAGAAGGAAAATGCAGATTTGGAGAAAAATGCTTCAATGAGCACCCAACAGGAAAAGTTGTTAGTACAACAGTAGCAACAAATACAAAGAACAGTCTAGAGTATGGGAAGAAAGAGACAGTTAGAAAGGAAAAATTACCAGAAAAGTCAGCATCCAGTGATGACAGTACCAAGTGCATTGGCAAAAAGCAACCAATGAAGACAGCAACCGATGTCATCTCTAGAATTCAATGGGATGATGATCTGCCAACAGATGAATTTGTTGTAGGATATCTTGATAGATTTGTTGGAATAGTTGAGAAATCATTCAACAGTTTTAGTTGGGAAGATATTGCCTCTGTTGACTATTCAACATTAGCTGTTCCAAAGCATCGGATTCAGTACTTCAAATACAGAGATACAGTGGTCTGGGATAAACGGAACAGGCTTGACAAGGTTTTTGGTTCGACAGGAAATGCAAAAGAGATTTATGACATAATAAAGAAGGACAAAAACCAACAAAAAGCAAAGAGAGCTGAGGATAAAAAGCAGATCTGTAATGACAGTTTTAATGATTATGGAAACGATGCCAGTAGCAGTGAAGATGAAAATGACTGTGACTTTGACAATAACATAAATCATCAGCCAAAAATGGGAAATCAGAAAGACAGACCTAATTTCTTTTTCTGTTTCAAAGTAACAAACGGTTTAATAAAGGAAAAAATCATTGATGTAAGTATTACAAGGCTCTTAGTGATATTATGCTTTGGTCAATTATTTATAATGCCAATTTGCTCATTTTTGGTTTGCCAAACAGGATGGGAAACATTTCTAGCTCTTCTACCGCTGGCAACTGTGATTAATGTTGTTTCAGTTGATATGAAGTGCCACAATACCTCCAGACCATGCCCTTAGTCTTTTTTTATCGAGGAATGTTTATAGACTTTTAGCCCTCAAAAATTTCACAAACCTTATTGAGCTCAACCTTATGTTTTTCCTTTCTCAGTCTGTTCTTTTCTTCCCCCCCCCCCTCCATTTTATCTCTTTGGCACAGTTCAACATGTAATTAGGTTTTAGACTTACTTTGATGAATTAGAAGACTACTCTGACATAAATATGGCCTGTAAAGCTGAGGTAAAACTTCTATCTAGGCCCTGATAAATGTACCAAAATTTCCACTTTCTGCATTATGTAAGCCTTACAAATTTAGTAAATGCATCAACACCAATACCCAGGGCCTTCCTCTTTCTCCATTTTCTTAGTACTGAAAACTAGAGTGAAATATTTTATATTGCATTGTGTTGTATTTTAAAGACGTGAAACTTTGATTGCGGTTTCTTCTGCAGATTCAACAAGAAATCATTTCATGCAACAATCTTTTAGAAGAAGGCTGTCTAAAGGAGAGTGAATTCCATGTAACATTGTGCATGGTTCGTTTGAACACAGATGAAGAAAGACAAAAGGCTATCAAAGTACTTGAAACGATGCAACAGATTTTAGTGTGCATGTTGCCGACCTTGCATCCTTTACACTTCCTGAAACTTGGAAACTTTCGAGGACGAGTTCTTCACATTGAAGTTCTTCCCGACCCTATTCTGAATAAATTCGTTAATATTTTATTGCTGAAATTAAAAGATGCCGGACTGAATCCATGCGGAAATCGTGAGCCGTATTTTCCACATGTAACAATTCTGAAGTTATCAAGGCCCATGTGCCGCGCGTTACCCTTTAAGATGATCGATGCAAACTATTATCAGCATCATATTGGTGACCGATTTGGGACTCAAGCAATAGAAGAAATATATTTATGCTCGACCAGTAAGCAGAGAAACCAGGAAGGTTTTTATGTTGATATTGGATCTCAAGCTAATTCTCTTTTATGCCTATCTGACAGACTACCAAATACAGTTGCCAAAAACGTCAATCGCCTTGTAAAAGACAGCATTTTAACGGAGGCCGAAGGTGATCAACTTCAACAAGGTAAGCTTTTGGTTGTTTTACCTAACTAGGAACAAAAAATAACAATTTTCAGTGCGCGTGGATTCTATTTAATGCAGTAATTTTAGAAACACAATTTTTTGGAACACTTGAGGCTATTGAAAAACTGCATTACCCTACATTCTGCGATTTTGTAGACCCCTTTACCAATGCATTATTGCCTTGTCCCCCGTAACATTACGTGACGTTTATTTTTCCCCACCTCACCTCTAAGAAACATCGTCCGAAATTTTCTGAAATCAGAATTTAAAGCAATGGAAAGCAAAAATTCATAAATGATCGGATGCCTCTGTTTTAAAATATTCCAATTGAAAGAAAAAACCCGCGAACGTCACAGCATAACCTCCAATGTTTTGTTAACTAAAGTCAAACCGGACTTTTTTCTTCTGTGTTGATCTCCAACTGTTGGCACAAATTCCAAGTAAAGGATTAGCGTAACTGCATTGCGCACTTTGGCAAAGTTGTTTTCTTTTTCCACATAACTATGTCCCGCAAGGAATCTTATTCCATAGGGGAAATAGCCTGCCTTGTTGTGATAAAAATGCTCAAGCAGGTTAAGAGTATAAATGTGTAGAAATAATGAATGTCAATGCTGAAACATCACGACGTATTTTGTTATTGTAGCTCTATTTTCGGGAGACGAGCGTCAATTTGAGGTGACTGTCCGCCAGTTGAATGAAATGCTTACCAGGAAACGTCCGAAGCAACAAGAAACTGGAACAGTGGTAATCTTGCGAGGCCTTCAAGGCAGTGGCAAGTCTCATATGGCGAGACATTTTGCGGGAAACCCGCAGGCAATAGCGGATGCGACTCTTTTCAAAAGCGATGGTGAGCTCATTGGTGACAAAAAGAACAGTATGATTTGTAGTGCTGATGATTATTTCGAGAATAAAGGGTGCGAATACAGTTTCAATCCGAGTGAGCTTGCTGATGCTCACATGCATTGCAGAATAAAGTTTATAGAAGCTATTGATAACAATGTTGAAACAATCATTGTGGATAATACTAACTCTAAGAAATGGGAGTATCAAATTTACGAGAGAATCGCTAAGCTATGTGGATACTCAACATATGTTGTTGAGATAGCTTGTAAGGACGAAGACACGATTGGAAAATTTATCAATAGATCCCAGCATAAAGTCGATAAAGAGGCTACTTACAGGGCATGGAATCAATGGGAGGCTGATGATAAAGCTGTTGTTATTGATCCCAGGTTTGAACACGAAGCCAACGATATTTCCCTCTGTGATATCGTGAAGAGCAACGAGCATCCAAAAATGTCTGTAAAAGAGGTGCTGTTTTCTGGTTTGTTTTTAGACGATGCATCGAAAACGAAACTTTTAAAAGAGTACCCTCCTTTGCATTCAAAGTGTACTGCAAATCACATGACCTATTGCTATAAGCCAATGAGAGAGGAGGTCAGGCATATTGATGTTGGGAAGGAGGTTAGCTTGTCTGTGATTGCCTATGTATGTACTGACTTGCTACAAGTTGTTGCTGTGAAAGAGAAGGAAGATGTGCTTTGCAGGTTAGAGGTTCCACATGTCACAATTTCACACAGCAAAAAAGCAGCACCTCAGCATGCAAAGCTTGCCTTGCAGAACAAATCAATTTGGCAGAGTCCTGTGCATGAGATAGTGCTGACGGGGAAAATTGGCGTGCAAGTGTCTGTAGATCAGAAGAACAGTGTATGCATAACAGATCCAATATTGTTCAATGATGTTTGCAAACAACTGATGAACGAAGAGCGTTACATTGACAGAAAAGTGGTTGATCGTAAAACGTCTGAAGCAGGTCCTGATACAAAAATTGGGGAGATGCCGAAATTGAAGTTAAACATGGAAGATATAGAATCCCTTTACGTATTTGACTTTGATGGTACCTTATTCAGGACTCCTGATCCTGTTATTGGAAGGAAACAGTACTTGGAGATTACTGGTAAGAGCATCTTGTCATCTATCTATCATGTGTTGCATTTTTTGTTATTATCTGATTAGCAATAGCAGCCAATATCTGAGGTTTTATACCCGAAGAGTGTTGGTTGTCTCCAGAAGTATCCTAGGCAATTTTCTCCTTTACCTTAATACTGGGCTAATATTAGATAACGCTTTTTATCTATTTTTGACACTTTGCTCGCATTAATCCTTAAAACTCAGTATCTGAAGCTGCAGGGTCATTGAACTCTCTTTTTGTTCTTTAAGGTGAGAAATGGCCTCATAGTGGATGGATAGGCAAACCAGAGTCTCTTCAGTGGCCATTACAAACACTGCCTGGACCTTCGTTCGTGGACTTCAAAGAGCATCTTGGCAGAGCAGGATCTCTAACTGTCTTACTGACAGGAAGACTACAACGGACTTTAGCTGGCGTAAAAGAAGTACTTAGAGAATTTGGAGTGCATCCAGAACGTTGCTTTTTAAAACCAGATGATGCAGATGATGTGGGAAGGAGCATGGTAAATGTTCATGCATTTAAGAAGGATGTCATTCGCGGTTTATTGAAGGAGAATCCAAAGATCAAATCTGTTAAAATATGGGATGATAGGCAGGATAATATTGACGCCTTGAAAAGGTTGAGAAAAGAATACAAAAATATTGATTTTGAGCTGTTCAAAGTGGACTGTAAAGAGTCTGATCGATTAGAGAATTCTGCACATTTTGAATGGAACAGTGCTGGATTTGGTAGACGCCTCTCAAAAATGGCAGATGAACTCGGTTTTGGTTGCACACCCTCTTTTGATGCTGCTGTTAAAGAGGGAATTGACTTTTTAGAAGATGCCTGGTTATCGTGTCTTGGAACTTCAAATGATCCAGAATGTAGCATCGTCCATCAATTTGGCTCCTACCCTCTGAAGAGGATTGGGGATGTGGATTTGTTCATGTTAGCACCAACATCGCTTTGCCCAGATGAATGCATTGTGAAACTAGAAGCAGAGCTGTCGAAAAGAGGCGTTAGATACATACACACTGCAACAGGAATACGATGCCCAAGAATGAAACTGAGGCTTCATTTTGCAAACGCGGCTCCGGTGGATTTTGATCTAATTTTTGCTGCATGTCTCGATAAAGACAACAAAAATCCTGCAGATTTCCTTAAAGTATTCGAGAACGGTGATAAGTCAGTTAAATCAGCTGTCGAAGGTTTGGTGTTTTTAGAGAAAGTGAAAAGCTGCATCGAAGGAAAGATGAGCATGGAAAGATTTGGCAGGCTTGTGGACATTGTTGTATATTTCCTCAAAACAAAGCATCTAAAAGGGAATGCTTTCCATTGCTTCCGCACGTTTCATCTAGTCAGAGCGTTAGCTGAGATGATTTCAAAATTAAAGGAGAACTTTCAAGGTATGGGCGATTTGGTACGAAAGAGTTTCGAATACCTGGCAACTCTTAACTCCCAATATTGGCAACGAATCTGCAAGGACACTGTTCCAGAGGAAATCGTCGATATGACAATAGAATCCTTTGTTTCCGCCGTCAAATTGATCAACCAACCAAAACCTTGCGCTTCGTTGTTTGCTCCCGTCAAGTTTCCTCCAAATAATCATGCAATTTGTTCGGTAAAAGTGACGTCACATGTAAAGGATTTGCAATGGCGTGCTGGTGTGATTGTGGAGGCAAAATTAGGCACATGCATACGAAAGCTTATCACTTCTGGGGTCAATGTGGTTCCTGGTTCAAGTGATTATGATAATATCTTCCTGTTTGCCATCCCAGCAGATGAAACGAGTGTTAGATTATGTCAGAACTTCCTTGCAAGTTTGAAAACAGAATCGATATTTTTGATTAATAAAACGGATTTAGCTTTAAAGATTCAGATTGGGAATTGATTAGAGTGAATCTTGCAGCCAAAAGATATACTTTGGGTTCATCAGCTACTAGAGCGCAATGTATTCTAAAGCACATGGTGCAGTTATCCAATGCAATGGTCATTAACACTGTATTTATCCTCTTACTCAAATGTTTCTTAGACTTTTAAGTGAGTGAATGTCGTTTAACTGTACTATGTTGTTCTCGTAACCAATGAACACAGAGGTTTCTTTTAAGAAAAGCGTCTACAGCAAACAGTAGCTGAATGAAAAATGCACCAAAACATATTCGCTTTGCATCGTTATCTCAATGCAGTATCAAATAAAATGAATATATTAGAAGCTTTTGTGATGAAATTTGTGATTTCTATTAAAAACTGCAAGTTCTTGTAGGTTCTGTAAGACTAAAGAATTGGTAACCTGATATCTTTCAGCATATTTGTCGTGCATAAGGCACCGTTAAAGATCATCCGTTTTCGATTTGCTCGCAATTCAAAAGCTTTAAATGATGCCGTATCCAACGCAGATAAGCATAATTCTCAGCTTATCCCCGACTCTGACAAAACTGTTAAATTAGGCCTCTCTACATTCAAAATCGTTTCGACGCCCCTGTGTTTAGCCAGTTTGATTTTAATCAAACCGCTACAAAGGTTACACTACAGTGTAACCCATTTTTAATCACCACGAACAATCATTTTCTCAAACAACAACTAATCTTCCATTAGTTTGTCTAGTTCTGAGTTGTTTGCGAATCCATTTAAAGTACTGCACATGAAAAAACGTCTAGAAATTATACATGAGTCTACCTTAAAGTAAGGGTTTTCTTTTGTATAAGCTTCCCTTCATTATATTTCCAGCATATAGAAAAAATTGCCTTTGGAGATCAAACAAACACGTTCAATTGATATTTTTAAAAATAAGTTAAGAAGCAGTTTGCTCTTCTCAATCTTCCTCTATTTTTTCCCGTTTATATTTTCATCATTAGATGCAATCTTCAATCAATGTTTTTTAATTTCAATATTGCATAAGTTGGAACGACTATTTAAGAGCATTCCAGACAGCGCTGAGACACAGCGTTAGTCTTTGATAAGAAATATAAATTCAAGCAGCATTTCTAATCGCACAGTAATAATCTACTATTACAAAAGCAACATTTATTAACATTGACAAATTTACAATAAAGTGAAGCTGTCTTTGATTTGTTATTACTTCTGCTCGATGCAGTCCTTCTGCAGTAGATGCACTTACGATATTGCAGCTCAGTTAAAATAAGTAACGTCAGTAAACACCGTTTCCAAGTATGTCCTTTTTCACAGCGACCGTTAGCCTCTTCTTCTAGTTGGACTTTGCTTTTGCAAACAGGGCATAATTCCCGTGCAGGCATTCGCATTTCTGTGGTGCCCGAATGTGATTCCGAGTGTGCTTCAGCCTTGGTTTTAGAGGATTTGAATCTGCTATCCCGTATTGCTTCGGCCTGTGTGTGGGAGTCTGGTTCTTTTAACAAATTGTAGATAGAAATTGCGTTTTCGAATTCAGCTTGATTTCCCTTAAGAGTTAGCCAATCAGCGGCAAGCAATGTCAAAATTCGGCCTAAAGAATACGTTAGCATATTTGATAATACTAATGTTGAAAGTTTCGAGTCAGACAACTCGACAGTTCGAAAGTTTGACATAGTTCTAACGAGGCATAAAAGTAATTAATGGGAGTAATACGAAATCTGCGATTCTTTCAACAGTCAACAATATCCCAGAAAATTATTTTATACCCTTGATAACAGTACATTGAATTCCTCTTAGATAGGAAATATTTTCTATGAAAGATCTTCAATATTTGATATGGAATAGGTAAATATTGGCCCTCTTACCAACCTTAATGACAGAATGAACAAAATTTTGAAAAATTAGCACACCCTGTATAACAGCACTTTTTATTCGCAATACATGGTCTATGTGAACCTGACAGATTGTTTGGTCTGATGCCTCAACCACGAATATCATTGGTCAATTGCATGGTCACCATAGAAATAAGAAATGTAACCTTTTTATTCTCTCCTCTAAAAGGGACGACAAATCAATATGGGAACCCTCCTCCTTCAAATAAATCAACTGATGATAATCTAACGTGGTCTTTAAGGCCACCCAAATTCTCAGATACCCAGCTACCACAAGCCAATAGGAGACTGTAAATGTACTTACTATTCTCATCCAGTTCACCGCCATCTTTCAGAAAAACTATTGCATATTTTACTCGCTCCAGCACTGTTCTTTGCAAGATTATGTTGAACTCTGGTGATTCTAGAGGTGATTCGACACTTTCTGAATTATTCTGTCTCCTTTTTAAGAGCCAGTTTAGGAACGCCTTCCTCTGCAATTGCACTGTTGACATAGATTGGTCTAGAGGCGAAGATGCGTAATCTTTAAGCACTGGATGCATATATAATTGGTTTGTTACCACGCGGCATACTTCATACCATTCGAAATCTACGGGTTTTTCTTCGTTATTTACTCTTTTAGTAATCGTATCTAGTGACTTGAGTGGGGTAGCAACAAGCTGACAAGAAAACGAAAAGGAAGACAGTTAAGGTTAGTCCTTTCAGTAGGTTTAAAATTGCACGTCCCATGGAACTAGAAAATAGATAACATAAAGGTAAATAAAAAAGATAACATTTTAATAGGAAGATTCGCCATTGCCACTGCTTGAATCCAAAGAAAAATATGCGACAGAGAGAATATGCAATTCAAAAGATGCTTATGATTCCTTTAAAGAATCTATACATGATATAGTCAGTGAAAAGCGAGAAAGTGAAAGAAATAGTTAGAAAATAATCAAGACCGATCTATTTTCAATCACGTATTAAATTAGAAACAAATAAAGCTGTCTTAGCATCTATCTTTTGACCGTTGCAAAGCTTTGCTCTTCTATACGAGAAACATTTTTGGGCACATAGGGTTCTTTGAAAAGAAACGATAAGATCAGTTTCCAACACGAAGCCGTCTCATGCTGACTTTGAATAATCATGCTAGCAAAACTAAGGCCTTGGACGGTTTGTAGCTTGCTCCAACAAGAACACCGATCTTATTAAAATCTTGTCTGGTATTGCCATTTGGATGTGAATGGCAATTGTTCGTCCCAAAGCCTAAAATACAATCTGTCTCAATTTTTTCGCAAATCTGCTGGACTATTATCTTACCTCTAAGTTCTCCGGAACTCTTGCTTGGATGTAAATGATACTAGTTGGGCATATAGCATGGAACATTATCAGTCCATCTTTCGATAGTTGCATTCCAAAAGAACTAAAGCCAGGCTTGCAGAGGCTTTTAATGATGGTATAGTCATCTTTTTCTATAACAATTAAACAAAGTAAAGATTGCAATGCTAATAGAGGTTCTTGTGCATTAAAGTAGGTTGTAAAGTGATGCATTAGACTGAAAAGTTATGTCATTAACAGGAAGCCACAATCAGACATAGGGTAGATCATTAGGTGTTTCTTTTCCGATCCGTAATTGGGATATGACCGCGGAAATATTGCCGTAAAATAATTGCGATGCACCATAACCTATTGCCATTTCAACAGGTAATTCTTGCAATACATACTTTACATGGTAGGTCTTAAGCATAATGATTGTTAGTTGTGATTGTGCCTTTGCGAAGGCAGATAGGGGGGGGGATAACGTTTATTGAGAAAAACTCCTTTGAGCTAGGTGTTACCACCAAATTGTGCATCTCCCTACCCTGGAGTATTGATGGGTATCTGTTCCGTAGTTATGAGCATCATCTGTGGATGCACCCTGCTGTATGTGGATAGCGATCGAAGGGAAAATATAAAGTCGGTAGATTGGTCTCTGGTTAACAACAGACAATAAACCACCACCTTATAATTTACTAAACGTTGCACTTTTGAAGTCTAATTTCAGCGGGAAATCAGAGAATGATCCGACGAGTAAACGTCACTGGCAGCAGGCTGTCCGTTTGGTCGTTCTTGTATTGGTAACTAAATAGCAAAAATACCTAAGCGCCAATGCTGAGTGTTGCCGTCCTCCCCAGTGGTCAAAACAGAATCGCCATGACAGCACAATGCCACAATTGGTGTATCATGACTGGATGGCGCGATCGAAAAAGAATGTGATGATATATCTCCATGCTTGTCTACCTCTAGGCTGAAAACTATTATGTTTGATTGCTTTGTTGCTATTAAATACAGACGGCCATCCTATAGAAAAACCAGAGTTAAAATGAGTTATCAACTATATAAAGATAGTAAGAACAAAAGAGGATGATAAACAATTTGGAGGACATAGGACAAAGGCAAAAGGAGAAGAAGCATGCTTCGTTCAGTTCCCGTGTGTCCTCATGCCACCTCATACATTTAGGAGTTCTATTTCCCATGCTTTGCACAACACAATCTCGTTTTCAACCGACAGTAGCAGTCCAGGGCCACATACAAAGTAGGCTTTACCAGATTTGATATCAATGCAACTTTTAGTATAGTTAGTATTTTCCTGCAAATTATTCTTACCTTCTTCGGTACCCTGATGCTCTAAGAAGTTCATTTACCTGCATTTAAAAAATTTCTTAGAGTTGACTTTTATTCAGGGAACGAATACTATTAATATGCAGTGCAACTTAAAAACTTGCTGCGAGAAGCATGTGGAAGATTATTTTGTAACTTTTTGATAAAGAAGAAAATTTGCCTTGTTAATCCACTGCATGAATCGAACTTGCATAAGGTCATTCTCTTTCCATAATTCAAGCTTCTGTGATTCTTTGATTTCAACTGCATCATTATGTACAGATGTTTTGATGACACATATGCTAATCAGTCCATTACAAAAAGCAACAGCTATGTACCCTGAAATTGAAACAAATTCAGGCCTCATACAAAAAGAAGCAATAAAACTGTCACTCATTGGATGTTCTTTTTGAAACTAAGGTGTCTCAACATTGGTATGTTAAGATGATACGAAGAAAACTTTTTTACAACAAAATAGTTCTCAATTTAACTATCATTATAATTTCTTTTCTTTTCTGGATTGTGACAAATTACCTAATTTTTTAGAGTTAACCAACCCTAACATTGAAAATACTACAGGAAATAGAAGAAAACAGCCATAGACAATAAAAGAAATACATTAGAAAATAATACACAAATTCATTCATGAAACTTTAGAGCATATGTACAAAAGTCAAGTTGTCAGATAATTTTTTGATTAACTCACACTGCAAACTTCAGAATTAAATGAAAAAATGGAGAAGAGTATGAAAGTGTCAGATAATGACCAAAAGGTCTAGACAAAACTAAATTTTTCTGTTTGCATTTTAAGGATAACATGGATGAGTGTTTATGGCACAATCATGCAAACTTATTATACTGAGAGGCTAGCAATTCAAGACCACAGTCAGAACCTACCTCCACAAGCTGTTTATCCAAACCAGTATGGGTACTCGGAAGAAGTTCTGAGGAGATAGTCCCTAGAGCTCCAGGCCCAAGTTTGATAGTTGCCAGAGCCCCAGTCTTGATAGTATTTGAATTAAATAATTCCTGGTTAGTCTTTTATGATAAAAATTAGTTTTTATATACCTGTTGATGATGGTGAGTCTTGATGCCATTCAATAGTTGTAGCTTGTTCATTACCAGCAGCAATACTTCTCAAAACTTCTGCATCCAACTCATCATTTGTAAAATTTACTTCCAACTTCCAAAAGACTAGCATCCCAAGCTTGTTGCATCCACAAAGCAAGGCAAAGGCATGTTGGTTTAAACTACCATCAGTGCTCATTTCTTTGCATGTCTGATATGAAAATACGCATGGGCACCATTTGATTCCTGTTATTGCACAGGTGTACAGCCTTTTTCTGTACCTTGCAAACTCTTCAGACAGGTTGTGTTTTTCAACATTTTCCTTCACAGTTTCATCATTAAAAAAATTTGTCTTATAGTGCTCATAAAGTTGTTGTGTAAAATCTAATTTTATAACATAGCTGTTTGTGTGTGCCTCTTTTTTAATGTAATAAACATGGTTATTAGATGCCAATACTGCCAAATGACAGCTAGAATAAAATAGAATAAAAAGCATCAGTGACTTGCTAAGAGTAGAGTTAAAATGAAGGTCTAGATACTAACATTGGCCAGGAGTGTGTGACATCCCTTTGCAGACACAATTTTGTGTCTTATGTTTGGGGTTTTCTCAACTCTTTTTGTTTGGTTCACATCTGACCAACTTCAGGGAGGGGTTCTCACAATATTGGCTAATTAAGAGGGAACATCCCAATTTCATTCTTGCATGATAATATGGGGCTCACATATCCACAGAGCAGCAAGTTATATCATTAACTCATTGCCTCCTGATGCCATTTGAAACTCACAGACAGATAACTGTGGAAGCAAATGTTGCAGGGGGGTACATAGATACAGGAAATATCAATGTTTGGATAAACTTGCCGTGGACGTTGTCTGATCAACTTTGCAAATCTTGACAACATTACCCCCAGGTTTTTCTTTGATTTGCAGTAACTTATACTGCGCCATATGGCATCTGCAGGGGGCTATGAGTTAACTGAGTCATACAATCATGTAATAAACAACAGAAGGTCAAACTTGACAATTGTATAATGAACATGATTAAGCATTACATCACACTGCTAATTCCTCTTATTAGAAGCCTAGAATATTTAAACGTACCTCCTGAAATGCTCATGGATTGTCATATACTACATGGCAGTTGGGAAAAGCAATGTTTGTTTCCATTTAGAGTTTTGGAAACTGCTGATTTAAAAATGCAAAACCTTGGGTTCGATAGATAAAAAGTAGTAATTTTGCTTTCATTTACCTCCAATGCAACATACCTTCCATCAGCAGAGCAATCTGCAGGGGACCAAGCAGCATCAATATAGAAGGGAGGGGCAAGATTACCCTTGTTGGGATTCAGGGTCCTGTCAAAGACAAACGCATATGATTCTTCAAACTTTGGTGGGTGAAGACAGAACATTTCTGGGTTAATGCTGACATCATATGCATCTTCCGTTGTTGGATTAGTGAGGAAACCTAAGGAAAATTTTAATGGAAGCAAGAAATCTGGGAAGGCTGATTTCGGTTGCTGAGAAAGCAGTCAAGGAAATTATCTGCTGTCAGACGTATTTCAGGCTCAGAGGAGCAAAAACTAATTGCCAAAGAAGATTTAAATTCTGCAGAATTTTTGTACAGGACATGTTTTTACACCCAAAGCCGTATTCTTATATCTTCATCATGACTTCCTTAATCAAGTTTGAAAGAACAAAGTACTTGTAAACAAGAAGGTTAGCAAAACTTGGTAGATTTTCAATTAGGAGCAGACCAGACATTTTGGTTTGATATGAACTATTGAGTTTATCAATTTTTCCCTGAATCTACCTTCAAAGCGGTTACCGGGAATCACAAACATGTCTGAATCGTCCCATCAACGGTCTGCCCAACGGATGCATTCAAGTAGGGATTTGGCTTGGCGTTGTCCTAGCTATTTCAAAAAATTATCCAGAACGATCGTGTTCTTTGTCACTAAATACGGTCTTCTTAGGTTTTGTCTGAGGTCACCATTTTGCAATGAATGTGGCAATGCGGCTGCCTAAACTCAAAGAAAAATTTGGACACATCGGCGCAAAACAAAACAAAGGATACAAGAATGTGAACACCCTTTCCTGTTATAAAGCATAACCGGCCATCACTTGATGCAACAAGTGCTCCTTTCAAGCTCGTTGCATACGGAAAAGAACAGTTATAAAGCGTTATTGAAAACGCCATTCCATGTTCCTTCCCGCCATTTGTATTCACCGCCATTTTATCAACATTCTTCGAAAACGACATATATTGTTGCTGCTGCTGTAACTCATTTGTTCTGGAGAGAAGGGTGAATACGAATATATGAGGGGCGAGGTTGGGTGAACGCTAGTAACTTGTTCAGTCTGGAGGCAGAAAACTCCAAAAAAACAGTGTTGAAGACAATTTCGATAAGTTTTAGTGATCATGTGTTACGTATAACGAAAAAATTAAACAATAACAAATGAAGTGAATGATTTTAAGTTGGTTCCATTTCAAATACGTTATGATGTTAAAATACATATATAGTAAGGTTTTTAAAATATAGGTATGCCATCACAGTCGGCGACACTCTCATTGTTTTCACTCCACATGCATTTTCGTGCGTTAGAAGGTTAGTGCAAGGATAAAGCATCCGACGTTCATGTTTATCATGTGCCTAGCTCAGAAGGTGCTGTAGAATTAAATCGAAAATATGATGCCAAGAAATACTGTGGCGAATTGGATGACACTATTTGATGAGGCAGAATTTTGTATTTTATTGGTTCAATTTTCAATTTTATGCAAGCTTTCAACCTTGCACAAACCCTCCTACATTAAAAAAGTAAGACTAATTAAAAATTTCTTTGTATAGGGCTGCCATTTTAGCACCAGTGCTATTCTCAAGAAGGGTCCTGTATCGAAATCGAATTTCCATTAAAATTCTATGTACCAACGAAGGCTTCTTTTGACGGCATTTTGCCATAACAGAAATCTGGATGAGTAAGAATTTTTTATGGCTTTGTTCGGTTTAAAAGTGTTTCTCGAGTCACGAAAGTTCCGCAGTTCATCTTTCGACTTCCAAATACCAGCACCAAGGCCAGCAAAATATGCGGCACCAACGGCAGACATGTCACTGAATTCTGCTCTGTCGCTGTCGTGCTCCGTCAGACTTGCGATTAGCTCCAAGACAAAATCGTTCTTCGTCACTCCACCATCAGCCTTTATAGACGATTTAACAGGTATTCTAATCTCGCTGAAGGCAATTTGATAAAGCTGGTAGAAGCGGAAGGCAATGGATTCCAACACTGCTCTAACAATATGCTCTTTAGTTGTGTCTTTATTCATACCTATAGAAATAAAAAGGGCCACTATAGCAGGTTGGTACATGGGAAACCAGCGGACGAAGCGGGGAAATCTAATGACGATGTGTTGAGGGTTATAAGAGAAACAGCTGCTACCCTAAAATTCTCAGTGCAAAATTTTGATAAAGAGCAATTATCAAGAGGATTCTCGGTAAATTTTATGCTAGCTTACAGAAAATTGTCATCAAAAGTTCTGTAGGTGATTTGGGAAGAAGCTAGATGAGAGCGCAATCGAAGAACAGAATCTGCATTCAATTGAGTAGTTTTATCTTGAGCCAATTTACACTCAGCATGAAGAAGATGACATTGAAGAACATCAAAGCTTATAATGAGGTTCATTGTCTTCAACCTGCAGCTCTACAGCCAACATTTCAAATTATCTTTTAAAAACTCTTGATCTTCTGAAACCAAAAACCTTCAACACTTTCTTATTTCGAAAACCAGTTGCAACATAATGACCAGGGATTCCATTCTGCCCTTTCTACAGGCTTGAATGGTAGGCTTGGGCCTGTTAAACATAAAGGTTGCATGCCTGGCAGTCATGAGGAAAGTGGCTGAAGACAGTATGGAGTACAATATCACATGTAAACAATCCTGCAGGCAGTCTGTTCGTTTGTTCAGCAAATTTACTGCCAACAACTGTGAACACTCACCTAAAAGTAGGGGAACTGCACGGGGATCATTTATTGGAGCTTGGATGCCATTAAAAGCTGGTACAAAACAAACACCACCAGAGTCTTTGACAGAATAAGCCATGTCTGAAGTAAAAGCAACATCTTCAAATAATCCTATATTTTTTGAAACTTCCATTGCTGCTGATGTTCCCATTGAGTTGCCTTCAGCTATAAAAACGGTTTCATCATTGATGACCCAACCAACAACAGGATATAGTCCTAAAGGTTTAATAAAAAGTATTAATACAATTAAAAAACCCATGCTTTGTGGCAAGAATAACAAAATGACAATATACATTTTTCACAAATATTTGTTTTAGGATACAGGGCTGCTCCAGAGCAGAATAAATCTTTAACATTTTTCTTTACAATTCTGAAGATATTTATCCCATTGCTTTAATGTGCAAAGGAACCAATCAAGAAATGGCAAATGTTATATCTTTGATGATTTTGAATTGACAAATCAAATCCAATATTAGCTTTCTGGTAATTTGCATGTTCAAATGACCTGAAATCATTGGAATTCCTGCAAAGAAGAGTTTCAAGCATCCGTGCTTCCACCTAATGCATGCAAATCAAATAAGCATCATGTTTGAGGTACAGCGTTTTGTATAACCGCCCTGATAAAAATTCAATTGTTGTCAAAAACTGATAAATTTAAGGGCATTTGGTATCCTTTAACAATTTCTGGTGGGAGCTACCATATGAAGTTTATCTGCAAAATGAATGTCTTTGAACAATACCTTAAAATCAATGGTCCAGATATCTACTTACCACCAATAGAAGCATGAGGATTTCTCCCAGTATTTATATCTATAAAAGTGCCAGTGCCAAGAGTGCAATTGATGTCTCCTTCTTCAAAACAGCACTGACCAAAGACAGCTGCCTGTTGGTCTGCAGCCAAACCATGTATGGGAAATGATGCACCAAATATTGATTCATCCACATCCACAACAAAACCAGACGTGTCAATAAAAGATGGAAAGATACTCAATGGAAAATCAAGAATGCTACAGAAAAATGCACTCCAAGACATCATATATGGGTCAAAGATGCCAGTTGAGCTTGCATTTGAGAAGTCTGTAACATGAAGCTTTCCCTTCGACAACTTCCATAGCAACCATGTATCAATAGTCCCAAATAACAGTGTACCGTTGTGAGCTTTTTGATAGACTAATGGATCATTCTTTAACATCCAATGAAGCCTCATTGATGCATGAGCAGGTGAAAAAGTAATAACACTTGCAGCCTTGTATCTATTATTCCCTGTTAATGTATGGAGTAATTTTGACACAGCTTTGATACTCCTTAATGTGATGGACGAGTTCCA
This sequence comes from Catostylus mosaicus, assembly GCA_964019065.1. Taxonomy (NCBI): domain Eukaryota; kingdom Metazoa; phylum Cnidaria; class Scyphozoa; order Rhizostomeae; family Catostylidae; genus Catostylus; species Catostylus mosaicus. The sequence continues at coordinate 3,193,814 of OZ025191.1, forward strand.
ATCTTCGGTTAGTTTGCTAGCTCGTAAATCCTGCCATCCAATAAAATTGTGCAAGGGTACTCCTGTGTTCCTATCCCATGTAATAAAACTCCCTCTTTGCACAGACAAACCAAATGTTGTGACATCGCATGCAGAAATGTTAGCTGATTTTAAAACAGCATTGACAACAAAGAGGAATTGCTCCCACAGTTTATCTGGATTAATCTCAGTATAACCAGGCTTTGGATGCTCGAGCTGTATTGGTAACTGTGCATGACCTTTAACTCTGCACAGTTCATCAAAAACATAGCAACAAATATTGGTTGATCCAATATCAACGCCAACAATGTTTGTCATGATGAGGCTATGATAAATACTACCAATAACTGTTTAACCAATTCACCAATAAAATTGCAATTTTCAAACTTTGGACCTCCAATCACTGTAGTTTTTTCGAGCCATTTAGAATTTACTCTTTTGACCTAGAAATAAAATGTAAGTGAAAAATGCATAACTTAGAAGTGAAAACAATCCATCTAGCATGCGAGCTGGGAGCTGTAATTTGTTGTTATAAGGTAATGTGTTGTAGCTGTGATTTCGCGAAGAGCTTTGCTTACGGATCTTGCAAGCATTTAAAAATTATGTTGCGGGATCATGAAATATTGCTGACAGGATAAAAGAGAGATTTGTTGAACATTTTAAGTGATCATTTATTGGAACACACAGGCCAATCTTAATTATAAGGCTGCCTCCTTTTTGCGTGGCAACTTCGATCAGATAATTAGTATAACTTGTGGCAAGGTCGTGTGGCTTTCGAAAATAGTTTTCAACGTACAATATTTGAACAAAATTGGCAGCGATATTTGATTAGATCACAGCCCTCTTTACCGTTTACTTATTATATCCAACGTAACTTCTATTTACAAATTAAATTGACTTTACCTTCTTACCTCAAGATTAAAATTGACACCAACTTTTACAGCCGCCTTTCACAATCTCTTCACCTTTCAAGGTTCATGAAGAAGGTAAGGCTGGACTTTAAACTCTCTATCTATAATAAATGCATTCCTACCTTATTTTACAGAATAGCAGGAGGTCACGATGATATTGGGAACATTTTGGTTCTGCCTCGCATTCCAAACGAGATTGTAAACAGTGATGGTAACACAAAATGAAAAGAAGTTCTCAAGGTGACAGAACGGTCTCAAAGAGAACTAAAACTAGTAATGACGGTCATGAATCGATTAACACTCGAGAAAATGAGGGTATTGAAAAGATTAAATCTTATCAGGACATCAATCGACATGTTTTCAAAATAGCTCCAGTAGGAAACTTTGACAAAAAGTTTCCATATTTTCGTCAACCGGTTGAATTTGGTGCCTTTTCTCTTGGAATTGATCGAAAATTTAAGGACAGTAAAGAGAAACTGAGACAGTATCTGCCCCCTGACTCTGCTGATCCAGGCTTCGATTTAAACATTGGGTTCAAAACGTTTGTGGAGAGAAATGAAGACGAGAAAGAGAGACTGGATCACCTACTCGAATGGATCAATCAGCATCGCGAGAAGTTCAGGAGTTCATCTGATGCAAAAAATGAAGTTCCGAAATGGTACATAAGCCCTGATTAGGGTTGTAGCTTTATACTTTGGATTAGGAGGGCTGCAACACCTTTGCAGTGGAAAAATGAAAAATAAACCTTTTGCCCTGACATAGCATGAAAATATAGTTATTTTGCAGAAAAAAACTCCCTGTAGCAACTTTTTTACCCTGCATGAAGCAAAGGCTTTCATTTTTGATAAATGATACACCTTCAGGTAACACAACAGGCCCAGACCCAAGAGTAAGACATCTGTGTGAATCTGTATTTCCATCTGGACTTGAACCCTGCAATGTTTATGTGCATCAGCATTGAATTAATACTAGTGTTATTTCATTGATGTTTTTTTGGTATTTTTTGATGCAGAAAATATTAATGTAATCATTCTTACGAAGTATTGGGACCCCACCCACACTCCCCATTTATTGCCCACATTTGGAGAGTTAAGATTGAATGCCTTTGGTGTTAAAAATAGGTTTCACCGCATGTCTTTGAGAATTAGAGCTTTTCCACCATTTTTTAGCTTAAATACAGACTTCATAACATGGCGTGGACACTTGGTAAAGATTCTTTGCACACCATATGAAAAACGAGATTCATGGAGGTTGGACGCTTGCAGATATAATGGCACAGTATTCATATGTGAAGTAGAGACAGATGCACATAGAAGGCAAAGATTGACTCAAACTCAAAGGCAAAAGGAGATGTGCTACTGGGGTTATAAATTTGAGGATTACATGACCAAATCTTTAACAGGTACCCTTTTTCACTTTATTTTACTCATGTTCGTTGATCTTGGGAATTCATCAAACACAATAAGATATGGCAAATGATGCCAACAAGTTTTGAAGCACAAGAGGCACACACTCATCTATGCAAACATACATGCATGATAGTCCTCAGTGGCAGAAATTATGGGAGTCTGTGGATAATCACAATCTCGTTTGAAAATTCAAGCTTCAGAAATTGGTGTAATTTTCTTTATTTCTAATTCACTTTCTTCTTACCAAAAAGCCTTAGACATTGCATCCTTTAAAAGGCTATTTCTAAAGGTAAGATTGCAGGCTCTGGTAACCAAAAAAGGAGGATCCTATCAGCTTTGTTTCTCAAGTGTTCTTATTGGAAACTTGAAGGATCAAGCCCCCAAACCTTTAGTTGTTGCAACTGGTAATAGGAAGTAATAGTACTTTCTGTCCTTGTATTTTATTCCACTCCATTTCTGCATACTCCCAAAGAGCTTTTGTTATTCCAGTTTTCTTATAAGTCTCATCAAAACTGTTCGATATAGTGTTGATAACAAGGCTTTTTTACAGGTGATGACTCTATAAGAAGAGAAGATATGAAAGTTATAAATAACTGCGAAGCGTTTTGCAGCGTTGTGAGAGCAAGATTAAATAAGCATTCATTGCTCTTTGGTGCTGAAGTTGATTGTTGCAGCCTCAAAAATGGAAAAGTGATACCAAGCGAATCATATGTAGAGCTTAAAACGTCAAGAATAATGGATAGCCCGAGACTTTATAGGAACTTTGCAAACTTTAAGCTCCTCAAATACTGGGCTCAGAGTTATTTAGCTGGTGTACCAACTATAGTTTGTGGTTTACGAGATGATAACGGCATCGTTCGAAAGATTGAGACTTTCCCTACATTAGAAATACCAAAAATTGCACGTAAAGATGATGCTAAATGGAACCCGTCTGTATGTTTAAACTTTTGCGATGAATTTTTAGCTTGGGTGAAAAGTATTGTGGTAGAGGACGATCGTCATGTAGTTTATTCGTTCATCTTCGAAGATCCATTCCAGTTTGTTAAAGTAGAAAAACGTCCTTATGGTACTGAGGTTTTTCTTCCTAATTGGTTTTAGAAGCTTTCTGTCATGAATAATATGTTAAAGGTTTGCTCTCTATCATCCTTTCCTGAGATTTTTATGTCAATAAGACTGCTATTCACGTTCTTAATATTTATGTCCGAACTTGAACAAGTTGATGCTATTTCTACGCAATGTAGCTACAGTATTTGAATCAAATTTTAAGTCCTTTAAATTGACATAGATACTTTAGATGTCTTCGTACCTAACTCCAAATGTATGCTTAATCTAGTGTATTGCATGAAGTATGTAGTGTCGTAGACGATTGGTTAAGGCACAGGTCTACAAACCTGGGAACTTTTCGGTTTGAGATGACAGTCAGAAGTTTTTCCACGAGCAACCCAGCGGTTTATCCTCAACGTTTGGTAATTGGGCACTCAGGAAAATCTTTAGGGTACATTTCTTGGTGCCCCAGGCCCACATCCGCTGGATAGCTGCTAGGGCCCTAACCCGGGTCATCAAATAGAATTGATTGTTTGCTTGTTTGTGGCTTGTTGACAAAATCAGAAAACACTTCACAAATGAAACAATGATTGACTCAAATCTAAACTAATGACTGGAAATATAAGAATAAATAAATGATTATTTTTAGAGGATTGACATTGTCAATTTACAAGACTTTGTAATTCATCCAAAGATATTTTCATTTCTTCTTTTATATTTTGTGTTGCCTTCTTGGTGCTTTCTATTTCTTCCTTTATCAAATCCATTTGGTAATTCAGAGATGGTATTGTACGTTCTGCCATATCAATGCGCTCTTCATTTAGTTTAATCTTTTCTCTCATTCCCTCAATCATCTCCTCCAATTCATACTCTTTATTAATTGCAGCTTCAGTCTTGGAGTCTATCCCACTTACTTTACTATCATTCATCTCTAACAGTTTTTCCATTTCTTTTATTCTTGCTTCCTGTGTTCTACTTCGCTCTTCAACTGTGGTCATCTCCCGTTTGAGAACGCACACTTTTCTTCTTCCATCTTCCAGAAGTACATGATCTTCATTAATTTTCTTCCTAGCATCGTTAACATTTTGTTCGATTGTGAATATTCGCGTGTCGTGGATCTCTCCCCGTGCCTCAATCTTCTCAGCAGCTTGGATGTGATCTTCATCGTCAAATTTTATTGTTTCTAAGCGCTTCACTTTCTCTGTTAGTAAGGTTTTCATTGAGCTTATCTGATGTGCTAACGACTGCTTACGTCTTCGAAGATCTTCTATGTGCATTAAATGATCATGATGAACTTGGTTGGCAGCAACATTTTTCGCATTGAAATTATCTGCGAGTGCATTGGCCTTGTCAATCTTGTCCTTGATTTCGTCCATCTTTTTTCTTATTTCTTACATTTTCTATATTTCTTTTGTTTGTTTTTTAGTATCTGTTTCTATTTATCTTTGATATGTCGTAATTGAATGAAATTCTAACGAATTTTGCTTTAGCATTTCGTCGAATTTTCATTTCTTGAAGTCGATGAGACAATCGAGCACTAGTTTCTTTTTTCGAATGACAATACGCCGCTATAGCAGTTCTTATCAAGCAAAGGGGGAATCAGCGGCCGTTCTATCCGTCCTACAAGATTAGAGATTCTAGCTTCGACCCAAATGTTTGCTTACCTCTCAGAGGCATTCTTCCAAGAACAGTTTGCCCCGTATTTCGTTAAATTTTGTTATTAAATGTATTACACGTCCTAAAAGTTAGTTTTTTGCGTACTCTGTGAAACCATCATGTACGTAGATTTTTAGCCCGAAATCTTGGCTTTTTGACACATTTCTCCTTTGATCAGTTGATTAGGTTTGGTTGGTATCCTTGTTTCTTCTTGACGAAAATAGGGTCAAGAAATACCATTGACCGCCAGGGTCCTTGGTGAAAAAAAACCGAAGAATAAATTGTGAGGCCAAGATCAAGGGCTTGCTTGAGATACAGGGGATCTAAAGTATATTATTTTATCGGAAGCTGGCATTAATGTTCTTAGTTTATGTAGCAAACCTTTTAAGGCTGCATAATTGCAGCAACTTACAATAGTCTAGATATAAAAGCGTTTTTAATTTTCCGTCATGGCACTTGAAAAGCATTCAGCTTAGTTTGACGGGGCTACCATGACAAAATAGTTTAATTTGAAATGAATGGGATTGAGTTGGATGAAATTAAAAGCAAGCAACCACTTATCTTAGTTTGCATCTATTTTTTGTATTTTTCATCAATTCTGATGCAATTTCTTTAACACCGATTGTGAGGTTTGTTTCAAAAACAAGGCGCTTTTGGCCATGAAAGGGTATCTTTGGGTAAATTTTGCTAACCTTTCGGCAAATAAGAGATTGTACGCCCATTTGTGGGAAAATTTGTCCTGGACACGCTCCTAGAGCAAGACACATAGCTACGGCTCAGAACGAACGTTGCATCAGAAGATGACAAACGACTGTTTATCACTTTCAGTGCAGCACAGTTGGTGAGGAGCACCCTGCGATTATTTTTTCTTGCCCTGATGATTGTTTCTAGATGAAGCAATAAAGATCTTGAGCACAGCTGGAAAATTACTACAATCGTATATCTCTGCCACCAAGTAGGATTTGCTGGATTTGATGCTGCACAATACTTTATCATTTTTCCATCTTGACCTCACGCAAGGGGCGGACTGGTACTCTTTTTCTTGGGTGGCGCTATGGCTCAGCAAGGGCCCATAGGGCGTGGCCTGAACGTAGTTGGCTGTGGCCACTATGGAAACCAAATTTCAATGCTATTGTAATAGGTGATATGGTGTTTCAATTAATCAATCCGTTCGTTAAAGAGGAATCACTGAACAGTTAACCTTGTGCAAGATCTGAATCGGATGACAAGATCTAACGTTTTTTTATTCAAGTTCAACCAGTTGCATATGATTCATCAAATCTGCATAATTATGTATAAATCATCTTCTTTAAAGGTCCTTCAATTAAATTCAAACGATCAACAATTTTTTTCATGGTTCGGAATGCTTTGAAATTTGTTTGTTTGATTGGTTTTAAAGGTTCTTCGTTCAGTTGAGAGAAGAACCATTCTTCACGTTTCCAGGCGAGGCTGGCTTAGGGTTCATCGCAATCTTTTTTTAAAATACTCAATTTACTGGATTATCTCTCACTGGAAATGTTTGTACAACTTTATTTTAACATATAATTGGAGGTTGTATGCAGTTTTGGAAGCGGGAAAGTGTAGGTTATACAGGTATCGCATTTGAAAGCAAACGGTATGCAGTGCTTGCACGGGACTCCCCGGTTTTAACAAGAAAATTCTCTAACTACTTTTCTTGCTCTTTATGTTGATCCTCTTGTTCCTCTTCCATAGAAAAAAAAGTCATTTTCCATAGACACAATGTCATCTTATATTGACACATACTCGCTGTCTTTAAGATATTTTGTGGTACAAAAAGAAGTTATGGCATCATAAAATTGAGAACGTGCAAACACCCTTCTCGGAGAGTTGCTTGCTTAACGTTTGCTTGTCCTTGTATTTCGTTAGCGAGCTCAACAGTTTTCATTTAAACCTGAGCAAATTTGTCCCTTATCTTTCAAAAGAGCTTTCCCCAGGCTAACTAACATTGCACACACTGTCACGAAATTTATAGTAAAACGTTTTATTTTCCATTCGAAATAATACATCATTATGAACTTTGCTATTACAATAGGTGTTTCACTTTATAGTCGGTTTCAAATTAAAAATCATATTGAATTGCAAAGGAAAAAAGAACTAAAAAAAGTATTTGAAAAATAAAGTTTCAAAAAAGGGTGAAAGCTCGGGGTTAGTCCATTTTCTGCTTTTGTGACAGAAGATGTAGTATGTAGTACAGATGATTGCATTAGAAAGATTTGAAGTCAAAAAGCGTTGGTGATAATTGTCAATAGATGGAGCTTTGTACATTTCAAGGAAGGAGAAGTAAGACTGATTGAACTTTTCTGTAGAACTGATGAAATGGTTCACAAAATCTACTGTTCTCTATGACTGTTTGAGGTTGGAGGGGAGGGCGATGTTTTTGTCTCTCTAGTTGTTGGCATTGACGTTCAAGTCAGTAAGAAGAAGAGTTGCTCATTGACAATGACGAGGGCAAGATCAGGTCGAAGCCTGTCCCCTGTAATAATGCTTGGTGAGAGAAAGCTACAGAGACATATTAGTTAGGAATTGCTATGAAATATTCTGCGAGGATTTTTGATGCTGAGCCATGGTGCAATGGTATAGTGGTCTTCATTCTAGGTATGTCTTGCAATTTACAGCCACATGGAGTACAGTTTTTGGGCAAAAGCAGATAGAGCAGTCTAGGAAAGAGCAAATTTACATTTGGTGAGGTCACTGCGGATAGCTAGAGAAATGTTTAGGTATTGGATTGTAAAACTGTAGACATTCTTTTACATGTAACTTTTCACCATGTAGAATTTAGAACAAAGATAAAAGAATAGAGTGGCGTTCTTCCTCGGTCCTTGTACATCCTGCTTCAGAACACTGTGTGAAGTAATATTATTACAATTCCATTGGTTTAAGTGTAAATTTTATCATTTCGGTTGCTACATCACACGATTCATTGTTATTTGAATAATTCTACATTGTATGTTGTTATGACCAAATATCATTTCGCATACGCCTACACCTGCGACTGTTCACTCTCGATCGAGTGTTGATGCTATTTGATTTCTGCTGTTCTCTCTTATTCGATCCGTCTGAATTCATAGCATCGATCAGTTGCCCAAAAAAACGACGATTGTCTTCCAGTCACTGTTTATATCGTCGATTTGGGATTGGTGTGAGTGAAGATGCTTCTTGTTATGCAAAGGCTAATTTAACAATTTCTTTGCACTCGGGTTTCTGATCCACTCGGGTTCTGATCCACTCGGGCAAGCGGGCCCGTCTAGACATAACCTGCTTAAACGGGCGTTTCCCAAGTTCTCAGAGGCATCGCTGGACCCCTAAGACGTCTTGAAAAGCAGCAGAAAAATGCGGTTAAAATGCTTGACGTGTCTGAACACATGTGCTGTAAACCATGTACCAGAAGGAACAAATTGAGTTCCAATGAAACAAGAGGAGGAAGCTGTGGAAAGGCGTTGCTTACAACGTGACTGGACATGCAGACGAAAAGATCAAAGCGAGATTTTATCAATATTGCGGTTAAAAGGTAAACAAACCGCAGGCTTTTATTTGTTGATATTTCAGTGAGTAAACTTGAAATTTGATCTTGAAATGATGTATTTCCAAACGTAAGCGGTGCAAGACTACCTCCCTTAGTTGTATAGCCCATTGTGTAAGATCTCGAGTTGAACTGTTTAATGTTGCAAAAAATTAAATTGCTTCTGTATATGGGCAAGTCACAATGAGGTTATGACGTAACCACTCTTCCGTATTCGCGTTGGCGTACTTGCAACGTACAATGGCTGCAAACATCAAGAAGAAAGTGAGTTTGTTTTTGATATTTAGTCTTATTTAAGTAGTTATAAGTTTTATTTCGTTTATATGGTTTATTTTCAATTCAAGTTTTTATATTGGAACACCTTCGATATCGCTCCGCCGCTGAGAGCGTGGCCGCTGAAATGAGAAATCAGAATGAAATTTCTTTGAAATGATGAATTAAACGCGGGTAACTCAGTTGCATTCAAAAGCAGTTAGGATGCCGCTGGCAGGCATAGTCCTTATTGATTATTTTTCATCTTGAGCAGTGCAATAATGTGCGACACTTAGGTAGATAGGCAGCTACACTTTATGGTGGCTGCCGGCATACTAGGTTGGCTTTTTTTGTTAAAATAGAGCGCAAGGTTCCTTCTAACGCTTCACACTTATCAGCTTTAATAAAAAATTGAAAGTAATATACAGTGCAATAATAAAAAAGCGGGTTTTAATAATGTTATACTTTCAATTTGATACAGTATGAGGTCTAGGCCAATCAGTAGAAACAAAAACAACAGTCTGTATTCGGTAAGACCGCTGACCAAGGGTTCCTGGTTTAGAATCAAATTCACAGTCACATTTTAACTCAAAACTTTGACCCGGATTGGGAATACATTACCTCAATTTGCGACAATGGTGGATGAAAGTTTCGTACCACTTAGAGACACTACTTGCAGCTTTTTTTTCCAGTTTTAGCCATTGCAAGGGAGACCTTTCTTCGTAAAGTCATGTCATGTTTTTGATGAAATCTTTTACTAGCGCGTGCACGCGCCTGTTAAAATCCGCTGTAGTTAGCTCTTTGCGCGTTCACACGTTAAAACGATGAATTTCGTACCCTTAATCAGTGAAGTTGTGGGTAGAAGAGCTATTTGGTATCCTAGACACCCAAAGCACTGCAATAGGGATTATCTGAACAAAGTTTGGTCAGAAACTGCAAATTTTTGGAATGACAAGGTTTGCATTCAGTAATAAACCTGAATTATTATTTTTATCGAACGAAAATCAGTATTTTCCAATGATACGGCAATTTATTTATCGCATAATATTTACGAAATGACGTTTCTTTGTCAAGCCAGTTCTCCTTCAGGGCTTACAAAGTAATTCATAAACGAATTTCTAATATGTAAACTTAAATTCGTTCCCCGATGTTTTCGCTAGGTTATTCAGTGTCTCATTAATTTTGAAATGTCCATTGAGCTCATCAATATTAGTCCTGTATTGGATGTACACAAAGTTCTCGGATGTTTTCGAAATGAATTCAACGATTTATATTCAACTACAGGTTTGCTGTGTATTTTAGCTAAAATTTCCTATGCCCTTTAGCGGTTTCTTTGAAATTTCCTGCTGTCAATAACAGTTTACAAGCGCCCGATGTGAACACTCCAGGTTCTTCCTCCTGCTGTTTCTTACAATCCGCTGCGCGCGCGAGTAGCGCGAGTAGCGCGAGTAAAGCTTGTGCAGTGTGAACGCAGCCTTAGGCTGTAGGCCTAACTCTCATAATCAGATTCGAATCGATGTTCCATTTCGTAACAAAACTTGTTGCATTTTATAGATTTATTGCAAATGGGAAATTATGCAACAATTTTTAATTTTGTTACATTTCTAGCAAATTCTATCACTTAAATCAAGTGTTGTTTTTTGCACAAGTCCATGCCCGTTAGGCCTGCTATTATTGAGGTGACTTGTAGTAGCATTTGAAAATGGAAAGAAAATTTACAAGAAATATAAAAAATAAATAAGCTCTTTTTTGTCTGCTGCCCCCATTTAAATCAGATTTAGAGGCACACATTTTATGTTTGAGCTCATTATCTAGCCTTTACTTTTGCATAAGTCACTAAAGGGATTTTAATTGCTAGAAAAGTATTAAAATTTATCTATAAAATGAACAAGCAATTTCTGGACCATGAACAAAATCTGAGTGCATAGTTCAGGTAGGCCTGTGGCTATTGCATCACAAATAACAATGCATAACTACACAGAGAAGGATATTTATCGAGTGGCTAGAATTGGAAAAGGAGCTGTAATTAATGTTTCATGTTGGTTTGTTACAATGAGCAACTGAAGTCACACTGATATGAATGTGTTCTTAATCATTGGATTGCTATTAAAAAAGATTATCAGATGTGTCAAAAGCTCATTTCTCTTTGAACCATTGTTGCATTAGGTAGTCATAAAATCAATGATGCTTGGTACTATCTTTTTGTTGATAAATGGAATTAAGTTTTTTATATTTTATAAGAAATGCTATACTGGCCAAGGCAAATAAAAATGTAATTTCTAGTTCTGAAGTTATGACTATTAACAAAAAAGGAAATTTTGCTGAAACAGTTCTAACTAGAAGTAATCAAAATTCAAAGCTTTCAATAAAAGCAAATTTCAATTTTTGTAGCTATTTGACTCTGTTTAGTCAGTTTTATTTTCAAAATATTGATAAATCATTAAAAGGTTTCATTTTTGTTTTTCAACAAAATTGAATATCATAAACATATTTAAAAAATTGAATGACACACAAATTTTCTAATATATTTATAGATGAAAATTTTAGTGCCGACCATTCATTCGTTAGAACTTTTTTTACCAGATGTTTTGACTCTACTTGCAATCAGACCTGCAAATATGTAAACAATTTATGTCATCAAGTCAAAAAAGACAAAAAAGACAAAAAAAAGAGTCTAGTAAAAAGCAGGAATTAAAACAATAACATAAAATGTTAAGTATATCATGCATGTTTAGATATTTGAAACCTTTTACACTTTATAAACTCATTTATTCACATATTTAGGTAGTTCAAGTCTTTATTTATCAAATTTGTTTGGGAATTTAAGTTCAATTCTCAAAAATTTAACCTGCATTATCTTAACCTGCACTGGTTCTGCTAGCCTTTTAATAAACATTTTATATCAGATCAGCACATCATGTGGCAAAAATTAATTACATGATCATACAATTACATCCATGGCAATTGAATATCCTTTTAGCATATTGCCCTTGCATTTCCTTTGCAGCATTGTTGCATCCCTGCTATTTCCTAATGTTTCACTCTCTCCTTGCAGATGATGAGTAAAAACTTACATTGTTTGAAATTGACAGTTCTGATCTGTCTCATCATTGGAGCTGCAGCAATAGCAACATTTGGTTTTTACCTTAACAGGACAGGAAAGAGATTTGATTCAAGGCTTTTAGTCCACCATATTAGCTCCTTCATTTTTAGCTCTACTAACTCAACTAGGGGACATCCAGTCAACAAGTTTTGGGATAAAACACCTAATTTCACTTTTTATTTGCGGTTGACCTACAGCCCTCGTTCCCTTCATGAATACAAGGATGTGCTTGTTCCTTCAATGAAGTTGTTTGTTCCCAACGAAATAGCAAAGTTAGTTGTTGTTTTGGACGGGGAAAAATCTGATGACCACAAGTTTGGAAACCAAATAAAAACTCAATGGCCATTTCCAAAAATTTGCTACGCAATGCAAGGAGATGCAAGCGTTTATCATGGTTGGGGAAAGGCGCGTATGTTCTGGGACATGATGCATCCTGATCAATGCACTGCTTCTACATATACGGGTTATATTGACACAGACACTATGTTCGATACCATGGTAACACCGCAGTTACTATTCGAATACGGAAAGCCGGTAATTGTAGCAAAGATAGGCCTTGCACCTTACCCTTGTTGGGAAAAGACGACTGAAAGATTTCTTGGTAGAAAGGAGGTGATGCAGTGCATGTCTACATTTCCAGTTACTGTTAAAACTGAGCATATGAAGGAGATGAGGGATGTACTTTCAAAACAATTTGGTAAAAGTTTTGCAATTATTTTTAGGGCTTCTGCGGCCGGTGGGGACCCCAGCTGTATCTGTCAGTTTAGTTTGATGTGTAACTATCTCTGGTATTACCATAAAGATGAATATTCATGGCATTTTCAAACCGTTCCGGATGGCAATTGGAACGGCGCGGACATACGGGACGGCCAAGTCGATGTGCACTATTACCAGACTTATATTAAACCCGAAATGAAAATTCCGATACCACGGACATCTGTGCATCTTCGCTATACACTAATTAAAGGAGTGGTATTAGACAAAAGAGAGCCATCCAGTGAAACGGTAGGGGATATTATAAAAGAGGGCCTGTGCTATTCAGCTGGCTTTGATTATTGTCCAGAGCAGTGTAAAAAGTGGAACCCCAAGCAAGTACAGCATCATTTGTACTCCTTTGAGACGTATCAGTGGTTCTGGGATAAGCGATGCAAAGAGGAACAAGATAAACATTACAGGAATGTTAAGGAAATGGTGGAATACTACGTAAAATATGGCTATGAGATTTTTGGTTTGCGGTCGATGGAGGGTTTATGCAAAATTATTGAAGATTGGAAATATCAAAATTAGCTAGAAGAAATAGATTCGTTAAATTACACGTTTTTTTTATAAGAACAACCTTTATAAGAAACACCAGGCTGAGAATAGGCCAAAAAATAAGAACAACTTAAGAAACAAGGCAGGCTGAGATTCAAAAAACTCAAGAAATAAAATATCATTAACAAGCGAAAATAACAGTCTACGTCGTGCAACGTCCGATATTAAACGTGAACAGGGGCTTAATTACTTTATCAAGTACGTGTTATGTCTTGACACTACTATGCTCAGGGAATTCGAAAACGAAAATAAGAAACAAAATAAGAAAAACCTTAGGCTGAAAATATACGAAAAAATAGGAAACGGCAGGCTGAAACTCAAACCAAGTGTTCTTCTAAAAAAAAACGTGTATGTGAAGTTGACTCTTATTAATTTAATTACATGAATTAAACCGGTACACAACAGAATTTTAGTGATCTAAGTCATTTCATAATCAAGATCAATCCAAAGGGGAAGTAGCTAAGATGTCTCTGTCGTTGTGTCCTTAAAAGTTAGAAGCATTGTTTCTAGTTGAATTTCTCTTTTGCTTTGTTTGTAATTTGCTGAAGGGTTGATTTGTGTATAAATATTTATAAAATGATAAAGTGGATATTTTTGAAATTCGTTATGCCTATCGTGTAAAACGTCATATAAAAAAACAAGAAAACTATCTCTTATTTTGATTAATTATTTATTATCTATTAGGCAACTATTACCCCCAATATCTTAATTTGAAGTCCAATTTTCGCTGCACAACTTCTGGCATCAAAATACCCTATTTGCGGTGGCAGAGGGCCGTATAGTGTATTATGATAGTCAGGGCGAACTGGCACTCTTTTTCTAAAAAGGTGCTATGGCACAGCAAGGGCCTGTAGGGCGTGGCCAGATCATATTTGGGTGTGTCCACTTTGAAAGACCAAATTTCACACACTATTATAAAAGGTTATATGATGTTTGCGGTAATCATGTTGAGGGCTTGAATCGGTTACAACGAAGTCGACAGTTGACAAGATCTGGCGTGTGTTTGCCCCTTGTTCAACCAATTTCGTACGATTAATCAAATCTGCATGATGATGTGCAAAGTATCGGCATTCCTACACTTCTAGGTTCATTTTTAAGAGTCCTAAACCAAAATCATACTATTAGCAATGTTTCCAGACACCGCGGCACAGGGGGGGGGGGGTTATAGCCCACCTTTTCTTCATAGCAATGCAAGGATTCAGTACTTGAACTTCTTTGAACTTTCTTGAAAAAAACCCACTGATATTTCGTCTATAACCTTTGATATACTAAAATACTATAAAAGTTTGATAAAAAAAGAGCCATTATCAATTTGTCTTGATTTGGTTCATGAGTAAAGCAATTTTTGGGTGAAGAATGAAGCTGTTTTTGTTACGATGGAAAGCGATTTTCGGAAGCACAGTGTCATGCTTTCTGATGTTTGAAAAGCTCTTTTCGAAACTTCTTGAGGAGCAGAGTACTTCTTTCTAACCACCTTCTATTTCTACCAAATTTCTTTCAACACAAGCTACAATTATTGTCTCATATCTGTAGCTTCCCCCTCTCCCCCTTAAAACAACGTTGTTTAAACTTCGCTTCATGGCTACCCTTGACCATGAGCCTGACCGAAGTCAATTTTAGATAAAAGATAATGTATTGCTCTTTCCACCATCATTGGTTTATTTAAGGGAAGAGGGTGATACCAGCGTTATTAGGCAACGAAATCTTAAAGCAATCAGTAAAGCATGACTTTAGCATGACACCATCGAATTTTTGGCAAGGGTTCTTCATTGAAACATGCTGCACATCATTCATTGGGTCATGGAATACGAAGCTTTAGCATCCATCATGCTTTCAATGAAACGCAGCTACCAAGGAAAGTGCGAAAATCGACTTAAGAATTTGATGAATTTCAAACTGGAGTCATTCATTTTTTAATGAAATGTCGGCGTCTTCCACACGTCAAAGGTATCGGAGCAACGACAACGTAATTGACCAAACCGTGATAAATAAACTGCTAGCAGGTGCCGAAGATGTTCACATGCCAGTCCAAACAATTTTTCGCGCTTGCTTTTTTGTTTTGTCTCCTAGCTGCTGTCAGCCCAGGGTCTAACTGATGAGGCTTATTCTCTCATATAAACAGGTCCTTTGCCTGGTATTGACCTCGCTCAGTAGAAGGTCTGTTTACATTTCATCTGATCTTTTTCTTGAAAGTACCGCCTTAAGTCATCAATTTGTTGATCATGAATTCTTAATGTGGATTTTTCTTATGCAAAATCTACGTAAAAGGAGCGCACTTGTAAACATTTAGAGGTTATGATATACCGCTTGCATCAACAAGCAATGAGATTACAATTTCCACTTTTTTATAAGAGAGTAGTACATAACCCCTCAAATAGTAAATAAAGTTCAGCGCTGAGTTTCTGCGAACCAAGAAAGTATGCAACTATATTTCTTCTAGAAACTACTTTACATTCTTTAGAAAAATAGTATTTTGAATAGTTTAAAACTATAAGAAGGTTTAAAAACGCCAAAGCCAGTGGCGGAGCCGTGGGGGGGGGGGGATGGGGGGTTCGGACCCCCCCCCCCCCCACTTTTCCAAAAGTTGGTTCCTGAGATTCACACAAAAATGGAAAAAAACCATCGATTTTTAATAAAAAATCCCCCCCCCCACATAAAAACTCCTGGCTACGTCCCTGTCTTCTGAACGGGAATGTTTTATTTATTTTTGTTTGCGAGTACGATTACTTAACTCATGAATTACAATTTCTTTATCTTGATTTCCTTTTTCAATAAATCACCCTTGATCTTTCTATAATCCTTTTTATCTGCGTCTGAAAGTCTTATCTATACACGTCATACCTGGTCAAAGCTACCAGTCGGATTTTAAGCGGCCTTCTCGTTTTCATATCCTAGAGTGAAAAATGATTAAATACTTTTTCAATGAAAACTTTGAAGTCTCTATTTGTGTAAAACCTTTTGATTTTTGATTCCATTTCGGAGATTCGTTCACTGTAATGTTAGGTACTACATCAGAACAGTTATAAGCAAAACGAGGGATATTCTCTTAACACTTTGCCCTGCCAAAACTTTTAAAACTTGCCAATTTTCTTGCAGAAACCTGTTCTACAGCGCTAATACTCTGCAAGAAGACCGCACTTTCATAGTTCATAGTTTGGAGGGCAAGTCGCCCACTCTTTCAAACCCCCTCAAGTAACGCCTCTGCGAACATCCTGGCAATAAAGCGTATTGCGTGCCTCTCCTGGGTGTAAACAATACACAACTACTTGATAAGATTTTCATCGTCAGTTCTTGTTCTCTCATTTCTGTTGTTATAGCGGCATACAAGATTGCCATCCCTTGAAAGCAGGTGACTAGATGATGCTCATCACGCCCAAGCGACATCATGAAGTGCTTTAGCGTTCTTCTTCTGATAATTTTCACTACTTCGGCCTATGAATCTAGCAAAAGCCATAACGATTTCAGTCAATCAGTGTGGATGGATGTTAACAAGTCATATCGACTTAGCTGGAATATCAACCGCAAGAAAAGTACAATCACATTTAAAGTTGAGGTAGAAGGAGAAAGAATTGGATGGATTGGTCTTGGAATATCGCGAGGTCTTAAGTCAAAAAACACTGATTTATGGATGGGATGGGTAGATGCCAAAGGAAATGCACATCTTCAGGTAAAGCTACTGGTTTATTCATTTTATTTCGCTTCATAATCTTATAAAGGTTCATTCAATTTCATTGTATGCAGATTCATATTTAAGGTGGTTTAAACTCGAAAAATAACAATTTTTTTCGAATTTTTGATTTTGGTGAATTCGAGAATCTAAACTATTAAAGATTTGATTTATATATCATTTGGCAAAATTTCTTGTCACGTATGGTCAAACGAGACGAAATTTTGACAAGCAGTCAGTTAAAAAATTGTTCTGAGGATCTTGGCGCTCAAAATAATCAGCATTTTCTTCGGTTGCTTATAACGGGGCATTTTAACGAGGTTATTGGCGCCCTCTCTCCTCTTGGAAAAGCAAAATTCTTTTAATTTGCGATAACACTATCTTAAAAGAACCAGTTGAATTAGGATCCAAGTTTGCTGTTTATAATTTACGCCAATTAATTTAATTTTCTGATTTTTAATTACCTTGATACTTAACTCATTATGAATATTAAGAACTTTGACAAATACTTTTTTACAGGGTTTCAATGGATGTGGTGTAAATAATGCAGGTCTTTTAACAACATTAAAAAACATACCCGCTGAAAACGTAGCGCCACAAGTATATGGAAATTGCGCTCCACTGCGTTGGCCTGCTATAGTTCAGCCCAATACCATTCGATTGGGGGGAGGGTAGCAGGGGTAAATTCCTGGCGCCCGGGTCTCAAGAAGGACCCGCGAAAATTTTTTAAATCTTATTGATGTTAGTGACTATGCTTATGCTTGTCAACTTAATTTTCGTTGATTTCGTTGTTTCATTCATTTATTAATTGATTCAGACAGAGGAGCTGAATTAAATTTCAAGTGGGCTTAGGCTCCTGTTGCCCCTGCGCCGCTGTTCCTGCACAAGGGCCCGTGTTGTCTGCCTTGATAGTATTCGCTCCATTTCTAAACTAAAACTTCAATTAAGCAATGAAAGTGCTTCATGTTTCATGGTCCATTCCCTTTGAATTTTCATTATCAGGACTGTCACGGTGACCATCTTGGTCGGACGAAATCAGACAAATCTCAAGATTTGAAGTTAATTGATTATTACGAAAGTAAAGAATTCACAGCGATGGAATTTGAAAGAAAACTTGACACTTGTGACAAAAATGATTTCGAGATAAAGGTATGTTCAATTGTTATTGATAAGCAAGTGAATCAATGAATAGTTGAATGACAGAATGAACAATAAACGAAATAACGAATGAATAAATGAATGAATGAATGACTGTATGTTTTTTGAATGAAAGACTGGATGAATGAATGAATGAATGAATGAATGAATGAATGAATGAATGAATGAATGAGTAAATGAGTGAATGTATAAGTGAATGAGTGAATATATCAATGAATAAATGAGTGAATGAATGAGAGGATGAGAGAATGTATGAATGAATAAATAAATGAATGAAGAAATGAGTAAAAAAGGATGATAAAAAGTAAATGGTAACAAGCATATGAAATACAAAAAACTAAGAAAATCTACGCTACAAATTAAAAATGCAGAAAAAGACATTTCATTTATAAAATAGTTACTTAGTGAAATAGCTTGGTTTTGTGCAAGTAGCATGTTTTTAATCATGTTGTATTCTTATATTGTATTGTAGAAAGGTACTCAAAAATTCATATCAGCATGGGGTGCAAAAAATCCAAATGCACTGAATCCTTGCTCAAGTTTCTTAGAAAAACATGCGCATATTGTATCCAGACGTTTGGATCTTCTATATACATTGAAGAAAATTGATTTACCAGCTGATGTTAAGCATGTGGATTTTAGACATGAAAAGGTTCGTTTGCTGCATATTTCAGTTATGTATTGCATTGTAATTTGATGAAATGCAATGTAATGTAATGTAATGTAAAGTAATGTAATGTTATGTTATGTAAAGTAATGTAATGTAATGTTATGTAATGTAATGTTATGTAATGTTATGTAATGTAATGTTATGTAGTGTAATGCAATTTAATGTAATGTAATGTAGTGTAATGTAATTTGATGAAATGCAATGTAATGTAATGTAATGTAATGTAACGTATCGTAACGTTACGTAACGTGACGTAGTGTAATGTAATGTTATGTTATGTGTTGTAATGTTAAATGATGCAATGTTATATAATGTAATGAGATGTAATGTAATTTAATGTAATGAATGCAATGTTGTATGATATAAATCCCTCCTCAATGAATACAATGAAACGTGATGTGATGCAAAGCAATGTAATGTTAATGTCACACAAAGCCAATGTTTAAGATTATGTGATGCTTAGTGTGGCGTTTACGATTATCATTGTCATTATTCTTAGCATTATTGTAATTATCACAAAATAATGCAATCTAGCAGCTAACACAATGGATAAAACTTCAAACAAATAATGGCTAACCAAGGCATTCTTGCAAATTCCTATTTGGAGGGGTATAGAGCATCAATTTCGGACAATTCTGTCATGTCCCGAATAACATTGGGTCGTGGTAATCAGATTATTGTCCAACTTGACAGCTTACAGATCCCGTAAAAGTGTAGCTACCGCCAATATTTTGACAAAACACATCATTAACAAATATGACCTGCCTTATAGCCTCTAAACCAATATATTCGCTGTCTAGGGCCAGATATTGTAAAATCATTGGGAATTCGCAAACAGCAGAATCACTCTGGAGTTGTCACACTCTCGTCTCAAATTCCGCCGAAGGAACAGGTCCAATTGCAAAGAAAAGGTTCCATTTGTTCTACACTGCTAACAGGATATTAAAAAATTGTATTTTAGGTAATAGTTCCTTCAGAACCAACCACATACTGGTGCACAACATATAAAGCATCCGACTTCGGTATTACATCACCTCATCACATTGTGGAGGTATGCTTGCATTTTTGTTGTGATTGTTATAGCCTAGTCTCTATATAAATAGTCCACTCTCCTGTGCAGCGTTCCTCAGTTCGATGCGAGGCATAGTTGTCCTGCGTAGCTGAATCAGTACGAAACACACGCTCATTCGCAATAGAATAGGGTATTTCATTAATGACAGTCTGTAAACTTCGAAAAACATTTCAGAAAAAGACTACCAAATACAGCCAATTAGTTTACTGGGGACACCCCAATTCATAGGGATTTAGACATAAGAGCTTTCGAACAAATTTCATCTTATTTTAGTTATATCCATAACTAACGGATCTCATTTAATTATCATCATATTTTATTGTGAGGGATAAATCCATTGAATTTTTGATCCGCCCCGGTAATTCAACGTGAGAAGGAAAAGTATTTTTGAGCCTTTCTGAGAAAATTTCGAGATCTTCACCCCCTCCCCCTAAAAAGATATAATTTAATAAACATTTCTCTGCAGGAAACCTTTATTTTGCAAGCAACCATCCCTGTACATATCCCAATAAATTAATCTGCTTTCCCAATATGACAATCTTTGACCATATGAAAAACCTTTTTTGAAACTCATTCAAAAATTAGGCTAGATCCGCCCCTGGAGAAAATAACTAAACTACAATACAGATTAAATTCAACTTCATTGATCAGACTCCCCTCCCCCCTCCAAAAGCCATGGCGCCCCTGAAAATTGATCATATAAGCATAGGCGCCGACTGCGTGGGGGCTTGGGGGCTCGAGCCACCCCTGGATACTGCTACGGGGCTGAGAAATGTTCAAAAATTTGCTCTTTATCGCTTTTTAGCTTAATTTCCCGAATAGGCATAGTATCTTCATCTATTTTTAATGAATAGGATACAATACATCGTTAATCAAAGAACCAAATTGCGTTCTTATAACTGATTATTTAGAGAAATTGGTATGTAATTGTTTTTCATTTCTAGTTTCAGCCCCCCCTGCTAAAATCAAAAGTCGGCGCCTATGCATATAAGATTCGGCCACTCAGAAAGTTTCTTGGGCGTTGCATTTTATAAACACTGCCACTGGCAAAAATGTTCCCTTATCTGAAAGGACACGTTTCTTTCATTGAAATATTGGAAGATAAAAATGGTACACTAACTCCTATCATTCTACAACCCAGATCATGGTTTTAGTTTGCTTGCTTGACTTTTTGCTAGATTGCGCCTGTCATACAGGATAGAAAACTGAGCATCATACATCATATGAAGTTGACATCATGTCGTAAAGAAGCCAATGAAACCGTTGAAGCATTCTCCGGCCGGTGTTTTGGAGAAAATACACCAGAATCAATTCAGAAATGTGGGCTGCTTGGCAGCTTGTATATTTGGGCTCCGGGAAGCTCTGTAAGTAGTCTGCGTATCTTAATATGTTGAGCCTATCATTCCTGGATGGGTCATATAACCCAGTGACCTTTCTCGCTGAATTCTAACGGAGGTTAGTGCTTTAACTACTCGCCCTTATGTGGTTTTAAGACCCCCTCGGAAACTGACGATTTGTATAAGTTGTCACTGAATAGGTAGTTTAGCAACGGAGGTGAGAGGGCAAAAAACTCATGTTAGACATATAACTGTGCTTATATCAGGGGTCTGGGTAGGCTAGAATATTCATTAAAGTTATTCAGTGTGTTTGGCGGTTTGGGATTGCAATAAAGAACTCTTACTGTTGATAAACCAGTCCCAAACAATGATTATAGTCCCACGCGAATATCTTCCTCCCCCACTATTATTTTCGTTTCTGATTGCTTTCGAACTGAAGTTGATGTGAAAACTGCATAGAACGAACTCCGTGAAATAATTAGCATGTAAATATCAATACCTTTTCACCTTCGTCAACAGAAATTTCAATTTCCTGAGAATGTTGGTTATCCTATTGGGACCAGTGACAGTTCGCATTATTTTATATTGCAAGTCCACTATAACAATAAATTTCTCCAAAAAGGTAAGATTATTTGTATTTTTGTTGCATTAAAATTCATGTTAAAAGCCAGAGGGTAGTCTTGATATCTTGATCTACCTCTTGTCGTCTTCCTAGAGTTGAAAAGTAGATCAATAGTTTGTAATTTTTTATTGTAATTTTTATACGAATAGAAAAACATACTGCTTACATAAACTGTTGCATCACTTTAGCTTAATTTGTTTCTTCAGACCTTAAAGATTCATCAGGTGTTCGTCTCTTCTACACAAAGCCAAGAAAATACGAGGCAGCAATGATAACACTTGGCACTATCGCAAATGATAATCTGCTTATACCCCCTGGAATGGAAAAATGGACAGTAAAAGCTTACTGCCCAAAGGAATGTTCACAGGTGAGGACACTTTAAATGTCAATATACAGCTGTAAGATCACCGGAGGCGAAAAGGTTATTATAATGTACGTCAACCTTTCATTTAAAAATTGAAAATAAGTACGACGAAAAATAGAGAAATCTTTTTCTTTCACTGATTTGACTTGATCATTCGGTTTAAACGACTTTACACGGTGATATGTGACTTTAAACGGTGAAAACGGCGACTTAAACATGATTAAGACTATACAGAACAGTGACCTTGACAGAAGAAGACGATTCGATTCTTGCTAGAAAGCATTCAACCCAAACTGTAAAATACATTAACCGATTTTTAAGACTAGAGTGGAGTGGTAAGGCGGTTATTGACTCTCTCTGCTCAAAACTGAAGCCCTGTTTTGGAGAATTAAGTGACTTGTTGAAGATTTGTTAACGCAATTACAACGTCTACATTGTATAGAAGACATAGCACCAGAGTCCTGCAATATATGTGCCATATTCTAATTGATAAGTTTTTGCTTTATGCATTGTAGTCCCATCAATCCCTGGGAACTGCTTTTTCAAGAGGGCCGTGATAAATTAACTCTACAAAAACAAAACAATTTACCAATAGCAATTTGAGGAAAACATAAAATTTTTTTGGATTAATGCATTGGCTCATGACTATATCAAAATATGCTGTGACGTTTTTCCCCTGCTGGAAAAGTAGTTGATCTTATATTGATCACTCGACTACAGCAACATGTTGATTTTGCAAAGACGTCTGCTAATCTATATAACTTCTGCTTTCTTGTTGATCATATGAACACGGTTTTGAACAGGGTGGCTTTTAATTAATGGTTTCTTCATTAAAAATGCTTTTTCAACATGACTGAAAGCTTTTTAAGTACATCAGCTGTCGTCTAGGAACCTTAGGTAGACAGGAACTGATATTCGGTAACCTTGAACTGTGATAGAGCACAGAATGATAAGGGTCCAGACTTGCGGCAATCGCAGGCAAAGAGGGTAAGATATCAAGGTTTAAGGCAAATAAAATAACAAATTAGGAGAATTATGTTATGAGAACAGGGGGGGGGGTGATTAACTCTACTGCTCCCTCCTGTAGGCGTCCCTTTTGTTGCAAAGTACCAGAATGGAACTTCAGCTGAATGTAAACAGGAATTACCCCTAAATATTTATAAAATATATTTGAGCGATTTTGAAATCTATAGTATAGGGGATCAGAGGATGCTTGAAGATGCTTGTGTTGTTTAAAAGATAAATAGGATTATCAATGCTTTTTGTAGAGAATGCAGCCTTCAAGAAGTATCTTTGTTATTGCATCACTTCCGCATGCGCATCACAGTGCTTCTGCGATGCGAACAACAGTCGTCAGGAATGGTACTGAAGTGGCTGAAATAGTTCGTGACGATAATTTTGACTTTCATTACCAGGTAAATATAATGGCTTTATACTGCACTTTAGTTGAAGAAAAGACAGCAAAGGGGCCTGTCCATTATGCTCAGTGAGAGAGTGATGGTACCTTTGCTCTGCAAAAGTCTGCCTTTGCCTTACCAAAACTGGAACAATAACCCGTTTTGTAGCTTACGTATGTCCCACAGCGCCAATCCTCGCTCTGCAGGAAAAGGGTATTTTTATAGTTAGCTCCACCCCCCCCCCCCAAATTCTTCAAGTGGAGTTTTCCATCCTTAGAATTTTTTGAGGGTGGAAAATTGCAGTTTCCTTAAAGAGAGTTTAAAATTTATTCCAAGGCTTTGGTCGATTGGAAGAAATCCTCCCTTACCCACAATCTTACAATGTGACAGGTCTTAGCGAAAGGCCAGTTTTAGTATTTTTTCACTTTTCTGAAATGATGACGACTTTTTAGAAAGAAATTCTTGGTAATGCACTCAGGTGCTAGAGAATTTAGCAATTTTTAAGAATAAATTCTTCGAAGAAGTGTCTCTTTATGTACATTTGTATCAGAAAGTTCTTAATCATATTACTCAAACTTTCTTAGCAATTTTCGGTTTTCAGTGATGAAATCTTCTTCTAACTTTCTTACAAATATCAAGTACTTTTTTTTATACAATCTTCAGCATTTTAAAGTACAACGCAGCTTTTTGAAGAGAACATTTTCAAGAAATTAAGATTAGGTTGCCTTGATTTACCTGCTGATTAATGTAATTATTAAGTAAAGTATTTTCACTAAATAATGGAAACCTTTTCTGAAACAAGGTATTGTTGCATCCTTTCTCAAGGTGGGGAAACTCAGTACAGAACTATTTTAACTGTTGGAGAAGCCACTCAAAAAACGCGAAAAAATCATTCAATTATCGCGAAAAACAAATATTGGGTAAAACAACTCAATCAATTCATTATTTTTGCAGCATTATCATCAGTTGCACAAACCAGTTGAAGTAAAACCGGTAAGTTAATTTAAAGGGCTTTCAGGATCTGTTCTTTAGAGTCGTATCTTGGTATCGGAGTGTCCTCAGTTTATTTCATAATAATGATGATAAATGGAGCCTGATTCCCCATTGTAGGGCTGTTACATTTATTTATATGATTGAAGCAGTAACACAGGTATTGATGCAATAGACGTTTTAATATGGAAAATATTTAGAACATGCCTTTGATGTTGAAAAGGTTGCATTTTCCGTGAAAGTTCATTCAAGACAAGACATTCTAATCACCATCGCGCTCATTTCTCATTTTCACAAGTTTCTCTTCAACTCTTGAGGCAGACATGACTAAACGTTTGCCAGAAGTCAAAAAGGAGTGCTTATATATCTCGTTATTCATTTCCATTTTCACTTAGGGGCAACTCCCCCAGTTTCAGAAGATGTTGAGATCAGTGACTTGGCTCACTTGCTCGGCTCAACCAATGCCCCTTCTGGATTGTATATAAATAATAATAGGTCTTTGATGCATGATTGTGCATTATAAGATTAAGGATAAGTGCTCCGTTTTAAAGCCAAATAATCATCATTTAAAATTCATTCTGATCTGGTAACAAGAATATTCGTCATATACTTACTTATTTAAAATGTGTATGCAAATTTGATATACTAATATGGGCCCTGTCTGTAAAAAATCAAAGTTTGAAGGGAGCTCAAAAATGTCGATAACATTTTTCAGTGGTCTCTCACAACCTAAATCGTCCGTGCAATTTTAAGATGTGATGAAAATATATTTCGATTCTAGGGTGATGAATTATTCACGTATTGCACATACAATAGCGTGGACAAGAAATATGCAACAGTTGTAAGTTTACAAAAAGCTATAACCCAATGAATTTTATGTATTTATCTTTTTATGCTTGCATATTTTACGTATATAAGTTTATACTGAAGGGATTTTTCGTGTATAAATAGTGTTTGAAAATAATAATAATAATAAAATAATAATAAAGATGATAAAAATAAATCCAGCATCCACATTTAGGAGTGTTTCTATCGGACAGGATTAGGAATTCTGGCCTTTTCCCAAATGCTGGCACATCCTTCCAAGGGAGGGGAAGCGATGGGTCCAATGCCCCCCTGGCTACGTCCCTGCTTGGGAATCAACTTTGCACTTTCATACAAAGAGTTTTCGTAGATAGAAAAGTACTAGAATTAAGACACACTATAACTCTTACAAGGGTCTATTAATCCAAACAAATGCTTATTTTAACAGGGTGGCAAAGGTACTGATAAAGAAATGTGTTTGAATTTTGTTATGTATTATCCTAAAATGAATTTGGTGACTTGCGTGAGTGATGAAATCGTAACTCAACCAGTGTTTTCAACAAAATATGCAAAACCCGTGTTTGCAGACTGGTATGTTGATTTAAATTTGAATTTGCTTATAGCCATGTTAGTGGGGTTTTGAGAACAAGTACTGCCATTCCGCATCATATTTCGGTTTCCTGTTCTGCGCGGGATCTCGCGGGAGTAAGTTAGCTGACTTAACTGAACTGATTCTGCTGCGCAGGATATACGTGTGACGATATAGCGTACTGTGCCTATCACAATCTGCATTCATACCAACATATGCTTGCGACAAATGTGTTACAATCCTGTCGCTCAATATCCTGACATTGCTCCGATGAAAGCCTCTACATATCTTATACATGAATGGCAATCGAGTACAGTAGGCGTCCCTGCTTCCAGCTCAGGGTTCCCAGCGCTCAGGAAAGTGCTGGCTCTTCTTCCGGTCTAATTGCACAATTTAAACACCCTTCCTCATTGAACAAAAGAAACTGGGCGAGTTCTGGGCGTAGTCTTGCACTTTCTATTGTTTTCAGTAGTCCATCTCCAACGGCCAGCCGTGGTGATGTTTTCCCAACTCTGTGGGTTTCTATACTCTTTAACCTTTCAAAACTGATAGAATTGCTAGTTGTAGATTATTAAAGTTTTCCTGTTTTCACTTCAACGTACCGAATTTTTCCAGCCAAAGCATCGAAATGGAACAAAACACGTGGAGGTTTGCCAATTGGACAGGTGTTGAATGGACGAAATCGATGAAGGAAGAATTGTTTAATTTCTATAACAAGAATGAGCCTCATCCAATAATTCGGTCTATTTGCAAAAGAGAAAATGGTGTTGATTATGTAAGTGTAATAAGACTACAAATTCTTATGTTTGCGTAAAGCGTAAAATTATAAGAAAAAGGTATAAGCGCAAATAATACTAGCTGAAATAGATCAAATCATATTTGCTTATTACGCATGCGAATATTTTACAATTGGTTGAGGCTAAGGTATTTTACAATATCAATTTGTGATACGATATGTAGAAGATAATAATATGGTACGTATACTGTCTAAAAATCCCTAATTTTATGCCAAAATGTAAGCAGTCTAGTAAAAAAGTTAGAAAAAATGAGGAAAATGAGGGTATGAGGGCACCAGTTTGCCAAATATTAAGGTTTTTTCTTGATTCTTTGCCTTAGATTTATCATATATTATTTACTACGTTGATAACCTACTACTCTGATTACTTATTATCTATTACTTATTATGCATATCATTGAAAAGATGTAGATAGATTTGAATGAAAGAGAGTTGACATGCAAATGCAACAGTGTTAGTCCATCATCCCAATGAAGAATCTTCAACCTGTTGACTGCTATATATAGCAGAAATGAAGAGCAGAAATTTAAGCTCTGTACAAATATATCTAATGCGTTAATATATCCTAATTTCCGTTGCAGAACCTACCAGTAATTTACAGACCGATCGTCAAAAAGAGGCTCAAAAAGCCTAGGCGAAAATGCTTACGCAATTCGCGAGGAAAAATGGGGAGAAAAATGAAAAGATAAAGGTCAAAAGATATGCAGTATGGAAATTGTAAATCCAACTGAGAACTTAATCATGTTGCATAAATATGATTTTTAAGAAAACTGTAAATTATATTGTTGCGAGCAATCATGCAATTTAGAATTCCTATGCTAAAAATGGCTTGTTATTGCGGTTAATATCTTGCATAGGCATCAGGTGAAACAATTACAAACATTTGTTAAGGGCTAAGGCTTAAATTAGCTAAAAAACAAGAGGGACATGTAGATGGTCTGGTACTGAAAATGACAATCGTATGGCTGTAGGGTGGTAATTTTACCAATAATAGATAGCTCAAATCAGCGCAAATATTGGGCTAAACGTAAGGCTATAGTCTTTGGTTTGAGAAGGTAACAACAAGATAAGTGCGAGGTGTTTCACATTTGCCATATATTCATGGCTTCAAAAAGAAGGGCCAATTTAGCCAAAAATAAAGACTATAGGCTTACTTTTTTATAAAAAAGTATGGTCTGAAAATGTGCATTATTTTGGACAAAAATGAAGGCTATAGGTTTGCAATTTTAACGAAAAAAATTATGGTTTGAAAAATTGCCTAATTTTGGACACAGATAAAGGCTATTGGTTAGCAATTTTAATGAAAAAATTATGGTATGAAAAAGTGCCTGATTTTGGACA
This sequence comes from Catostylus mosaicus, assembly GCA_964019065.1. Classification (NCBI taxonomy): domain Eukaryota; kingdom Metazoa; phylum Cnidaria; class Scyphozoa; order Rhizostomeae; family Catostylidae; genus Catostylus; species Catostylus mosaicus. Next base: position 3,221,869 of record OZ025191.1, read on the forward strand.
CAAATGACACAAAGTCTATAGGTATGCAATTCTTATGCAAAAATTATGGTCTCAAAAATTGCTCAATTTTTGCTAAAATTGAAGGCTACAGGCTTACTTTTTTTATAAAAAATTATGGTCTGAAAGAATGCCTAATTTTGGACAAAAATGAAGGCTGTAGGTTAGCAATTTTTAGCAAAAATCATGGTCTCAACAAGTGCTGAAATTTTGCTAAAATTGAAGGGTACAGTTTTACATCTTTATGAAAGAATTATGGACTGGAAAAGTGCCTAATTTTGGACAAAGATGAAGGCTATAGGTTTGCATATTTTATGCGAAGTTGATGGTCTCAAAAAGTGTTGATTTTGGTTAAATTGAAGGGTACAGTCTTACTTTATCATGAAAGAATTATTGACTGGAAAAGTGCTTAATTTTGGTTAAAACTGAAGGCTGTAGGTTAGCAATTTTTATGCAAAAATCATAGTCTCAGAAAGTGCTGAACTTTTGCTAAAATTAAAGGCAACAGGCTTACATTTTTATGAAAAAATTATAGTCTGATAATGAGCCTAATTTTCGACAAAAATAAAGACTATAGATTTGCAAATTTTATGAAAAAATCATGGTTTCAAAGAGCTCCCAATTTTCAGTTAATTGTAGGTGACAGGCTTAAACTTTGATGAAAAATTCTGGTCTGAAAAGTGTCTAGTTTTGGATAAAAATTAAGGCTATAGACTTGCAGTCGTTTGAAAAAAATTATGGCATCAAAAAGGACTTCACCTTAACCAAAAAGGAAAGATTTGGCTCGTAATTTTATGAAAAAGGATCACGATTTCAAAAGATGCGTAATTTTGGCCCGAATGAAGGCCATAGAGTTCCAGATTCTATGAAATGGCTATGAACAGAAAAGGAGCCCATACGCTTTTAAAAACAAATGTGGGCACAAAAAGTGAAGCAAACTGAAACCAAAGGAGGAAGGGAAATGCTCCTTTTAGCTAAATATATGGCAAATTGTTGGCCGGGGATAACCTGGGTATCAAAACGGACATTAAGCAACATGGGAATGTGGAATGAGAGGTATGATAAACGGGTCTTTTTCCCTTCAATGTGCCTCGTTTTGAAAACCGTTTGCACTGGATTCAAACTCAATGTACTAAACTGTATTGTATAATCGATTGTAGTTCTCTTCAAAGTGCTTGGTTCTTGTGTTTGTAAAATCAAGTTTTCTAGTACCAAAACGAACCCCTGCTCTACATAATTCGGTTCTTAACATTTCATACAAAATGTTTTGTTATGGCAAGGCCCAGATGTTTAACTTTCTCATGGTATAAAAAATAAATGCAGATAATACAAAGAGTATTTTATTTTGATTGATCTTATCCATAGAATACTATAGAAGTCTTAGTAAACGCACACACAATTTTTAGAAATATTTGATATTGTTAAAACTAGTTAGCTTTGAAATATATTTACATATCAAGTAATGACACATTAATTACTTATATCCCTACTGCCCATATCATATACAGTTTCTTTACCAAAGTTAGTTTTCAGTTTCCTGCTGATTAAACCCAGTATCAAAAGATAAATAATACAGTAATGAACGTAACTTTAAACGAGTTTTTGTTTGCCTGCTATTAATTGTCCAGCTGGCAAAGAAGAGCCACTCCACGGTTAATCCAGTGTCTCTCAGGCTTGTCGCTTGGAAGTGCTATATACATAACAAAGTTAGTAGAATGTCCAGTTGTTGAAAGAGTGCCACGCCGAGCAGTTGTTTTGTATACAGGGCACGTATAACAAGGCCTTGGCTTGAATTTCTTCTTTTCACCAGGTACAATCCAAATCTATAGAGAAGGTTAAGGAACATCTAGACGAAAAGGGAATTTCGAAAGAGTGGCGCTGAATACTGATGTGTTGTTTCCATAGATGCAGCGAGAATATTGCTTTTATCATCCACGTAATCAGAAGCTATATTTCCCTATCCACACTACGCTGTACATTCAGAGGCAGATATATCAGGTTGTGCTTTTAATCTCTATCAACAATTAATAGTGTAGTCATGGAACAACAAAACAGAAACGGATGACGTTTGATGCAGTTTTGTTCAACCAGCGTGTGGAATTGACATCTGGCGCAAGGTTAGCCACAGGAGTACAATAAAATATTAAATTTGTACAACAAAAATACTTCCAGTGCATAAAATTTGAATGATGGAACAGTAACAAATGTAGTAATGATATGATACGATTGAACCATGTACAATCTAAACTATTTAATGAAAGAAGATTTGAAAATTATTTTGAAAAGGATACATTAGGGATTTCGTCGTAAAGTATTTTTGGGCTTGATTCTCCGATGGCCTTTGTGTCCATATCCCATTTTGCCCCTTCCATGAACAAACCCTAGGAAGACAATATAGAAGGGTGAAGCAATGCTTTAAAGCTATGTGAAACAGTACCTAACATACTGAAGTGTATTGAGGTAGTAAGAAGGCATGACAGACCAAAACATTGTAGTTTCATAAGATCTAAAGGAAGGACAAGTCTACAATTATCAATGCAAATCAAAGAGTTTAACCGTGCTAATGAAAGACTTAAAAGCCATTGTAAACATTTTTGGTAAATGCTTTGAAAAACCAATCTGAGCAACGAGGCTCTTAAACATAAGACTTAACGGTAGTAGTATTGAAAATCCCTGTTTCACAGTTTCATCTAAGTTTATTGTCATAGTAGAAGGGTTATTATTTGACACAATATTAGTGGGAACTGAAAGTCCACATGTTTGCTTCTACTTTTGGTGAACCAGAAAAGGGAACTGAAGTGGAATCTGGGTTAAATGATATCCTAGCACGATTTGGATATAAGAGAGTGCTAGAGTATATGTAGTTTTTAAAACAAGCTCTTGTTGTCAAGGAAGAGTTTATAGTGCTGACATATCGGGCCATCGGGCTCAAAATCAACAATTTCCATGGGCATTGCACAGCGTAAACCTACAGGGGAACTATGAGGCGCACAATCCCGCAGATTTCTGTCAGTCAACTGAAGTTTTTATAACAGCTCCTACTTTGATAAATGAAATAGAATTTGAAGAAATCTCACCCGGACGTAAGCTCCATTATCAGGTCGCGAATCCATTTCACCATAACAATCAAGCATGTTAAACTCAAATCCAACATGATCAATTGGTATCTTAAACTTTCTGGCAAAGTTCTGCGCAACACCTGTTTAAAGAGCAGGAAGTTGCAAATCATAACGAGGCATTAAAGTACAGAGAAAATATTAAAAATCATTACGAGGCTTTATAGTGGATTGGGAAGCTAAAAATCATAACGAGGCTTGACAGTGTGTAGAGGATGCCTTGGATCATATTGAGGCTTTAATTGAAAGGCCAATAAAAAATACGAACATTTGTCAAACTCTATTGTGTTTCCATATTGTTTTACTGGCTCGTACACAGACGGAAACTCAGAAGGGACAAAAATAGAAATGGATTCATTGTTAGGGGAATGCCCTCTAAGATGCCCTAAAGGACGGCTAGCACCTTTTGGGTCAGTGCAATATCACTTTCATTGATTATGATCGAGATTAATCGAGAGAAAATTGTTTGCTGTATTTTTATTGCAAATTTTTGCATTAAACAAATGCAGAGACCAAATATTTCAAGAAGAATAATAGTCTGTTTGTGTCCATAGCCTAATGCCCAAGTAATATGATAATCTGAAGAAAATACGTTCAGTCTCTTAACAAGCAGGCAAAGAAATCAGAGATGATGGACTTTAGATTCTATACCTGTTAAGAATGACTGTGTAAAATAGAATCCAGATATCCAAAAGACGTTTGGTGTACCATGGTCAATCCATTGTTGGAAGAATTTCAGCCTGTAAATGGGGTACTCATCAAGTCAATCCTTAATTTGGTCAAAAACGTTTTGGTGGAAATGATTTAAATGCAATCGAATTAATAGTTGAATGTATGTTTTGTACTGCAAACTTTGAAATTGCATGAAATAGGGGAAACGCAACATAGCACACCGGAAAGTTAAGTATCTAACTGAAAATAGTGATATTTTAGTAGATCGCGCATCCACCTGAAAGAACTGAATAGATTCTAATATTGAAATGTAGGGTGGAAGGCCAAATAAAGATTGTTTAAAGACCAAAATAGATTGATAAATTGCAAGAAATAAAATGCAACTCAAAAGCTCATAACTTACCTGTCTAATAGATCAATTATGTAGCTTCCTAATGGTTTCAGGGATGGGTATGACTTTGCTGCCCACACAGCAGGCACTTTTCCTATCAACATATTATTGAAGACGTCTTCTAAGTCAGATGACATTACCACCAGGCCCTATAGAAAACAAACGTTAAATGAATCTGCACTAGTGAATTTACATCAGCAGTAATTGTATAAATGACTGTGAGCTGCTGATCAGTCAAAACAGGACGTGAACGTGCGAACTTTCTCCTTTGACCTTTGAACTTGACCTCTTGAGCATTGTTAGCAGCACTCTATAGGGCCAGGACGCTAACATGCAGGGGATTTGAAATGATTTAACAACACCTAGTGAAGGTTCATAGGCTGAAATACAGCGCCTAGATTTTTCAATTAAAGATCTTTTAGTCAAAAATCTTATCGAAGAGAAGTAGAATTGAATCTCACTTCATTTGAAATTATTCGTGTGCTAACTATAAGCAATTAAACTCCATTAGAAAACCCGCAAATATTAACAATATTTTGAAGAGAGTTCCCAGACAAGAAAAGCATCACTTGGTAACGAAAATCTTCTACTGGCAATTACAGTGTAAAAGTATTAAGTCAATAAAATCAGTTGTCTTCAATAAAAAGGAATAATCTCTGACTGTAATCTGGTAGTAAACCCGAAATGTGAAAATTATAGTTATTGTGGCCTCAGAAATTGTGTTTTCCGGTAAAATGGAGAGATTTGTAGACATACTTCCTTCAATGAGATTATATTACCTTGATAGCTTTTTGGATATTCTTCAACGTTGACACAACGACCTCAGTAAGTCTGTTAAATCGAATCAATTCTTGACGCAAGACGGTATTCATTGATTCTGTATACAGGACCGGATACTTTTCAATGACGGCTTCGAGGTCAAATAAAGGCGGGAATTTTACCAAAATATCGGCGGCCAGATCTGCCACTGTTTCGGCGGATGATTTGCCACCGCCGTCGGTTTGTCGAGGCAATGTGAGCAGAATACAGTCAAAAAGCTGTAATCAAAGAAAAGATATGAATAAATAAAAATTGAGATCAGGCATAGGAAAGGTTAAGAAATTTTGTCTAGAATATGGGTAGGATTTCGTATTCGGCAGCAAATTTTAGAATATCTGAGGCAGAAGAATAAAAGGAGGATGATAAACGTGTTAACTTAAGCATAGTATAATTAATGGGTAAGGCATACCAGATGACCTTTCTCATTGATGGTGCCATAAAGCAAAGCTATTCTCGCTAATACTACATATTATGATTGGTTAAAAGTCAGCTCGATGAAAAAAATGTCAAGAAAATAACTGCTGCCGTGACAGATAAAAGAAAGTGAAAAGTAGGCACAGAAAGTATAAAACGAACACTCACTTCTTGTGTTTCTTTCTGATCTTTTGTGATATCTGCATTCTCATGCAAACCGAAAACCTCTGGATGTGGATTCAAAGGAAGGTTTCTGATATATTCCAAATAACTATCATATTCGCCTTTGGTTGGAGCGTAATAAGTGCCACTGGGAGAGAATCTGAAAATATTTGCGAGAGAAAAAAGGAATTAATCTTAAGATTTAAGTAAGGAAGAGCACTTATAAGAGCAAATTTGAGAATGTGCGGCTAAAATGGAGAAGAACAAGCAGAGCACGAACAGATCAGAAGAACAGAAGAAGAGAAGAACAGAAGGTCAGCGCTGGGCAGATATGGCAAATCAAGGCAGGTCATAACAGACCAGAGCGAAAGCAATGTATTACAGCGGACAAGCAGCAGTGGAAAGGAAAATACCATAAAAAAGAACATCAAAGCAGAGAAAACTAGGGGGGGGGATGTAGCATAGAACAAAAGTGCAGATGAGAGCAAAGTAGTTCAGAAAAGAAATTTAACACTGCAAAATTGTAGAGTAAGTTTTTTTGTACCTGTATTCATCATCATTGACAATATCTTCACAGACAAATATCGATAGAAGAGATAACAACAAGCGCCTATCTTTGTCGTCTGTTACACGTCCTCCATAATTACATTCTCCAAATAAGTAGGTCAGAGCTTCAAGAGGTAACTCACTGTATTCGTTCAGGAACATCTACCGATATCAATTACATAAAATTAGAAACTATAACCATACAAAAAGATCTAATCAAGAACGTAATTTTAAAATTTTCAAAAAATAAATGTTTGGTTGGTCTTCCAGGAAGTCGCATTCAAGTGCACTTTAGCCCCTCATATCCAATTGGAGGTGCTCTTCATACAAAATCGCAAAAAGGCCATAGTTACGTCCCAAGAAAACTCGTTAACTGTTTTGACAGGTTCCATCCAAAAATATTGAACAAATTGTACGGACTTCAAATTCAGAAAGCTCCGAATTCAAATAAATCCTTCTTATATCTCAAAATATTAGACCACAAATAAATTAATTCGTCGTCAAATACATAAAGTAATAAGTTAACTTTATACCTAAAACACCTTTGTCAGTCCTTGAAAATATTAGCTAAAAGTAGACCTATTTGACAAGTTGAGTATGCGAGCAGGCTACAAAATATCAGAACATCAAATTGTTGGCCTCTCCTAAATATCAGATGATTTGAATCATGAAATCAATTAATCCATTCGGAAGACACCTCTGTGCTAAGATTGAGAAGTGCTATGTACACGGATAATGAATGTATAAACACTACTACATGAAATAGTGGAAAATTGATTTACCTGCAATTGTCGCATGCTTATTCTTAAATCAGATTCATTAAATTCGTAAGGTATGTTCCATCCTAGTGGACCAAATTTCCTTCTTTCTTGTACGAGGGCGTGGAAGAAGCACAAACCGAATAACATTTTCTCCCATTCATTTGGTTTATCACAGGCAGTGAAGAACGTTTGATCGGATATTGGATCGTTAAGGTAAGATCTCATCACATTTGCGCGCAGTCCTTTGGGCGGTTCATTGGTCATCTTAACACCTTGAGTAGAAATGGAGGTAGATTATTTGTGAAGTAAGGCTTATGCAAGATTATTCCGCCTAGGGAGCATTACAGGTAACAGAAGCAAAACGCAATAGAAAATTATTTTGTAGGAGAGGAACATTATACAGTGGGAGAGAAGGCTAAAATTTGTACTATGAAAGTATAACGATTCTGGTAATTCGTAATAAACTAGGACAACATGATAATCCTAGAGGTCCAAGCCAATGATTCAAGAAGCCGAAGAAGACCGTAACGGCATTTGATGGAAGAAATCAAGAATTGGATTGAATAATCATCTCGAGAATCTATAAATGTCATTGAAATGAACAGAGAGCAATAGCAAGGTTTGTGTTAAGAGGTTTCATAGTTTTTACAAAACGGAGAAAACGGAATATGATAATCACACCAAGTCCATAAATCAAACAGTTCCAGTTTCAGTTTAATACAATTTAAATTCTATGCATTCAATGTATGATTCTACAGTGCATACAATTAACCAAACAGCATAGATTGAATAAACAATGAAATGCCAAGAGGATCTGACAAATGAATTGTATGTAGGGAATTACCTAAAGGAGGAATGACTTGAGCGAGGAGCCATCTCAATAGGTAAACTACTCGAGAAGAGAGCCTACCCCCCTAGAAAGTTTCAAATAACGTATCCAAAATCAAACGAAGCCTGAGGTAAAAACTTCCGATGAAGACAATCTGGTTTATTGGACAACTGCGATTAAAATCTTTATCAAAGAATATACAATTGCATTCATGAATTAAAGGATGTAAAGCTCACCGTTTTGCAGTATCGATACAGGAAAGTCAGGGGAGGGATAGCTGGTCAACCAAAGTCGGAAGTTCTCATGGGTGTTTTCTGGTATAATTACTTCTTCGCATGTCTTTTCAAGCGTTGACATCCAACTGGTTGCAAGATGGCAGTTCTGTAGTACAACCCATGTACCTGCTATCAAAGCTTTCTCAATCATTTTTGCAGCTATTGGTCCCTTTAATTGAAAAAGTAACGAGATAGAGGGATTTATAGATGAGTGCACAAATAAGGAAAAAATAGTCTAACAGCTGTAATGTTTTGAGAAAGAGGGAGTTGACAATTGAACTTCGTCTTCCTCATAACACTACATCAACGACAAAAAAAAATTCACAATGTATTGGAATAATGAGTGACTCTAGATAGAACCTTGTAACATGTGTAGCAGTAAAAAGGAATGGGAAGAATTGACAGAGTGTTGCCATTATTTCCTAGGTTTGGGCTGCTGCTATGTTACCTAAAATGCATTCAGCTCCAATATTCATCAGTACAAATGTTTGATATTCATTTTATGGTAGTTGAACATTATGGCAGTTCAGGTGCATGCTTTTTATCTAATCGTCCTAGGGTGGTCTTGGTCATTTGCACTTCAGGATGTCTCTCATGTAGTGTTTCGAAGTAGTTCACATGCGGTGCAACAAGCAGTTTTAGTAGAATGATATAAAAAAGTTCTGCCAACTGTAAAATGCTTATGGTTTTTCGTAGGCTAACAAATAAAAGATTCTTACCTGGCCTTGACCAAGTGAAATACTTTGAACTTTATTGCCTCCAAATCCACGATCCTCTGCAAATTTCAAGAGAGCTGCCATGGGATCGGCCCCAGGGGACAAGACAAATATCAGAGGAGTGGTGCAGCTTGCGTCATTGAAGCTCAGTGGCAAATTGAACGTCGGCGGTTCAATGTATGTTCTGCCCATGTGATCGACTATGAATTCCTAGAAGGAAGTAAATGTGATGCAAATAGCATTCATTGAAATATAGTATAGATTATAGCTAAAGAAGACTACGATCAAGAATGCCGGCTTACACTGCGAATATGAAGTACTCCGTCTTTATTAGTAACGACGAAACAAATTATATACAGTATTAAAACTATAAATATTATCCATCAACTTAGGATGTTGATTTCAAAAAGATTAATGATATGGGTGTGTTGCTTAACCATTAGGATTTATTATTTTATAGGAAATTTCTCAAGAAATTTATGAGAGCACATGATCTTTCCAGTTTACGCCATATGTATCAAAGTGCAAAAAGATGTAGAGAAAATACAATTAAAATTAAAATATTTGCAAAAAATAATCATCATAATAATCGCAAATAATCAGAGATGAATATAATTAATTTACCTGCACTGCAGGAACTATCTTGTCAGGTCTTAAGCATCGAAGAACGACCATCCTGAAATGATGAATGAGACAAATGAGGGTAACTGATTTGTGAAAATAATTGCCACAATTTATTGAAAAATATTATGAACAAGAATCTTAATGACAAAGAATTTTCCTCTCCCTTTCCTTTAGGCCCTTACAAAAGGTAAGCAAGCCTGTAGGATGTCTAACCTCGTAGGAAACTAATAAAGCACGTAAAATGTTTATGTTATGCGCAAATGTGGGGCATAAAGTGTATTTGAGAGCATTTTCGTTGGAGAGATTGTACTGAATCTCCATCACAAGATTCAACGTACATCAAATAGGCATTATACATAGTCACCAGTGCTAGATATCATTGATGCCTTTTTGATAAAGCGTTCTAGAGAATGCTTACGATGACACGGGGACAAAGTAAAAGTATTGCTTTCTCCATTAAAAACTATGTTTAGTAAATCGTGCGAGTCAACAATTCACCTATCAAGTCCCTGGAGTTTGAGGTCCCATGGTTCCGGTAGCTTCTCAAAGTGGGGCGATGCTGAATCATAAAATTTGCGCCAACCAGGGTTCGTCAAATCTGAAAACAATTAAAAGGATCTTGATTAGAGACATCTTTTACAGGCTATATACTGAAAAGCAAGAAATAGGTTTTATTCTTCACATACCATATTCATTTGTTTTGAAATTGATCTCTGCGATGTCTAAACCATGGACCAGGCACATATGCCGCCACGACAGCAAATATGAAACTGTTCCTAGTCTGTGTACGTTTTGAAACATAGTAGAACATTGTTCTCATTATTTTCGTTGTAGCTAAATTTCTATATGTTTATGGCCATAGAGAAATCATTTTCTCCGTATATTAGCTTGTAGTATGTATTGTAGCTTTTAATATGAAAATAAGATTTCTATTTTCAAAATATGATTTTTAATGCAGGCTAGTGGAAAACGCTATCTTGAATATCTGAACCACAATAACAAAGAAAAGTGAGTAATTTACCATCCATTAGTCCTTTGAGATTAGGTAAATCAGAAGCTCGCACAATTTCTGACCATGATTTTTCATTCAGCCATTCACTGCATGGATTTGGATGTGGATTGTTTAAGGCTAAGCCACCGGTGAGTAGAAATCGCCAAACATGGTCATCGATCTGATTTCTGCACCAAAATAGAAACAAGCATTAAATAAATACTAAACAATAGCAGTAATACTCCTAGATGTAACAGTGTAGTGCAACTACTTCTGACTTTGGCTTGGTTAAGGCGCCGACAACCCTAGATATTAGCAGTTCAAGACCAGAGGTGGAAACTGTTCAGCCAAGTTTGCTATCCATCCTCCAAAGGTCATGAACATTACTTATAATTAAAAGTGTTTAACCTAAACTTGCCTTAAGTTATCCGATCTTAACATAACCTCGTATAGAGACATAGGCTTGACATAGCCATAGATTGTTTGTTTCCAAATATTTTCATTATCTGTCACATTTGATCATACAATATGTTTTCAATCTATAGTATTGAGATACAAAATACAAACCTCGCTTTCATGATATTGATGGTGAGCAGAAACGAGAATAGCAATTTGTCCTTTTCGAATAATGAACGGCAAACATTTGAGTAGATACTTTGTGTAAAATGGTCATTAAGATTTTCAATTCTTGCGATCAAATCGTGTGATTTTCCACTGTTTTCTATGGACTGTAACAGAAAAGTAGTTTATCATATTAAATGATCAGAAGGTAAAAGGACGCAATAATTAAACACAAAGGCTGAAGCAACAGGTGCCAATGTGTAGACCATGCTAGAGAATGCTTCAATATCTTAAACGTTTGTAAAGTTTCTGTGCTTTAACTTATTCAAGTATGGTATCCCCTTGCAATCAAACTAAACAGATATGCTGATACGTTGGTTAGAAATTTTTGTGGCCTCAATTTAACCCTCTTCCACCCGGTGATAATACAACTATGCAGTAGCCACTGATCTGCTTAGTTTGATTGCAAGGGGATACCATACTTGAATAAATTAAAGCACAGAAACTTTACAAACGTTTAACCACAAATGAATCAAGCTATTGAAGCATTCGTCTCTCCTACTCAGCAGCAATCATTCTCCCTGAATGTCATAACACCATTGGTCCCCTAGGGATGAAAGGGTTGATAGTTAATACAGATTTGTTGACAACCTTAGAGAATCTTAATACACTGTGCTAATATTCAAGCCCATTGATTATAAATGATTTATATAATTTGATATTAAGACCTAACAAGAAAATAATTACCAGTAAGTAGAGATTTATGAACCATGTCAAGGAGTACTGATACATTGGCTCAATATTTGCAAGATCGGATATGCAAAAGAAGAGTATTGCAGAATGACTGGCAACTGGTTGGTATCCATTACGTGTCTCATCAATCTCTTTCTCAGTCGCAGATGCTATTTCCTAAATGAAGATAACAAAAGGTTTGAAAATTCATGGTTAATCAGTATTAGTATTCTGAACCATCAAACAATAGTCTTACGTTACCTGAAAATGCCATTTAGTACAGTACACCATATTAAAAATGTTTACCGGATGAAAGATTTTGATAACGATAACCAGAGGTCTTCATGCCATGTATGTACTTATAAAGGCATTCGTTTGATCTACTGATAGCTAATGTGAATGCATCTTTCGCAATTTGTAAAATAGATTTCTCAGCAAGAGACTACTGCCCTGACTGGAAACTTTGTCAATGATGTTATCGTAATCGCATATAGCAGGGTGCAGCCACAGACGGCGCGCATAACTATGAAAAAGGCACCCATATATAGTCCTGGGTAGAAAGAGGCACAATTGATGTATACACCTTGCCAAAAAATGTTATGCACGACGGTCAATGCAGGCTTCCAAACCTGCCATTCCAACATTGGTACATATGCGTACATAGTTACATAGATCGTGAAATACTTTTGACATTTGAATAATCAGGCTTGCATAATCATAGGGCATTTAGAGGTAAACAAGCTCTTCTTCTAAATCACAAAATACCAAGGGTATTAAATGCACCTTTTCTCAAGGGTGGTCTTTGATGTTTAAAACAGAAACAACTGATTTACCTGCTTTGCAGTGATCTCCTCTGATAAAACTTTGGAGGACGATAGAATTTTGATCGCTGTCTCATCTTCTAAAATGTTCCCCTTGAAGATAAAAGCAATTTCGATATAATAAGATAGAAAGTATCAGAGAAAGAGAACTATTATTCCCCTAAGGAATGCCTTTGTCCAAATAAAGTATCATATCGTGTGCAAGCTGTATCTTCACTTTACGTGGAATAACCTTGCTTTGACTGTCGAAAAGGCTTAAGAAATCATTACAAATACTAAAACCAATCATTAAGTGTATAGTGAGCGTGTTGTATTTAAAGGTAAGAGCTTCCAAGTAAAGCAATTAAAATTTTCATACCTCTGATGTAGAAAGGACCTCCAAAATCTTATCCTCTATTTCTTTGAGCTAAAAATTGGAAATAAATTACTATATAAGAAATAAGGCAGATTTGTTGAAAGATCAGAGTATCATAGAAGGTTTCCACGAGGGAGTTTAGAGAGAATTATAAAGTATGCAATTATACAAACAATGCTGCTAACGTTGAAATGAACTAGTCTTATATGAGCCATACGGATCTATAGGTGCTAAAACAGGGAATACATATAAAGGTGTAACGTTTGATTGTGTCTGAGAGAAAAAGGGCAATTTATGTAAGTTTCCAATCTACTCTCAAAGATTATTTTCGAAGCAAGCAGATCTTATGTGTACCACTAGCAACCAGATTGTAAAAAACAGTTTAGTCAAACCTGTTTCTTGTTTGCTGCACTCTCGACAATAAGTTTATTTTTCTTTTCTTCAAGTTCTGGTTTTTCCTTTGCTGCAACGATACCAAGAAGTTGATCTTCCAAGCCAAGTGGAGTTATCATGAAATTCAAGACAGTCACCTACAAGAGAACAACACGCTTTTTAAAAAGAGGCACTGAAAAACACTTAGAATTTGTGGGTTTCCAAGAAGAGTCATAGAGACTAGACACATGGCGTCAATTTTCAATGTTGTTATGCTAATGCTGTTGTAATGCTAAGCATCTTAAATGGAGCAGTTTAGGATAGAGTGTCCATCTGTGGTTGGTATCAGTTCATTTTAACCATTCAAAGTACATGACGTTTCGTAAAAGAATAGGGTTTCGTAAGACAGAATCAAGTAGAATTCCATACCTTGACAGAAACTTCTGGAAGATAATGCGGATTTCTTAACCGTGTTGTAATGTAGAATTTGAATTCATTGGAGTACTCAATAACGTTTTCACCAAGTTTGATATACTGTAATATAATTCAGAATGGTTAAGCAAACAAAAATATTGAACTGATAACGAGTTATGTATTCAAAGTAAGAGAATGAATTAACTAAATATATTCGTAGCACTGAGATCTGAAATGTATGGAAAAACAGATACTTAAGCCTGCTTAGAAGCGCTAAAACATTATAACCTTTGCGATGCTGCATACTAAAGCACTATAGTAAGTTTAAAAATCAAAATAATGAAAGTGACAGAGATTCTTGGTGATTACAATAACGTTAGACCATAATGCCGCCATAAGCACAATTTGAAGAAATGAAATATAACTACCTCAACACCAGCTTGCTTGAATGTTTGCTTTAATAGCAACGGTTCTAACATTGGATCCAATTCTTCACCAACATTTTCAAGCAGAACCGGTGTACCAAACTATAGGATAAAAAAAGGCATAAACAACAGCAACACTCTAGACTAAAGTTCAGAAGGGAAGAGTACACGTTGGCAAAAGTGATTGCTTAATGAATTCCGAGAGGCGTAGCTGAGCGAATATTTTAATGTTCTAAGATAGAGGTTTTTCAGTAATATAGTAGCACAAAGAAGAAAGCAGCGGCGCTTTACGCAGATGGCATTACACGTAAGGTCTGTGTGCAGGTAAGAACAAGGTAGAAAGCGCAAAACTTGGGATCGGTTAGAAAATTAGCCTCATAGTATTGATAAATTTTAGACAATACTTTCAACTATATAATCAACCAGAAATTTAAGAAAAACTCAATTGAGGCACATTTCTATTATGCTAAACTCTTCAACCGACCTAAAAATTACCCACATGAACATCTAGGGACTTCAGTTCCTTTATTTTGGTTAGCATTTTATGCGCAGGTTCATAAATATCAACAGGAATTGGTAACTGGTAAGGATAAAACAGAAGGAAATGTTCAAGAACGGAGATAGAGATCAGGAGATTAAGCGATTATGTAGAAATTAAAACGAGGATATTTCTGTTCAACTTTTCACAATTAACAGACTTACCATTCGCAAAAGGCATGGAAGGAGCGACAAAAATCGAGCATTTTATTGCGCAACTTACTTGAATGGCATTTTCTAGAGTACGTGCGTAATTTGCATCCGTGAGCTTGATGACATTAAGACGATTCTTCTTTTCAAGATTTTTAACCCATTTATTTGCCTGGCCTGTTAAAAAAAAGATTAAAAGTTGATCTTACATCTTAGAAAGAATTATTCTTTACTGCAGACTTTATTGCTGCACAGAAAAGCTAAAACAGTTTAACTCGATTTGATTTTCTATCTAGCGAAAATGGAATTAAATACAGCGAAAGATTACATTAAATGCAACCTTATTAATATTTTCTTACTTAATATTCAATAATTAATTAATATTGATAATTATCAATTACTTGATAGTAGGTGTTTAAGAAGGTAGCCCAGTAACAGCAAATTGAATTGAAAATGAAAATACAAAAAATTATATTAGCTTATAAATGCTAAAAACTTCCTAACTGCATTTCAGTTTTCTACATACTGAAGTAACAGCGTGCTGGGACAAACCTTGAGGGTCAATCATTAGCGGCCATCTTCTTGTGTTGTTGACGATGATTCCGTTATCGACGGAAAATGAATCGACTGGTAGGCCAGCTATCTGCCATTCTCTTATCTTCACAGGTTCACCGAGTGTAGCATTCAGCGAGAAAGTTTCAGAGCAGGGGATCTTCTCTTTGTTGCATAGCAACACCCAATCTTTTACACATTCCTTTGGAAAATCAAAGAATGATTATACAAGTGCGAGTTGGGGGTTATGATAGAAAGCAATTTTGAATGTGTTGTGAGGGGGTAGTTATGCCCCAGAACAGCGTATGTGAGAATCGACGAGGAATCAAAACTGCATATTGTACTATAGCCACGAATCTTCAACACAACAAAATATATCAGCTAATGTCTGTACGACGCATTCTTTCTACTACTCACATGTCTATAAGTAATGACAGCTTGAAAATTTATTACAGGGTTGGAATGGGGGGGGGGGGGGGTATCATTTCCATGGCTAAGGCACAGTTTCTTAAAATAATTGAGGTCCTTCACAAATGCAAGATAATATTATAAACTGTTTAATTATATATTATAAACTGTTATTGCAACTGTTATTATAAACTTCCCAATGAGATACTTGCTCCGTACGATCATCGCTAGTGTTCTTGTCGAAGGAAAAGGAGTAGGTTTTTATTGGAGACGCACTTAGAACAAGGTTCTGATACTCTCTGTTCGCTGAAAGCATCCTTAATTAACATGAAACACCAAGAAAGCATAAGAAATTTTATTATCAAGGGCTCTACATTTATAAAACTAATCTCACCCCAAATGCCCAGTAATATTTTAATCTGTAATTCATCAATGCATTAATCATCTAAGAATCTGCCTTGCAAATTGAAAAAGATCTTGCTTGCAGAACATTGCTCGATGTTCATTTTGTTACAAAAAGTAATCTGCGCTTCGATTATTTTTGTCCATTTTTAAACCTCAACAAGCACGTAATCTTGACTTCATCATATAAATTCTTGATAGTTACTCTAATCTTCAAGTCCAACACGTATAAAAGCAAAATGCTCTTGAGGTGCTTTCCATTTGAACATTACCCAAACAAGGGGCTTTTTTAAGCAAAAGTTAATGCAAAAAACTTACATTTCTAAAATCCACCGTAAATGCACCAAGATATGCAACAACGCCAGACGATAGAAGAACATCACCAGTTAACTGGATGTATCTGAAAAATAAGAGATTTGATGTTTAAAATTCAATCCGTTTAGTATGAAAGTAACTGTCCGTTTGTCCAAAGCATTTAGTCTTGAAAAGAGCCCATGGTTTACGCACTTTTTGCGTCTTGAACTCTTCAGAATCTGAAAACTTACAATACTGCAAAAAGGCAAGCGGTAAGAACATCTAGTGTCGGAGCGAAAACAGCATGCAAAGAGAAATCACCGTGCGTGATAGGCTATTAATAAAAATATTTTCATACTCGTAGGGGTGTCAAACGAAAAAAGGTTTATCATGTTCCCGTCTTTTCGTGCATTTTTGTAGATAAAATAGATTCAAGATACGATAACGAATGCCTTCTTCAAAAATAAACCATCTAGGAGGGCTAGCAAACCACTCATTACAAAATTTGACAAATCTAATTGGATAGCAGGAAAATGCGTCAAATATCACTAGATAATAAACAGTACAATACACACCTTTCTCCCAAAGATTTAGCCGTTTCTGTCCAACGCGTCTTCTCTCCTCCCAATCCACCAATGAGCTTCTCAGCTCTATCCAATTTTTTTGAACACAGATCAATATTTGTTTCGAGGTCAGCTTTTTTCTCTGTCATTTTATCCAATTCATCGTTCAAAGCTTGAAGCTTGTCTGTTACCTAAAATGCGAAAAATAAAGCGATTTTTACGTTATAAATAGATCAAGATTTTTTTTATGCAGCATGTTCATGGCATAGGGCCATCTTCAATATTTGACAGTCAGAAATTATTAGGTGATGCAATTATGTTTCTTCTTGTCTTACATACTTATCCGCTAGCAGGAATCACAAATTATGGACTGGAAAAGATTGAACCTATGCGCTTGCTGTTGTTCTCAGAGCAAAATAAAGAGATACGAGTTGAGCTAGTTGGGCTGGAAAAGGAAGCAGATAATACAAGCCAGCCATAGAAGACGTCGAATTCCCCGAAAATTCATCTTTGAATACAAGACTATAAGAATTCTGATACCTCTTTCAACTCTGCTCTTTTGCCATTTAACTTATCCATTTGCAGTTTGAGTTCTGCCTCTGCACCAGCCAGCTTCTCTTTCTTGGGTGCTACAACCTAGAAACAATAATCAATGATTGAATACTGAACAATGAACAATGCAACAATGAAAATATCACTAACGAGAGACAAAGAAATGTCACTTTTCGGCAAAAAACAGATTTACAGACGTCCAATAGCTAAATTTTGCACCACAGCTGAATGTGCAAAATCTATATAAACCCGATGACCATCAAGTTAAGACATAAATCTACATAAAAGAAAAATGCTAAAAGGTGATTAAAGGTGAACTTCAATAAGAAAAATTGAAATTTTTTCATTCGTTATTTCCAAAGTTCGAACAATTGCAAACTATACAATGGGTCACGGAGAATAGCCGTCATTCTCTTTAATCCCAAATTTGTTTTTGATGCAAAATATTTAACTTAAATTTAGAGACCATGTTTAGTCATTAATGTATAGGTCAAAAATGAGATGACTGCCTCGTGTTCAGTTCTCGATATTGATTGTTGACCTTAGGTCTGCTCCTAGGCTATCTCTCTCTAACACATATTAGTGGAATGGCTTAAATTAAATTGCAAGTGATGTGCATAGCGAAAACTCGCCGACAACAGGTCCTTTACCGCTATAGAATGAAGGTAGTTAATTTGCTTCATGTTGTGTTACGAAGTTTTCTTTTCAGAGAGTAAAGAAAAAATACGACTGCCAGCCAGCCTGTAGATAACAGAAGAGGCAGCAAAAAAGAAACTAGCTTTTGAGGATGTTTGATGCACAAAACCGCAAACTTGAAGTTCTGCTTACCTTCGCTACCCTGTCATAAACTTCCATTGCTCTAATCCATTTGCAAAGACCTTCACAGGCTGTTGATGCTTGTCTGACGACTTCAGGTACAAAATCTTTATTGGTGACGTA
Organism: Catostylus mosaicus; assembly: GCA_964019065.1. Lineage (NCBI taxonomy): Eukaryota > Metazoa > Cnidaria > Scyphozoa > Rhizostomeae > Catostylidae > Catostylus > Catostylus mosaicus. The sequence continues at coordinate 3,240,259 of OZ025191.1, forward strand.
CCTTGACGATAGATAACATACGTTAGTCGGTTCGTTGAAGTGAATTTCTTAGCAGATCACTCTTATGAATTAATGAAAATAAGAGGTTGAGTACTAACTTAAGGGTCTAATCAGGGCTCCTTTGTTCGAAAAAATTCCAAACTCTAAACAACAAAGACATGCAGAGAAGTGCATTCATGGTGCATATTTACATTACTGGTGTGAATGTAGATCACAATGTAACTTCAAGGCGTTTATTTTTCGGAAGTTAAAAACGATGCAACTTATAACGAAGTTTAAAAATTCCACATAGGCTATAGTTCTCATGTAAACAGCAGAAACCGCCAGCTTAGGCATGTGGAGTTAAAGCCATCGAATGCCTTGTCATCATATTTTGTGTTTGAGGTAATTAACTGGGATTGCACAGCGTCAGCTGACTTTTGCCATACACACAAAAAGCAGAATACGTAATGGATTACGATCCACGTAAATGCTAAACTGAACTGAAAATTATCATGTAGATGACCGATGAACATCAAAGATGGTTAGCCATAAGCAAACCTATGGCATGGCGCTAAGTTTCAAGAAATATCACGAATAATGAGTACTTCACTGGGATGCAGAGATGCAGACCAGCAGATTACACTGGCAGTACCACTTACTTTGCTCTTATTGTCTTCATGATGCTAGGAGAAATATTATCTTTATCATAACTCTTCAATGAATCAAGAAATCTCATATCTCCTAGAATTTTCTGAGACGGTCCCCAAAAGTCTTCAACCATCTTGCCTGAGCCTGATGGATCCGGCTTTCGTTCTGGTTTTACGCTTTTCATAATGCAGACAGCTTCCATAACAAGTTTAACAACGGCTGGAGGATTCTGTGAGGAAAAAACGACTTTTAAGGTAGTTCTGATTTGTGCAGGAAAAAATTTAGACTATACGTTACGTGTCTGTTGTACAATGCTCTACGTTTTTCAAAGAGGAGAAGAATGAAAGACAAAAACCTGGAACTGTCACAACTACTTTCCAGGACGATATTTATTGTCATCAACTAGAACTAGAGCGGCTGTTTTAATTGAAAAAGCATATAGGTAATACACAATGTTTTTATTCTCATGAAACCGTGAGCTTCAATGGTTGATTTAGATTTTTTTAGGAGACAAAACTCAAAACGCAGAGAGTTAGAGATACCTTCATGGTCTTGACCATACTGATATCACTTGGTTTCAAAGTGTTCAGTGCAGACATGGCAGCCTCGAGTGCAGGCATTGCCTCAGCTAGATCACTTTCACACTCATCCTTGATCTCTTTGGCAACCGTGGCAGCTTCGTTAGCTACAGCTTCATCAGCAGATACAACCTATGATAATAGAAAATTTGACAATAAAGTTATATGGCGAAGAAAAAGCCACGCTATACAAATGTAGGCCATTGTATACGCATTTAAGCTACGGTGTGAGATAATTGCCTACGGGAAAGTGCTAGCCTTATACAAATAAGGTAAGCATGAAGGAAAGTGATCACGTGAAAATGTGTTTAATAGATCATCATTGGTTATCCCTTCTTCACCAACGCAGACCTGTCTGGCTGTTTGGAGTAAACTACTCCTACATGTATCGTGTGTTTATAAATAAGCACTGCTACAGCAGCACCTTTACGTTAACCACAGTACAAAGTTATGAAGTAGAGTCAATTTATTTGAGTCATGCTATGGACTACCGAAGCGGGTTTCATTCCGAAGGGAGCTCATGATGTATTTAAGCAGCCAAACACAGAACTTCCACAGTTAAGAAGATGTTTTAGCTCTGCCAACAGCGACATTTTCATTTCACACTAGTATTTTGCCTGAATGGAAACATCCATATTGGTCAGGTCATAGATTTTCAGAACTTTTTGCACCTCGGCACAACCTCTCAAATCCACCTCTCGATGTTTAAGTCATAGATGACTTATCTGTGGCGTGATGCATAGCACAGCTCAACCATTCAAATTAAAATGGTTGATAAAATTCTGCAGTTACAATCACGTTTCGGAGAGAACATTGAAAAGCGCATGGACCACGAATCATCAATCTCATCGCCTGTGGCGATGACTGATTTATTCCATACCTCTTTCTTAGCTTCAACTTCCACTGTGTCTTGTTCAATTTTAGCCAAAAGCTTTTCAGTTTCCGCAGAAGTTTTCACCAGTTCTGGCTGCAAATCTTTCAATTCCTGTTGCATGACTGAGACTTGCGATGCTGCAAAATCTAGCTTTTCTAAACCAGTCTCGTATCGTTGCTTCAGCATCATTATCTCGTTCCGCTTATTGTGCAGCAAAACCTTGTAAGTTTGAATCAGTTCCAGGTAGGATGTAGGAGTGACGTAATTATGACGTCGCAGAGTTTCGTAATATCTGTTGTAAAAAGGGAAAACATCGAAAGTTATAATTGGTACCAACAGAAAGGCATCTATAAGTGATCAAGAGCTCTAACCAATATCATGGTATCCCATATCAATAAAATCGCATATATTTTGATCATTTTCTTTTTTATTCTAATTCGATTTTAGATATTCATCGAACAAGAGGATGTCCTTCAGCTTAAAGAATAGTTTTGAAAAGGCAACTTTGTTGGACCAGGCTGCAAACAGGTTTTTGACATAGCACCTTACGCATCGAAGAACGTATATGCATAAACAACATCCTAGAAACTGGAATGAGGGAGATTAATATTCCCTGCTATATGCGATTACCAATAGCGGCCGGGAAAAGTGATAAGTCTCTCGATAAGCCTCTGGCTAATAAAAGACTATAAACCAAAACTTTCAATCGATCATTACCTTTCAGACTGCGCTCGAACAGATTCATGAAATGATTTGCACATGCGTACAGCTGATTTTCTGATCCCATTTTCCATTTCCACATCTTGCAGGAATTTATTAGCAACCATCTCCAATGCATCATCTGGCCATGCCTGTTACAAATTGATTTGATATAAACAAGTTATTAAAGCTAAAAAAATGCCTGGGAATCTTCCCCTTTAAGGCTTTCCTTGGAGCCACAGTTACAACTATATGGCGCTATTGCCATTGGTTTACTTTCGTTTTATTGCATCAAGGTATCATTGGATTACAATGACTCCAATTTAAGTGATTATGGGAGGACATCGATTATACTTTGGCCGTCTATTACATTGAATAGAATATAACAAATCTTAAAGTTGTGAACCACAAATAATAATTCTGTCGTAATTGCCTTGTATATCATTGCTACTTTGCGTCGTTTCTTATTTTCATCATAATAAATCTTTCATCTTTAATTGTCAAAAAGTTAAATAAGAAGTTACCTGGAACCAGTCAATTGTACAACAGTTGATTAGCGATGGAAACATTCGAAGACGATTTCTGAAAGCATCGCCAATTGGACTCATAGCCAGTACAATATGCAAATTCGATTTCACTCTATCGATGAAATAGTTGTACATCGCCAATGGGGTGGCATCAATTTTCTTTCCCTAAAAGTCAGATGCAATTGGTCAGCAAATGGTAACAGGGTGCACTTAAGCGCTATGGCATTCTAGACTACAATAAAACGACAATTTAATAGAATAGACTAGAATAGAATAGAATAGAATAGAATAGAATAGAATAGAATAGAATAGAATAGAATAGAATAGAATAAATAGAATAGAATAGAATAAATAGAATAGAAGAGAAGAGAATAGAATAGAATAAAAAAGAATAGAATAGAATAGAATATGATAGAATAGAATAGAATAAGTAGAATAGAAGAGAATATGATAGAATAGAATAGAATAAGTAGAATAGAAGAGAATATGATAGAATAGAATAGAATAAGTAGAATAGAAGAGAATAGAATAGAATAAAAAAGAATAGAATAGAATAGAATATGATAGAATAGAATAGAATAAGTAGAATAGAAGAGAATATGATAGAATAGAATGGAAGACAAGATCTATCCTAGATACCTCTATTCTTGCAACTCCTTGCATTTTCTCAATGACATCAGCTTTCTCATCAGCAGCAAATATATTCGGAACATCCCCAGTATTCAAAATCATGTTTATATCTTCAACAAATGACTCTTCCTTAATTTGGTTGTCGCTGAATAAAAACACAGTCTGCTTCCCGTCAACGCCTGATTTGATAAGTACCTTGAAGTAGAGAAACATCGATTTTAATTTTGCTTTGAAGGACTCTCGCATAAAGGTATAGAAAGGTTGTAAATCGGATAATTGTCAGAGTACTTGCTCCGATGAAATTGTACAAATCAATGAATGAAACAGGGCAAAACCTTCACGTACACAAAGTAACAGCAATGGAAGATATTTGCAAGGTTAAAGATTGCACTTGCAGGCAGCAAAATGAACAAGAGCATTATTCAATACCACAGTTAGTATTAAGGTCACTACGATAATCGTCCATAATCACTCGAAAATCGTTTAAAGAATTAACATTATTTTGTTCATCATGCTGCAACATTCTTATGTCACCAAATCCCAGCTCTTATAATGTAAAATGCTGCAAAAAGCCTTTCCATTCTGCTTAAATATAAGTTTATAATCATTCATTGAAGAGCTCCGAAATGCCATAGTGAGATATCAATGTTGAATAAGGATTGAGTTTTTGTTGCTTTTTTACAAGGCGTAAAATATCACTCAGCTTAATTCCGTATTTACATCATTTAAATAAAATATTTTCCTACTCTTTTGAGATCATCTCTCCATTCATTTTTTGTATAATTCTTTGTAATTTCAATCTGGAACATCTCATAATTTGCCATGAAAGTTGCAAGCTTTGTCGCACTTTGCCTGCCACTGCCTCCAATTCCTGCAGTCAAAATCAAATTACGGTATGTAAAAGCCGAGTTAGATAACAAAGTATTTGATCAAGGCCAGTTGCGCAATTTCGAAGCAAATTAAAAGAATAGCAGACTAAAAAATTCTACAACTTCTTTCCTGAGTGACAGACAGTTGCAGTTTTAAAACACCGCCTGTGAAAACAGGTTTTAACAGCTAGAAGCATGCAAATCACGAGACATTTTGCATAACATCAAATTTTGGTTACTCTGCACAGGATAGCAATTGATGTGAAATGAATGGCCTTATATAAAAATCAGCTACCAATTTACTCCAAGAGACAAAAAAGTAATCAACTAATCATCTAACCAAATAACTTAACAATCACCCAACCGAACAACCAATCACCCAAGCAAATAGCTAACAAGCCAACAATTAAAACGACCATTAAGTCGGCCATGATCTCACTCACATTCTGCGAGACAGCCTTATAACCAGAAGAGTGCTGCTAAAAAGAGATTGATACTTTCACTATCTGTGACGTAAGCTGACACGATTTAAAAATGAAAAACAATGACTCGACATACCGACAAGGAGAGCGTGTCCATTGTCTTGTTTCAGGACACGACTTACTCTCGACACGTGCTCAATTGCAAACTTGAACATCACAAGGGACATCGGAGCCTTGGACATCTGATTGTAGTCATCCAGGTAGCTAATTCGGAAAGGAAAATTATCATCTACAGAAACCGACAACAACTCTAATTATATGGCGTTTCAGGGTACGTTAAGCATAGGTCTTTTGTTTCTCAATGCATGGCACTTTTACAAAGGTCCTGAATGTTGCAATGCTTTAAACCAATGTCAGTGGCCTACCAACGGAACAGGCTTTGAATTCGAGCGAAAATCTCCATCATTGATAACAGTAGCTAACGTTAATAGTAGCTAACGATAATTGGCGAGAGACGTGAGCGCAGAAAAAAGATGCTAAACGAGCACGCAAAAAACAAATCATAACAGCAAGAAGTATAGATAGGTTTTTAAAGCATTGCAAGACAAGTTGTTGAAAAAAATTGCACAGTGAAACAGGGACTTAATGAATATTCAAAAGCAAATATTGAATGTCGAATGAGCTGAGGAGTGTTACACTGGGCATTGCCGTTGCAGATTGCTAAATACGTTGCGAAAAGGAAACCTGAGTTCTACTTCATGCAACACTGCTCGAAGCAAGAAAATGCGAGACGCCCCTTGTTACACTGTGTAATTCTCTCAGCAGCTTGTCTCGCAATGCGTTGTGGGAAATGTTGCTGAGAAACATCCAAAGTGTAACAGGGCCTTTAATTGCTTAGATAATTTTTGCAAATCCTAAATCTCGGTTTGAATACAACTAAGAGAGGTACTATAATATCTGCATCAAAATGCAACCATTTCCTAATCTAAACAATCTTGCCGAGACCATTTGTGATACGTACAAGGTAGAATTATTTGCATGTAGTCTATAACATGTCATCTGCTACTCTTGGAGGAACCAAGTGCACTTACATAGCAACCATGTGTGCAGACATCATAAACTGTTTGTCAATTTATAAGTTGTCAAACAACTATGCAACAACTGGGCAATTATCAACGAAGCATCGGCTGATCCAGACTTTCTTAGACTTTGTTGCGTTTAGGTACAGGCTACCATAAGCGGGAAACTTTGATCAACGCAATTAATTACGCATATAAACTTACGATTCAATTTGTGCAGTAAGTGCTTTGAAATCCGTTATCTCATCATAAGAACTCTCTGCTGAATCCCCTGACATGTAATCACCAAAGAAAAGGGACCTAGAAAGTTAAACAGTAATGCCATAGACAATCAAGGAGAAGTACTATACTAACTGGATATTATATGGGCGAGTTTTAGTTATGTCTTATTGAACATGCTATGCAACGTAATTTCATACGTCAATTTGAAGTTTTTCTCAGAATATCTTTCAGGAAAAGCAGCCGGAAACCTGTCTAAATTCGGGGAAAACAAGACCAGAGTGTAAGCATTTGAAAAACACGTGCTTTCTCAGGAAATACGAAATTATTAAAGGTATGAAATAATCAAAATATAACAAAGTATAATATAAGAAGTATAGAATTCAACGTTACCTGATGTGATCGTCTGCTAGTTTTCCACTTGGCACTAAGTCCTTCAGCAGTGTTCCTAAATCTTTATTGAAATCTTTTTTCACCGTTTCTTTCACAGTATCGAAGAAAAATGTTCTGAAATTGACAACAAGCTTATGAATGAAGTCAAGCCCTTAACAACTAGCATGATTCTGAGAGGTGGCTAAGATGGTGAGCCAATACTAATGGTCAAAAAGCATCAAAATCGCGCATTTCAAATATATGGGAACTATTGCTGCTTGCAAAGAGAAACGTTTATTAGCTTTTTATTGAATGAATTCAACTATAAAAAAAATTCCTAGCTTCATAATCTGGTGTCTTAAAATTTATTATTAACATGCCATTGGCTGATTTGGAGCCTAAAATTACCTCAAAGGTGCTACCCGATTGTTAACGTTCTACTCCAATGGCAGCTCGAACCAGCATACCACAAATATGAAAGTTATCAGATGAACTGAGATAATGGTTAAAGAACAACGCTGTCTTAGTAAATCAGTATAAGCCAAAAATTTGATATTTAGTTATGTATAAGCCACAAAATCCAGAATTTCCAAGAAGCTGAACCTTATATCGCCCTTAAGATTCAAATTCTTTCATACCAGCCAAGGCTTGTTTTGTTTGCTGAAGGTTTTTGTTACTTGTTGAAGGAGCCCTAAAGGCTTTTATGGATGACTTCAGTAACAAAAAAATGATTGATTTCTTTCTAAATTACCTGTCATTATCATCAATTAATCGATCGTAGAATACCCTGTAGACTTCATGAACCCAAAGTCGAATGAGCTTGTCGCCATCTTGCATACACGCAGGTGGCACGAGGAGCACGCCACGGATAACACGAGCGAAATCACGTAAATTGAACACGTAATGCGACTTAGATGGCGTTGGTAGAAAATGGGCCATAGCTTGTTGATAGATGTGCATTGTTGCCATAACGACAATCTAAAGATGATAAAATATCGCCATTAGTTAAAAGCTGAGAGTACTTTATACGTTGCTCAACCCACGGGCCTGATTCCAACTTTAGTATAGGTTCAATAGGTTTGCAGTAGATTGGCGTTAATCTGAACAGATGCAGATAAAAGATCTTGATCAATTTTTGTTAATCTGTCTCAAATGAGTTACATTAGCAATTCTACAGGACAAGTCACTTGGCACAGAAAATGATTGGTTCATTTCGCTGCACCATAGAGATCCCGCAAGGTGTTCTTCTGTTGGTTGCTTCAAAGGGCTCTACCCATATCTCTCTTCTTTCGACAAAACGTGGAAAGTTGTATTTTTAAGTTGTAACTGGTCAATCAACTTTAGCACCCGAATCCAGGCACGCGGGTACTCCCAGTGGTGGGTGATTAACTGTAGAGCTTCGCAGAGGCTGGGGGAGAAGAGGCATGTTGATGAAGTTTGTATCTTACTTGTAGCTGTCTCATCATGCTATGGAATTCTTAATAAAAAACGGCCGTATATGCGGGGGCAAGTGTTTTCTCTATTCAATTTTAAATGTAAAGGCTCCAAGGGGGGGGGGGAGGAGGGAGGTGCGCTGGCATCTATCTGTTGTATTTTTAGAGTTGCAGAACACAACAAGGTCATTATTACCTTTCCAAGTCTCGCAAAAGACGAGTCAAATCCATTGTTGAAATGCCAGTCAGTGATCGATGTGAATATTTTTGTTAGGTTGTTATCATCAAATTCATCTATTGAGATGATATTCATATGCCTTGAGAACCTGCATGTAATGTCATTCCTTCCTCCTCCTGGTGGACCCATCGCAGTGACAAGCAGCTAGAAGAAGAGATAATAAATCAGTGAAAAATCATCATAAATTCTTGCACAAATCAATTTATTCGCAATGGTTCAGATAAGGCCATTAGCGAAATAGTTTCAAAAAAGGCTTTACTATTTTTGGCGCAAGTTTAGAAGAGGAGCCACTTTTTGCTTTGCCAATAAGCCTTTCCAGAATTGTCTTTAAAAAATGGCCCCGCGGCGGTTATTTTTGATGTTCCGTTTAGGGATTACTGGCCAGCCAAGACATTTAGGGTTCCCTCTAGACTTTGTAGGCTGTAGGCCGCAAAATACACAGCTTCATCAGAGAGGTATGTACATGGGAAAGCCCCCTGACATTAGACAATAGGCCTATCCATACACTTCTAGGGCTGAAAAATCATGTTGCTTTGCATTCTGCACTTATTTCTTACTCGGCTCAAGACGCCCGCTAGTTCCCCCAGAAGATACCAACAGATGAATTTTAGAAACCAAAATACAAGCCAGGTTGATTTTTGGCTGGGGAATGGACAAGAAAAGCTTTCTTTTCCCATCGATGCACCTATCGTCAGGGGTGGTGCCACGATTTGCCCGACGGGGGGCTAGGTTCCCCGACAGACGTAAAATTTTTGCCGCCCCTGCATATCGTAGCATACTGTAGTTTGCCGCCACTGCCCCCTCTGGCGCCATTCACTGTTTCCTTGAAGCATCCAAATCAGTTGTAACGATTCTAAACAATAAATAGTTATGGAACTAATAAAACGATGAAAGGGTCCAGCCGAAACTAGAGATTAAGGGAACGTCCTTTAGAGCACATTGATAATGTTTTAGAAAAGTATAAAAGGTCTCATCTTTTTTGCGACGTGTGGAAGACAGTCTGTGATTAAGAAACAAAGCAAATGAGAGCCTACTCCTTTTCTAAATTTTTGACAAGTGTACATTACCATATTTTCAGAAAATTGGGGGAGGGGTAATTACCCATATAATATACAACAACCCCGTTTCTTTTACATTTCCCCCCGAACAACCTTTATCAATTTGTGCAAGCAGTTCTACAGGGCTTGCAGCGTCTACTATCACGTGACTTGACTATTGTTTACACTTTGGCATTGCGAATTGTGGTTTATGGATTGTGTCACCAGAGTTGGCAGCACGGAAAGCAAAAGATGAACTCCTTCAATTGATCGATAGAATATGGCCCCAAAGCGAATATGTTTGATCGGTGCTGGCCCTAGTGGCATGTCAGTCCTATATCAGGCGAATAAATTGTCTATGGAAGATAGAAACCTTGCAGAAATAAGGTGCTTTGAGAAGCAGTCAGATTGGGGTGGACAGTGGAATTACACATGGCGAACAGGTATATAAGATATGTATGTTTTGGCGTGTTTTGATTTAGTAGTTCTAGTGCTTTTATCAAGGCCAGGGGTATCAATTTATGCTTTGTATAAGAATGATAGAATATCATGCAGCCGGCTTTCCCTGTAGCGCTGCCGCGAAGCAAGCTTTGTGTAGTAATTCACGGTTATTTTTCTGAAACTTTCTTCGTGATAATACACCATATATTAAACCCTATGAGCTTGTCTTTAGTAAAGTCAACAGCACATCCGACAACGGACATGATCCCTCATATTTTATCCAGTTTTTATCGGAAACTCTGTAGGAACAGTTGATTTTGTGTCGTTATTTCTGAGTCTCGACATCTTTATGGACTGATCAGGCCATTCGTGCTTATCGTTCAGTCTGGTTCAGTAAGTGGATTAGCCGCAGTTTTGTGTTTAGCATTGAAATATTGACAATGACACGACGAATGATACCGAATGTAAACAGGCGCAAACAGAGCCACTTCAACAACATCATCTGAATCTGCTAAATTTATCGTTTTTATACAAATTTTCATGAATGTGACTTGATGCTAAATTTCAGGCCAGTCTGCAGAGCGTGGCACCTGCACGCACAAGAAAATTTGCTGCAGATCGAAGTGCACCCCGAAAATTAGGCCTTGCATGCGTGCATTGTATGCATATAGGCTCAATATAGAATCACCTTGAGCTTTATAGTACCTCTACCTAAAGTGCCTTGGTGCACCCGAGAGAATCACACATGCGCCCCGTGCACCCCCCATTTTTTACCTTGCACCCGCGAGATCTCGTCGAGTTCTGCCATGCTCTTAGACTGGATTTTTTGTACCTATGGACATTTGTCCCCGTCCCTCACTTCTCTGGTCTCGTCGGAGGCCTTGGTCAACAAGACTTTCAGAGTGCAAGCATATTCACCGTTGTCTTCTTCATAAACCCCCTGTCCCAGAGTGTTGCGAATTATTGGTATATGTTTGCTACATCTAGCAATAGTTCTTTGCATACAAGAGATAAATCCAGGGATGCCGGAAGCCTTTAGGGGCGCAAGGGGGCAGACATTCTTTGAAGGGCACTTGTAGCAATTTGTGTCTTATTGAAGTAATGTGATGGTAGACATGCTATCAATACCCACAGAGACATGAGTTGACCAAGTCAACTAATCTGAAATTTACAAAATTTTGCAGAGGCACAATCTGGCATCGAAAAGATTCATCTCTTTCATTGACGGTCTAATTGTCAATTCCAAAACAATTTGTGTGTTTGTTCTTATTGATTCTCGAAAAGAATTATGTACTTTACCAGGAAACTTCTTGGCCCCCTCTGCCCCCTTGGGAATGAGCAAGGGAAGCGGCTGCCCCCTTTGCCCTCCTCTTCCGGCATTGCAGGATAAATCAGGAAGTCCAAATACCGAAATTCATTCGTAAGCAAAGCAGATTAAACACAAAGGCACCTTATAAATGATAATCGCAGCCATAATTATAATCATAACTTGAAATCAAATCTGAGGGCTCGTTGTATTTCTTTGATTTATTAAATTAGCATTTTGTTCAGGATACGACGAATACGGGGAAGAAATAAGTGGAAGTATGTACCGACATTTGTGGTCAAATGGACCGAAAGAGGCACTTGAATTTCCTGATTATACATTTGATGATCATTTTGGCAAACCAATACCTTCTTACTTGCCGAAGGAAGTCATCTTGGATTACCTTAAAGGTATCTTCTAATCAGTGCTTTCCATCTCTAACCTTGTGGCATAGCCAGGTTCATTTCTTTAATGAAGAAAAAAGCTAACAAAGCTAGAGTCCTGTGGCTCTTCAGTTGGAAAACTTTAAGAACCTCATAGACTTGTGTATCTAAGACACTAAACTTTTTACCATTGGGGGCCTCCAGCTCCTTGCCCCCCTGGCTACGCTACTGCTCTATCTGCTTCAGTTTTCAATCCTAAATCAGTTCTAAATCATACAAGATTGATCAAATTGTCTCCCCAAGTAAGACTTCTACAATCGTCTCCTTCATGGATCGAGACATGGAACTGGGTTGGAATCACGATTGGAGCTCAATCATTTCTGCCAAATTTAGCCTCTTACCCATAATAAGTAATATGCTACGCTGATGATAATTATAGGAGTAAACCATTTGGCTTTCTTGCATGGGCTGAGCCATTATGTTCTTGGAATGTAGAATCTCCCTTGGTATTTAATATCACCTTTTCAAGAATGAACATCAGACTCCTTCCCGCCCTTTGGAAAGAATCTTAAGCCTTTTAATCTTAATTTCAGGTCGTTGGAAAGGTTTAGGGAATCTTCGCAAATCAATTCAGTTCAATCATGTAATTCGCAGCGTCCAGTTTAACGAGGAGTCGGACACATTCACAGTTGTAGCAGAGGATCTAAATGAGGAGAAAGTTTTGCCAGGGGAGACATTTGACTATGTAATTGTAGGTAGTGGGCATTTCTCTGTCCCAAATATGCCATCATTCTCAGGCATCGAGTCATTTCCTGGCAGGATACTGCATTCACACGAAGTTAGGGATGCCACACACTTCAGACATATGAGATCATTGCTAATTGGTGCCAAGAATTCAGGAAATGACCTGGCTTTGCAATGCAAAAAGTTTGGTGCGCGTTCGGTAGTGTGTTCATGGCGTACACAGCCAATGGGATTTAAATGGCCAAATGGAATATTTGAAAAACCATTGGTGTCAATGTTTGAAGGTATGTGACGGGTTCAATAGGATCTATTCTTTGCATTAAAGAAACAGTAAGGGATATAGAAAATAAATGAAGGGCAATGATGAACACAAAACAAAATGCATTTGTGTATGATTATTCAGTGACCAATTGCTTCTGGTTTTTATGGAGTTACACAGTGGGCATAAGAATCACGTTTTCCTGCGTAGGCACAAATGATTGCTCTTGTAACGAATAGACTGTGAAGGGGAACTTTATTTGTGTGAAGATGTTATGATGATGTCAGATTGTTTGTCTAAACAATTCTTAGAACAAAAATTAAGACGTTTTTGACTAAACCATGTTGAGAATAGTCACTGATGACAATGATGATGATGATGATGATGATGATGATGATGATGATGATGATGATGATGATGATGATGATAATGATGATGATGATGATGATGATGATGATGATGATGATGATGATGATGATGATGATGATGATGATGATGATCTATGCGTCTAAGAAGGCATTTATTTCTCTAGGTTCGACTGTACACTTTAAGGATGGGAGCAGTTGCGAAGTAGATACAGTCATAATGTGCACAGGCTATCATCACAGCTATCCTTTCTTATCTGAGGATCTACACCTTCGGGGATCGAACAGCGTCTATCCTAAAGGACTTTACAAAGGCACTCTTTGGACTGAAGGTGGAAACAGCAAACTCTTGTATGTAGGAGCTCAGGATCAGGTGTACACGTTTACTATGTTTGATGTGCAGGCCCGGTGGGCTTTGAAATATATCTTAGGTGACATTGAGGTGCCTAGTTTGGAGAAGATGAGAGAAGATTGGAAACAATGGGTTGATAGGTACGTTGAAAATGCTAGTAAACTTTCTCGAAAATGTTGATTGCCATGTGAATCTGTTTCTTCTAAGGTCCATAAACGTTTGTCTTTTTGTTAAACGTTAGACGTTTGCATTTGCAGCGAGCTAAAATAGCCAGAAATTTTGAATTTTATCCAATGATGGCCAAGTATTACGTTTTTTAGCAAAATGTGACGGGGATTTCGCCCATTGACTCAAGAAATCGTATTACAATCGCGTAACACATGTAAGCTGCTTAGCAGACTCCGTCGCACTTTTCATGTCATCAAATCTCTAGCTAAGTCATAGGTGAAACACAGTTTATTCCACATGTTTTTGCTAAATCCCTTTTATTCTTAGTACTGTCAACAACAACCATCAAGCCAAGACGGAATCTGCTAAAGATACCAAGCGCATGGTAAAATGAGAGGTGTCTTTAAACAGGGCTTCTGTGTGCAACATAATAATTTTTGTGAACAAATAAAACTCTATATCATTGTCCCGACTCTTCAGCCCGTTGCACACTAACACTGCATTTTACGATACTACTACTATTACTACAGATTAGCGGGGAATGGATGATGCAATAGCAGACCAGGATATTAAGTGACCGTATTGTACCACCAAACTGCATGAAAAAGCGGAAACATAACTTAGCATAATGATACGGACTTTCTTCGTTTGACACTCCTCGAGAGTATGAAAACTTTCGATAATGTCCAAAAAGCAAACGAAAATCTCCGCAAAAATATGGCCCGCAAAAGCTCTAGAAAACTCTACAAAAGCTACAGAAACTGTAAGTGCGAGCAGTGCGAGTAGTGCGAGCAGTCAAACAGTTATTAAAACGCTCCTTCCGAGCTACTTGCTCCGTTGGCTTACTTTTTAACAACTTATCGAACTAGAAAAAATTAAGGTTGTATTCAAGGCTCCCCATTATTAGCCATCGCATTTAAAGGAAGAACTGTTACATAAACTACCAGCGTTTTCAGTATGCTGTTTAACGTAATGAATCAGTGACTTTATCTTTGTTGTTTTAGGATTATGAATAGAGCAGATGCTCGTGACCGAATCCGGCTGCAAACAGCATTCGTAATGGACCTCGTTAAAGAGGCTGACTAATGTTATAATCTTGATGTCGATGACATGTTACAAGAGATGGTAACTCACAGGAGAGAGAAAATTGCAGAGTATAGAGACAAAAGCTTTACTAGTAAATTTACTGGGACGAAATCGCCATTTCATCATACGCCATTTATGGAAGAGTATGACGATTCTATGGAGAACGTTCTAGGATGTAGTTCAAAATCCTAGAATTAAAAATTTCTTTTTTTCCTTTTTCAGTTATTGGGGTATCATCATAACCGGAAATCTGTCTTCAAACTTTCTCTCCTAATTCTTCATTCTAGCATAAGTAACTTTTTTTCTGCTCGCCTTCAACTGATATCTAAGTTTAACCCTTTCATCGCTGGAGGGACTATATAACCACTGAGAATTGGAGGACTTCTTAGGAGAAGTGGCTAATGCTTCAATTTGTTGATTCATTTGTAGTTCAACGTTTGCAAGATTATTTTGTTCCAACATCACAAATTATGGTAGCCCCTTGCAATTTGACCAAACGTATAATTTGCAACTGTAAAAATGTTTTTGTACCGGGGATGAAAGGGTTCAGCTTTTTGACATAAATGTTGTTTTGAAATAGTTATTGATATTTTATCGTACGTAGTACAACACCTGATTATATGCTATTCATTAATTGGTCAAATAATGGACATTGACTTACGACATCTTGAAGCTGCAATGTGGAAGTATCCTTTCTGTCATACCAATGCTTATGATCAATCCACTGCGAAGCAGAAAGATGAATATATACTTGAATTAGGCAAAGCCGAAAATACAAGAGGGGCAGTAACATACAATGTTGATAAAGGCAATTTTAGTTTAAGTTATCTAGTCATATGCAATATGATTACTTAACAGCTGGATTTCTAGTAATATTTTTTATTGTCTGCTTTTTTGATATTGTTTATTTTGCTCACGTATAGTTGTTTAAAACTTATCAATAATGTAAAATTTAATCTCTTGCGAATTGGCAAGAGCCTGAATGAACGTATAAAGCCTGAATTGAAGTTTCTAAGCTCAAAAGTAGCAAAGAAAAATTCAAGTCAAACCGTTATGAATACTTGAAGTTTTTTTCATTGGGCTAACTGTTTTAAAGTTGGTATTTCAGCGTAGGGTATACATCAATCTGAGGTCGAAAATTAAGAAGAAGATTTATACCTGACGTAAAAGCTCAATGGGTGGCTGAGCACCATACTTCTCTTTGGCTGGCATATTTAAATCATCAACAAAAGCTACACATTTTTTGCCATGAGGCGGTCCATAAACACCTTTTCTTCGTCTAGGTAAAACAAAATAAATAACGGGATTATAAAAAGGTGAACATAAATTGCCAAGCTAGTTATGAACGATGTTTTTTACTCTTTATTCGTTGATGAAAATTCAGGTGCAGTAGCAAACAGAATCATATGATTCTCTTCTTCAAAACCTTGGAATAATTTCAATGAACTTTGAATTAAAATATCCGCCCCTCTTCATAAATATTTGCTTACAATATGTATGCAATAGCTTTTTAAGATCGATGTATATCATATTGATGCCATATCATAAACCTTTAGATAAAATTAAGTGATATTTGGGGTGATTACTCGCTACCTCAATCCTTTTTCTTGGTCATGAAAGTCACATCGACATTTTTACAGGTCACAGTTATTGGTCACAACTAACTTCAACTGATATCAAGGGGCACTTATAGATTAGATAAACATCTGAATAGCTACGGTAGGGATTTATTATAGTTATTTTTGACTGCATAACGTTAGCTGCAATACTACTTGCGGCAATACTATGAACAGCAGTTGTATCAGCACTATTAGTTGCCGTATCATAAGCGGCAATACTATTCACTTCATAAATATTAGTTGCAATACTTATAGCTGTCATTTTATCAGTTTCAACACTGTTAAGCAAATGCTATTACCTGTCTAGCTTGGACATTATGATATCTTGAGTTTGACCTGCACTTGTTCTTGCGGAGAAGTTGATGTTGATTGGGATATACCTTTAACAAAGCAATTGTAAGTGAAAACGATATCAATATAATATAAGAACGATTGCATAAAGCGGCATCTTTAAGCTCAGGTTTGCAAAACCAATTGTATCTGAAATTCAAAATATTTGGAAGCGAAGATGTGCTCATAGGTGAATTGCTCAAGTTATGCAACAAAAAAGTGGGTTCTTTTTTTGCGATTACGTAACAGAAAAAATTGTACATTTGGAGACACAAGCCCTGGAATCCAAAACTTTCTTGATTTGGAGGAAGAATTGACAAAATAAAGGAAGGAAGGAATCAAGAAATAAGTGATTAACATTTTAAAACATGGTATTAAAATGCTTGGTGAGGTAATGAGCGTCGAGGCAAAATATTTCTAGAAATATCTAATTTAGTATATGTTTGGTGGTTTTCGCTTGCAATGTAATTCAATGTAATGGAATGTAATCTAATGTAAAGTAATGTAATGTAATGTAATGCAAAATGATGTACTATAGCAAAATGTTATATATCTTTATCGTAAATGACACGATTAAGCATACATAGTTTGTTTTCAACATGGCTTACGTAAAACAGAAGGAGAACCTTCGTTTTACACTAAATCATAGTCCAC
This sequence comes from Catostylus mosaicus, assembly GCA_964019065.1. Lineage (NCBI taxonomy): Eukaryota > Metazoa > Cnidaria > Scyphozoa > Rhizostomeae > Catostylidae > Catostylus > Catostylus mosaicus. Next base: position 3,257,573 of record OZ025191.1, read on the forward strand.
AAAAGAGTCAGCCTTAAAAATGTTTATAAACTATAGTTTCCTTTTTAATTAAAATTTGTCTGTTGTTCAGTTTTGAATTTTTGCGATACCAAAGGCTCATAAAAATATACTCAACTTACTTCTCTTTTGGTAGTCGCACCAAATAGTTATTAGTGATGGCAGATTTCCCAGTGCCAGTGTTACCAACAAACATCAAAGGGGCTTCGTGTGAGACAAACGTATTTAAGAAGTAAATCTGCCTTGCTGTATCATCTGTGTGAATAATCAACTCGCTGACCTGTTTTTGTATATGAAAAAAGGAATTTCATAAGGTTTGCCATTGCTTAGCATATGAAAGTAACGATGGGAAGCTAGTACCGTAAAACCACGGAAAGAAGAACTTGAAAACTGATATCAAGGCTGCTTTTCAAGAGAATTTATGCTTAGATACTACCGTGCTAAACATCTGTCTCTTCATAACTGTGATTTATATACACAAAAAATCGCGGGTATTTCACTTAAAGGGCCCATGATCAAATACTTTGCAGGTATTAGTCTGCCATATTAAACAGGAACACATGAATGTCGTAGTTCATGGTCAGCTATTAGTCAGAAGCTGTTCTCCCTCTGTCCTCCTCTGTTCTGCGTAATCGCATATAGCAGGGTGCAGCCACAGACGGTGCTCATAACTACGGCCAAGCTACCCAATTATATACCTGGGTAGAGGCAGGCAAAATTTTGTAACACTTTGCTCTAGTGTGATATCCTCATTAATAGTTTTACCAGTTAAGAACTGTGGAAACAAAAAGGCCTGTAACTGTCGAATGAATCTACCAATCAATGGGCTAAACAATAAAAATATCATTCTATTTTCTAACAAAATTATCAAGGGACTAACTCATTTCCGATGGGCTGGAATCAGAAAAAAAAGATCGGAAGCACTGTAAGTTTTGAGCCGCAAAATCAAATCTGAGTATATTACCTTGGCGTTTTTATCAACATGTAGAAGACTTTTTTCAATCGTGTCAATCCATCTCGCCCAAGAACCATTTGCTGCTTTCACAAATGTGTAATCAAAGACACTTCCAGCCTCTGGGAAGATGTTTTGCTGTAAAATAAAATATCATACTTTTACAGTGTGTATAAAATATCCGACAGGGTGTCATCAAGGCTTTTATAGAGGTGCCACATTATGGAATAGTCTTACAACCAAGCGTAAACAAGCCATAAAAATTGATGACCCTAAATCTTTTATATAAACTTTTTGAATGTTTGGGTAAAAAATCTTTTTAAATTACATTTTTATAATCAGTGCATTAAATAGTATTTGTATTTCTTTATATTGGTAAAGCAATTTATTCTAATTTGCTAAGTTGTAAAGCGACTTGCCCCTAAAAATCAGCAATGCTGATAGGCAACCCGCCTTAAATGTGTTGATTAAATAGAATGAAACAGGGTACAATAAAATGAAATAAAAAGCAATAAAAAAAATAAATAAAAAAAACAAAACATAATAAAGTATAATAAAATCAGGAGAATATCAATACCAACTACATATAAACAAGCGAGTAAAAGTAGCTACAATATTTTATGTGCACTACAATTTGTCTAAATAACTGAAACACTAATTAAATTTCAAATGGTAGATACCTTTGACAACTTGACAATTTTTGGCTTTGGATGGCTTTTATTTGAGCCAGACAGTAACTCGCGATAAAATTCATCGAACTTTCTTCTGCTATTTCCATCAAGAGTTCCTGCTATCGACCAGACTATTGCGAACGCAAACAGTCCTTGAAGCCAAGAAGTTATCTACAAAAAATACAAAATAACATTTTCCACCAACTGAATTGTAATTAGGAAGGCTGTTTGGCGCACCCTTTAAAAGGAGAATAGGTCCAATGACACCATAGTATCGGAATTTTGCGGAAAGAGTTCTTCACGTTTGTTTAAGTGCTGTACCTTGCATTGGCTTGTAAGATAAAAAGAGAATCGCTTATCTACACTACAGTGCATTATTTAAGCTCAATATTCGGAAAAATAATGCGAGGGGGGTTACTGATAAGCTCTATTTTAGAGTCTTTGAATAAAAGGCTTAAATGTTAAAGAGGGGAATCACTTGTTTTTTATTTCACTGTTTCAAATAGGCCACAAGCTAAACCAATTTGTGTATTTAACTTACAGTGACGGCATTATGTGCTTGAGCAATGTGTCCCAATTTCTCTTCACAAGCAGTCCCAGGCATAGTCACGATGCCAGTAATTTGGTACTCATAAGAAACTCATAAGATACTCATAAGGCTCAAGACTCAGCACCTAAAAGCCTGGCTGCCTCGAAGTATTGACTTTTTGAATGCTCATCCGTGTTTACCAAACAGCTGATCAACGGCACTAGCAATCATTAACAACAAGACCTGTGATTAAACTAACAACCCAAATGCTTCACTTTTCAACTCAGAGTTAACCAGGTTTTCGTACCTAGTAACACTGAACTCAAGCCTTATGCGTGATAAACTGTTGACATATTGTTACCTGGCCAGTAGACATTCTATGGGACCCTTCAGCAGTTGCCTGGCCCCTTATCTCATCTAGTAAGCATGTGTATAAACTGAGGAACGATTTTGTGAGATGCATCATCGAAGTTTGAACAAAGAATTTGCATTCGTGTCGAATAAAATCTGTGGGAGAAAATGAAATTATACATACATATCTTCAGAATTGATTATTGTCCACAAAAAGTCGAGTTTATACATATAGACTTTTCAAAAAGAGCGAGTATTAAAAAGCATGGCATTAATCTATGACATTGGCATGCAACCAGTATTCTCTTAATGCTGAAAAAATATTTATACATCTACTTCATCCATTCTCTAAAAAATGAAAAGTCTTAAAACATCGCAAACAAGGCAGTGTCTAGTGCTCGAACAAGGACCTTGATTATCTGTCCTGGGTCTTATTTTAAAGACGTATTTATCACAAAACTTAAGAAAGAATAAATGTTGCATGATCACTGCGAGGGAAAAATCTTGCTAGGAATTGATTCTTACAAAGAAGCCAGGCAAAGTCCATTTTAAAAGTTATACGAGAAAAGTGTGGCCTAAAACTATAAGTGCAAAATGAAAAACATGATGAATATCTATCAAAGAGAACAACTTGGATGCCTCAGCATAGGAGGAAATAATTCCGCTCTTCGATCAATTGAATACCGTTTTTCACCGACGATTTCAGAGTAGACAAGCCTTCTTCAAGGTACTTTTAGATTTTACGTTAATCAAAACACTTGTAACATTGCAACCATTGACAGCAAAAAAGCTAATCACTAAACTATAATCAAAGAACAAAATGTATTCCAGATCTTGAAAATACCTAAACATGGTTGTATCAGCCAATTAAACAGCTCGTGAACGAGTTCCTTCTGTTCCTTCGTAAGCGATTCTGGCAGAGTGTCCATGTAAGACTTCATCAGCGGTTCCCAGCCAAGCTATTAGTAGTACAAAAAAAGATTAATTATGCAATATTGGAAGTAACATCTTAACAGTTAAATTCTAGAATTGAAAAAAATATAAAACGTAGTATAGGGGAGCTCGCAGGATTGTCAAATTCAATACTAGTGTTTTAGACAAGAAAAATTAGCAGAGCACGTCTTTAAAATTGGAGGAAAGCTTGAGAGACACTTAAGCGAACGTTACATTTCCTGTTTATTCTATTTAACCCCCGGTGATTATATAGCTGTACGGTAACATTAAAAGCGATTGCTCAGATTGCTAGGGGGTACAAATTGACGATGTTCGAGCGAAAACATTTAAGAATGCTTAGTAGCAGGCTTATTCACATATATTTAAGGGACTCTTGCTGAAGGTCATTGCGCCAAAGTGTCCCTCCATTTGGATGAAAGATTTATGTGCAGGGTTTAATGTGCGATTTTTACAATTGATTTGCCACCATTGCACGGGGCAAATCAAAGCATACCTGATGCGGTTCAAGGTATATCATTCCACATCTGCTAACAGTAGCTGGAGATGCCTGATCAAGATCTCCGGTTTCGAATATCAAGCTCTGTTTATTGTTCATTTGGATAATTTCACCACTCATCAAGCAAAGCTAAAACATAATTGAGTTTACTTACATTGAATTATAAAAACGTAGGCTTTTTCTTCTATTCGGTACGTCAATGATAGGAAAAACTAAAAATCTGCTATTATTGTAAACTGAACTTAATGAAAAACTTGCAGTTTTCTATTGGAAGACTTCTATTCTAATGACATTGATTGGCTGAGTTCACTTGCTTCACAGTAGTGAAATGAAATGCAATTTGCAAATAGAGATTTAAGTGAAGTGAGAGAATGGCCAGCCATGAATAGCAGTGGGAGATGATGGATATGTTATAAGCGAGCGGTACATTATATAGGTAAGAAGTGATTCTACAACTGCCATAAATAAGCACTTTTACCTATCATTGCAACAATTAGTTACCTTCTGTTAAAAGAGAAGATTATTGTGTTTTTTAGCATAGCCCCCTGAAAATCAGTGCTTTTGCCTGATAGAGCAACAGTGCATAAATTCCTGTTAAGTAAGATGAAATGAAAATGAAATAAGTTATAGGAAAATATGTTTAGTGGAACTAATGTGCAGAGAAGATATGGGTGAGCCTAGATACATATGATAGTTGAAATGAAATGCTCACTGCACATGTGCAGTCTGAGCACTCTGACAGGACCCCACAACTCAACTAACTCTTTAAACTGCTATGTTGCTTCGACAACATGGCTAGAGTTATGTCTCTCAGGCAACTCTGTGCTGCACTGACGAGCCCACAAAGGGCGAAACAGTACAGTCTGCAGATTGAGTATGATAGAAAGAAATGATTAACTGTAATACTGGATACCTTTTTATTGTCGTCAAGAACTGTATTCATGTTCTCAATCCAAACAGCATCGACTGGTCCGTCAAATAGAATCCATTTTCGGTCATCAGTTGTAGAAACAGCTTGTTCTCGGAACGTATTAGCAAGCACACCATCAGACCACTCGTGTGACACCGGATCAAAACATCCATATAGTTCACCCATTGTGCAAGACTTTGGATTAATAATCTTGTACTTAACCTGGAAAAATCAAGAATTGACTGATGATTTAACAGAGAAAAAAGAAAAACATTTCCAAAAAGTGCTTTGAAACGATTTTTCTGGATAATGTTTGGAAAAATTGGGATGGCGTTCTATGAACGTTAATGTGTTCCGAAATGCAAACACGAGACAATGGAACAACTCATGAAATCTCAGAAAGAACTGAATGAAAAGCACCCCTTGCCGTTGTCTCTATAAGGACGGTAAGTGCGCATTCATACAACGTTTTCAATAGTATCAATAGCAATATGAAAAATGGCTAAAAATTTTCACTTAATAGAACTGCATAATAAGCTAATGTCGAGTCTAAAGCGAGGCTACATATCTTCTAAATGGTTAGTGTGTTGCCAAAGAGCGGGAGACAGTATAAACTAACTCAAAACTAGGCAGCTAAAAAGATGTTATTACCAATGTAGTTGTAGCCTTTTGCTTTAATCACTGCATTTGTAACCTACCTTAAACTGGTCAGGGACACCAGCAGCTTCCAGGTCTTCAAGAGCACCAGCAAGAACTTTGTAGGACATTGTCTTCCCTCCTAGATGGCCACCTACTATCATGAACCCATGACGAACCAACATCATCTCATAAACCTATGGTAAGACAGACAAAAAAAATTGGAATCAGTCCTATCAAAATAAGATAAAATGTTGATGCAAGTATTAAGGACTTATCATCTCACTAACCACAATGTAAGCTGCTCTAGAGCGATAGACCTGGCTTATCCACCATATTCATAATAGCAAAGACTTTCCCAAACAGTCAATTCGCAAGAAACCCAAAAGAAGTTGCTGGTATCGAAAGGCTTAGTTTGCTTTAAACCAAAAAGAGGGTAGCCAATATATCAGTTAGGCAATCTGCAATCATCATCATTTGCATCATAATTTTAAAAGGGAATCTGGAGTCTGCTGGCAGTTATTAATCGGAATTCGGGCAAAGATACTGTCAGTGGCTAGTATACACGCACAAAGGTCGATGCTATCAATTGAAACTACCGTCATTACTATATTCTTACTACAAGAATTCACGACTGTTTCACTCTTGTTTCAACCACGTAAAAAATCGCACGAATCCAACCACGGAAAGGTGAATTATTTTAGTATTGCTTACAAACTCATGCACCCGTTTTGATAACAGGTCATTGGGCCAAATGGTCCCTCATTGCATGGGAGGGTAGAAAGTATTTCAAATGCCTTCTTTGCGAAATTAAACCCCACAATATATCTATATATTTAAAACAATAGTAGGCAATTTAGTATATGCTTACTTGAATAATCTTCTTTAAGAACCAATCAGTGGGCTGAAGTTCCCTCTTTTTACAGTTATCAACCAAAGCAACCATGAGCGCTCCATAATCAGGATTAGGCCACTGTGTACCAGGAAACAGATCTGAAATTATGCCTTCAAATAATGGCACATCCTGAAAAATAAATTGCAAAGAAAATCATGCAAAAGTTGTTAAAGATAGCTTTCTTATCGGATTAAAACCGTATTATTTAGAGCTGACATTTAAACATTTGCGTATCGTTTAGTTCTAAGACTAAGTCCCAAAAAAGCTGTGTCACATTAATGTAAACGACACAAAAACACTGCTTGGTTGATACATTTTATCTCGATAACATATCAAAACAAAATTCCTGGAATCTTGAATGCAGATCTATAGTGCTTCGCGTCAATTCCTAGTTTTGTGTGTCAGCTCTAAAGTACGTACCTTTGGTCATTCAGACCTATTGGGCAAAATGAAACAAGATATGATGAATATAGAATATTCCCATCCTGTTCCCAGGCGTGAAGAAACGAGATAGGCCTACCATCCTGAAGTTAACCATCATTTAACACGACATCCCTTATCAAGTCAAGTGCATTCATACACATAAAATGTATTCAAAATAACATTAATCATAACAAAAATTAATGGACTGGCAGGCAATTGGCTTTTTGCAGCCAAAAAGATACAGGACCTTTTGTCATGTTTTTGAAATCAAATAACAGTAAAACCTTACTTAATAAAGCTTCATCTTCAATCTCAGTTACTGCCAAATAGCAAAATCAGGACCCGACTGAGATTTCAGGATGCAAACGAGTTATCGTGCAACAGTGAAAATCAGCTAACTATTGGCGCAGAAACTAAAAATCAGCACTTTGAAGTTAGTACTTTTGCATTAATTTAGGTCATCAACAAAGTGCATTTATTTTACGTTGCTGATCTCACGCGCAGAATGCCCTGCGACAGATTGCCTTCAAAGTGTCAAGAGATTCTTTTACCTGAGATAAGAACTTTGCAAGGTTGACCTCGAGAATGGCTCTCAATACAAGTTCACCCTCGTCTTGATCTGGAAAACGCAACTTCAAATTTCCAGCAGCTGTTAACACTGACTTAACTGCACGCATTCCGTAATCATAATGAGACTGCGATGATAATTGTTCGGAGCAGAGACGGTAAGTTTCGACGATTTTTGTTGATAGGCTACAATGAAAATGATCAAATTATATTTTAGTTGACTTTTAATAGCTTATACATGGTAACCAATAAGTTACATGTTACTGCTTTAAATCAGGCCTTGTCAAAAACAACCCATCACAAAACTAACTGCATTCTAAATTAATCTAGTTGCATAAAATCTGAATTAATTTGCACATCTTTAGATGCATATAGATAAACATAAGGTTCCTATCTATGAGGTAAAACATTCTGGCTTTGGGTGATCTTGATTAATAAAGTGCATTTTGCAGTGTTCTGCTGTTTGAAGATAGCGTCAGTTTAAGTAAACTGCGCCGTAAAAAACTTAATTGAATTTTCTTACCTTCTTGCATCGACAAATCCCATTGAGTACAGTGAGATCTCAGCAATCAGAGCATAGTCTGGTACCATCATTGCCACAGTTCGGAATAAAACCTAGCATATGGAAAGTTGATGAGAACTTATAGCAAAATAGCTGTCATTACTTTACAGACATTTCATTTAATTAGACTCATTTTACCGTATCAAAGGTTAGGGAAATTCATTTAAGTATACTTTAAAAAGCGTTGCAAGGCGTGATATTTTTTATGCCATTCACAGCAGGACAAACACAGGGTCATCTAGTACCCATTGTCAATGGCGTGATATGATGGCCTTTATATTAAGACAAATCTAACGACACAGGAAACTGCGGTGGAACCAAACAAAATGGCAAAAAAGGATGGTTAATGTATAGTTATGTTCGTGACTTTGGTATTCCGCTAGCATTGGATAAAGATCTTGATGTATCTTAACATAGGTTTACTGGTTAGAGATGTAATTTTTTAGCCTTGTGCAAACCCTTTATGTGCATCGCTCAAATAAAGTGAATTAAATTATTCTCGAAGTCGGAGTCTACAATCAATTCAGTTCGAAAAGACAGTATCTCGATACTGTAATGTAGGCCTTCGGATGTAAAGTCCTTGAATTCTCAATGCACCATCTTGTTTATTTTCTTTTCATTGCCATAATTAACGGTTTGTGGTCATCCCTAGTAAAGATCATTTTAGTTTTCGTTCTATTATCATTTACACATGTGTTAAGGTGAGTGGCTCTTCAACAACTGCTGGTTCGTGTAGGCCCTAGGTTCTAAAATCCAGCCAAAAGATACCACAAGCTAAAGTGCTCAAAGCTTTTTCAAACTTACTTTAAGATTGTCTGGCAGTTCTTGTCTTCCTGCGTATCCTGGATTCATTGTGATAAACATAGTGCATGTAGGATTTAGAACAAGTTCAGTTCCTTCGAATACAAATCTCTTCTGTCTGGCTGCAATCGCTTTTTGGATTGTATGAATCTGCTGAGCAACAACTGAAAGGACCTAGAATGATATAAGAGGTGTATCTAAGTAAACAATAGCCTTCAGAGGATGTGTCTGGATACAGTGAAGTAGAAAAGGTAAAAGCATTACAGTATTGCAGATCACAATATTGAAAAAAGATAGGGCTCATTATCATTAGCTAATGCACAGTCTAGTGGTTCACTTTGTTCCCTACTCCTATAACTTGGAATTGCAAAAGAGATAACAGGGTTTTCCATATTGTAAAGCATTTTATTCGTCCGACGCCTTTTCCTCAGGCTATAAAGCCGTTCGAGGATGACCAATTTGAACGGAAATTGCCAGTTGGGATCAAAAACCACATGAGAAAATGGAAAGTGCCATTGGTTGGCTTTAAGACCAACTAATTCCAATTTGCCGTTCTTTATTGGACCTCAAAGGAATCATCTTGTAGTAGTGAAACTTGACTAACATTGAAACTTCAATTTAAAGTTAAAAACACTTTATACACTTACCTCAAGTTCAATTCTGTTGAACTCATCGAAACAGGCCCAAGAACCAGCTTGTGCCAAACCTTTAAAGAATTTTCCCATTGCTTTGAAGTCAAGGCCATCAGAACAGTTGAAGACAACGCACTGAAAGGGGATGGAAAAATCGATAAAACCAGATGAAACAAAAACGTATTTACATGTATCCTTAAGTTGATTAAATCTTTTTGAATAAAGTATGCTTATCCTTAATTTCAACACAAAACCCTTCAAGCAAAGACAGAATGAAAATCATTCTGGAATTTCAAAATTTTCCGAATTGAGCCTCAAATGATTACACACCTGCTGAAAGTAAGAGTGGAACATAAAAGATTGTATGGCGATTCAATGTTGTTATTTCCTCAGTACAATGTTAGGGCATAGAAATTTACGTTCAATTTGTTGTTCTTTCCACGTACTAACGATATCTGCTTGGTATAGCAAAGCTTGCCTATAATAGCGAATGGATTTGCCTAATAGTCAATACATAGATTCAATGGATAGAAGCTCCTAGCAAAATTTAACAAGTGCTTTGATAACAACCAGAACAAAGTAGGATTTAATGCTATTGCCCAAGGGTTCTCATTCCAATGAACAAGTGAACTGCAAAGTGAAAATAAATTGGCATCATTAAACACGAACCTGTTTAGCAACTGCTTTTGCAAGATCTTTCGAAGTCTCAGTCTTGCCGGTACCAGCTGGTCCCTCAGGTGCACCACCAAGGTTCAATCTCAACGCACCCATTAGTGTTCTGTGAATAAAAGAATAATCTTATTGGAATAACGGAATGAAGTTGGGTACATATGCATATACCTATACCTGTATTTGTGAGTTATCTGATAATAAAAAGGGGGAAAGCTAATATTCATACGGCAAAGTTGAGATTTCCATTGGAATGAAATTAAAATGAATACATAGAAAAAAAGGAAAAGACGTAAAATGGTATGAAAGAAATGCAATGAAACGCAAAGCAATTTTGTGTTTTTTAACGTGAACAGTTTTTAGCTTAAATCTATGCATAACTTCATCATAACATTCTATTGTAATAAATCACAGTTTTTAGGTGCTGGCCTTTTCGATACGAGCACCTTGTGGCTTGAAGTTTTTATCCTGCATAGACATTTTTAACAGAATAAAATGACAAGTAGAAGCAAGTAAGCATTTTTATCTTTTTACCCAGGTTAGAGCTCTAGTAGCATTACAGCTAATGTGGGCCTGGGATACTTGGATCTCTGGATACTAAGGTCTGAGAATTTCTCCTGAAAATCCATTTACCGACCTCGAAAAAGCGGGCAGCTGGTTGGGCTAAACAGCTAATGGAGGAAGGGACTGACTTTGATCTCGAACCGTGAATCTCATAGATTGATAGGCTCCTGAAGCTTCAAATCAACCGCCTGTCCACGCCGTCCTTGAAATCAAATGAAAGTATATACCTGTAACACCTATCCGTAAGTGGCGTAATAACAAGTCTTCCTGAATTTCCAAGGTACTCATATCCATAATCGATGTCAGTTGTTATCATTCTTACCACAATCCTCTTATCTTCAAAGTAATATCTCAGTTGAGCAATCCATTGAAAGTCATTCACACTGCTCACATTGTCTGCTGCCATTTTAGCTACAACATCTCGAGCTAAAAGAAATGAAATATAGTATTAACTGGGTAAAAATTAAAGAAATTGCAGCGAAACTTTGATATATCATTGCTAGTAAACTCACACCTTGTTAAGCAGGTGCCACAGCCAAAAATGAAGTGGTTACTTATGCCATCGATTCTGTAACCAGCGTCATCAGCTTGAATCATGAAAGCAAGAAAGCACAGCTTGTCGGCACTCGAATAATTACGAGGATCTAAAGTTTAAGTGCCAGAAATGCATGCTTCATGTTGAGATTACAGTAGATGCAATTCAATACATTATCTAAAAGTAAAAACGCTTGCGCGCTGCTTTGTAGAGTTCAACTATGTGGTTTTCAAAGCCAAAAAGTCTGAAAAATGTTTTGATTTTAGCACGTCCCGCCATCCACATGTCAACCTTTTCAGTTATAGCAATATCTCAACATTATTAACATGTGCAGTCTCAGTAGCAACATTTAATATTTGAGAGATGAGTTTAGAGATATTTTAGGATCATAATTAATTGATTTCATTGAATGTTAATTTGTCTTCGGGATCATTGGAGCTTTCCTCAATTCATCTGTGATTACTATGCACAGGTGTGCAGTGCATATGTTACTCTGTAAATCAGTACCTTAAAATGTGGCTAAAGATTGCTATCCTTAACAGTTCTATTCTTAAGTTGGCCACACTCCTGTATCGACAACGGAATCAAAATATTAAAACATACCATGGACATCAATGACGATCAGAGCACCAAGTGTAACACGCACACCTTTATCCAGCTTTCCTCTAACCAAAGCAACAATGGAGTCGATTTGTGAATTACACAATTGATGATATTTCTACAAGAAAGTATTAGAGAGTACAAGTAAAACGCAAGTGTATTTGATAAGGTAGAATGTGTGACACATTGCACAAAATTTTGAACACAATGAAGTTACAGCTGATGGGACGAAATCACCAGAGAAACCATCACATATTTTTTATATTTTGCATTAAATCTACAAACATTATCACTGATACTTTGTCTACCCAGCGATACCCTGGAATATTTTATCTACCCAGCGATTATCACGTAGATAAAACGAAAACGTTACGAAAACGAGGTGTTTTGCAACCAAAAAATTGCGAGTGAAAATTTGAAAAGTTTAAGCACAGAGTGGAAATAAGAGAAAGTTTTAGTTGATTGCAAGCTTCCTAATGACATTACAAATAATTACAAATACAATATTACCAAATTCAGTACATTCGAGATCAATGTACAAGAGATTTTTACTTAGAGCCTCATTTTACAAGGGACATATCAATTTTCATCATCCGTGTAAAATCCCGTTTGCTTACTCCAAAGGAAAATGGTCTTCATTCGCTATGGGAAAATCTTGACTGGGATGAAAGATGACTTTTACAAGATAATCTAGCCTTGTTTTTCATGTTAAAAAAAGATATGAAATGAAATTAGGATGCAGAGGCGTTCAAGATAATTCAGTTTTTGAGGCAAACATTTTCTTCCTAAAGAAATCCTTCATTTTGTTGAGGTTTCCAAATTCATCCGTTAGATGCAAAGTTTTGCAGGGAAACTCACTAAAAAAAACCACAGAGAGAAAGAGAGCAATATTTTAGAAAATACATTTGCTCTCAACCTTAGCCTGACCTATATTTGGTTGATTGAAATTAAGGGCCCTATGTATTAAGTCCGTTGCTAGTAATATCAGTTCATATGAGATCCTTTCGTCGTTTTTTTTTGTTTTCCTGTCATGCCGCCTTACCCCCCATACTTACATATACCGTCAAATACATTCCTATATCGACCTTTACATGTTATATTTGAAGTTAGGAGGAAAAAAAACTACAAAATAAGATGATAGGCAAGATTTTACGACATTATTATAAAGGACAACATAAGAAGATCACTTACTTTTAAGCCATTTTGAACTTGAATTGACTCAGTGACTTGCGTTGTCCAGAATATGCTACTAACGGCAATAACGATCTAGAATTAGAATGTTCCAGCTTTAGAAATGTTTAGAAGCAGTCATACCTAGATATTGAAGGGAGTAGTTTACTAAGAAATAACCAATTCTAGCCAAGGATCATTTAGTCAAATGGTCCCTCTATGGATGAATTGGTTAATCAACCTTTTGGAGAACATCGATTAAATCTGAAGTTGTGGAGAAGGGCTCTTTCCAAGATGATAAAACGAGACAATAACGTTTACAGATTAAATCTTCAATTAAAACTGTTAATATTTAAGGAAGTTACTATAAAATAACGAACCTGGCCGGGCCATTCTTGCACCCATTTTTCTCGTGGTACTTGGGTATAACCCAACAGCGCATCTTCAGTTACTTTCATTAAACTTTTTATCATGACATCTTCGACTTGTATCAGCCATTTCTCAACCATTCCCTTGATGAAGAAATTGTGAGTATAGATACAATATAGCTGATAAAAACATGCTATTGATGTTTTTGATACATATCAGTTATTGCAATGACATGACCCTTTACAGAAAAACTATGCAATTAATATAAAATTATTGGGTGCAAATAATGACTACCCCATGGCAACGGATTCAAATGACAGCAGTAAGAAGTAATGGTATTTGAGCATTAATTTAATATTATCATATGCTACGATATTGATTAAACACTTCATTGCTGATACGACAGTAGAGATGGTAAAAGGAAGATAAACAGGTAATTATAGCAACCACATTAACAAAGGAAGGTAGAATTACATACTTTTGCCTTTGCTGGAACAATTTTGCTCGAAAAGGGGACAGTCTCGTTTTCACTGCTTATCATGCCAACTATCTCTTGTTGATCTGTGAACTCAAGTTTGGCAATGCCTTCAAAACATTTCTTCAAATGAGGCTGGACTCGTAATGGATCTTTTGTTTCAGATAAAATCTCCAATAACTCATCATTAGAGAGGAAGAAAAATCTGAAAAGGAGGAAAAGTTTTAGGTGCAGTTGTGCACTCTTAAGAGCAAAATGTAATTCGTGAATTAATGTTTTCAACTTTCATAACCTTGATCTTAAATGTTGCATCTTAAATGATTCGTATGTGGTAGCTATTGCTAAAGAGAACACAGCTCTTTGCCCAATAAGGCCCTCTTAAAACTTTAAAATTCGTATAAACCTTCCAAAACTCAGAAGCAAAAATCGATTAGACGATTAGAATGACGATGTTGCAAACAAGGATAGTAAATCGCCCTCTAAATTTTAAACGGAAAGCTAGCAAATGAAGATCATATTCATAAACATTTTCATTCAAAACTTCTTGCCACTCAATGGGTCCTGTGCTGTTCTTTTAAAATATGCAATTCTTAAAGACTCTAAATAATCCACGAAAGAGCAAGACATGCTGAATTTTAGTGTAGAGCACAAATAACTAGAATCGTTTAATTATATCATATCTTCCTGTTATTTCAATACAATACCCAACTTAATTCAAGGTAAGAAAGTATCACTTCAGAGGAGTCTGAAGAGTAATTAATCAATTAAATTGATCTAATCAAAGAATAAAGGAAACAAAAATGCAGTTTAGGGGCCAAAATTGTGATATTTTGTCTTCTATCTAACCTTGGAAAGAACAGCTGCTTCTTCTCTAAGTATGCATTGAGTCCTTTCTGGATTTCCTCCAGTAATTGGTTTGCTTCTACAAGACGCCCAAGCATGTTTGGTTGACTAGTGCACGTCAGTACATGATCATCCTTGATCTAGAAAGTGCCACAAATATATTTTGATTCTATGAACGGCATGATAGTCATAACAAAACAGGATAAAAGAATCTGATAACATGTCAACAAGAACGTTGCTAGTGAAATAAATAACAGCTAAAATAGAGAAAATCTAAGAAGAGGCGTTTAAATATCTCAAGTTCAGGGACGAAATTGATGAGTATCAAATTTAATACCTAACAGTTGAGAAAAAATAAGTAAAATCATTATAAAATATTGAAAAAAGCCAAGGCAATGGAATACATACTGCTCTGCATGCCACATGCTAAAGACGTTTTTAACTGCATACATATACATATAGATTGAAAAAGACCATGTACGAAACACATGGAAAATATAAAAAGTGCTCCTCCAAACTCACAAAAATTTTATTCCATGAAGAAATTGATTGTTTATTGGGGCCCGGTGCCATGAAATAACCCGGGGCCCACACTGGCTCTCACCGGCCCTGCATACAGGAAGAGACATGTTTCTTACCGATTCATTCATGATGTCCCGCCAATAACTGTCCACAATGCCAAACTTTCTGCCTTCTTCAGGCATTTGCGCCATTATGTCTTCAGAGCTGAAGATTGGCTCAAGGTACAACCATGTGGCCTGGCACTTATTGAGAAAAAAGAAAAGTATGACAATCTGTTTTCCATAATAACAACTAATACTTCGGATATCAGAAAAGCTATTATCTTATTGCTGGTTACACGAGGCATTATAGTTTAGTTAATAAAATTTGAAAAAAGCAATTAGCTGGCTTTTGATGATGGGTAACTAAGGCAGCAATAGAACTGTAATAGCGAACAGCATACTGCCATGTCTAAAAAGAATTAGTGAAAATAAATAATATTTGAAGAGATTCTGTAAAGTGCTAAGTTAGTGAAATACTAACAAGGAAATCTAGAAGTTCATAATGCTTCCCCAGAGACAACGCCTAGTTTTCCTGTAGGTGGACTGCGTTCCCTTGGAAGGGGGCGAATGTTCGTCCACATACCAGAGGGAGACCAATCCAAGTTTTACGCAGGTAAGGTGAGGATAGTTCTAAGAGGCAATCCTAGCATATTCATTGAGAGTTATGAGCCTGTCGGATAAGCTTTAAAAATTCGATGTAACTAGCAGTATAGATGTTAATAGCAGTTGATTGGACGATATCTAATTACTTATCCAATTGCTTAAATACTTAAGTATTTCCCAATGAATTTCCCATGAAACAAAAAGGCACAATATTAAGAGACGAACCTTGAGCCAATTGTCTAGAATATCTTGGATGAGGATGAGCCTCTCACACCATTCTTTGATCTCCTTTTCAAATGGTTTGATGAAGGGTGATCCACTCATTGTTTGCGCTTTAACAATATGATCATCAAGCAGCAATTGGACTTCATCGATTGCTGATAAAATACTGACACCCTGTTTGGAAACAAGTTAAACTCGTGTAACGTTTAGGCATGCTGGAACCGGGGAGCTGGAGGGGGGCTGGGGGCTGTAGCTCCCGCACTTTTTTGCCGCTATGTTATGTAGAAGGCATTTTTTCTAATCGCACTACATAAAGGTGACCTATGCCTATTGCACTCAAGTTCTTCTTGCCATTAGCCCAATCACAAAGCTTGGGCATGTCTTGACCTTTAATGATCACGCCATTTAGGGCCACGCCCAATCTTAAAAGCCCCCCTCACTCGAAAATTTTCTCAGGCGTCTCTAACGTTTCATCATGTTTCAAGTTCCCAGTAAAAACACGGGAAAGCAGTTTGGAAATGACAAAACTGACCTAATTGATGCCATGTATGAACGAATAAACGTGTGAATGAATAAATAAATGCCTTAATGAATTAATGAACAATGAATGAATCAATGAATCAATTGATCGATGATTCAAAACCATGCTTACCGTATCACGGTAAGGAACGAGTTCAAAATGCATGCCACTCCATTCAGATTTCATTTTTTCCATTGCCTTTTCCAAGGAGTACTCTTTCGTTGCCGCAGCACTTATTTCTTCCAACCTTGATCAAATAGAATGCGTGGAATTATAAGTAGCACATTAATTAAACTTCAGCAGAATTTATTGACCTTGTGATGAAGATTTAGCAAGCATTAGGACTGCAAGCAGAATTAAGAATGATGCCACATTGTTTAAACTTTAACTGTAAAATGTAAGAATGCAAATTCCTGTATATTTGCAGTGA
Source organism: Catostylus mosaicus (assembly GCA_964019065.1). Classification (NCBI taxonomy): domain Eukaryota; kingdom Metazoa; phylum Cnidaria; class Scyphozoa; order Rhizostomeae; family Catostylidae; genus Catostylus; species Catostylus mosaicus. Next base: position 3,274,512 of record OZ025191.1, read on the forward strand.
CAAACCTGTCAAGGTGTTTCTGTAAACCAAATTCTAACATTTGGCTGAGAGAAGTAGTTGCTTCCGGTTTGATATCATAATCCACAACGTCGCTCATCTAAAGAAAAGCAAAGCATTAAAAATGGGAATAAGTTATTAAACTTGAATAAAGGAAACGAAGTCTGCGAAGTAAAGTAGGTCGCAGCTAGACTCAATACAATTTATTACACACACTCATATAAGTCCAGAATGCATAGTATGGTAATGGCGCACCCAAGATAATTCTTAAATGCCCAGAAAGCGCACCCGGGCGCCAATCAGATTTTGAAATTTTTATGTTTTGTGCGCTGGTACCCATAGTGTAGTGGTGCACCTTACGATATTTGTAAGGTTTTAGCGCACCAGCACCTGAAGTGCGGGCCTGTTGGCGCACCCAAAATCCTGTCAAGATCGGCCATACTCTTCAAACTGGATATAAGATATAGGAGGTATTAATGCAACGCATTTGGAAGGCAGAGCAGTACATCGTAGTACCTATAAGCCTCCGGCAGACAAGGCTTATTCAGAATACGTATCTTGGGACGAGGCTAAAGGAACCTCTGATATATGATATTGTGACTATTTTTGAAGGAAATTGCTCTTATTTTGAAGGTAGTAAAACGTCTTTTAACAGCAATAGAAGCAGGCAGTGATCTTGATATTCACTATTCTCTAATGTTAATCTTTTTTGACTTTGCATAACAATAAAACGATGGTAATTTTTATATAGGAAGGCTTTGCAAGCGCCTAGATTACTACATGAAGCCATCAGAGTTTTTTAATCCATGTTATGATCAAGTTCAGATATCCACAGTAAACTGTTAACAAAAGTACAAAATCAAATGTCGATAGCGAAGTAGGTGAAAAGAGGAAAAGTGCAAGTGATTGGATGCAAATTATTATAGTGAGTGATCAGTGCAAACTTATTTTTTCCTGGTTGAAGGGTCTCTTTCCCTATCCATCTATACAATTCAGGGTTTTGCATATTTGTGCAGACAGTTGCAAAACTGTCTTCAGTTATCATCCCAAGGCGGAATTATGCTCCATTTGAGAATGGAACGCTTGTTTGTATGCCTATTTAGTTAAAGTGAGTGTGTGTCCAGGTATACGATCCAATAAACGTATCACACAATGTATGAATATATAATTATTGTTTGATCATATTTGCTGTGTGCTCTCGCTACCTTGCATTGTTCCTTTCTACATTATTTACATACATCGTCGCAAGTATTGCTCAAGAATATGTTAAGCAGAGCCTGGCATTTTGTTCTTTACTTTACTTGTTACTGTTAGATAATCAATGCATGACGGAAGCATATTTCAAAACAAACCTGTTCCCAATGCCTATCTCTTAAACCAGGATTGCAGATGCAAGAGAGCAGAGGAAGGTAAACTTTAAATTTATCGATCTTTGATTTCGTGCTATCGGCAACTCGTTTTGGTCCAGCAACTTTTTCGAAGCTTTTTGATAATTTGAACATTGTACGCCACATATTGCTGACTTCATCTTCAAGTTGTTCAGCATCAATTGCAGAAAAAGCGCCTGTGGAAATTTAAAAAACAAAGTTAAGGTAAGCGCTAACTTTGACATGAGGATAACACACTTAATTACCCAATTTCACACACCAGAAACCTCAGAAAGCTTATCAGGGTAGACAATGAAAACAGAGACGACTATCTACATAAAAAAAAGAATTTTATCAAAATTTTTGAGACCTTTTCATTAGCACAGATTAGGTAAAGATAGAAAAGGAACAAAAACATCGCATCTACCGTCAAGCTTATATGTCGAAGTATCTTTGTATATAAATTCAAAAATCGTCCCAACATAAATTGCTCATTGCATTCAACGTGAAAACAAATATACGATCGTATAGAAACTTGACTTTCAAAAGCTCACCGTTCATCCACTGTTCATACTTTGTCGCAAAATTTAATGCAGTTCTCCATAGTTTGTCATACGGCTCTTTAAATGCAATGATTCCTTGAAGAATCGGAAACTGCGTTGCCTCAAATTCCAGCAGTTCTTCTTCCTCGTTTAAGGACTGTCAAAGATCATAGTACACAATGAAATTGGTGCTGTATTATCGTTAAAAATACTAATGTCAGTATAGACATATATGGACAACTAGAAGTGAAACATTTCAAATCTTGGTAACATACCATGTGAACATATCACTTTATAAAACAAGGTTCATTATTCTACTCACCTTCAGGAAAGCTGCCATTTAAATACGTCAACAACATTATTGTGGATGCAAGAACAAATTTTATTAAGATTGAAAAAAATTATTTTGCTAACCTGAAGCTCCTCTCTAGCGTTGCTCAATAAAATATCAAGTTCATTAAGCTTTTCAACATTCTTGTTCATTTCTTCCGCGTTCATTATCTGCAAAGTAGATGAGAGTGTTAATGTTTTGAATTGGATATGGAAAAATCTGAAAACTTTTCGATATGGGCAAACTTGAAAGTATCAGAGTCGTTGTTTACTTGTTTAATCTCCTCCTGAACAAAAACATTGCCAATAACAAGCCTTGTTCACCTGATGATGCGCATTAGGCTTGGCTGAGGTGTTTCATTGGACTTCCTATCATTACTTGTAGACATTCCTCTCTTTAGACTTCCCTTAGTGACGTTGCACAACGGTTGGGACAAATAAGTTCATTTTTTTCATCTTTATTTTTCTCCAATCTACAACTTACTACATAAATACAATACAAGAAAATTGAACATAATTATAAGCTAAATCACAAGGTTGTATTTGAAAAAGATTGATTAAGGAGGAGCTATCTACATTGATCAACTAATCGAGAGAGAGACCCCCCTCCTCCTATAGAGCAAACATAGAAGTATATAAAAACAACGACATCATGTATGAACGAAATAAGCCTTATCATATTTACTAATTAGGATAGGAATTAATAAAATAAGCTTTTAATTTGGTACGAAAATCGGTAATGGAACCAGCTACCCATGTGTAAAGTGGAACAGTTTGGATTTGAATCTATGTCCAACAGAAAATCAAAAATGATCTAATTTTACCTCTTTCTTTTTGAAAGACTCGGCCTCTTTGTCATACACCTTTAACTTGTCTTCAAAGGTCTTCAATCTATGATAAAAATATTCTATTATATCATCATATCAGATTCAACAGTGAAGGCTACATATCAGATTCACCAGTGAAGGCTACATATCAGATTCACCAGTGAAAGCTACATATCAGATTCACCAGTGAAAGCTACTTTAGATTGCAAAAGTGCTTCAGCAAAATGAATACGTCATAAGAGATTATACAGTGCAAGAAAGAACACATACTTTGCTTTTAACTCATCGATTGCTAGGTCTTTGCGATGGTCAATTCTATTTTTACTGAGTTCAAAGATCTTTTGAATATGATCAGGCCAATGAAATACTGTACTGTTCAGTTTAATGTCCTCATCTAAAAGGTAAATTATAGTTTAATGATGCGGAGAAGATTAACATATCGTATTGAATCACACTATAGCACAAGTAAAAATGTAACGATACGGTACAGTCACAAATTTTAGATGAAGACAACTTTTGGGAATATCAGCATTTTTGCGACGTCACCATTATTCGTGTATATTGAGAATTGGATGTCTGATACATTAGGCCAAATGCAAAGGTGACAGTCCTCATTGAACAAAGGTCTTTTTTCCAAATAACACACTGCTTTCTGGTCATTGCCCTTCGTTACATGTAGTAGGATAAATCCACAGATTTCACCCCAGTCTACAGACTCCTAACTTACGATTGGATGAAGAGAAACACAACTCCACATCAGACAAAGCAAAATTTGCCTTTATTAATACACGAAAACGAAACTAATAATAACTTCGTCTTTGAATTTATTTGAGAAATGAATGTGTTTTTCATGCATCTCAACTCTTCAAATAGCTGCGTATGCTTACGTGAAATATCAATACCTTGAGATGAACCCGGCGTGGCGCCAAAGCGGGCAAAGGGTCCCACCCCCGTTGAGAAAACGTCTTGCCTGTCGGGGAATTTTTAACGGACAATTGTGTTGTTATGCTCAAAAAGATACCATCTATTTGGTTATATAGCCCCCTGTTGGGGAACCAAGGCCCCCGTCGGGCAAATCCAGGCGCCACCCCTGAGATGAACCAAAGCTGTTGCAGCTTGCTTTATGCTTTGCCGTTTAGCATTCCTTATTTGGATTCAAAATTGGTCTAAATCCCACGTAGACGGGTGCTGTTTCACAAATTTGGCATAGATCGTTTTGTTTAGATCGGAACATAATGCGACAATTTTATCCACGGGCATCATGACTTTTTTAACCATTCCCTGTTAATTCCTAACACATAACTAAGAAAGATGTAGCCTTAGCATTACACGTAGTAGGATAAATCCACAGACTTCACTCCAGTCTACAGACAAGGCTCTGCCTTACGATTCGATGGGCTCCTGCCTTAAATTATGGAACAAGTATAAATCCCTCGATTATATAGAACTTACATGGCAAAGTTGCATAATCGAGCAAGAACAGCAATCTTTCAGCTGCTTCGTCGACTTCTTGTTGAAGTTGAATGACTTTGACGCTGCTCGCATTTTTCACGTATTCCTCTAATCTCACTAAATCTGAAATTTTGTCTGGCATTTCTTGACATCGATCTGAAATCTCATCGAATCTCTTGCAAATACTGAATGAAACAGAGAAAATCTTTTTATCAAAATGCATTTAGACACCGAAACAGCAAGCCCCCCCCCCCAAAAAAAAAATTGAGAGGGTTATCGTGGCTAAATAATGAAAAATGAAAATAATATTGTTGAAAATTAGTTAATGGTAATCGAACAATTCATAAAATTAAGGGAAACTTTTTTATATTCTCACAAAAATTTACAAAGACAAGTAAAAAATAAATATTTCAAGACAAAGACAAAGACCTACATTTAACATAAAGCAAAAGACTACATTTAGCATCCAAATATCGCCATATCGTGGAAAACGTTGTATTGGATGATAATATTTGAAAACATTGCCAAAAAATTGAAATCGCCAAATTGGATCCTTAATTCATCATTATTTGGAAGCTGCTAATAATTTTCAGACTAATCAAAAGAAGTCTTTATCATCAACAGAACCTTTATTCTCAGCTGAATGTCCAAATAGACCAAAATTGCAATATATCTACACCAATTTATGAGGGTAGGGCGGATGCTTGGTAAGGCTGTTAAAAATAGTTAATCCAATTTGAACAGTTGTTACATAGTTAAAGTGCAGCTTGCTATGCTTCGAGCCGACAACCAGCTCATGCTACGTCAGTTAACTATTGTGCATTGATCTCCTGCGTACCGCCCAACATTAAATGGAGATAACAACTGCAGCTAAAGGCACAGCGCTACCAGTAGACTAGTAGTTTTCTGCAGCATTCAATACGTTTCTAACACTACTTGTTCTAAATGTTCTAAAACTATCACAGACGGAGGGAATGTTGCCGTAAACGAGGCGCCTTCATCTATTGTAAACGAGTCTCGTGTAAACGAGACTAAACCCTTTCATCAAGGATTTTGGTCAAATGACCTTTAGCGTGGATGGGATATTTCTTAGAAGGGGGAGGCTAGTGCCTTAAATATTTGGATATATCTAAACGCTTCGAAGCATTTGTAAGGATTCTCCGCACCAACAGTTTTTGTACCCCCTTGCAATCTGAGCAGATGTCTTAAACATTATTTTACAGCTGTATAATCACCAGGGGGTGAGGTTAAACGTTTTTGCTAAAATAACTGTACTTACCCTCGATTTTGGTCTCTATTCAAATCCACGATGTATGAGATGAATTTACTTTCAAGCCTTCTTGCTCGCTTCTCCAGTTCTTGGTTCACTTGTGCACAATTCAAGCAAAGAAGATTGAGCGGTACTGTGATATGCAGTGATGCGATTTCATCAGCAATGTTTTTAAAATCATTGATTTTCTATAAAATAACAGAGGGATGACGATAAAAATCAGGCAAGTGCCAAATGGGCCCTTCCGGAAGTTGAATTTATCATGGGTAACTTTCAATTTACTCTATTATCCCCATTGTTATGCTCCATTTCCGTTCTCTCATCCTGCGGCACATACCGTCCATACACGACGGAGTATTTGTTCCTTTCCCACAACCCCCCCCCCCAGAATCCTGGTACTGAACTTGATTGGTCAGTTTTGTACTCACATAGGGAGAAGGCTGGATTTTTTTCGATTTTCGTGCAGGGCTCTTCTATCTATTGTTGTTACTTAAAGAGTAACCAATCAAAGGGGGATATCGATATTTCTATAGTGACTATAACACAGACCAATCAAATCGAGTACGATGGTCCTAGAAGTTGAGGAAAAACAAGAAATAAATTGAATTTGCAAAATCTTAAAATGCTCTGTGACATAAGCTACTTTAAACTTGAAATTAAAGATTTAAATGGCATAAATCTTAAAAAACCACTATATTTTGCATTTTAAGTGACAAGGTACAAAGTAACATGAGGTTATCGTACCAACCGATACCTTAAATTGTTGACTGGATGATTGCATAGATAGCGCAATAGAAGTAGTAAAAAGTGCGGCTTAGAATGATTTCCAATACCTTAGAAAATGATGATAGCGCATGAGGTTCTTGTAGGAAATTAGCTGTCTCCGTGTCGGCTTTCCCAGTCAAAAGATCTTGATATTTCTTGTAAGTATGCAAATACCTGAAACGGAATAGAACTGTGTCATTAATAAAAAAGATGGCTTTCCAAATCTATGCCATATATCGACGCAAAATTACTGCTAATTTAACATTGCCATTACGTAACATTTCTTGTGGGTTTTACTTGTCTTTCCTTGTTATTTCTCGTTGCAGAGCTCCTTGCATGCATCTAGAATATTTCAGAAAAAATCCAAAAGACTTTAAGGGCCTGCTGCATGGTTATCCTGATTTATAACTTTAAGCACAGTACGTTGGCAAGTTATCCTAACAGACAAGGAGCCATCGTGCCTTACTGAATAAATTGAAATGAAAATAGCAGCCTTCTAGACTACATCAGTTATTAATTTGTTTGACGTAGCAGTTAAACAAGAACTAAGCACAACAAAAACAGTAGCAGGTGTAGTAACACTACATCACCTCTGAGGACCAGCAGTGTTTT